>OY728145.1:16287362-17497158 GCA_963277665.1 Viscum album
AATGGTATCAATGTTAGAAGGTTCTAAATCTAGGTAACATTTCATCCTTAGGCATGGGGATTCAATATAAAACATGAACCCTTGAAATAATAATGGAATAGTATATGACCCTCCATGTGTTATTCATAGTGGGTTGTCCACAACAAAATACACCTTTTTTCTCATAGTTATATTCTATATATAGACATTAAATCCTACTCACTCTTACCATAAATTATTCAATACCTAATATACTATAGAAAAAATATTGATAAGGGATAACTCAATGTCATACTTTGAGAGGTCAACTATACTTACACTACATGTAATATATATATATATAGATGACATGAAATAATTATTAATTAGGGTGTACCATTAATAATTGAAGATATATTTCATATTGTTAAAAAATTTAATAATACAAAAAATATTCATATTCCCATATCTATTTTTATCTCATAGGATAAACCATTAAAGAGGCCCTTTGGTCACTTCAATTTTAGGGTTTTGTTAAACTCATTCCATTTCTACGTAACGTAAACCAAATATCTATGTAAAAATATGATAAAACACACCCACTAAACTCTTTTAGTCAATAAAATATATGAAGAATAATTTTTCAAAAACAGTGAGATTTACGAATTATATTCTTAATGTTAATGTATTTTAATGTAGTTTTAACATAATTTTCTATCCCAATATAATATTTTAAAATTTCAGGAGTACTCTTTTAAATCTCATCATCATCATGTTGGAATTTTGTTTATTACAAAACAACTTTTCTATCATCTTGGTAACTAAATATATCTCTTTAAATTTATATTTTTCAAAAATACATCCTCAACACTTTTAGTATATTAAGTGACACACTTTTAGTTTGAATGGTTTAATCATTTTTTCATACATTGAGATTATATATGTCCACTCCCATTAAAATTATAGAAACTATATTATCCCTAGAATATCATACTAAGATACATTTTCATTTCTATCAAGTAGATAATTTTTTTTTTCATTTTGTGAGGATACCGAAAAAAACCTTTGCTTATAGATCATATGTGGTTTCCTTCGTGTGGGATTAGTATTTTGAGGATAATACATTATTCGTTAAAATATTCTACTATTTTTATGACAATAAAATTTGTCACATATGATAAAGGAAAATTTTAGATATGTTTTTTATCTTTGGTAGAACGTTTTCATTTATATATTTTTATTCAAAAAAATTATAGAACTTATTATATCATAAACTACATGTGAGAACACTATTATATCATATTATCCATAACAACAATTTTAAAAAAATATGTTCTATAATCATTTATGTGAAATAATATTAGGATACACATCCTTTATTTATATCATTCTATACTTGAAATATTAAAATTCATCTAATTCCATGATTTTGAAATCATTTACTTATTAATTGAATGACTATTTCAAGATACAATTATTATAACCTTGGATTTGAACACTTTAATATTTCAAAGAAATATAAAATGCCTATATGGTATCATATAACATTTAAAATTTAAGAATTAATTATAATAAAAGGAATAACTAATATAGAATCTCTAAAATGTTTCTGGAAAACCATTAGGTGTTATCAACAATTCCATCCAATAGAAATAATATCCCCCTGTTTTGAAACATTTTTTACATTGGAAATTTTATTTCATGATCTTGTATAGATTATTTTCAATCATGGTTGAACTATGTTCGTGCAGCCATAGTGATACTGCTGGTGACACGTTTGACTGTTTGTTGGCCAATAGGTTGGGTGTTAAGAATGATCACAACTTTTTATGGGGATTCATAAAAACTCTTGGAATATCTTATCTATTAGATCATATTCATTAATCCTTCCTAAATACTACTCTGGTAATGGTTTCCCCTACTACATTAATCTGATTTAAGCTATATGGGTATGTTAAAATTTGTGTGTTGAAGAAATTATATTTCATTCTCCAATTAGTTTGGGATTGTTTTGTTCAAATCTTCATTTGGGAACTATGGATTTATTATCCATCAAGGGATTTGGTTAGCATGGTAGAGTTTGGATCAGGCCCATGAGAGGGTTTCCAGTGTATCTGTTTGAATGAAATCAAATACCATGTAGTTCAATTCTACATAGTTATGCATGTGTGTCCTTTTTAAGTCATGTATAAAACCCTGAAGTGTTTCATTTTAATGGAATGTATCCATAAAAAAGTTATTTTATACTCTAGTCCATGTATGCATTTCTGATTCCCAACTATTTAATGTTATACATAGTGGACATTGAGGGAAAATGTGCCTACAAATGTTTTGTGTGAGACTTAATCTTTAGTGGACATTTCATGTTATCATATTTTTTGAAACAAAACTAGATATGGTATGGATAATATCTTGATCATATCTATAGGAATACCTATCTCATAATTTTAGGAGGATAATTCTCTCTACACTCCTCAGCACGAGGAAGAAAATTTCTCGAGCTAGGGAATACACCAAATTAGTTTCCAATATATGATTATAAATAGAGTGTCAAAACTCAAAGTGATAGTTGTCAGATTGTGCATTATTGTAACCAATTGAGTAAAATTTAATTATTATATATAATATAAAACATATATGGGATTCCTGATACATAAAAGTAGTGAAAATAAGGTAATTATTTGGGGTATCAGAATTGGGCTTCTTTGAGATACTTGACTTAGAAGGATAGACATGTAAAATTATGTATTGTGGATTATGCTAGGGAAAGGGACCATATACTTTATTTATGACTTATTAATTTAAGAACAAGATTGGTTCCATCAATAAGGATTCCATTAGGATTATATAAACTCACTACAACTATTTGAACCGCATTGAGTTTCTATACCTATGTCATTTAAATAAACTAGGATGAGTATCTCAATGTAATGAATTTTATTGAATATAGTTTCATTTTGTAGATATCAAAACAAAAATACCATCTTACCCAACTAAATATTTTAACTTCGAGACTCATGATTATTTTGGGATTTAGTGATGGATGTTAAGGGATTAGGCATTTTCCTAAGATCATAGTATGTCATATATCATGAATGAAGATGTGAAGTAAGACCTTTCATTATATAGATAAATGGGAATTAGTCATAGAGGTATTATTTATGTTGGATTATCCACTTAATATTACCCTATAATTGGTCCCACATTTGAGGTAGTCGAAGGTATGCTTTATGAAGTAGGGGTGAGTTATGGTGGGTCCACAAAATATGAGGTGTGCGACATGATGGTCTGCATGATAGGGTGGTGCATAATAGGAAACTACATTGGAAAATCACATTGGTGTTGAGTCTACCTCATCGTCTCATGATCACTGTTAAGGTACACCTACATGGTTTGTGAATAAGTGTTTTTTATATCATAGGATCATGTTTTAAGTTCATGTGTAGTTCACTCACTTGGTAGGTTCACACAAAAATTCTACACATAGAAGGAACATGTGAAATGTGGGTAAGATTTTCCCACACATTATAGACACATATTAGGCATTCATAGAATGGTCCAATAAGGTGAATTCTTACTGAATGCTACTTGAAGGGTATCTTAAGATCTTTGGTTCCCCGATCAATCTATCTTGTCTATTTTCTCTAAATGGGTTCCATTATTTATAGTCAAAATGAAATAAACACATTCCTGAAAAAGCTGTCCTATTCATGGTACTTCCTTATATCCCTGAAGTAAATGTGTTACAATGTGGTGAACTATTATATAAACCATGTAGTAGGTAATTTACCATTAAATTTTTTATTTTATTAGAACAACATGATAGGTAGGAGTACATGTGGTAGTTGTGTGATAGTGAAATGTTGTTCCATCTCAGATCCATGTTGTTGATATGAGACTGTGAGTCTGAACATATCAAAAACATCATGAAGGTGTTTTATCGAACTATAATTCATTCAATTTGGGAAAGGTTTATGTGAAAATTTTCCTTTTTTCAAAATATTATTTTTGAAAAATGAATGTCAACATAAAATTGATATATATTTTGAAGCGTAATTCTGGTTGGGCTCCATAACTAGTAAAATTGAAGTTAAAAAATCATGCAGCAACCTAAATTATATAGTTTTTCCAAAAATTGTTCTATAAGGTGAAATAGTACCTCTAAATTTTTCAAATTTTTGGTTTGTAACTCCATCATCCTTTCCATCAGTAGTTGCTGAAATCTGTGGCCTACTCTTATATGGTGTTTCTCCCGACCAAATTACTAGACCAAATAAAATCTTTGAAGGATATATATCCCTTAATATTTTAGTAATCATGTAACACATTGAGATTTATTTTATTCTACTTTCTTCATAAATATATGTTTCCTCACAAACTCAACCTGTGTTTTCTAAGTAAAAACCAATTTATCGATTCTATAGAAAACAGTGTTGCGTAGTGATTTTGGTGAAAAAAACCCCACTAGAGAATAATATTCACATGGAAGGAATAAAATATAATTCTTTGATATATTTGAGAAAATTTCTATATAACATCCTCATTTATTTTGAGTCTTTAGTTAGGTGGCCTATGAGAGGTTTTACTAAGTGGAGAGTCTTTGTAACGACTATGGTTTTAGTAAAATATTTCATAATTAAATAAACAATATGTTTGATAGCTTGATCCACATGCCACACCAAAATAAAACAAATATAGACAATTATAAGAAACCAATATAATTTTTATGTATAAAAAATTGAAATCATAATTTTAATTATGGATGTATATATATAGTAAAAAAGACAAAAAAAGACAACTTTAAATATCTATTCAACCATTTAATCTATGAAATTAATAAAAATGATTTTTCTAAAATGTAACCTTTTATAGTATAATATATTTTGGTTTGAATAAAGTATTAAGAAATTTTTTATTAGTAATTTATAAGAAATTTTAATAAGGATGGATAATATACAAAAAATCGACAACCAATAAAAAATATTTTTCACTATATTTTTTTATTCTAGTTAATAGTAAAATTCATTAAATTTAGGATTTGAATTTTAAAAAATTATCCATTTTTTTTGATTTATCATGGAAATTTTAGTTTCGGGTAATTATTTATATAATTTTAGAAAATTTGTTTTAGATGAATGGTGAAGAATATTTTTTTCTTCTAAAAAGGTCATTTTTCACTATCTATATATAATTGAGGCATAAAATTTTACAAAACCATTCCATAGATCAAATACTATTTCATAGAATAATTTTTTAAATTTTAAAGAAATTGTTTGAAATTTTAAAAACCTATGTTTAACTGTATAACACTAAACTTATTTTCTATTTCTTATAAAAAAATTTTTCTATGTATTTTTATTTAAATAGAAATTATTTTCGTAAAATTATTAGAGGATTAATTTTTAGGGAATAAAATAATTTTTTATAATAATATAATTTCTGTCTCGAATACCCAAAACTTGGTAATCTTATCCCATGTATAAATTTAAAACATAAATGAGGGTTTTTATATTAAAATTAACTTACACATTTTGTATGGTAATACTAAATTTTACTTCTCTAAACCTTGAAAAATTTATTTAATAAAATGATTTCCATATTTAAAATCATAATATTAAAATAACTAAATAATTTTTATTTCAATTTTGTCTATTAAAAGTAGTTACTGAAGGTTAATGTTGATCTACCATGATAACCGTAAATTATGGAATAATACTATAAACATTTTGAATGTTTCTTGAATATGAAGAAAACATGGATCATTTTAGATATTAGAGGGAGGTTTAAACGTACATATTTCTCTATACAATTATTTTAAATTTTTTTGATTTACTCTTTGAATAATGGAGTGATGAAATTGAAATACGAGGAGTTATTATAAAAGTATTATTTTCTTCACTTATAAAAGGATACCACCTCCACCAAATTAATCCACACATTCCAAAGCATTAGATCAACAAAAAATCTGCCCCAGTCTCTCTTGAACTCTATAACCATGAATTTTAAATCTTATTATCACCAAAAGACTAAGATAAGGATCCTTAAGGAGTTTTGCAATAATGAACTTCTAAGGGAGGGATAATTATATAACCCAAATTTTCTAGTTTTTCAATTCAAGAACCCCTAATCTCCCTATTTACATGAATTTATGATGAAACCAATATTTTTACTATGATGAAATGTTGTTAAAAAATTGAATATTTTATAGACTCTTGTGTTTAGAAAGCATATTTTTCGATAATCTATATGTTTATAAGTATTAAATTTGTTCTACATATGTTCAAGGAATTGAAATTAAATTTTAAATACATTATACATGAATATATTTAATTCAAAAAAATATTTTCATTAATAATAAACTATTACAACAAAATAAAATGAATCAATGCATTACTAATCATATATTTTTAATTACCATGGACCAGTACATCCATAAAATGGGCATAAATTAAAAGGATACCATAAAAAATAGAATACAATATTCACCACTAGGAGATATATGAGATAATGATTGTCTCTTAGGATCACTAATATCCAAAAAATATAAATAATGACAAAGAACAAGCTTAACGGAGAAAGATTATTTTATGATTTAAGATGAAAAATATGGAAATGAGAAGTTTGGATGAAATTATTTTCATAAGACAATATAAATGAATGAAATATCATAGTTGTAAATATAGTCATTGAAAGTTTTGTTATTTCAAATAGGGTAATTGGAGATATGTTTAGTGTATATTCATATAATTGGTATAATAATGTCATTTACTATTAATAACATAACTCATAATAAAAATCAAAATATGATATTAAAATTTTATAAACACACACACACACACACACATATATATATTTGAGTGTGTGTGTGCGCCTTATGTGTTAATATTATTATGAAAATTTAATATGATGTATATATAAAATAAGAATAAAATTTCAATATCAATGGATAAGTAAGAAATAAACTTTTGAATATAAATAAAAAAATATTCATATTTGTTAATTAATATTTATTAAAAATGTAATATTTAATTTCAAATAAATATTTTATGTTGTGATGTATATTATTCTAATTATATTAATTTAATAATTTAAAAATATTAATTTATATGTACTAATATGTTAACATCAATTAAATTAAAAATTGATATGATCTAATATTAAGGAATGGTAGTGATTGAAGACACAATGTTTCAATAAAATATGATTTATTTATAATTTATTTGTTTAAAAAAAAATTATATATAAATTTTAGCATTTTTATTTTATAAAAGAAACATTATTATTTTATTCATTAATTCAAAATTATCTTAGTATTGAATTTTTTATTTTTATGAAATAATGGTATTTAGGTTTATATAAAACAAGCCATTTTTTCCAAAAAGTATCACTTATATAATTCTAGAATGACTTAAAAGGTTAAGAAACTATTTTTATATTCTAAATATATTTTAATAAAATTATATAATTCTTTTAGAAATAAAATTATGAATTGTAAATGAAATATTTTTTGATTTTTGAAACTCATGTAATATACTGAATACTATTTCTACACACTTATATTAGAAAGTTGATTTTGACACTTTCTGAAATTGAATATAAGAAAGTGTATTTCCTATTTCATTTAAACATTAAAAAATAAGATAAAAATTTCAATTTCCAATTTTCACACATATATTATTTTTAATAATAATGTGAATCAGAATGTTAATGGTAAAATTGGGTTTTAAATGTATTGTTTTATTAATATCCTATAATTTTTATAAAATAAATAAAATTTATAAAAAATAAATGACAACTCTAATGAGATGTGAAATCCTTCATTTAATTATATTATCACTCATTAAATTTTTAATCTATTCTAAATCAGATTAAGTATATATAATGGTTTAAAGACAATCTTCAACATAAGATTTTTTTTGTATATTATATATTTTAAAATAAGAGATACTTTCTTCAAATTATGAAAATGAATTTAAAAAATGGATATTAATTTGATGTTCAAATCATTAAAATTTTATAATCGAGGTTACTGTATAAATTTAAATAAAATAAAAATTGTATAGTTGAAAGTAGTTACCGAGGTGGAAATCATAATGTTAAAATATAAAAACATATGGTAAACGACATTAAACATGAAAAAACCAGGTAAATAAATTCAATATCGATTATTTATCGACCAAATATCAACCCAAAAAATATCATTATGATACATTGGAGTCATTTTACTAGGAATAGTGTTTTTTTATTGTTGAAGAGTAAAGTTCACTCCCCAAAGTTCTACTTTCTTTAGTTATAAAAGGTGATAACATCCATCCCTTCATGGGTACCAATAATATAATAATTTACCATAAAATATACCTATGTTATGTTTTATATATTTAATCTATTTATCCATAAAATATGGTCTCTAGAACTTACTTGAAGTCACACTTTTCAAATAATATATTTAATAGAATATCATGTCTCTAACATTAGTATTACAATATTTGTAATCATATATCCTTAATCTTCCACTTACAAATATCTTATATTCATTAAAATATAAAAACATTGATATAGTCATTATATTAGTGTAATAACCATTATTTATTCCACACTATCAACTAAGAAAAAATAAGTGTCACTAGTGCATTGTGAGAACTATCACCTCCATAATGAAACATCTTTGATTTTTAATCTATTTCATTAATGGATGAAAAAAATGATGAAATTGAAGAATATTATATATATATATATATTATTAATATTATGTTAAATTGTTATAATTTCATTTACCTCCAATGCCTCTCATTCATTAAGAATTAAAAACAATAATCTTGAATACATGTGAACTAATACCACCACTAATAATGAGTTCCATTTATCATCACAAACCATCATTTATTGTTAAGAACATATATTTAATATACAATGATTCTTTCTATAAAGGTATTAATAGAGTAAATATTATGTAAATATTTAGTAACAATATTGACCATGGTCAATATACATAATGTTTTGCAAAAAAATTTATTGAACGCCCTCAAGTAACTGACATAGGTAATCAAAATATATTATAAATAAAAAACTTATGGTAGTTTAGTTACCCTAGAACATAAAATATCATGGAATGAGGTTCAAATTTGTGTATTTAATTAATTTAACTTGGTTATTGGGTGTGTTAATCTAATGCTAAAAGTGGATTCAATCATAATGATAAGGGTTTTATTGGCCTGACATGTAATTATTGAGACATGTTACACTATCTATATGATTTTTATTTCTTTATAGTGTCAATTTTAATTACCATACCATGAATTTTTATAATTTGTTTAATTATTACCCATGGGGTAGACTGAGTTAAAATTGACTTCTTTTTTTCAAATGGCATTGACTGAAATGTTATCCTTGCTGTAAGGATTTCTATAAAAATCTACCTTTAATGAAGAAATATTTGATATTTTTCACTAATCCCCATTTTTACGGAGTACATACAACCTCCTTAACTTATAATATAATAAATTTGTACTGATCATGGAAAATTAACTTCCATTAATACTCATAACTATTATAGTGTATGATTAATACCTACCCAAAAAATGGTTTTTTTTGTAACTAAATCCTCTTTATTGAATTATAGCGTTTCTCTTTGAGATTCCTATTTAATTGCATATTGAAAAAAATTTGTAGATTGGGAGATCAATTTGGATTCAAATATAACTTATTTATGAGTAATCTTCCTTCTTGAAATTATAACTACAATAAGAATAATATTCATCCCCATAAACGACAATTTCTCCTCTTTGATGATGATTTACCTTCAGACCAATGTCTTCTTTTTTAATTAGAAACCAATTATTTTTTTCAAGTGACCTTTATTTTTCCTTTCAATAATTTTCAAAAGGAAATTCTATTATCAGTTTTTGTGATGTGGAATTTTAAACAATGGTATTATAATGTTTTCATTTTATTTTTTATCTATAATTGTTTTTTCGATCATTCGTGCAACCTCATTATATTTTAGTTACAAGTTCCCTTTCTAAACTTTTAATAAAAAACATTATTTTAATTTTTTTGTGTAAAAATATGAATCTTTCATATATTCCAAGAAAAATTTTATTTCAAATTGTAGGGTTGAATATGGTTTTAGTTCACATTAAAATTCCTACACATATGTGAACTAGTTTTAGGGGAACTTCCATATTTCTAATATCATGTTAGGAATCAACCCAAAAAAATTAATCTATAAATATATATTTTTTAAAAACCCCTCTCAATTAAATTATTATATTAGTGAAAACAAAATACTCTTTATTATATTGAAAAAAATCATTATTAATTTCAAAAAAGGACCACCAAATTCAGTAGTTTTTTGATTTGTTATCCAAGATCCCTCTCATGGATTTTATATATTATTACTCTAAGATCAAAAAATATAATCCTTTTTCAGTTATGAATGTCCTAAATGATTTAATTCTTACTTTTCTTAGTAATCATTAAGATTTACTTTCCAAATATACCTTTAATAAAAATTATAAAACCCACATCTTTCTCATAGGTCTGATCATTCTTATGATTTTTGTATAGTTTCTTTTTCCATATTTCATGAATATATGTGTTTTTTATTGATGTGATGGGTGGACTATAAATTATATTTCCCTAAAATTTATTAGATCATATTTCAATCTTAGGAGATGAAATTTTTGGTGTATATATGTTTATATTAAAAACAAAATGATATGTGTTTGGTGGGAAAATAGTTATATATCCCTCCAATTCAATGGTTAATGATTTATATCTCCTAATATATTTTGTAAGGGATTATGGAGTGATACCTATTCATTATGTGAATTTTTACACTATTTTCATAGGATATGGAGTGAACCCAAACCATCATGGTATATTATATAATTTATGATGATGATCATAGTATTGACCCTTCACTTATACTTACGATTTAATGTCTTATATTATTCAAACAAATTTTGTGATTCCCTGAGAATATAATATAATTTAATTATTCCATGTTTCTATGATTTTGATCATTCTCATTATGATATCATGTTATGTGATGGTCCAAGAAAATTCCACAAAAGGGGAGTGAATTGGATTTTCAAACAGTTATATTAAGAAATTATCTTGTAAAATAAAATTTGAAACTCCCCAAAAATGATAAACCCTAGTTAACTAATAATGTTGGTATAAAATCATTGAATATTTCAAATAATTTCTCTAATTTTTAATCAAAAAAATGTTAAAATATTTGATAATAGATTATCATTTGAAATTATTTTACTAAAAAATTTATATCAATATTTAAAGGTAAGTAATAGAGTATTTTTAAATGATTAATTTTATAAATAAAAATAAAGAATGAAAAATAAATTTAAAAGTGCATCATATTTTGAATAAATATGTATTGTGTTAATATGGGTAATTTTCCTCTCCACTTTAAATAAGTACACTATCAAACAATTTTGGTCAAAATAAACGTAATAATTGGGAAATTGGATGAGGTATGAAATACCTACCGCACACAAACAATACTATGGTTTTCCCAAAGTCATCCACTGTTATCTATGGGATAAAATATATTAAAGAATTATAAATTGAGTATATAAGTACTCTTCGATAATGTACATAATATTTTACATGATTTATAAGTATGTAAGGGTAGCACAAATTGAAACTAAATAATAACACAAAGAAAGAGAGAAAGAATATGTTGGTTTTATAAAGATACAACTCTCTTATCAAGTTTGATATGGTCAAAAATGAAATTATTCTTCTTTTTGATTAATATTAAATATATCCTTTATGTCTGCTTGAATTATCTTGAAAATTAATTCATAGGTGTTTAGTTTTTTTCTTGTAAAATATAGTGTCCTATGAAAAAAAAAAAAATTATCTTTCTTCTTTGTAGTTACTCCTTTTGAGAATCCTATTATCACACAAGTTAACTGATTAACCTACCAAAACATGTGCATAGGGTTTTCCTTAGAATTATACATTTCAAATATTCCAATTATCAAATATAAGATATTAAAAAATTAACCACTCATACCAGTAAGTAAATCCAATAAATGATGTCTTTATCTTCAATGATCCAAAGTAGTAATTTAATAATTATAAATCTGAAACCCTTATATAAGGAAACTATATAACTTGAATTAATTCCCATAAACTAGTCCTTTAAATTTAATATTTAAATTTAATATCAAATATGAACCAATAAAAAATCCATCATGGAGGCAGAAGTCAGTCATGGAAGTTGAACTTCATAAGGAAGTAGATAAATTATTGGTAGAATATATATCAACAAATGTAAAGGTCATAATGGATGAAAATATTCCTTCATCACAGAATTTCAGGCTTCAGAGTGATAGATTTGGATTTAGAGATATAAAAATCTCATGATAGTTTTTATTGATAGTTATTAAAATAAAATTCTATATACAGTAGAAGATTTATTCTAAGGGAAGATGAAATATTCTGATAGAAATATAATAATTTTGATGGTAGAAATAATTATTCACACAAATAAAGATTCATATAATGGATATAGAAGACATATTATAGAAGTAGAAGTTTTGTGATGGGAGAAGATATCAATTAATAGTAGTTTATTTTATATAGACAAATCCACATAAAAAATTTGAATTATAATGTTATATCATTTTAAACCTAAAAAATTAGTAATAAAGTAACAAAAGGTTGTGACCATTAAAATATGAAATTTTTAAACTGAACCAAAAATATTCTCAATCTTAATGATCACAAATCCTAGATGATAAAAAATTTAAAACAAGCAGATTCAAATAATAACCAATGAATAGTTAGAGAAGGAATAAAAATAAGTACAAATTTCTACAAATTTACTTTCTTTGTAATGGTATTACAATACCACTTATTATTCTAAAAGGTTCCCATAAAATCATAATAACATATTCTATATATTCTATAACATTTGGAATTATATAAAATATATAAAGGTAAATAAAACTAATACTATAAAAAAAAAGAATAAAGTTCAAGGATTTCCCATTAATAAAATATTCGAAATAGTAAATCATGAAAATAAAAAATACCTATCTTATTCTAATTATGGTCGATGTAAGGATCCTATTCAAGATGTAGATTTCCATTAATAGAGAAAAAACATCCAAATATTCAATGGATATATAGGTATAATGGATACAATGCCGAATTACATTAGCTTAAGATATAACAATACTTTTACTAGTGTAAGAACAAGCGTGGTGATTATGAGAGAAGTAGCATGTAAAAAACATAAAAAGGAGATGAAACCAATACAATCATAGGAGGATAGATCATAGAAATCCTAGTAGGTTTTATATAATTACATATCATCTTGACATACTCGGTGTTCTCTCTACCACTATGATTCATCACTTAAAATAATAGAGTCATTTAATATAAAAAAATTAAAAAAATTAGTTAGAACTTTTCATAGATCGACTTGTTCCTTCATTACATCATCAATAATAGGCACTAAGATATTTTTATCGTGTAAAATAAAATGGAATTTGAGATCATTATTTTATAAAATAATAGACATATAGTATTAGATAATTATGATAATCAAATCATTATCATCCCTATTTGTATTAACATACTCTCGAAGAATATTATAAATATGCTCACCAAAGGACATTATCTATCGTAGATTTTCCTCATGACAACTGGATGATTCTCTAGAAACAAATTTGAGCAATTTAAAAAATATTCCCCTGAAAAATTTATCATCAAATGGAGAAAACACTGAATGAGGATGGTCATTATAAGAAGTGGATAAATTTTTATAAAAAAAAAGCCCAAGATTTCCAATAATGGTAAGATATCTCTTGGTGAGGTCTACCCTCATGTCTTCCAAATTAGTTTGAATAACACCAATGTTACCAAAAAAAGTATTATTCTCTACCTATAAATTCTCAATCCCTTGAAATGTAAAATTTTGGGGATTTAAAAATATAGTAGAAATAATCTAGGAGTTGACATCCATTTTAATAGATTTATAACAAGTGGCATAGTTTTTATCCAACTCCATAATAAGAAATAGAAGATCATCCTTAAATTCATAGAAATTATCTTTGGTTAGTTAACTATATTGAAGAGGATGTGTTGGTGAAGTCCACTTCAATCCAGGTGAAGGTATATCATGGATAGAAGGAGATTCTCGAATATAATCCCCATAGATGTCACCCTCTGTATCTAGTGATCCAATAACATCATGCTCATCACTAACTAAATCATCAGATGGTATATACTATAATACAATATACTAATTAAAAGTACCGACCAATGATCCCTTAGGATATTTATAAAGAGTATATATGGATGGTCCACCATTCTCAAGTGGAATCCCTTCCCCATACCCACCATACTCAGATTCAAAATCTGAATAATCCTAGACATGAAAAATTAATCTTGTTGACTTCTAGAACATATTATATACATAAAATTCATGTGGAATAGATAGGGATTCCAAAATATTTTCACATAGTGTTACTTTGGGTGACACATTTTCAATACCCATTCAGATTATTTCTGGAAACAGAGATATATATAAAGGGACTAGTCTTATAATATTCATTTTTCTCAATAAACATCATATAAATAATCTTCAAATAGAATAATCACATCCACTATAATTTTAGTTCTTCATACATAATAATGGATATGATTAGAAAATGTTGTGTTTTTATGTTCATCATTATCCAACAATATTTCTAATGAAGGTAATAGAAGAGTGGAATAATTAGTTCCACAAGTGACATTCTATGTACTGTTAATACTAGGATCACTACCTACTTTGACTACTATAATTATTTATTCATAATCAATAGTAATATTATCTTTAGCCCATTATCCATCTGAAAAATATTCCAGTACCTCAAATGTTATTAGTAATAAATAAATATCTAGTTCTAGTGTGATTTCTCAATAGATTGAAATTTTGATAAATCCATTCAATACCCAAATCATATTTTTAATACAAGGGTTTAAATTCAATTTCTTCTTTATGATGGTGTATTATCTTAAAAAAATTCTCCACAATGAATAACCATTTCTTCCCCTTAAAGGACAAATCCTCAATCATAATAAATGGTAGATATAATCTTAATATATTTTAAGGTGTTTTATATAGATGCAGCTTTTCATAATCCCATAAATTGAACCAAAAGTTATATATTCATATTTATCTTAGAGATTTTATTCATAAGGTATAATAAGAAAATATCCTAGAACACTAAAAAACTGAAATCGACCTTCATGGGACATATCATGTACTTAATGAACATGAAAATAATTCTTTATTATATGTCAAGGTCAAAAAAACTGATCATGTTGGATTAGAATCTTCAGTACGTTGTTGAGAAGAATACTAAAAAATAATCAATTAATTAAAGATAGGATAAAAACCTTTATACTCTTCATCTACACCTTCATGGGTATCCCCTAAGTATTTTCCAGCCACATTTATGAGAAAACAACATATTCTCAACTAACCAATGATTTTGTCAAATAATTTTCTTATCCAAAAACATATTTGGCATGAAAATAGAAATCTTCAAATAATATACTGTTATAAGGAAATTAGTTTTTGGGAAAAAACTTATCTATCGATTACCTTGAACTAATTTCTATACCTATTATCAAAAAGATAAAAACCAAGATGTATTAATTTATTCTTTATAAAAAAACTTCATGAGCTGGTAGGAGGGGATTCAAAGGATCAACTAGTTTAATAGATGAACCATTGAATTTATGATGCCGTCACAAATCATTAGGGGAAATTTAAATGAGATCACATTTTATCTTCACTATCATAATAGTTATTTTAATGGTTGAAATATAATTTCTGGGGTTGGGAGAGAAAATGAGTGGATGTCTGAAAGGCATACGGGGAAATTGGTTTCATCTGAACTGTAAAAATATATTTCAATAATTTAGGGAAACACCACATTTTTAATACAAAATAGATTTTATTACTAATAAAATCCCATGTTTAACAGTTAAGTAACCAGATTAGTTATGTTATAAAAATTCATAGAAGTGTGTCAACTATTGTAAGCTCGAATGGTTGCACTCACACTGTAAAAAATAAGTTGTAGAACCTAATTGAAATAATGGTATAGTATCACCCTACGGTATCATAAGATGGTAGCATCATAGTGGTAGTATATAATAGTAACACATACCATAGTAGTAAACTTTCCCTGTAGTACACGAGTCATGAATTCACTCTACCATATTCAAAAATAATTGAGGTAATAATATATTAGGTAGAATTTATTATTCAAATATCATGTATGATATAGATTAATCACATGGGAATGATAAAAGGTCATCAATATTATTTTTAATTCTAATTAATTCCACAGTTATGTCACCATTTTTGAAACAATCTCTTAGAAAGTGGTGTCCCATCTGGATGTTATTTTTCCTTAATGAGATAAATTATTCCTTAAAATGTTAATAAAATATGTATTATCATCAATTATAGGGACATGTCTAATTTGATAGAGACAATACATATTTGTTTGTATTATCCATAGAATTTGTGCACAAAAATTTCATAAAGCAATGTACTCATCTTAATCAGTTTCTAGTACCACACAATGATTTTTTACAAGACCATGATACTAGAGAGTTCACCAAAAAATAGAATATCCCATTGGTTATTTTAAAATCAAAAATAAGTTTACAAAAATCTATATCAGAATGAAAAACTAGTTTAAAGTTTTTCCTATAGAATAAAAAAACCCAAATTTGTTATATTCATGAGGTGGTTGAAAATCCTTTCGAAAGAATTCAGATGATATTCCATGGAGTTTGATTGAAAATTAGTAAAAACATATAGTATACATAATATTTGGTTGTATAGATGTTCAGTAATATAAGTTATCAATCATATATATATAAGTTTCTTTATTAAAAAATTTTCTTATTTCTTATCAATCCAGATTACATGATGTGCTCCTAGAAGTATCACTTCCTCTAATACAATACATACAAAAAAAGTTCAAAAAAACTTTTAACTAAGTAATTTTCTTTAAAATACTTCCTCCCATATTTTGGAAAATCTAAAAAAATTGAAAAACTTAAACAGACCCTTTAAAATAATTTCTAATTCATTTTGTATCAATTATGTAAATTTTAAGCACATTTAGTTTTTTTATGAAATAAAAATTGTTTCATAAATATATATTTATACCAGCATATCATCATTTTAAATCCCTTTTTAAATAACGTATGATCTTCCACCCCTTTTGAAATTCCATTAAAAATGAAGAAAGTGTATAACCTATCCTTGGAATTTCTATGAAATTTTTCTAAAAATATTTAGAATTAAAATGTTTACAAAATAATGTTTGAAAAAGTGAGTTTTTAAATCAAGTGGTTTGTTCAACCAAAACACCCCAAAAAATATTAAATTTATAAAATAAACACTTTAAATCACTTTTTTGTATTTTTATTTAAAATAATCTTCATTATAAATAAATATTCTAATAACATCAATCATGAATAAACATGTAGTCATTTTCTTATAATCAGCCAATTTTTCTTGATCTTAAAATTATTATTCCATCAATATTTATTCTAGATATATTTATATATTTATCAATAGGGTTTCTAAACAACCATTTAATGACAATGGTTGGGTAGTCTTTAGGTATTTCCGAAAGTTCTCAGCCTTTGTTTCTTTCAAACTGATTCAACACTTCTTGCATAGACATAACCCAAAAATCCTCATTGATAGCTTCAATAAGGTTTTCTCTTTCAATATAAGATAATAAGGTTTGATGTTCAACATTATTTTAAGTATAACACCTATTTTGAGTATCTCTATTTATATTTCCAAAAAATAGTATCTAAAGGATTGTCACTATAGGTTTTAATGGCTCTATAGATAGAAATAATAGGTTGTAAAATTTATTCCTTAGGATCTTGACTAGATTCTTCCTTGACTTTGCGAATTTATCTTGTGAATATAGAGCGTGTACTATAGGGTGACAACTAGACTTTGATGTGGTGATTATATTAATGTTATAAAAATAATTCTTGATGTTTTGTAATGTAATTTAATGTTCAAGTGTATTTGATTCTTGAAGTATGAAATGTAAATATTCTTTCATATAATTGGTTCTTTTATTAAGAAATATGTAAAATTTACTAGAGGTTTAATACCAAAATAAAAATTCAATCAACACATTTTAATTGAAAATTTTCTAAGAAATATTTTGTGTTGAGAATACATACCTTGAAATTAAAAACTATAATATTGATAAAATTATGTATTCTTCCACTACATAATTCTTATAAGGTCTTATTTAAATTAGTCATGTTAATACTAATTTTGATAAAATAGAATGTTTTTAATAAAAACATCTACCAAAAAATAAATAGTTATGTAACACTCATGGGGAATGGCTCAGGAAATAACTTGAAGATTCATAATCCTTGTTTCAATCACTTTACTTTGTTAAGGAGTCCTGTTAGTAAAAATTTATTGATTAAAAACATTTTTAGAATAAGTTTTAAAATCATTGATTTCCTAACCTAATTCTATTATCATTCCCCAATTTATAAATCGAAATTACACAATTATTTTCTACAGATATTTCAATTTTTTAGAACATGAGAATGATTTTCTTTTATCTACATAAAATATTAACCAGTTAAATATTAAAAATTTATCTATAAGAATAGAGATAAAATTATCATAAAATCTATATTCTCCCAAAAACTCTATGCAATCAAAATGTTGGGTTTGATATGGTGAAACATTATTCTTTTATTCGAAATAAAATTTATGTTGATTCTATTTCTTTATGTATTATAGAATTTTCCTTTCGAAACTTATAGATTATGTTTAGCCTTAAATAGATCCTTTCTTGTTGTATTTATAAGTTAGTATATCTTGTAGTTTTAACATCTCCTATAACACATGAATGATTATTTTTTAAAGGAATTCGAACAAAAATATTTTAAGAAAATAATGAATCTCAATCAATTTCATATAAATTATTACTGAATTGTGAAATAAAAACTAAATCATTATTAAAATTATTAATCATTACAAAATTATTGTCTAAAATTTAATGGTTAAAATCCTAATATAATTTTTATATTCTATGAAAATTATATTTCAACCATACTATAGGTAAAACATATGAATTTCAAATAGAATTAGTGATACATGTTTGACATTGTCCAATTATTTTCCCATTAAAATTATTACCAAATGAGACTTGTCCACCATAAAACATTTGGTAGGTTTTTGAATCTTGATTACTCTCTATTAATGTGTCTAATGTATCCAATTTAAAAATAATGTAAGTGTTTTCTATTACTTGAAAATCATTTTCAAATAATATATTAAACAATGAAATTATTTAGGTACCCACAATTTCTTAGCTCTAAAAATTAACTGAAAAGAGAACTAAGAATCCTAAGATGTTTAAATATTATACTAACAATATATATTAGAGATTATAAATAAACACTTTATTATTTCTATGATAAATGGTATATTTAAAGAATTTAATGAACATGATCTTAGAACACACATATTTTTAAAAATGTTCCATTGATGGGGATGGTACCCAATATCAGCTATCTACATCGGTGTGGTATGATTATCAAGCATCGTGGACTTTATTTTTCTTTATTTAATAAACTTTTCAAGTTCCTACTTCATTACAATTTCAAATTTTGATATTATTATTATCTTTTAACAAAGAGTATTTTTCTTTTTTCCCCTCTATGGATAAGGCACTTTTATGAGAAGAACATAAAACAAGTTACCTTTCCAAATTTTATATTTTTATTTCAGTTCATTCATAATTAAATTATGTATATAATTATATTCTAAATATTTCACATTATTCATATTGTATTAATGAGGAATATTTGTATGTGATGTAAATGAACTTACATCATATATGGTTTCTATAAGACACGTATCTACCTATTCATCATTATCATCCCTGCATTAATTAGATTCTCCAGAAATATGCTCAATGACACTCCAGGTTTCCATTATAACTTTCATAGGTCTTTTTCCTCTATAATTATTTTTCTTTTTATACATTATTCATGTATATTAAACTTTGAAATTTCCTTTTATATTACACTCATAACAAGATATCTATAATTATTTCTTTTCCTTATACTAACTTCCCCTTCCATTATACCTTCCTCTATTGTTTTGTTTCCTGAAGTAATTCTCATTTTTATATAATATATTAGAACTCATAGCGAGATGAGCCATATCTTCATCACTGTAAAAAGAGGACCCATACCCAATTGAAATATTTTCTTTTGTTTTATCTATTATATTTTAATTGACTGTTTTTAAAGTGACTGATTTTGTTTTTTGTTCTTCATATTGAATATCTCTCTCAAATCATCCTTAAAATAATTAGATTTCATATCATATCTTATACTGTATATTTACATATGTCACATGACTCTAGAATGGATAGAGTAGTTCCTCTCCATGGACCAGGTAAGCGCCACAAGATTCTCCATTCTTTATCATTATCTTCTACCTTATTTCCAATCATATACATGATATTGAATATTTCATTGACCTTGAGATAGAATTCATAAATTGATTCATCATTCTTCTTTATAATTTTTTCGTATTTACTACTATATGTGTTATAAATCATTTCTTTAACATTCAATGTGACATCATGATACCTAAAAATATTGTCCCAAATTTGATATGTTGTGTCACATGCAGAAATTCTGCTATACTCAACATCACCCAAAGAAAAATATGAGGAATTAATTTATTTAAAATTATAACCATAATAATAATTGTAATTATCACTCTGATTATTACTAGGGGATTTTACTTTTTTATATTTTTCTTCTATTATTATCCAAATGTCAAAACATATTCCCTCAATGAGTGATATTTGTAGAATAACCTTCATGTTTATATGTTTCAAGGAAAAAAATATAATAAAACTATAGAAAAAAATATTTCCAAGATAAATGATCATGGTTAAGTAAACAAATATATGATTCTAAAAAAAAACAAATTATGATAACAAAATATGGTCCAAGGGAATTACATAAGACGGTAGTGACATAGTATTTAAAATATTCTATTATAAATATCTTATATGTAAAAAATTATAACACCCTAATAAGACTTTAGAGTTGTAAACTAATAATATTGGTATAGAAACATTGAAACCCTAATATAATTTATCATGTATGATCAAAACTCAGTTAAACATTTCTGAAACAATTTAACCATAGAAATAAGTTTATTCACAAAAGTAATTATTATATCATGATTAAAATATTACAATTATAATATCTTTTTTAAATAATAATTTTATACTATTCAATTGATAAATATAAATAAATTTAAAGACAAAAAATGATTCAATAAAAAACTTTAATATCATGACGAGTCTTAGCCCTATCTACTTAATGGATGTCAACTGTAAACAAGTTTTATTTTAAAAAACATGGCAATCTACTACCTAGATTAGAATTAAAAGAAAAAAACACTCCAAGTAGTCATGGATACAACCAAATTTTTCTACTATTATACACGGGATGATAGAATAACATAAAATTATAAGAAGTTGTACTAATAACCTCAAATAATGTATAGGATATTGGTAATAATGTAGAAGTAGGTAAACCAATCACAAATCAAATGTAAATATCAACAGATAATAATAGAGAAATAATATGAAATTGTTATTAATCTAACATTTTTAACCAATATTGAGATGACTAGAAATGATCTTCTTCTTCTTTTTTATTTTCATGAAATTTTTCATTAATGTTACATAAAATTATATTCTAAAAAATTTCAAAATAATTTTTTCCATGAAAACATTGGTTCATAGAAATTACAAGACTATCCCCTTTCTTTAGAGTAGGTAGTACTTATCTATGTACACTAATCAAACCAGCTGATTGATTAACTAACCAACACATGTTTATGAGAGGATCCTCCAATTTAAACTTTTTAAAGAATAATATTATATATTATTGGATATTAATATGTTAAATCCTTATTTATACATATATGTAAATCCCATAAATACAGAATTTATCATAAATTCTATAGATTATCTATGAAATATTAATAAATAATAAATTCTCATACTGGGAAACTATTTATCTATAATAAAATACCATTAAAATGTTATTTTAATTTAGAATTTAAATTTAATTTCAAATATTCATGGATGAAAAAAACATCATGGAGGTTGAAATTTGGAAACAATATGATCTTCTCAAAATAGTAGGCACCTCAGCATAAGGAGTAATTTTAATAGTAGAAGATATCACAATAGAGGAAAATATTATTTCAAGGTAATAGATCATGATTCATGCTAGTATATGTTACATAATAGACATAGATCTCTCTTGATTGGAGAAAAAGTCTAGAAACAAAATTTTATGTCTTTATAAGGTATAATAATTTATCTAAAGAAAAAAGAGGTATTTTGATGGTAGAAGAATACTTTTAATTTTAAAAGTAAGTATTACATTGTTAGTAGGATTATTACGATGAATTTTTATACTTTATGACATAACTCGAAGTCTTTTGATTATAGAACATTTCAATAGTGGCATAATATTTTACTTACAAGAATTATAATTACCCCGAACCGAATGACCCGAAGTCAATGTATTACTTTATTAAATTTTCATAAGATATAAGGAATAACATACTGAAGGAATGTATAGTTTAGTTGTCTTGGTATAGAAGATACATACATGATTCTAATTCTACATTTTAAAACAAATATTATACAAATATTTTTCAGGAATATCATTATTCCATCTTACATATCCTTTCATGTATATCATTAAAGACTTTCTAGATTCTTGAGAAATAAATCTTTTTGGGGATCTCAAATGATTAGTAATGTTTATATACCATAGAATTTTTATTTAATAAATAAGAATAAACAATACGGAATGGTAAAAAACTAAACACACGTTCAATTTAATAAATTAACATAAATAGAAGAGAATCCAGAGATATTATTAATGAAAGAATTACATTGATCATAATAAATATAGAATGGTAAATAACTCAAAATGAATTCCATTTAATCCAAAACATTATATTCATCACTAGATAAGTATTAATAAATATGGAAAGATAAATAACTATTAAATACATATCATTAAATCAATAAACCGAGAATGAAATGAATCTAGAGATAATATTATTGAAACAAATATCGTATATAAACTAACTAAATTCTTGATGAATTAAATGATTAATCATGGGGTTCCATGTTATTAGTCACATGATACCTCTGCTGCTAATACTACTCATACGATGATTTAAAAAATCATGTAGAAACCCATTTTATTCTAGTTAATTGATTCACATTATGAGACAATTGATGAGCCAAGGGGATATTTATTATGGGGGTCCACCCATATCTTCATTTACAAATAATATTTTCATATATCAAATAGTTTATTTAATTCATGAACAATATTACCTATAATTAAATATATTTATTGATAAAATAAGAAGGGATATTAATATTTCCCTTGTAAAAAAAACGACATTCAAAGTAAAAAAATGTTTTTTGAAATGACACATGGTTTATAAATAGGAATTTGTATGGTAAAGAAAATATAGATATTTAGGGAAGATTTTTTGTCCTATGATCATAGGAAAGTTAAAATTTTATAGGAATGTTATGGACTACAAAAAATAATAAAGAAAGTGAATTTCAATTCATTCTATGAACAAATGACCACAAACCATTCATATAAAGAAATTATGGTATAAGTAAAATATATCCCCAGTAGAGTATAACTAAAATTAAGCGTTCCTTTGATTTATCAATTTAAATACCACAAATATATATTTAAAAACGTTCTTTAAAAAAATATCCTTTTAACATTGAAAATAATTTTGAAACTAAAAGTTCATAAAAAAATTGAAAATAATTTTCTTTGAAAATAACCTATGAAACGTATAATGTTTGATTTAAATCATTGGTTTTTCATGATGTAATGAAATTACATACATGCTATGTAGGTTTAAAAATACTTTACTCTCATTTTTGGTAAAATGAAAATGAGGCATATTTTGAAAATGACATGAATATTTCATTCCAAAAAAAATTAAAAGTTTAAATGGTTAAAAAAATATTTAGTAACAAAATTTTAAAATCATATTTTTTTTTTGGAAATCATAGTTTTCAAAGAAAAAACATTTTTGACTGAAGAGATAAATGAAGTCCATTTTTCGTAAAAAAAACCTTTCTCAGTTATTATAAGTCCTAATAAGTGAAAATGGTAATGTTACATGCAACAATCATTAATAAAAATACAAAAAATAAAATATAATGGTTATAAGGGAAAATGATAAAATAATTTACTTTAATGAAAATTTATGTTTAAACAATTCTGATTAAAAAGATATATTGATATGAACACATACAAACACCAAAATGTTAAATTGAGGATTAATAACTAAATTGATTATATATATATAATTTAAATATATTTTTATACTATTATAAAAAATAATTTATATAAATTTTTTTACAAAAATGATCTAATAATTTCAAAGATAATGAATATGTAATATAACCCACTAAAAAGAAATTGAGTTATGAAACATTTTACCATTTTTTTTCTTTTTTTTGTGAAAATACATTTGGATGAAATAATTAAAATTGAAAATTAAAATATAATTAATTTTAAATTAAATATTATATGACATGTGAAATGGGTATTATATACACCATATATAATAAATTAGGTGATTTCCATTACTATATGACTTAAGAAATGAAAATCGAGACGAAGTCCCTCCCATCACATTTCCTTTTAGTTGAAAATGATCTAACCATAATTATAGTCATCACCTATAAAAATCACCTATTTTTCAAGAATAATATTAATATATATTATATCTTATATTATTATTTTATAACTTCTTATCACTTATTAACTAATAATCATTCATATTTTTGTTGTTTAGGGTGTTAATTGTCTTCTATTCTCATCAGTGATGCTTTAAGGAAGTTTTTGTTGTTTTTCATTTTAAATTGTTCCATATTTGAATGAATAATATTAATGAGGTAATTCAAATATTTATAAATCAATTATTAATTTGAAACCAATCATCAATATGGTTTTAAAAAATGAAGTAATTTATGATCGTAGAGATCGAAGGTTGTACGCACACATGAGAAACCTACCCATTATTCAAAGTTGATTATAAAAAGGAGTTAATTAATATTTTATATTAAAATCATTATAATAATAAAATAAATATGATATTATTTTTCATAATATACATAAATGTAACATCAATGTTTGGTGGTGATGAAAATAATGTCACATCGCATCTTGAAGGGAGTAGTCCACACAAAAATGAGTGATGTTATCATCTTTCATTGAGTGAAAATGTAATTAATAAAATGATATATCATTATTTTTGGAATATAAATATTACATTAATATCATAATTATTTTATTTATATCTTATATATTCATTACATTTATCCATATTACTTTCTATGTTAATAGTTAGCGAAAAATGAATCATATCCCTTCGCGAGGAGGTAGTTCGTCGTACACTCCAGCGAAATTATTATATCCCATATATAAAAGAATCTAAAATGGTATATAAGGAATAATGAATCTAGATATATTACTATTTTATTAATATAAAATATATATATTATATATATCATCATACCAAACTATGAGAGGTGTTGATAGAAAACGTGTCGCATCGGTTCATGAGGCAGTTGTCTGCCATACACGTGAGAAATGTTATCATTTCCCATTTAAGAGAATAGTAAGTGGATATGGTTCATGACTAAAATATAATAACACCTCACTATATATGAGATACTTTTTTTATTATATAATAATAAATTAAAAATATTTTAGGGAGGTTTAAGAATAAAGAAAACAAACATGCGTTGTTTAGAATCTTATGAATTCTTGTACCACCTCTTTTGGATTATATGTAACATATTACAGGAATAGATTTATAACCCAAAAAAGGACTATAGGATGATGGGATTGAATTTAGGAATTTATTTTCGTAGATATTTTCCTATAATATGTGTTTTATAATTTGACTAATAGATTAGAGGGGTGACCTTTTATAAGTGATGTGAGTGGCACATTTGTGATTTTTGAAAACAAAATGTGTATATTCAATTTTATCATGAATAAAGGATCCAAAATGTAGTATTTTAGAGAAATATAAACTATAAGGTAAAAATATAGACTTAAAATATATTTTATACATGTTTTAATGACATTTTTACAATTATAGTTTTTAGTTTTACCCTTAGTAAACCCATTTTAATTTAACCACGATAATAATTTTTTATTTTTTTAATGTTACTTTTGGTCAAAAAATAATATGAACTTACCATGTAAAAATATTAATCTCTTTATATATATGGAATGCATTTTTTCGAATTAAATTCACATTATTTTTTAATTTAATTTATGATTATACACACATACGTGATGAAAAAAGGGGGTTTAAAGGAGAAAATTCTCGCAAGTATAGAAATTTTTAATATCAAAATTCAGTATGAAATTGATTAAAATGACCTAAATGAGTATTTTTTTTTGTATTATTGGAATAATTATAATTTACAACTAACTAAACATATAATTTATCTTTTTTATTTTACAAAAGATATATTTTCAATAAAAATTATCATTTCTAATTAGTCATCAAAAAATGAAACTTTTGAGAGAAAACCAAAGAAGTCGCTATAAATAAATTATATTCATATTTAAAAAATTAATTTAATTTACTGAAATAATTTTTTTAAATTTTTTATTAATACATTATAAATTATATGTACAAATAGTGGTTATACAATCTTTTAGAAAAAAATCTTTTTCTGAGAATTTTTTTTATTTTTATTTTTATGATTCTTATTTTACATAAAGTTAATAGAAAAAAAAAAATTTCACAATATTTATATTACTACAGGTTTCATTCAATTTAATTTATATTTTATAATGCTATAATATATTAAGTCACATTTATAATTGGGGTTTCTTGTTCCAAAACCCATCGAATTGATTATATTTAATGAAATATATTTTGTGGGTTCTTTAAGCTTGGTGTTAAATTTCTCATATGCTATCGATTTTTTTTTATTTTTAGAATTTTGGCATGTTATATAAATCCATTTAAACAATTATTGTTATTATGATCTATCATTCTACATATAAACATTTGGTAAGAAAGAATGAATAATTTGTGATAAATAAAATATGTATTTTTTGATTGAGCTAACAATATGCCTTTTTATTCTCACATAATACTTTATTTCATATTTTTTTTCCATTTATCAATTTTATATAAAAATATTTGTATATTTTTCCTATGGGTACCCTATTTGTTTTTTAGAAGATCTATGGGAGTTGGGATCAATATGTGGAGTTTTAAAGAAAGATTATGTTATTATGTTCAAATTTATGTATTTGTGTATCTAATCATAAAAAAAACACTAGACCTATAGATCTATGACATGTAATGTTTATAAAATTATTTTAATAATTATTAAATAATGTTTTTTCATTTCATGGATCACTATAAATATCAATTTTATACCTTACTTCAAAATCATCGAGAAAATAGAAAACATTTTCATGTTTGTGTGTCGATTAATGCCTCCATGAAAGATGTAATAAATTCTCCACCATCACCTAAAAATTAAAGTTCAAAAATGTTTTTATATTTAATTATAAAATAATTTTTACATAATTAATATTTTTTAATAATAATATTGGTCATTCTAAAAGTGTGATCAATAAGAAACAATTGTTGTAACATTAACTACCTTAAATGGAATTTTGAAGGCACCATTTTTTAATATGAGTTTATTTCAATATATCCTTTTAAACGATATAAGTATTTTGATAATAAAATAAAAAATTACATAATCTTTTATAATTTTGGATATTAATATTTTTAATGATACCAAAGGCCATGGCCCGAAAACTTAAAGGGTTACAAAGAAATTAATAGAAAATTCACCAAGTGATTGTCTTTAGTGGAATCTATATTAAACAAATAAAAAATGATAATAAATGGACCATATAAAATAAAATATTAATGAATATGGATCTTTGGTTACCATTTAATTTACATACTTTATCTATTCTGGATGTTAATCACAACTATGGGGCACATTCAGACATGAGCTAAGGGATCTTCCATACCACTTTTTTCCCTTTGAGTTACAATTAATCAATTTTATGAATTTTTATGTTATATTCTTCTAATGTAATTCATATATATTTTTATATATTTATATTCATTATATACCTAGTCAAATATCATTTCCATTGGTGGGGTTATACTAGGTTTTAGTTCCCATCAATATTCTTACTTTTAAGTAATCCTGATTTATGGAAGATTTATTATATCTTGCCTCATTAGAAGTATCATCCCCATTAAATATCTTTAATCCAAGACTATATTCTAAAGAACCATCAATATTTTACAAACAAGCCTATTGGTTCAAATAAATATATATTTTAAATAATAATATCCTTAATTTTTTAAAATGACCCATAACTTATTTATTAATCTACACTCAAGTGGTTCATTTTTGTTCTTTCTCACCTAGATCCTGCTCATGTAAATTTCTACAATATAATTCATTTTCATGAACAATTTATCATTTGGAATAATTAAATATAGAAATTATTTAATTTACATTTTCAATTTGAAATCCTCCGTATTTAGAGTATAGTTATTCTTTGAATCGTAATTATGAAACACACTTCGTTATCATTAGTTTAATCATGCTTATGATTTATGTATGGTCTTTATCATGTGAAATGAAAATATTTGATTTTAATTATGAGGTGGGTGATTCAGAAATTTTATAATCATAAAATGCAGTGGTAAATCCATTATATCTCATTAGATGTTATGTAATGGATAATAGAGTGAACCAAATCCACCATGGGAATTTTTCCACTATAGTCATGGGAATGGGGAGTGAACTGAATCCAAAGTGGAAGATTTTCCCCATAATAATCATGGTCATGGGAGTGAACCATGACATGTGATTATAATTTAATGTATTATGTAGTTTCTATATATTATAGGATTACCTGATCTTGTGATTTTATTTCATTATTCAATGATTCCATGCTTATGATCATTATCACTATGATATTATGTTACAACACTTGAGTCTCAGGTTATAATTTATTTCCATATTTATTCTGTTATTATTATTTCTAAATCACCCCCTTCATTATTTATTTTATCTATGGTATCTTATGTTGTTTTAGAAGGTCATTGGGTGTTATGAACACTATGTTTTTTAAATAAATATATTGTTTTTATGTTTATAATTAATTATTATTTATCTAATCATCTGAAGAAACTAAAAATATATATCATTATTTTTTTATTGTTAAAAATATATTTGTAAAATTCTGAAATAATGTTTGGATAAGGATTGGGTTTTTATCACTGATATTAGGGGAAGGTCTAGTTATTTTTGGATATTAGGATGATATAACATTAATGAAAACCCTATTGAGACATATAAGTGATATTTCAATGAATAAGAGAACATCCATTTTTTTCAAATTATATTTTGTGGTGGTTTTCATGCCATTATATCTCATTTTAGATAATGGAAAATTTATTTTTTTGTGGAACAAATGAACCTATGTGTAATAACCCCAAAATTGGCGTATTATGTATTTAATCAATTGTCACAAGGTGAATGATAAGTGGGAATAAAATAGAAATTATTGATGTAAACTCACATGGTATATTTATTTTGTAATTCTAATTCTCATTAAATATCATAATCACCGTTTTTAATATATTCATTTTTGAAACATTATTAATTTGGAATACTCATTGGAATGTGGTGATGAATAATATTGATTAAAACATATAGATTCAAAAAAATATTCTACACGTAATTTAGGATTTAATTTGTCAATTTTTATGGTTTATCAATTATAGATAAATTAACCAAATAATTCAAATTACAAAAAATCCTTGATTTAGAAAATTGATTGATATAGGAGGAATTGTGTTAATGAAATGTACAATAGGAAATGGAAAAACTTCCCTATTGAAACTCCTAACATAGTGGGATACAGAGAAGAGAACATGATTTATGTACTCCAAAATTAGACTTTAATGATTACTAATAATATGAATCATGCGAATTATATCTAATATAGAAAGTTGTAGTTGAGTCTTCATAAGTCTGAGACCTCCAACAATTAGTTTATTATATTATCCTATAATCCTTGAACAATTATTTCTCTCAATTGGAAATATATTATATTTCATTAATTTCTTTGATAAAGAGAATGTCATACTGGTTATTTAACAACTTAAGGGTGAAGATCTTCAGTGGTTAAAATAGAACATGAATTAAAATCCAGTTTGACACATATAATCAATAGAGTGGATGAATTCAAGAGGGAATTTAAAAATAAAAATTTTCACCAAAACCCCATTTTGAAAATTGAGGGGGAGTTTGTTGCACTCAAGAAGAAGGAATGTGAATATAATAGATCCTATAATGAAATAATTACAATTCATACATGATATTCCCAGGTTTTTATCATTGAAATGGAATATGAAATCCTCTAGTTCTTTAATGATATTAAACCAAGCCAAGAAATCACTTTGGAAATTTTTTATATTGAAAACTATGCAGACGATGCATGATGTCATAACCCATTCCACCTGAAGCCTATGCCATGAATACCCCAAGACCATCTCCCAATGTCCAGGGGTTGGAGGCTAGCACCGAACTTGTCAACCTACAAGTGGGAGGTATTTTCCTGAGTACCTGTATGCACACACATTCCCAACCATGTACCACAAACTGAAAGGGGAAAATAAGTATAATGAAACAAGTGCTATGTACAAGTTCAACTAAAAACAAATAGGCCAAAATACAACCCCAACAAAAAGAAATAAAAACATGAAAGTACAAAGGGACTCCGGTAGACAAATGCCGAAACCCCAACATGATGGTAAGAGTAGTGTAGCTTCTAGAAGCCTAAGTAGTACGTCCTGTCTACCTGATCCTACTACTCCTTACCTATTCCTATGCCACCATGTCCTCTGTTGAAGCATCAATCGTCTACACTAGACACAACACGTGTGGGATAATCCTATGAAGTGGTGAGTAACAAAATACTCCGTAGGGGACCTCAAAACACAAATAAAATACCACAAAGAAACCCTAAAATGAAATCATTAAGTGAAAGTAAGATATAAGAGAATGAAACAAAAGCATGAATCATAAGATAGCTAACACGATGTATACTTCTATGGTTGTGACAGAAGAATCACCATTCACATTATTGAACACCTCGTCTGCAAGAGAACTCCTCCACAATGAATATAGTGGGCCTGCTGAGTAACATAGAAGTTTTTTCCCACTAATCATAGAATAATGAGGTACACCTCCACGTAAATTATAGTGGGACTGCCAAGTCACACAATCTCATACCTACCATGGGCCTGAAAAATCACACATAGGTGCTTCCATCCTTGGCCAACTGAGGTACTACTCCCCATCGTGTACTATGGATCTGCTGAGTCATGAATTCTAGCTCCCTCCATGGTCCTAGAAAGTCACATGTAGGTGCTTCCCATTAGGCCATAGTGGAGTCACATAGAGTCACTTGTCCTCAGACATCAGGTCTCAGCCAACCGTAGGGTTCCATACGTAGAGCGCTTGGGAGAAACGCTCTGTATACCATTCTCCCCATTTCAACATATGTTAATGTATCCTTAGAGCGTTATAAAAAATATTCCTCATCAAGAGGGTCCCAAAACTGCAAATGGATCAGCAATTGGATGTCTGTTTTGCAAGTTGTTAGCATTTTAGTAATCATGGGTTGGTTGCGTCTGGGCCCGGTCTGATCCGATCTGCCCAACTCCAAAAACCCAACCCAGGTGTCAAACCTACCCCATTTTGATTCAACTGACCTTAGCTAACCTAGTTTGGGTTAGGGTAGGTATGTTTTGGTCTGGCCAGTAGGCCAAGCCCAATGGACCTCACTAGACCTGACCTAGTTTGGCTGAGGGTCCAACCTGTCAGGTCACCCGGCCTAAAGGGCATGGGTCCAGCCCACTGGTAGGGGGCACGACCTACCAGCAGAAGCATGGTCTATCAGGTATGGACTAGTGGTGTGCTCTTGGGATGTGGTAGCTACTTACACATCCTCTCCCTGCCCTCTGGCTCATCTGAGGAGCCATTGTCTACCGCGATCGAGTGACCACAGCTCGCTAGGGTAGCCCAGAAATGGGGTGCCGCCTCCACGTGGTGCCAGCTAGACGTGTCTCTGCCATGGTAGATGGGCCATATTCTCCTCCACAGTAGTGTGCATGGGCGCACCACCTCATCTGGCAAGGTCGACGAGGGCTGGCCGCCTCATCCAGCATGCGGTGCCTCGGGTGGCGCAACCTCCTCCACACAGCCAATGAGGGCCCATCGCCAGAACCGTCGCAATGATGGTGCCTCATTGGCGGCACCTTCCTCAGGACATCAGGTTTTCTCTAGTGGTCTAATATATACTCCTTTTATGCCTTTGAGCCTCTCAGGTCTTTTTTGTCACTACCTTGGCCCTAGATTCCTCTTTTTGCCACTTGAGGACACGACCACAAAGAACCCACATGTGAAGGGACCCAGGCCTTTTTTGTGTTGGCTCGTGCCCTCCATGTTAGAGTTTTAAAACATGGGGAGGCTCAGGTATTTTAGTTCAATCAAATAAGTGATAGTTTAAACCTAGGTGAATAAATCCCAAAAAAGTCACCTTCCCCCAAGAATGAATGATCCTCAGATCAGCCTGTTCATGGGTTGATCTGTATTATTTGTTGAATTTAGGAATGAGGAAAAAAAAACAGAAACAAACCCGTACTTTGATTTAGGACTTATCACTCTTGATGGGAAAAGGTCCGAGCCATCGTCAATCCTTTAATCCAATAGTATTCTTCATCGTACGTCGATGGAATTCTTCTCCGTCCATTGATGGCGTTCTTCATTCATCATTGGAGAGGAAACCCCCTGGTGGTTCGTTAGATAATTTCTAAGGTTTAATTACCATCCCTCTAATGTGCCAAACGAATAAAAAATAAAACTGGTCACAACGTTTTAGTTACATTGTGATACCGCATTGTTACACTATTTCATTTATGAAACATCGTAGCTATTACACATCATTTAATGCATCATTACAGTATGGGTTTATGAGCTATTAATGAGTTCCTTTAATGCACCTTGTCATCGCCTCGTCGATGCATCACTGCACCACCATCCACCACTTATCAGTTTAGGAAAAGAAATAAAATATATTTTTAAAGTTATTTTTTTTTGAAAGATCCAAAAATTATCTTTTCCGTTCAACCCTTGCCGGCTGAAGTTATATCCTTTCTATGTGAATCCCAACAGTCTCAGTTCAATGGTGCCCTAATATTTTCGATCCTAGAACGAGTTCAAAAATTTGTAAAACCTTCATGCACGTTTACTGAATGTGCCTTAAAAAAGTTCAAAATTCCATTCTGAGCTCACTGGGCCACAAAATCACATTCCTTCAGAGTGTGTAGTCTCAAAATAATTCCATATAATTAAAAAAATAACACAGAAATTATAATACATTACATTCTCCCCACCGTAGGGCTTTACATCCCTGAAATCCCAAATAAGGGATAATCAAATAAATGGGGATACTAAACACAAATATGAGCCTCCAGCTCAAATGTGCTCTCTAAGAGATTCTCATTCTGCCACCGAATATGCACCAGAGGAATTGATCACCCATGTAGGACCCACTACTGTGGATCCTCTATCTCCACCAGTAACTCCACAAACGTCTGCCCATCGTCATTGTCCTGCTCCCCCCAGTCGATGACATGTGATGGATCACGCACGTATCTCCATAGCTGTGACATGTGGAAAACATTGTGCACCCTATGCATTTATGGAGGAAGATCTAGGTGGTATGCAACCTCACCAAATGTTATCAGGATTTGAATGGTTCGATGAACCATGGAGATATCTTGTTGCCCCAACCAAGTCTTCACAATCTTCGTCGGGGTGACACCTAATGGAACACATGGTCTCCCTTCTCAAACACCAAGTGTCTTCATCTCCTTTCAGCATAAGGTTTATTCATACTCTACATAGTCCTCATCCGCTCCTGGATGATCTGCACCTTCTTAGCGGTAGCCCATACCAACTCTAAACCCATGAGTGTCGACTCCCTTGGGTCTTCCCAGCATAGAGGTGATCTAAAAGGCCACATGTACAAGACCTCGAATGGTGACATGTCTATTTTATAGTGATAGATATTATTGTATTAAAACTCCACCAGTGGAAGGTGGTCCTCCCAACTACGACCAAAATGAAGGATGCAAATACAAAGCATGTCCTCTATGGACTACATGGTCTACTCCATCTGACCATCTTTCTGGGGATGAAGAGTTGTTGTCAAGTGCAGCTAAGTCCCGAAAGCATCCGATAATCCCTTCCATAACTGGGATTTAAATCTTGCAACATGGTATGTGACGATCAATGTATGCACCCCAAGAAGTCACATTATCTCATGCACGTAGAGGCATCTCATGTCCTACATCAGTCCCGACTCCTAGATGGGTAGAAAGTGAGCCAACTTGGTGAGTTGGTCAACACTCACCCATATAGAATCATGGAATCTGAATGTACATGGTAACCCCATCATGAAGTCCACCGAGATAGCAACCTGGTTCCACTATGGTACATCAATGTGATGAGCCAAGCCTGCTAGAACTTGATATTCGACCTTTACTTGCTAACAATTGAGGCAAAATGAGATGAACTCGGCCACTAATTTCTTCATTCTTGGCCATCAGTATTGACGTCAGAGGTGTTGGTACATTGTCTCCAATCTAGGATGTGCCTCCAAATGGGATGTAGGGGAATCCTTCAACACCTCCTCCTGAAACACCACTACTGCTATGGTGCGACCTCTAAAAAGGATAATGTTCTCCACACCGATCGAAAATAAATCAAGATCATTCCCTAAGGATAACTAAACATGTCATGCCTCGTAGTCAACATTCATCAGTTGCGCCTCCCTCACATGATGTAAGAGTGGGAGAGTAACACTCATTAACTGAAGGTAAGTTGCTCCGTCATTGTCCACAAAGGATATCTTCATCGCAGCTATATACAAACCAATCCTTCTGATAAGTGTGATTGATACCAAATTTCCCTTCCCGGGAGTATAGAAAATCTCAAAGCCATAGTACTAGAGGAACTCTATCCATTACTGTGGTCTTAGGTTCAGAGCCTTCTAGGAGAAGATATACCTGAGACTCTTGTGGTATGAGTAAACTTTAAATCACACACCCATCAAGTAGTGTGGCCACATCTTCAAGGTAAATACCACTCTTTCTAACTCCAGGTCATGGGTCACATAGTTATTCTTATTCTTTCTCAAATGGAGTAAGCCGTAGGTGACCACCACTCACTCCTACATCATGAAAAAACATAGTCTGATCCCTGATGCATCACAGAAAACTACATACTCAACACCCTCCTCTGGTAGTATGAATATGGGGGCACTAGTTAGTCTCTACCTCAGCTCCTGGAAAAACTATTTGCATTTCTGCATCCACACGAAGGTATGTACCTTCCATGTCAAAGATGATAAGCGTGCTTCCACTCTAGAAACTTTATTCATGAACCTCCTACAGTAACCATCAAACCCCAAGAAGCTCTGTACCTTTGTCATGCTCTTGTGTGGCTCCCTATCGAGCACTGCCTCTATCTTCACCATATCCAATACAACTCCATCCCCCGAGATGATGTGTCCTAGAATTTGGACCTCCCATATCAAGATCTAGAACTTCGAGAGCTTACTATATAGCTGGTGATCTCATAGTGTTCCTAGGACTATCCAAAAGTGTGTAGCATTCTCTTCCTCCAACATCGAGTACACGAAGATGTCGTCAATGAATACCATGAAAAAACGGTCAATGTAAGGCTATAAAATATGGTTCATGAGACCCATTAACACTATTGGGTCATTGGTCAGGCTGAAAGGCATCAACAAGAATTCATAGTGGCCATAACGGTACCTGAAGGCCTGATTTGGTATGTCCTCATCCCATAACCGAAGCTGGTGATATCCTGATCTATGGTTTATCTTGGAGAACCATCTCACTCCCTTCAGCTAATCGAAGAGGTCACCAATTATCAATAGTTGATACATGTTCTTCATGTTCACTTGGTTCATGTGATGGAAGTCCACGCACAACCTCAAACTCCAGTATTCCTTCTTGGAAAAAAGAACTCAGGATGCCCATGGTCAAACGTCAGGCCTTACAAGCCCTTTCTCCTACAATTCCTCCAGCTTTACCCTTAGCTTGCGAAGCTCCATTGGAGCCATCCAATATGAAAGTGTGGATGTCAATGTTGTCTTGGGGTACAATTTGACGCAAAAGTATACCTATCTCCAAGGAGTTAGACCCATATAGTCCTTAGGAAAAGCATCCTTGTACTTGTACACTACTATAGGAAATCTTGGACTCCTCTCATCCACTACACCGAGGTTGACACTAGCCAACTGGTTAGTGATTGGCCGCAACATCCTCGGAGAAAGACCATCCTGTACGACACAGGTTTCCTTCTTTCCAGTGAAGGAAAACCTGGTCCCATATCTATGAACATAATGCAATGTAGACATAAAATAGTCGATCTGAGCATGGAATGTGGACAACCAATCCATACCCAAGATGAAGTTATAAGGCATTGACTTCGCTACTAGGGAATCTCAGCCGATGTTATCGCCTCCTAGAGTAATCTCACACTACCAGAACTAGCGTGTAATCATCGAATCCCCTCCCATAGGAGACTCTAGCTGTAAGGATTGAGGCAAAGGCTCTAACGAAATCTTCAAGATCTTAAAAGAGCCATGGAAATGAAGGAGTGACTAGAACCTGTGTTTAGAAAACTTCAGATAGGGTGGAGAAGACACATATCATACATATGATTATCTCTGGAGTGCTATGGTCATAATCCTCCACTTCCTAAATATGACATCTCCCCTATCAACCTGCTCCCTAAGGTCGAGGGTGGACCACCCGGGGTGGTGGTGGTAGTACCTCAAACTTTTTTCCACCGCCTGCTACTCAACCTACTCCCCTGAAATGTCTACTGCCCTGCTGACTTTGTCACTCGAACCTCTGCCTTTGTCTCGGTGGTCCCCCGACTGGTTGATGGTCATTTGCATGGAGGTTCAGGTAGTGAAATTTTATTTGTCTCTTCCCTCCACACATGAAGAAAATCCCGGCTCTCAGCTAACTCACTTTGGTCTAGGATCCCCGCACTGCGAACCCTGAGTCCTAGGTTCGGCCGCTGAAAGACCTAGCCCACTTGGGCCCTCGGGTTAGAAATATGCTACCTAATGAATATTCCCCCACCAGGGGTCTTATGTTATCTATTTATAATGGTGCCTTCTCCACCAAGAAGCTCTCCACAATAAGGGTTCGCTCGAGTACTCCAGCATGATTAGGGATGGTGAGAGACATCATCAATTCTCTAATCTCCCATATGAGTCCCTATTAAGTAGTTCAGACCCTGAAGAAAGGGTGTCACACCATGTATGTGGAGTAGTTATAGAGGTTTGTAATCTTTAATGTGTAATCATCCACTGACATGCTTCTCTAAAATAGTTTAATCTTCTCCTAGATGTGCACAAAGCGTAAGGTCATGGGGAAAAATATCCCAAAAAATCCACTCAAAGTCCGACCAATAGGGGTCCGCCTCATCATGAGTTTAAATCGTCAGACTCCACCATCTCCCTGCTAAGCCTTGAAGAAGGCTCTCATCTTAGATCACCACCCGATTAAGCGGTGTCCTGACAAAGCAGAAGACCCACATTACTCCCAGCAGCTAGTCCTTAGAAACTTGAGGATCTACATCTCCCCTAAACCTAGGAGGTATCTATCTTTGGAACTCATAAATGGTACTGAGGTTGTGAACATCCTCTATCGATATCGCCGATAGTAACTGCTGATCAAAGGGTGGTGGAAACACTGGTGCACCACCCGTTGAGGCCATCTATAGAACTGGTCCCTGAACCAACCCCTCATCGCTAGGCAGACTATCCACATGATCACGTATTGGGATCCTAGCTGATCATCCACATGGTGGAATCCTGATATAGATCAATTTGTACCATAGTCATAAGGTTAGTGAGATGAATCTTATTCAAAAATAACATAAGGATAATCTTATGAAAACAATGTTTTCATGTCTAGTTCTGAAAAGCACAATTCAAAGTCCTGGTGTATTGATACATCAACCACGACACCAACATTGAACACCGCAAGTCTAAAATTCAAGATCGAAACACTTAACATTGTTTTCTCCAAAAATAAAACAACAGACTCATGATTTTTGAGGTGGAACCAAAGGCCCGTTTGATACCACTTTGTCATGACCTGTCCCCCCCCCCTCATGCCCATGTTGTTTGTACCCCAAGCCTGCCTTCTGAATGCCATAGGATGGCGTCTAGCACCACAGATGTCAACCTGCAAGTGGGGGTCATTTTCTTGAGTACATGTACACATACACATTCCCAACAACATCCCACAAACTAAAAGGGGAAAACAAGTATACTTAAGCCAGTGCTGAGCACAAGTACAACTAAAAATATGTGGGCCATAATACAAGCCTAAAAAAATGAACTAAAAGTTTTAAATTACAAAGGGACTCAGGAAGAAATATGCTGAAAACCCCACTTTATGGTAAGAGTAATGTAGATACTAGAAGACGAAGTAGTACATCATGTTCGATAGATCCTACTAGGCACCACATGGTCCTAGGACACCAAGACATCCATCGAAGTGTCTATCATCTGCACGAGACCCAACATGTGCTGGTGAAGCCCGTGCAGGGGTGAGTAACAAAATACTCACTAGGGGACCCTCAAACAAAAATTAAATATCACAAAGAAATATTCAAAGAAAATCATGAAGTCAGAACACAAAGAACAATAACTAAGCAAGATAATGAAGCAAAACCATGAAGCGAAAGAGAGATTACACCTTGTATACATTTAGCATAGTGATATAAGAGTCATCAGTTGTATTATCAGACACCTTGGCTACTGGAGAACTCCTCCACTATGAGTAAATTTTTCCTGCCAGGTCAAACAGAAGCCACTTCCCACTATCCTTGGACTGATGAGGTACACCTCCCAATCACGTACCATGGGTCTCCTGAGTCACATAATCTCGCTCCCACCATGGGCATGCAAAGTCACAGAGAGGTGCTTCACACATTGTTCAGTTGAGGTTCTCCTCCCCATTACATACCATGAGTTTTCCGATTCAAACAGTCTCACTCCCAAAATGGGCCTAAAAATTCACACAATGGTTCTTCTTACAGGGATATAGTTGAATCATATAGGGTTTCTTGTCGATGGGTCTCCATATACCATAGTCAAGAGAATGAAGCTCACTTGGGCGGCCCGACCCTGGGTCGCCACCGCTGCCACGACTGACGGGTCATGACCTCCTCAACTGCGGCACACACGTGCGCACCAAATCCTCAATGCGGTCAGTGAGGGATGGCCGCCACCGCTGGTCACTAGTGCTGTCACGGTGGTGGTGCCATGTTGGCGACACCTTCTGTGGGCCACCGGGTCTATTCCGATGGTCTAATCTCTGATCTTTCTATTCCTTCAGGCCTCTCGAGTCTCCACCATCATTTCGATGGCCCCCGATTCTTCTTTCTTCCACTTGAGAATACAACCACAAAGAAAGCATGTGTAGAGGGACTCGAGCCTTGTTTGGATCATCCTAAACCTGCGACATTAGAGATTTAAAACAAGGGGAGTCTTGGAGATTGTAGTTCAATTAAACAAGTGATAGTTTAAACCCAGATAAAGATATCCCAAAAATACACTCTCCTGTAAGAACACATGATCTTCGGATCAAACTATTCTTGGATTGATCCGAGTTTATCATTGAATTTTAGGAATGGGGAAAAAAATTAAACACAACCCCTACCCTGACTGAGGATCTATTGCTAATGAGGGGCGATGGTCTGATTCATTATTAATCCTTTATCTTTTAGAGTTCGTCATCATTAATTGATGGAGTTAATCACCATTTGTCAATGGAATTTGTCATTTTTCATTGGGGAGGAATCCCACATGTGGTTCTTCAAATAATTTTTGAGGTTTAATTCTCATCGCTCCAACGCACCATTCAAATAAAAAGAAAACATGTCACAACATTTTAGTTACCCTGCGATGCCACATCGTTATGTTGTTTTATTTTTGAAACAACATAGTTTTTACCTGTCAATTAATTCATCAACATGATACGAGTTTATTAGCCACTAATGATTTCCATTAATTCACATCATCTTCACCTCATCATCACATCATATCGCTATCGTCCACCAATCATAATTTGAGGAAAAAAAATAAAATATCATTTAAAATTTATTTTATTTTTTTTCAAAATGTTTAAAAATTAACTTTATTCATTCAGCCCTTGACAGCCGAAGTTATTTCCTTTCTAGGAGAATCCCGATGTTCTTAGTTCAATAGTGCCCTCAGATTTTGGATCCAAGTTTATGTTCAAAATTTAGATAAACCTGCTCGCATGTTTGCTGAATATACCTTAAAAAAGTTCAAAATTCAGTTTCGGGCTCACTCGGCTTCAGAATCACTTTCTGTCAGAGCGTGTAGTCTAAAAATAATTTCATATAATTAAAATAAATTTCACAAAAATTATAAGACATTACATATATATTTTCCTCAAAGTAGTGATGGAAATGGGTGATTCTCAATGGTCTCATGGGACTAGAGATAAAAAGTAAAGTGTGGAGTTTGACCCCAAGAGATCACAGTGTAATAATCATGGTGTTAAAAAATTACAACATCCCATATGACATACATGTGGAAATAAGAATCCTAAAAACTATCTCATGTAGATAAGAAAATGTTCCTATTGTGTAAATAATGGTTATCCAGATAATTTCTGTATAATTAAGAAGAATAAAGCTAGTAAGGTTGAAGAAAAGATCAAACCCCAACCATTTTCTAATGTTTCATTATTAATGAATTTGTATACTTTAAAAAGTAATTCACTAAGCCAAGGGTTTCCAAATATGACCAATGAAAACATCTTCGAAGGTCAAGAGGGAAAGGGAAGCCTTATACTATTATTATTGTGGAGGTGGATCAATACAATGATGTGGTGACTTGTATTATAGATATTCATTCAGTAATAAGGAACATACTATTTAATTATATATCTATGGAATCTTTTATACTATGAAATTTTAGTATAAATATTCAAACACTATTACAAAACATAAAGGTTAATTTATCAATGAAAACCAATAATGGAGTCATTGTTTAATATCATGTACTTAAATATTACCTAGTTTATATACGTGTGATGAATCACTAATTAAACCTTATCATATTCCATTTAGTTGAATTAATGTTTCTAATGGGAGTGGATCATTTATCTCTATATAGAACCCACTTAAAATATCATGTAATGGAAATCTCCTTCCATATCTCGTGTTACCCATCAGTTCTATACAAATTTATGGATGAGGATAATTATCCTTTGAAATATTATTCATAATCATGGATTTGTTTCCTTATTAGAAAAAATATATCTCTTAAATAATTGAAAACAATGAGAGTACCATTGTTAATGATTATGTATTATAAGAATAGTTTTATAGTCAACCACAACACTGAGAGGTTTATTTCTTAAATTGAAAAATAATAGAATCTCTATCGATATCCAAGTCTCCATAGGGAATGGCCCCCTTTGAACTGGATGAACTAAAGAATAAATTACATGAACATTTGGACATGGGATTCGAACAAAGTAATGCTTCAACAAGGATTCAGTAAAACTCCTTGTTAAAAAGAACAATGGGATTATTCATCTCTATATCGATTATCATGAAATATGAAAGATCGTGATAATGTATAAGTATCCTCTTACATAGATCGAGGAAATATTCCACCAATTATGTAGAGTTCACTAATTCTCTAATGTGTATGTTTGGCCAGTATATTATTATTTAATGGTTGAGAATGAGTATATTCCTAAGATTTCATTTCGTACAAGGTACATTTAATATTATTTTTTTATCATTCCATTAACACACTTGAATTTTCTAGGTATCTTCATAAATATATTAATTATTGTATTTATATATTTCCTCGATTATTGTTTGGTTGTATTTATAGAAAATATTATTATATACTCTAAAATCATAGAGGAACATAATGAAAATTTTAATGATATTCTATATTATTTGAGGAAGTATAAGGTATAAAAAATATTCAGTATATAGGAGTTATATATGAAGAAATTATCATTATTGGGGAATATTACCACAATTAAAACCCTTAAAAGAGAAAAATTGTTGAGTAATGGCCTCAAACTACATGTTTTTATAGAAATATATAGTTTCTCAGATTCTCAAAGTACTATAAGAAATTTTCGAGGAACTTATAGTATTATTAAATGCTTATAACCCAAATAACCTTGAAGTGAGTGATGCCTCAAAGAATATCATATGCAATGTACTATTGATAAATGATAATGCTATATCATACAACTTGAGATAGTTTAATGTGGGTGATTAAAATAATCCACTTAAGGACCTGAAGTTTGTTTTGTTAATCATTTTATTGATGATACAGATGCGATATCTATATGAAAATAATTGTGATATATATTTATATATGGGTATGAGATCTGGAAATATAAATTTGTATAACTATATCTAAAAATGAGAAAATGAAGATTCACAGAGCTGATGATATGTTATGATTTCTAAATACGATATCATCTTTGGAAGGGGAAACAAAAGAAATGAAATATGTTGAATAGATCATGTAACATTATCTATGATGTGGTTTGAAAAGTATCCAATCTATATACATATGAAATATATGGACATGATAACTATAAATGAAGGAACATCATCCTACCATTATAAAATGATTGGTTACACATAACTTTTGAATAAAATTTGCAAATATCAAAAAGATAATTTAGAGATAAAAAAAGAAAGTTTATGATTTTAGAAAGGGAAATCCTCTGATTTCATCATTGATGAAAATGGAGTTTTGAAATTTTGGAAATCATTGTGAGTACCCTCGAATTCAATTATTAAAAAAGTTTTTTAATGACGTTTAGGTCCTAGGTAAAACTGAAACATCTTCCTGGAATTTCCACCTTGGATTTTAGTCATAATTTATGAATTATATGCGCTATATATAATTAATTATGTAACACATAATGTAATTATGTACTTCAATGAAATTAATAAATGTAGGAACAAAAATATTAATATCATCACATATAATTCAAAAGTAATTTTTATATAGATAAAAAATTACCTGAACTAGTAAATATTTATTCATTGATGATCTAGTTGAGTCAATATCATCATACCATCATTCTGTTGTAGGATCAATCTATAGAATATCTCTATAATTGATCTAATCAAATACCTCAATATTGGAAAAACATCATCGAATTGTCAGGTTTCAGTATGGTTAATCATGGTTTATTACGTCATTCATGATTTATAACACTATAATTAACTTATGTATGAAACATTCTTATGGTTACCTATATTTATTGAGATAATAGAAGAAGATAACACACTCAAGATATCAAGAACTCTAACTAGGCATTGATAGATCATCTCTTTGTCCATTGTACATTATGAGTGTCTCAACAAAAGTTGATATTATTAGTTATTTTTTATGTAATTTTTATTGATAAGAGTGTTAATATAGGACCCTTTCAAATTATATATTTATTTTAAGAAAAAATTTCAAATAATACTAAGAAAATATTTATTGTTATTCCATGTACATGTGTCTTAGTTAGAATATATAAATAAATATCATTTACATCATTTCCAACCTAATCAATAATGTTATCCCACATATCCTCCTCTATGATTACTCAACCATGAATAATGAATATTTAATTAAAAATTATATATAGTTAAATTATTCATCATAATGTTTTGAAAAAAATTAAATTCTCAAAACCTCATAAATAAATAAATAAAACTCATATTTAACTCATTAAATTTTTAGTTAATTTTTAAATAAATATTTGCATTCATAATAATTGATATAAGTATTAAACAAAAATGAAAGAATGATATTAAATATATCTAGATGAACTCAACATTTAATTTAACTCAGATTATAGATACACATAGTGTGTGAACCACAAGGCCTCTTACTCATAGGGAATAGGGCTATATTCTTAAAGGCTAAAGTTAGAATCTTATGAAATTCCATGGAAATTGAAGAGAATCAAGTAAATTTGGCAAAAAAAAACAACCTCCTATGAATGGTTATTGTGAAACACAATACTAATACTACAATATATTTCATCAGGTATGCTACATGCTGATTTTATCAACCTATGTTCTTATTTTTTGTTCTTTGACATTTGCAAAATGAAAAAACCCATAAATACCATGGGCTGGGGATTTATCCAGCAAGTTCCCCTCCCATAGATGGGCATGATGTATCGAATTCTGTTAATAGATTAAAGGGATACATACATTATGAAGTTATCCATTAATGTATTATGCCTGGCGATGAATCCACCATATCCAACTTATATGTGAGTATATTTCATTGAGGTTTTCATTAATACATAAAAGTACATGACTTGTGGTATCAATTAATGGTAATATTAAATTCTATGTATAAATGAAAACTTTATATATAGTAACATTAATTACTGAAAAAATATAGATTTCATAAAAATGGGTCACATTATCAAAATTATATACTCTAGAATTTACCAATGGTAAACACCACGAGAGGATCCCTCAATGTCCTTTGAGTCTCCACCCTGGATAGCTGGAATCGTTTGTGTCCCATAAAATGTTTACATCCCACTATATAACATTTTATCAAGAATAATATCATAGAACCTCAGGTTTTTCATCATAGTGTGGAATTTCTATGACATTTTAGTGAAACATCTATTCATATACAATTATCAAAAACGATGTTAATAGAGTAACGATCACAATGGGATAATAATTTTTTTAATAATCACGATAATGAGTACATGTAATCATAAAGTACCTGGAGGTTTGTTCCATGGAACTAACTCCAAGAGACTCTAACTTTCACATGAGAAAATATAAATAACCTATTGTACACTAGCTATCACATGATACTCGTACAACTACTGAGATAGATCCTTTATCAGGGGGTTATCTCTTGTTTCCCTATATGGATACCCCTATCATTGCAACATCACCTCATTGTTCAAAATTTATTAATTGATGAATTTTCTGAATTATATGAATTTTCCATTTATCTAACAAGGGAACTATGGAATGAGCTACCCATGTATTGTTATCTCGAAAAAATATGATAATTTCATTATATTTAAAAACCACATCAAGATCCTTTCCAAATTTGTGAATCCAAATTACTTATTTTGATATATAATAAGTAACAATATTCCTAGAATCCATGATATAATTAAGAAAAAATTTTTTAATTTAATTATTCTGCTTAAATATCTTCTCTTAAGATAGAAGATAGTTCCTGATTTTGACATATGATCATTCTTATAGGTCTAAAATAAGGAATCAATATAGTCCCTAACAATTTTCTATTCATGTCCTCCATACAACAATACCATATCCTTAGTTAACCTTACAAACTAATGGAATCTAGAAAAATTATCCCAATTCTATTAACCTATATCATCTTAATATCTCCCTTCCATTCACAAAACATTGGAAATATCACGCCCTCTAAATTTTCTTTCATACATGACAGATGTAATCATAGAAGCATGTGTTACCTTACTCATTCACTATAATTCCTATTATGTATATGTACACAACATGCTGGAAAGATTTATACTGCATGAAACTAGAAACAATTACCTCTTTGATTATTTTATATTGAACCTACTCAGTATCAGGTAAATGTATGTTCCTTGAAATAATCCAAGTATCCTATTTGATCAATCAAACATGATCTTGACCCCTAGAATGTATGATCCTTCACCAAAATACGTCATTTTGAATCATTTTCACAACCATTACATAAGCAATGGTAATGATGGTATCTCATTTCAAATTAGTAATATATCATCAATAAATACTACTATAAAATGATGTTACACCTACTAATCCTATTTTTAAGTCATAGATCACATTTTTTTATAATGAAAAAAATTCATTTATAGATTCATTGAAAATATATTAACCTATATTATATGTTTACATAAATATATATATGGACATTTACATATTGCATACCTTTTTAGCATTAACATTTTTCATAAATCCTACTTTTTTATCAAATATATCTGTATATTTGTACTTATTATAAGAATAAAGCTTTGGATCCATAATCTAAATATCATAGTAATGCAATTCTATTATGGTAAGAAACATTTTGAAGGATTTAAGCATAGAAAATGGTAAAAAAATACTACATCATATTCTATTCCATGATGTTTCATAATCCCATTAGCCACTATTTATTCTTTATAAGCACTAATATGACTATAGATGTATATTTTTCACTTGAATGCCCATTTTTTCCAATAAATATTACATCTCTCGACGGATCATGAAAACCTTCATATGGTTTTGGTATATGGAATCCTTCTATGAATTGATGATACCATTCTGTTGTGTATGTTTTGACCTCTTTACATCCTCTTTATATAATATAGGGTCATTATTGTTAACCAATAATGATTTAATATCTTCGATGACTAGGAATCTATATCTTCATGGTCCCTTGACCTCTATAGTGATCTTACATAGTACATGTGTTTCATGAAAAACATCTTCTACATGGACCAATGTATGTTTATATAATACTTAATGTTGAGTATCATGAGAATCATCATACTAGTGGTTAAACTTTTTCCTACTATTCTTCTTGAGGATGTGTTTACCCTCAATGAAAACAACAGGCCTATCAACTATAACCTTATTATCATAGGGATCATACAATTATTATCTGCTTGTTTCCATGGTGTATCCTATAATGATGCTCTTTGATTCCACAGGGTGAGAGTTTATTTCTTAAGAAATCCTTAAAAATAATCTCATTCTCATACACATGATTCTATGAAAGAATATATTTCTACTCAAGAACTCAAATGGAATATTTTTTTATACTTTAGTAGGTACTCAGTTTAGTTTGTATATTGATGCAAGTAATTTATATATTGAAATGTAAAATTGAAGGCATCTAGGAATCATCATGGACCATAAAAAGTACAAGTGGTATATTTACTCATTTCACTGACACCATTCCTTCATGACATGTAAGGAAGAGTGTGATGTTATAAAATTACATTCACCCATAAAAAATCAATAAAAAATTTGTTAATGTACAAACAACATTGTTCAAATTGATTTTTTGTTTTCTTCATAGCAGGATGATTCTCAACATTTTTACACAAACTATTCTGACATATCAATGGATTCAAACTACCACCTCATTATATATATTTACTTATAAGTACTGAATTATTTAATAAAAGTCATTTTATATGGTAATTCACCTTGAATTTCAATATAAAATGGATCAAACACATTATTGTGTACAAATTATAGAAGAAATATAGCCCTTTTTCCTTAACCCTAAAATTTTGGTTTAGTTATATTTCATTGTAAAAAATAATTAAAACCTTCTTGTATTTTAATCTCTAAGTAGTCCAAGTTACCATATTTATAGATATTTTGAAAATTCTTCTCATAAACAAGACAAATCATATGATGCCACAACTAAGTGAGAAATTAATCATGTGAATTTGATTCATTATAATTTTTCAATATTAGGTTTTCATTATTTAATATATAAATAATATTATTCAACTATTCCATTCTATAATTTTTTTGACTAATATATCATATCTTATTTCCAAATCTGAAAATAATTCCATCCCTGTATGAAAAAAATTATTTTCTTGCTTACATTAGTTTCATAATAATAGTTTATTAAACCCAAAATCATTCATATTAGTAATGTGATGTAACACCCGAGAGTTTTATGAGTAATATTTTGTTTTTTATATATCATCAAAGGAATCTTTCACTACACACTTGCTTGGCTTACTTTACATGCAATCGCGACCTTCCTCGATAGCTTGCGTCGTACGCAATACCGAGTTTCACTAAACAACGATATGCTATTAAAATATTATTAAAACTAGCTGTTATGAATAGTAATAACCAATTTTTGAAATTTTATAAATTTTATTTTTTAAAATGGACTTCATTTTTGGATTCGGAATACCGAAATTAGCCTAGGGTGAAATTTTGGTATTTTGCTGAAAACTTTCAATTTTTGATGAATAGTGAAACCACTAAGTGGTAGGTTAAAAACTGAATTTTGCATAAAACTTAATTTTACCACTTCTGTGAATGGAATTTCAAAAATTCAACAGACACGGTTGATATCAGTAAGTAAAATGTGGTTCAATGAGATAAAAATAATTTTTTGGTGAATAGTAACTTTTTACTTTTTTTTTACCGCGATTAATAGTAAATAGGGAACTAAGGGTAAATATGATATTACTATTACCCTAACATATGTCCTAATTCTATTGGATAAGTGTAATTCGACCAAAAAAAACTTAGGAATAAAATATGACCATTTAGTCCCACTTGGATTAGATTAGGACATTTATTATTAATTTATTTAAAGAAGGGTTAAAATAGTTAAAATCAAAGTTTAATAAGTAAATCATTTTTAATATGGGGTTATACATAAGATAAATTCGACTATAAATATTCATTAGAAATCTAAAAATATTTCCTAGATAATGATATTTTATTTATAATTTTTAGACTTTAAATAAATTAATTTATGTATGACACAATGATGATGCAGTAATTACCCTTTTAAAGAAATATTAACATAATTGATGTTATAAATGCTCAAATGAATGTAATTTGAGACTTTTTATGCATTACACTAATTTTCTAGGTTACTATGATATATTAATGTTGATTTAATAAACTTGGTTTGAACATATAATTCTGTTATGACTTTCACAAAAATCATATATCAAATAGTGTCAAAATTGACACAAAATAGTTTTTAAATCAAATATTATATTATTAATTGTTATTGTATTCATAAAAATCTAAGGTTCGGCCAAATGACTTAGATAAGGATATATATATTAATAATAAACAATTTGGGGTTCGTTTGGCATGTTATAGTAAGTGTATTAACCATATAGTGAAAGAAAACAAAAAGACACGGTAAAAGTTAAATTATTTAACTTAGAGTTAAATCTAATTGATAAGGTTAAAATAATACCCTAAACTTGTATAAATCCTATTGGTTGATAGGCTTTAGACCCATCCCCACCTTATCTTCTAAATAAGACCCTTTGGAACCATTATAAACCGATTTTGACTTTAATATAAAATAATATTTTGAGATATTCCTAAGGTGCCCCTCTCCTCCCTTATAAAAGGGCATCTCCTCCCCCTCCTCCTCACACCAATTTGAGCACTCAAGCTCGGCCAACCCTTCCATTTTCTCCTCTCCACTTCCCAAGAATAATCCTAGAGGTCCTGGTCTTCTTCAAAGACCAATCTTAGTTCCCTAAGGGGAGGATTCAAAGAAGCGTTCCAAAGAAGAGGTAATATCCTTTACCGATCTTTTCAATTTCTTTCTTCTTCAACTTCTTCTTATTTAGTTGTTTCATGATAAAGTAATAACATCAGTATTACTTACATACTGATATGTTATTATAAATATGAAACAACCCTAATTCACTTTCTATCCATCCCACGGAAAAATGAAATCACCGCGCGTGCGTACGTACGGAATACCGTCTCCACGCCGTGGTGTAATCTATTTTTCCACCATCACTTTACAAAGATGGGTATAATGGTGTAATGAGTAACTATTTATGATTATTATAAAGTAATATTGATACTGAAATAATATATATATACTCCAATATAGTTCCACGATCATAGGAACGATATCATCACTCGTGCGTACGTACGGAATACCGTCTCCACGATGTGATGCGACTTGTTCTACATGATCATCATTACATAGTAATTATATAAATGAATTGAATGAATAAATATGATATATGTTACACTAATACCATTCTGGATATAAGGTATCTATAACCTTAAAAGAAGAATAAGAATGTATTCGGCAAAACACGCATAAGAACAAAAGGCAATAAAGACCCGAGTAACAAGTAACAATGAAATATTATTATCAAGAAGCTAAGAATATGAGCATATATGATATCATATCAATATGTATGATTCTGGAATAAGTCAATAACATTATTTAAACCATTATACAGGAGCTTCGGACACGTACAAAGCAAATCAGACCTAAGGTAAGGGAAATAGCACAATCTCATTTTTATCCGAGATTGTTTATTCGTAAGTATTTACTGGGGTGTATTTTATCATCCACATCCATGTTTCATCAATATGTAATATTATTTCCATTCACCTACAATTGTTTAAATCCATTTTTACCCTTCGGTGAGTTTTTAGTAATATGTATGAAAGGAATCTTTTGTCGTTTTTCGTACGAGGTACTTTTTGACTTTTCGGACAAAAGTACGAAGAATGTTTTTTTTAACTTATACGGCATGAATGGATTTCTAAAAAATTATTTCCAAGAAGCTTACTTTACAAGTTTTCAAGTTTATTTTTAATCAACTTCTTTTATTTTAAAGTTTTATGACTTGTTATGAAAGGAAAAATGTTTTTGAAGAAGAAATGATATTTTCCTCAAGAATGGAGTTCAAGTGTTTTATCAAAATTATTTTCCATCTAAGATAATAAAGGGTTCTGTTTTTATCCCTATTATTACATTGATTTGATCATGTTGTGATGAAATTATTTTTATGAATTCCTTTATCTTATATGAATTGTTTTATGATGTCATGTTGTTTAAGAATCCCATTTTTGTTACATGGGTTACACTATGATGTATGGTTTATGATTATGTGGCACACATAAGAAAGGATTCATTATAAGATGGGTGGGACCTATATCTCCCTCCAATGCATTGGGTAAAGATTTTATATCTCATGAGATAGACATGGATGGAACGGAAGGTTATTTCGGTTCAGTGATACAGGACTGAAACGAGGAGTGAACTCGGTTCAGAAAGGGACTTTGTCCACTAAGATAGTCTTGGCAATGAGTCATGACTAACAAGAAATGATTTTCCATGATAATGTGTGCATGCCACAAAGTTTCAAGTTTCATATGGGGATCTCATTTTCACTTCTATGATTTATTCCATGTTAAGATTTTATGATCTCTTTTGCAGGATATGATTTTCAAAAAGATATGATATGATTTTTTTTATTTGCCCTTGCTGAGCATTTCAGCTCACCCTTTTATGTTTTCCTTTCCCCAGGTCAGGAAGATGGATATTAAGTAGAATATGCTAAAAGGGACCCTAGATATGATGAAATAAATGGGATACACTGTAGAAGATTTATGAACCAGTTGTTTATGTTTCCCAGTTTCTAAAGACACTATACCTATACGGTCCTTTGTGGTTTTGTCATATGTTGTAATAAGTGTGCTTCAATTTTGAAGTATTAACAATGTATGTAAAGTATGGGTCGTTATAGTTGGTATCAGAGGAAAGTTATAGTCAACCTTTGGAAACTAGGATGTGAAAGCCTTAGTAAGAACTCTAAGGATATGTCTAAGCATAGAACACAATGTTAGTGTTTTAGAAATGTCCTTGAATAACCTAGGATAATACCTTAAGCATGAAAATTTTATTCTTGAATTATGTGGTTTTCCTATTATAATTAGTGTTGCTCACACTATTCTTCTTGGTTTTAGTAAATGGCAGGAACCCGAAGGAACCGTGTTAATGCGGAATGCGATGGGCAATGTAATGATTGTCCCCCTGAGCAACCAAACGATATGGGAGCTGGAATGCAAAATCTTGTAGCCATGCTCACACAACTTTCTCAAGCTATGAATCACGCAGGACTTCCAAACGAGCAAAGGAAGGAGCAACATTCTGTTGAATCCTTCATGAGGCAGCGTCCGACTTCTTTCAGTGGGTCTACCGATCCATTAGTTGCTGAACAATGGATTAGTACTACTGAAAAGATATTTTCAGTTCTTCAATGTTCTGAACATGATAAAGTCATCCTAGCAGTGTATCTTTTGGAAGGAGATGCTGATCAATGGTGGAATCTTATTAAGAATACGAGGCAAAGGGATGAAATTGAGTCTATGGAATGGGACGAGTTCAAGAACTTATTTTTCAATAAGTACTTCCCTCGTATTCTCCGAACAAAGATGGAGAAAGAGTTCCTTGAACTGAAGCAAATGGATGATGAATCTGTTGGTACCTATGAAGAAAATTTTACAAGACTTGCAAGGTACGCTTCTGGTATTATTATCCAACCTGAGAGTAAGATCGATCGATTCTTTAGTGGCTTAAAACCAAGTCTTCGAAGGGCGTTAGCCATAAGGGACTTCAATAGCTACGAGGAAATCGTTCGATGTGCTCTCAAAGTCGAGATGGAGATTGGAATAACCCATCAGTCACATGGGTTTGATAAGAAGAGGAAGATGGAATTCAAAGAAAAATCTAAAGAGCACACAGAAAAGAAAATGAGCTTTTCCTTATGCTCAAAGTGTGGAAAGAAACATGGAGAGAGTTGTCTTAAAGGGACAAGTAAATGTTTTAAATGTGGAAAGGAAGGTCATTGGGCATTTGAATGCCGTGATAATGGGAAGAAGATGTCTAATGACGCAAACAAAGGAAGGGATACACAGAATGAACCTACTACACTTCAATGTTTCAAGTGCAAGGAGATGGGGCATTATGCCAATCAATGCCCAAATCCAAGGGTTGATGATGATGGTCGACGTCAACAAAATCTTAAGGCTAAAGACAAAGGAAAGTCACATGCAATTTCTATCAGCGATGTGGAGTACGATAACGAAGTGGTGAAAGGTACACTTACCATCCACTCTAAAGTAGAAAATGATTTATTTGATTCTGGATCCACCCACTCTTTTATTTCTGAAAAATTTTCTAAGGGTATCACCGTACCACCTCAACAATTAGATGTTGAGTTAGTTGTGACAACACCTAATGGCACAACAGTCGCATCAAAAGTTTATAATTCTTCTCCGATCGAAGTTTGTGGGAAAGTGTTTCCTGTAAATCTTGTGATCCTTCCTTTAGTGGAATTTGATGTGATTCTTGGCATGGATTGGCTTTCTCTACATGGAGCTCATATCAATTTCCAAAGAAGGGAAGTCACATTTAATATTCCAGATCAATCTACGATCGTATATCAATGCAAGGATGAACATAACCTTCCAGTGGAAATTTCTTCCATCTTATGGGTATTGATTCCACTAAATGAAGGTTATTTATCTCAAATGGTTGGTGAGAAACACACGATTAAGAATATGCCCATTGTACGGGAGTTTGATGATGTCTTTCCGGAGGAATTACCGGGTCTTCCACCAAATCGTGAAGTTGAGTTTTCAATAGAACTCGTACCGGGTGCTTTGCCTATTTTAAAGACACCTTATAGAATGGCCCCAATTGAGTTGCAGGAATTGAAGAAGCAACTCCAAGAGAATCTTGATAAGGGATTCATACGCCCTAGTGCGTCACCTTGGAGAGCACCTGTTCTATTTGTTAAGAAGAAGGATGGATCAATGAGACTCTGCATTGATTATCGAGAACTTAACAAGATCACTATCAAGAACAAATATCCTCTCCGATGCATTGATGACTTATTTGACCAACTACGCGGAGCTCAATACTTTTCCAAGATTGATCTTCGTTCAGGGTATCATCAATTAAGGGTCAAAAGGGAGGATATACCAAAGACGGCTTTCCGTACAAGGTATGGACACTATGAATTTATAGTGATGCCATTTGATCTTACTAATGCCCCTGCTATCTTCATGGATCTAATGAATAGAGTCTTTAGAGACTATCTTGATCAATTTGTGGTAGTCTTTATAGACGATATTCTTGTCTATTCAAAGAGCAAGGAAGAGAATGAATATCACTTGAGAATTATATTGAAGACCCTGAGAAAGGAGAAGCTTTATGCCAAATTTACCAAGTGTGAATTTTGGCTTCAAAAAGTTGCATTTTTGGGTCACATAATCTCAAAAGAGGGGATATCTGTGGATCCAGAAAAAACAGAGGTTATCGAAAGATGTTTGAGACCAACAACAGTAACTGAGATCTGAAGTTTTCTTGGTTTGGCTGGATATTATCGATGTTTTATAAAAGATTTTTCACGATTATCTAATCCACTCACCAAGTTGACTCGGAAAGGAGTTAAGTTTGTCTGGACAGAGGAATGTGAAGAGAATTTCAAGGAGTTGAAAAGAAGGTTATCCAGTGCACCTGTGCTCACACTGCCTTGTAGTGGAGAAAGTTTTGTGATCTACAGTGATGCATCCAAGAAGGGATTGGGGTGTGTTCTTATGAAAAATGATATGGTGATAGCTTATGCCTCACGACAGTTGAAAATCCATTAGCAAAATTACCCAACACATGATTTGGAGTTGGCTGCGGTAATCTTTGCATTAAAGATTTGGAGGCATTACCTTTATGGTGAAAGGTGTGATATTTATACTGATCATAAAAGTTTAAAGTATATTTTCACACAAAAGGAGCTGAATATGCGCCAAAGAAGATGGTTGGAGCTGATTAAGGATTATGACTGCTCAATCCATTACCACCCTGGGAAAGCAAACAAGGTGGCAGATGCATTAAGTCGATAAGACCATGCTAGTTTATCCCTGATGAGGATCACAAAAGATCCAATATTTATGGATTTACAAAGGATGGATCTTGGAATTATAATGGAAGGGGAAAAATCTTATCTTTATCAAATGAATGTTCAACCATCTATACATGTGAAGATTAAAGAGGCACAGAAAGAAGATGTCGAGTTACAAAAGAAGGTGAGAAATGTTCCTGAATTCAACCTTGATTGTGATGGGATAATAAAGTTCAGGAATCGGGTTTGTGTTCCTTCCATCCCCGAATTAAAGAAGGAGCTGTTGGATGAGGCTCATAGTTCATCATTCTCTATTCATCCTGGAAGCACGAAGATGTATAGGGACCTGAAAGAGTACTTCTGGTGGGATGGCATGAAAAGAGATGTTGCTGAATATGTCTCTCGATGCTTGGTTTGTCAACAAGTTAAAGCTGAGAGACAGAAGTCTAAGGGGATGTTACAACCATTACCCATACCCGAATGGAAATGGGAAAACATCACTATGGACTTTGTCACAGGACTTCCTAAAACATCCAAAGGCAATAATGCTATCTGGGTCATAGTTGATCGTCTAACAAAGTCTGCACACTTCATTCCTATTAGAGAGGATTTCTCTCTAGATCAGCTTGCCAGGATATATGTAAAGGAAGTGGTAAGATTACATGGAGTACCACTTTCTATTATATCTGATCGGGATCTGAGATTTACCTCGAAGTTCTGGCGAAGTCTTCAGCATACTCTGGATACAGAATTGAGTTTCAGCACTGCTTATCATCCCCAGATAGACGGTCAGTCTGAGAGAACAATTCAAACCCTAGAAGATATGTTGAGAGCTTGCTCTATGGATTTCAAAGGAGGTTAGGATCAACACCTACCTTTGGTGGAATTTTCTTATAATAATAGCTTTCACTCCAGTATTCAGATGGCTCCTTATGAAGCTCTCTATGGAAAGAAATGCAGGACTCCAACTTGCTGGGATGAAGTTGGGGAAAGAAAGCTGTTAGGACCTGATCTCGTTGATGAAATGGCAGAAAATGTTAGATCTATTCAACAACACATAAGAGCAGCTCAGAGTCGACAGAAAAGTTATGCCGACTACTGAAGAAAAGACCTAGAGTTTGAAGTGGGCGATAAAGTGTTCTTACGAATATCTCCCTAGAAGAGGGTTATGAGATTTGGAAAGAAGGGGAAGTTGAGCCCTAGATATATCGGTCCTTTCGAAATACTGGATCGTGTTGGAAAGGTAGCTTACCGATTGGTGCTTACATCAAATCTCTCTCAAGTTCACGATGTGTTCCATGTATCTCTCCTGAGAAAGTACATACCTGATCCTTCACATGTACTCAGCTCAGAAGTTGTACCGCTGGAGCAAGATCTTTCTTATGAAGAACAACCGATAGAGATTCTGGATCGTAGAGAAAAAGTCCGACGAAACAAGACCACTCGATTGGTGAAAGTTTTATGGAGGAACCACCAACTTGAAGAAGCTACATGGGAGCTTGAGGATATGATGAGGGAGAAGTATCCTCATCTGTTTGTTACAATGTGACGAATTTCGAGGGCGAAATTCTTTTTAAGGGGGGTAGAATGTAACACCCGAGATTTTTATGAGTAATATTTTGTTTTTTATATATCATAAAAGGAATATTTCACTACACACTTGCTTGTCTTACTTTACACGCAATCGCGACCTTCCTCAATAGCTTGCGTCGTACGCAATACCGAGTTTCACTAAACAACGATATGCTATTAAAATATTATTAAAACTAGCTGTTATGAATAGTAATAACCACTTTTTGAAATTTTATAAATTTTATTTTTTAAAATGGACTTCATTTTTGGATTTGGAATACCGAAATTAGCCTAGGGTGAAATATTGGTATTTTTCTGAAAACTTTCAATTTTTGATGAATAGTGAAACCACTAAGTGGTAGGTTAAAAACTGAATTTTGCATAAAACTTAATTTTACCGCTTCTGTGAATGGAATTTCAAAAATCCGACAGACACGGTTGATATCAGTAAGTAAAATGTGGTTCAATGAGATAAAAATAATTTTTTGGTGAGTAGTAACTTTTTACTTTTTTTTACCGCGGTTAATAGTAAATAGGGTAACTAAGGGTAAATATGATATTACTATTACCCTAACACATGTCCTAATTCTATTGGATAAGTGTAATTCGACCAAAAACAAACTTAGGAATAAAATATGACCATTTAGGCCCACTTGGATTAGATTAGGACATTTATTATTAATTTATTTAAAGAAGGGTTAAAATAGTTAAAATCAAAGTTTAATAAGTAAATCATTTTTAATATGGGGTTATACATAAGATAAATTCGACTATAAATATTCATTAGAAATCTAAAAATCTTTCCTATGTAATGATATTTTATTTATAATTTTTAGACTTTAAATAAATTAATTTATTTATGACACAATGATGATGCAGTAATTACCCTTTTAAGGAAATATTAACATAATTGATGTTATAAATGCTCAAATGAATGTAATTTGAGACTTTTTATGAATTACACTAATTTTATAGGTTACTATGATATATGAATGTTGATTTAATCAACTTGGTTCGAACATATAATTCTGTTATGACTTTCACAAAAATCATATATCAAATAGTTTCAAAATTGACACAAAATAGTTTTTAAATCAAATATTATATTATTAATTGTTATTGTATCCCTAAAAATCTATGGTTCGTCCAAATGACTTATATAAGGATATATATATTAATAATAAACAATTTGGGGTTCGTTTGGCATGTTATAGTAAGTGTATTAACCATATAGTGAAAGAAAACAAAAAGACACAGTAAAAGTTAAATTATTTAACTTAAAGTTAAATCTAATTGATAAGGTTACAATAATACCCTAAACTTGTCTAAATCCTATTGGTTGATAGGATTGCGACCCATCCCCACCTTATCTTTGAAATAAGACCCTTTGGAACCATTATAAACTGATTTTGACTTTAATATAAAATAATATTTTGAGATATTCCTAAGGTGCCCCTCTCCTCCCTTATAAAAGGGCACCTCCTCCCCCTCCTCCTCACACCAATTTGAGCACTCAAGCTCGGCCAACCCCTGCCATATTCTCCTCTCCACTTCCCTAGAATAATCCTAGAGGTCCTGGTCTTCTTCAAAGACCAATCTTAGTTCCCTAAGTGGAGGATTCAAAGAAACATTCCAAAGAAGAGGTAATATCCATTACCGATATTTTCAATTTCTTTCTTCTTCAACTTCTTCTTCTTTAGTTGTTTCATGATAAAGTAATAACATCAGTATTACTTACATACTGATATGTTATTATAAATATGAAACAACCCTAATTCACCTTCTATCCATCCCACGGAAAAATGAAATCACCGCACGTGCGTACATACGAAATACCGTCTCCACGCCGTGGTGTAATCTATTTTTCCACCATCACTTTACAAGGATGGGTATAATGGTGTAATGAGTAACTATTTATGATTATTATAAAGTAATATTGATACTTAAATAATATATATATACTCCAATACAGTTCCACGAACATAGGAATGATATCATCACTCGTGCGTACGTACGGAATACCGTCTCCACGATGTGATGCGACTCGTTCTACATGATCATCATTACATAGTAATTATATAAATGAATTGAATGAATAAATATGATATATGTTACACTAATACCATTCTGGATATAAGGTATCTATAACCTTAAAAGAAGAATAAGAATGTATTCGGAAAAACACGCATAAGAACAAAAGGCAATAAAGACCCGAGTAACAAGTAACAATGAAATATTACTATCAAGAAGCTAAGAATATGAGCATATATGATATCATATCAATATGTATGATTCTGGAATAAGTCAATAACATTATTTAAACCATTATACAGGAGCTTCAGACACGTACAAAGCAAATCAGACCTAAGGTAAGGGAAATAGCACAATCTCATTTTTATCCGAGATTGTTTATTCGTAAGTATTTACTGGGGTGTATTTTATCATCCAAATAAATGTTTCATCAATATGTAATATTATTTCCATCCACCTACAATTGTTTAAATCCATTTTTACCCTTCGGTGAGTTTTTAGTAATATGTATGAAAGGAATATTTTGTCATTTTTCGTACGAGGTACTTTTTGAATTTTCCGACAAAAGTACGAAGAATGTTTTTTTTAACTTATACGACATGAATGGATTTCTAAAAAATTATTTCCAAGAATCTTCCTTTACAAGTTTTCAAGTTTATTTTTAATCAACTTCTTTTATTTTAATGTTTTATGACATGTTATGAAAGGAAAAATGTTTTTGAAGAAGAAAGGATATTTTCCTCAAGAATGGAGTTCAAGTGTTTTATCAAAATTATTTTCCATCTAAGATAATAAAGGGTTCTGTTTTTATCCCTATTATTACATTGATTTGATCATGTTGTGATGGAATTATTTTTATGAATTACTTTATCTTATATGAATTGTTTTATGATGTCATGTTGTTTAAGAATCCCATTTTTGTTACATGGGTTACACTATGATGTATGGTTTATGATTATGTGGCACACATAAGAAAGGATTCATTATAAGATGGGTGGGACCTATATCTCCCTCCAATGCATTGGGTAAAGATTTTATATCTCATGAGATAGACATGGCTGGAACGGAAGGTTATTTCGGTTCAGTGATACAGGACTGAAACGAGGAGTGAACTCGGTTCAGAAAGGGACTTTGTCCACTAAGATAGTCTTGGAAATGAGTCATGACTAACAAGAAATGATTTTCCATGATTATGTGTGCATGCCACAAAGTTTCAAGTTTCATATGGGGATCTCATTTTCACTTATATGATTTATTCCATGTTAAGATTTTATGATCTCTTTTGCAGGATATGATTTTCAAAAAGATATGATATGATTTTTTTTATTTGCCCTTGCTGAGAATTTGAGCTCACCCTTTTATGTTTTCTTTTCCCCAGGTCAGGAAGATGGATATTAAGTAGAATATGCTAAAAGGGACCCTAGATATGATGAAATAAATGGGAGACACTGTAGAAGATTTATGAACCAGTTGTTTATGTTTCCCAATTTCTAAAGACACTATACCTATACGGTCCTTTGTGGTTTTGTCATATGTTGTAATAAGTGTGCTTCAATTTTGAAGTATTAATAATGTATGTAAAGTATGGGTCGTTATATATGATGTGGTGTTCTTTAATAACAAGAGAAATTACACTATCACCATTGGATCACCATAGATCCACCTCACATAAAATCCTATAAAAATATATTTGGTTCCAATATTTGGATATAAATTTTAGAAGCATAGGTAGTATCTAATACCCATCTTGTAGATAATGAATGATTACACCTGATAATGAATGCTCCTAAATCCTATACTTGCTTCTTTGGCTCTGTGATTTTCCTCTTCTAGTGGAATTTCTAGCCACATGAAAATAAAACTACTTTCTAATTCTTGTAATGATAGTTAATTGGAGCCTTAAACATGGAATGAGTCTTCATAAAATTTTATTTGTTCTTCCTTTTATTATAAACCAAAAATACCATAGTATTTTCACACAACATATATTTTTCAACTTGGATAGTTATATTTTAATTTTTTAAATGACTCGAATACTTTTTTTTCACTTTTATAATTAATTATGAAAATAGAAAATGTTTTAGTTTATGAGGACACAATGATATCAGTGAACTCATCTGGGATCCTAAACCCAAATATGTTAATTTATTCTTTGCAGTAAATCATCTCGACCACCTGAGGCCCAACTGGTGCTGATTTACTGAGTATTCATGGTAATAGTGTGTTAGTGATCTCATATATTTCTTTTCTCACTATGTTCTTGAAAATGATCACAAAGGTGGTAGATGATGTTGTATGCATAAATATACACATATTTTTTTTAGAATCTAACTAAACATGGAGGATATCATGAAAAATTGAATATTTACTATTTCAACCACAAGTTTTTGGTAGAGTGATACATTCTCATCTCTATCTTATTTAGTAAGTGACTCAAAAAGTGGGGCTTCTATCATGTATAATTTCTATTCATGGAATAATATAATGCATATGTTCCTACAATAATATTTCAAATTTATTCCATCAAGGTGGTTATCATTATCTAATATGGATCCAAGTATTATATTAGTAGTTTATTTTCCGTCCATTTATTCAAAATTCAGGGGAATATTATGTCTACATCATTGATTAAAAACATTGATTATTAAATTAAGATTTTATATAATTTTTTAAATTCCCAATATTTTTCAGGAACCTAATAGCCCTTACCATTTGTTTTTAATGTATTATTTCATAGAGATTATTATGGAAACGAAATTTATAACCCTTATCATAACCTAAACCTGGACCTGTTATGTTAATTAAAAGGTATTATATAGGTTTAACTCACAATCTATATTAACTCGTAGTTTCGTGATCTTTTATGTGGACCCTCGAATCCGAAAATACAAGATAAATACTTCCTTAACACTTAACTCATGGTTATACCGAATTGTTCTCATACATTTTATCCTTGATGTGATCCATTTTATATAAAAACCAAACCTAAGGATTGCCGGTTTTTGATAATTGATGTCACCCAGACTAGGGGTGGTCATGTATGTTGAACTACATATTTGACACTAACTTAAGTAAGGGAGGGATAGATCGACATATTATTTTAGTCGATATAATTTTATCCATTTATGTAAGAATATAGTTTTATCTTAACAATTGACTTTTTAATATTATATGAATTTTATATAAGCGATTAACCAAGATTGATAAAATATAAGAATAATCTGGGTTTATATTATTCTATCCTACACACTTTCCAGTTCATTTATTATGTGATTTCATATAATTCATATACATAAATAATCAACCATGGAACAAATATAAATAAAATTTCTATAGAATGATCATGATATTATATAATTTCTACTTTATCTATAAGATGATAAACTAACCCTCACTCATAGGAGAAAACATCATGAACTTTGTCTGGCTAGTTTTCTAGGATTTTACCTCATCTCCTATAATTTATTTGATTGAATTTTCCTCATCTCCTGGATTTGAGCTACCATCTCCCACCAAGGAGCTTCATCCTTACAAAATATTTTTACTCAAATTTAGGTAAGGGGATCCAATAGATAGTATATGAGGTATATAATAGAAATTATGTTCATGAATTCCATTACATAATATGAAATTGATAATGATAGGCACATCATCATTCTAATTAATAAATTAACATAAAACCAATCATATACATCGGTATGGTTTAATCTCGTGATCACTGGGACAACATGTGACAAATAATACATTATCAATATAGTTATCAATTACATCAATTAGTTGATTAATTAAGATAAAATGACACAAATTTATTAGATATATCATATTTATCTTTATTATATTCATCAATCCATGAATTTCCATCATCTATAATGTATATCTCATAAAAATTAATATTATTTAATGTTAGTAAAGTAAAATAGTGTACTTGTAGTAAATGACATGTGCTTTTCCAAAATATTTGACATGATCCTTATTCTTTTTGATTACCTTAGCATTTATATCACATTTCATTAAAGGTAATTAATTGGCATGTACTATCAAAAAAATGAAACTAGGTACAAATATGAGTTACCCTACTTGTGATTCTCTTGATGTACATGGATTGAACTCTATTTAAATTCTACAAAAAATATTTACAATCAGAATTTAATATTGATTTTTTTGATATATAATTATCAATCCTATAAAATTGTGTAAACATTAAACAAAATTGTATAATGAATTCATGTGAATAGGTTTAATTATTTACTTAATTTTTCTCTCCATGTAAAATTATTCACACTGTTTAAATCAGACTACACCATGTGAAAAAATTTATATTATATGTAGTATCTTCTACATGTGTCTACCAAAAATGCTTAGTGACTGGGAATATTTCTTACCATATATGTGTATGAGTTACATGGTGTGTGACCTAGGAGTTACAGGTTTTTTCATTCCTCATTTCATGTAGTATATACATGATATGTTTTGACACACTTATTTCCTATTGAGTATAAATGGGGACTACACATCATATATGATGGTTACAAGATATATGGTTCTTGAAATCATATTCTAGCCTGATCTAAATATCCACATCGATCCACTTTTATCAGATTAAAAATATGATTTTAATTTACAGAATCAATATCAATGTGGGGTGAATATAATATACAAGGGAACATAGTGTGTCGTGCTTAGAACACACCATGTATGGTTGTGTTATCGACCAAAAAACCTTTATGATCTCCAGATATCATTTTTTTATGTTTCTTTATTTTAATTTAATATGTTCGCTTGTTACATGATAAAGAAGAAAGATAATAAATATAAAATGATGTTTGTAATTAAATAGCGAATTAATATGAATTAAAAGTGATTTAAAATGCACATGATTAAATCAATGATTACTAAATAATTAATAATTAACAATATGACTTCTCTAATACCACTTTTTGGTTTTGGGCACTATGGATGATCATGTATTTCAGGACCAATACAACTAGTAGTCTTAATTTATGAATGATCCAAGATATACATAATTAATGATGTCATGGGAAAATTAATTGGTATATTAAGTTACTTGATTAAATAATGGAACAACAAGATGATGATCATTACACATAATTTATATTTAAATTATAATAAGTTCTAAAATTACATGAACTTGGTACTCTTTCTTCATTGATAATACAATTGAGTCAATATCATCACACCATTGTTTTCTGCTAGGATTCAAGTGCATAAACCCTCTAGTGGTGATATAAACATGAACCACAATTTTCTAACATCATAATAGAATCACCCAGTACAATCCCAACTGATCCTGATCAGATTAATAATCCATGGTTGATCCAAGTGGAAATATCATTAAGAAAGAATAATTATTGGTGTTCTCTAAATCTTTTTTGATATAATAGTATGAGAGAGAACACTATAGATCACTAGAAATATCTCTTGTTCATGATACATCTTATCTCAATCCATTTAAAAACAATGATTGTGTTTATGGAGTGTGATATAACAAAATATTTATTTTCATATGTTTAAGGTTTGTAATTTCCACATACGACCCTATCTAATTCAATAATTCATAATTGACAACTTTTTAAATAATAATAATTACAACAATATTGTTGCTATTCACTTGAGATGTGTATCATTAATGAACCTATAAATAAATAAAATTTAAACCATTTCCATCCTGACCATTAACCTTCTTCTTCATATAATCCATAACATTTAATGAACATTTAATAATTCCAAATAATTTAACAAATCAATATCCTTGAATTTTTCAATGGTAAATATAATAGATAATATATTTTTCTTTTTGGAGAAAGGAAATATATTTTAATATTATTTAACTTACATACTCTTTCAAACAAATTTTGATTAATTATAAGTAGTCAACAGAAACCAAATAATTTTTAATAAGAAAATAATGACTAATTTTTTTTGTAACATTCTGAATTCAATATTACATTTCATAATGATTCTGGATACACATTGTGTCTATACCTATAAGTATCATTCTTAGTTAAAATTGGCAGAGTAACCTAATGTCCAAGGTTAATATATTGCAACAATGAAAGGCACCCATAAAGAATATATTTAATGATTTAATTACATGTGTGCTGATATTAATAATTACTATGTAATATAATCAATTTACCCTGATACCTATCATTTTATAGGTTTTTTCAACATATATTCTTAAGGTAACTTCCAATAACATTATGGGAATTAGAATTCCCATAAAACAACATGGAAATAGAATTATCTAGGAAGTTTCATTACAATTAATGGGCCTAATATATAATCATTCATAAATACACCTAAGGGTTTAATCCTTCCTTACATTAGCGATTTATAAAATATCAATCACCAATAATTAAACATATCCTACTTATTCATGGTTATATATCATCATGGTTTTCATCAATACATATAAATACATGAATTATGGTATTTACTAATGGTAATACTAATGTCTAAGGAATAATACACATGATTATATATAAGAACAACCAATGACAAGTAAAATGTGGGTTTCTAATTGTTGGGTCTCATTCTTATAATATCTATCTCTAAAAATTACAATTGTCCCACGCCATATGAGGGTGGATTAATGTCCTATGATTAGCTACCCCTGAGAGACTATATCATTTGTGTTAAATCATAATATATCATCCTGTTATAAAACATTTATTCAAGAATACTTTTTTGGAACCTACATGTTCACATCATAGTGGTGAACAACTATAAATATTTTGTGAGACAAATATTCTTAACACAATATCACATACTTGGTCATATAGATGAAATATCATTTTGTGTTGAATAACATAATTAGCACTCAAGATAATATTTACATGTAATCATCATATATATAGATTTTGGTTTTAGGGCTCCAACTCTAACAAGATGAAAGTTGGTCAACAATCACAAATAACCTTGGGAGTATGAATATGTATAATGTTCTCCAAGAACCCTAATGGTGGGATAATATAATGAAGTATAATTTGGAATATTCAAAAAAATATTCTAGGTGTATTAGCTTGTGAATTATAATAGAAACAATTTGATGGTTCCTATGTGAAATTGGGAAACATCACTATGGGTATTGTTTGAAATATTCCAAATTAATCAAAAGAAAAAAAATTATATGAGTTTTGGTGGAACACCATACAATGAAAACTCAATTAACAAATATGAAATAGTAATTCTCACTTTATCAATATGTATGGATGTACATTTGAGAAATTGTAAGCATATATAGAATGCCACAATAGATTGTATGTAATCAAGATTTGAGGTTCACCTAAAATATTAGGATGATCCCTCAACATTCTCTAAATAATGACTTTAGCATCAATAAATCCAATCACTCCTTAATTTATAGCCAATATGAATGAACTATCTAGAAACAAAAGGATATTCAGAGATATTGTTTTATCAAATTCATGGGAGGTTGGGACTAACATATTATTTTGGTTGAGTTCTCTTATAATAATAGTTTTTACTAGATCATAAAGATTTTTCCTTATGAATCCCTATATTTTAAGTGATGTAAAAATTATTTTTTAAAGGTTTATTCTAGTGAATGAATCATTTTTGGACCAGACATGGTCCAAGAAATTGTAAAAAATTTCAAAACAAATTCACAACACATAAATATAGAACCCATTCAAAAAGAGAATTATGTTGATAACCATTGAAGATACCTATAATTAAATGTTGGTGATAGAGTATACTAACTATCTGCAAGTAAGAGACTAATGAGATGTTGGAAGAAGGGAAATAAGATCACAAGGAACATTAGTCTCTTCTATATCACTGGTTATCTTAGTTATGTAACATATTGCCTATAATTCCCATTAAACCTCTTACAAGTTCATGATTTGTTCCTCGTATCACATTATTTGAATTTCATAACAAATCCATCAAATCTACTAAATTCAAAATACATGAAAATTAAATATGATCTCCCATATGATGAAAACAAATAGAAATTATGGATTCAATAGATAAAGTTTTTAAGAATAAGTATATTAATATGGTAATAGTTCAATAGAGGAATCAGAAGTTCAATGAAGTTATGTGGGAACCTTAGGATGTGATAAAAATGCACCATAACTTTTCTTATTTCATGTAATTTAATTTTTATGATGAAATAATTTGAGTGGGGTAGAGTATAAAGACTTTAGTTTGAGTAAAATACTTCCTCCTCAAATGAATATTATCTACGATATAATGCTTCATATTCAACACTAAAACAAAATAAATATAGGCCATTATATGGTAGCTTATGAATTGGAATCTGTAAATAGTGATGATAGAAATATGAAAAATATTTAAATATATATATAATAAAGTATAATGAAAAAAATTAAAGAGCACAGTAAATATTATCTCAACTAGTAAAACTATGAAAATAATAATAATATTTTCTTCTAAAAAATATTATTCTAAACTGTAATATGTTTTCCCCTAAATTAGGGATTAATAATATTTTAATAATTAATTTATAGGAAATGAGATGAAGAATAGATAGTTCACCAAAATTAATTTTCCTATAAAAATTGGTTTTCAATATAATAATGATTTTAATTAAAAATATTATCATTTTTATGGTGATAATGTATTAAAATTGACTATATTTGTTTATTTATCATGTAAATATTAGCTAAAGATATGTTTTTATATATTTTTTATGCAAATTATTTTAGAAAAATACAGAAAATATATATTTTTTCAAGATGAATCCATTTATTACATTAACCATATATTTTCGAATCATAGAAATTTAGAAAACCATTTATTTGATAAATTACATTTTTAACTAAACATTTCTTTTATTTTAAATATATTTATTAACATTTTGAAAACCTATGTTTAATATTATAAAAATTAATAACTTAATTCTAATAAAATACATTACATGTTAATTTCATTTAATTAATAATCACATTCGTAAAATTCATTTTTGTCTTGATTTGAAATCCAAATTAAATATATTTGTTTTATAATAAAAAAAATTAATGCATTGAAAATAAAAAAAAATTAATAGACTTATCCCAAAGATAAATTCTCATGAAAATATAAAATATATTTAGTTTTTAGGATTATTTAAATGATAAAAACCATTATATACAATGTGGTTTATAGAAAAATGCATGAGAAATTTTTTCTTTTTAAAATTATTTCACTTGTTATGAAAAAAGTTATCATTGTGGCATAAATAGTTTTCCGGGTTTTCATTATTTGGGTAGGGGAGACCCAAGTCATTTGAATTACGTAATTTTTCCTTTTTTATAATATTTGTATAGACAAAATCCTCTTGTTTTTGGATTTATGAATGAGAGTTTGATACATTGATAATGTATCTTGATTTGGAAATTGGTGGACTCATAGTTTGGACTAAGTGAGATACATTTTCTATAGGAAATTCCGTAGTTCAAGAGCTCCATTTCATCGAATTGACTTTCAATATATAGTTAATGTTTTGGAGAGAGCCATATATGTAGATATGGGGTTTATTGATCATTTCAGGGAGATTTATGGGTGTTTTAACGAACAATATCAGCATATTTTGGATTGATATGAGTGGTATTTTTAGGGGATTGGTTTAACAATCATAAATTTGTATATAATAATTTTTTACATAATATATGTCTATTTTATAATCATTTATTATATTATAAAATTTAAAAATGCAAAAAAACCGAAGATAAACTTATTTTACTTATAGAGATAATTACATTAGTCAACAAATAAAACCATGAAAATTAAAAATACTATAATGGGATAAAAAATAGAAAAAAAGTAGAGTAGGAAAATTTGGATCATTCTAATCTTCTATAATTATTCCTCCCGCAAAAAAATGATGTTAAAGAAACAACATTTTATTTACCAATCTTTATTTTAGAAAAGTAAATTATTAGTACTTTGGAGTAATTGAAGTGATTGAAATTGTATGGAGTTAATAAGTATTTATATAAGATAATATTATCACTCGAATAGAAATGTGACCATTGAAATCACAATATGACCATTGAAATAGTAAAATGACCATTGGGAATACTAACATGATCATCTCATATTAATTTGTTCTCAAAACAATAAAATTTAATACAAGTGAAATTTTCCATGAGTAATTTAACAAAATTTTATAATTATAATTCAATAAAATATGTATCATTATTAAAAACTCAATGAAACTATAAAAATATTTTTAGTAAATTCGATTATAATATATTTCATTTAAATTATTATTTTTATGTTAAATATAAAAATAAATATTATTTTAATAATATTTTGATAAAATGAACATCATTATTGAAATCATCACATCAAAAGTTTTTATATGTGAGTTTTTTGTAATTTTTTGAAATACTTTATTTTTTAGTCTAAGAGAAAAAATCTAGTTTTTTATTTACTAATATATATTAAATTATGTAATTCATGATGAAATGATGATATAATCAATTTTATAAATGTTGGATCAACTGAAAACACGATTAATGTGATCAATTATACATTTAAATACAATAATAATTTTTTCTAAACATAATAAATATTTTTCCAAAACCTAAAGTTTAAAGTATTCCATTAAAAAAGTTCAGGCCACATCCATGTTTTCATCTTGACATATTCATTTATTTATTTTATATGTATTTATTATCCATGAGTTTCCCATTGAGTTTTAGGAAAAATTGATATTTTGTGTCTAACTGTATAGCACATGCGATTGGTGCATGCTTTGTCAAACCATGAACCCTTCCCCAAAAAACATGTGGATGAATTGACATTTTGGATAGTGGCTAGAACCATGGTTATAGAATGGTTTTTGAACTATTCAGGCTGACCCTACATCATGTACTGAATGGATAGTAAGGGGCACATGGTTGCCACACGGTTTGGAAAACCGTGTGGGCAAACTGTGCGACCTATGTAGGTTATCAAAAATTTAAAAATTACAAATGGGATATTTTTTTATTTAACTCTAAATCAACCATTTTCTTCTCCAATTAGGATTTCAATCCCTATACTCCTTAAACCCTCCTCTTTTATCCCTTGTACCTCTATTTTTAGGTGATTTTGTTGGGGATTCTTCAGTAAACCTTCATGTAAGTGGTTTTCTTCAATGAGTTTTTTTCTCTTTGCTAGGGTTTCTCTTCTTATTCTCTAGGGTTTCATATATCCAGTGGGTTGGGTGAGATATCTAGGTTTGGAGCGTGTTTTTAGGGTTTAATAATGATTTTTAGGGTTTTATATTGCATCTATAGGGTTCTCTTGAGGTTCAGTTATGGTTTCTCACCAATTTATGGAAGTTTCTACACTTGATCTAGGTAATTCCATTCTTTAACATTATTACGTGACTTGAAAATTTTTTATTTTCTTCTTGGTTATGATCTATGCATTTTTTATATATTTAGAAATGTATTTTTGAAAGGTTTTATGATTCTTATTGCTTGAATGTGGGTTTTAATGGGAATTGGTAGTTTTCAAGTGTGTTCCCTTGTTGTTTTTCAAGAAGGCGTTTTATAAATTGTGAAAGTGGTTTAATAAATTATGAAAGTGATGTGAAACATGTGATGATGTGGATTCAGTGTGCATGTGAGTTTGAAATAGGTTTTTCTTATGTAAAATTATGGTTTTATATATGTGTTCATAGTGACTTTGTGTGTATGGGAATGTGTTGATACAAATCTGACATGAGAATTAAAAATTGAGAATGATGGGGGAAACTGAGTTTCTAGGTGGGAAACTATATCTAGTATGCTAGTGATTCAGAAGTGGAAATCCCAGATTCTAAAATTTGGTTTTTGATAGTTGTCTCAGTAGTGGAAAATCCCATATTCACTTTTCAAGATTAATGATTACAAAAATAAATAAATTATGATGATGATCAAAGACTACTAGGCCCTTGGTGTGTTCACTCATAGTTTCTTGTGCTTGATAAATCTATGGGTTATGGTTATTATACAATGTTTCACTAAGATGTGAGGTTCCTATTGTTCCTTTTTAAATAATTCATATATGGTTTTCTTGTGACATAGTGTATTTTTTGATATCATACCAACCTTCGACATACAGTGCACTTTTTTGGTTATCTTTCGGCATGGAATCACTTTATTGTTTGGCATCCTATTGGGATTTGGATCACACCCTACATACACCTTAGAGTGTATGCTGGCTCGGTAATGCTTGACTTGCATAAAGGAAAAATTTATTATGATATAGTATTGGGTTTCTAATGGATTTCCCCATATAGGTGTTAGTGGTGGCGGCTTTCGGATGATGCTCTTCTTGTTTCACTGAGGTTTTTGTGACAGTGTCAGTGTTCCTTTTTCTATTTTAGTCCTTTTGGGTTTTGTTTAATATTGAAAACATTGAATCTGAAATTTTTTGTGACAAGTTTAGTTATAACTATTCAATTATGGTATGTTTATTATCATTGGTTTTTTATGATTATAAAAATGGGTAAAATAGTTCCCAAATAATATTGTGAAACCTATGCACCGGTTTCTCACTGGTGGGGATTTTGATTGCCCTTGAGGCCACACTATAGATTGGGTTGAGTGTTAGTTTGGGTGGAACTTTGGTTTGGTTCATGAAAAAAATAGTATTACAGAAGGTTACACTATATTTTTTCATGTTATTTCAGGATGATTCTAGATTGAATGGATCTAGGCCTGTCATGGTTTGTGGTACTAGTAGAGAATATGGTTCAAGGCAGGAACACCACATGAAAGATCTTTAATCACCATGGGATGTTGGGATTTGTTTTGACATATCCTATATGTGAGATGTATAGGATTCAAACTGTATAAAGAATATGGGTTGGGGTGGAGTGTATTTGGTTGTGTTTTGATTTTCAGAAGTGATTGAGATTTTTTGTTATTGAAAAAAATTTTAGAATGGTTGTATTGATGGTTTTATTTATACATTGTACTTCTTGTATAAAAATGACTCTCCAATGAATTCATATGAAGCTTCAATAAGATTCTAGATAGATTTCTCCCTCAAAAATTTAGAAAAGATTAGTAGTGGTTGTGGGTTATGTTGTCCAAGATTTGGGATAAGGACCGGGATTCGGTCTTACTCTGGTGAGATAATTCAAACTCTGTCCTATAAAGAGAAAATACGGGGAGTTTCTTTCTAACATGACTTCTTCTTTCTAAAGTACACTGAAACATCAAGAATCAGTGGAGTTTATTGAGAATATAGAGAAGATGTTCAAATTCCTAGAAACTCCCTAGGGAGTTTGAGTGAAATATAATTCATTATTGTTGGAGGGTCCCAGTCAAAGGTGGTAGGAGTGAGTGGTTATAGATGGGAAGCATGAGAAGATGGGTTTTAATGACTTGATGTTCATTTTTAATGCACAGTATTTTCTTGAGTTCTTGGCCTACATCAGGTTATAAGAGTTTATGGATTTGATCCAAGGAGACCGGTCTGTGGTGGAATATGATAAAATATTATAGATATGTTTCAGTAGGCATGCAAGATCATTTATAATGTGTATATTATGGCTCAAAATTTCATTAGGGGGTCCGACCAAAAATATATTCATAGCTATTTATGTTTATACTGAAAAAATATTCTGAGGTGATTGATCATGATTTTATGGAAGAGATTGATCATAATGGAATGTCTAGATTCCCGGAATTAGTGTCACATATTTGGAGTGGCAGTTCATCAAAGAATAAGAGGAAGAAAGACAAGAAGGGGAAAAGGGAGGTGGTAGTTTAGAACATCCTCAGTGGTTGTCATTGTATTTGGCTTCTGATGCAGGGTTGGTCATCTTCCATGAGTGTGGGAGGTAAGTTAACTTACGACCTATATTCACTTATCCTCTGGACATTTCCATCAATGTTGAGCGATGTGGAACATGAAGAATTATTTAAATGTGATGTGATGATATTAGAGTGGTTCTAGATAATTGGATTCTAGGTGGATTTAATCCCAAATAGAACCATCTACGTTAGTGGGATCTCTATTTAGTGTTCGTGGAGGCATGGAAAGATCATATTCTACATAGAGAAAGTTCATGACTGAGTTACATGCTAGTGTTATCTCTCAAAGTCATTCTGATATACAGAAACATCATCCTTTGGATCGAGCACTAGTGGAATCAGATTTAAGTCCTACGATAGTTTGAGGTTTGATTCTTATGGAATTATCCTTATATGTTTTTATGTTTGATAATGGTGCTTTTGTTTGTTTTATTTCTATGCATAGTGTTGATGTGATAAAATTACTAACTGATCTTATGTCATATCTGATGGAGTTGGTAACACCGCTTGGTAAGAAGTGAGATCAAGATTCATGTGTCCTTCATGTGCACTCACCGTGTTAGTGTCCAAACTATAATGTTTTTTTTGTTTTATAAGTGTATCACATCAATGTGATACTCATTATGGATTATAGTGTGTGGTTTCTAGTGCACATCAATTGTTATGGGCTAGATGTGAGTTTTTTATTACATGATAGGAGTACCCATGTTTTTTCATAGTGGGTGGGATCCTTAGTTGGGATGTGTGAGACCTACAATTACAAAATTGGGAAACATAGTTTTTAAGTTATTGTTTCTTATATTGGATGATGATGGTTATGCAATCGAGGGTGGATAAACTCTAGTGGTGGAGGATTTCTCATTTCAAATATTAGGTAATGACTTTAGGGTTGATGAATTCTCTAGAAGTCTTCACGGAACTCATGAATAGTGTGTACTATTAGTATCTTTATTATTTTATCATGGTATTCATGGATGAAATCCTAGTTTGTTCTAGATATGATGAGGAGAATGAGTGGAATTTGGGGATAGTTTTCTAAACTCTTCAGGATCATTGTATCTTTGCCAAATTTTCTAAATGCACCTTCTGGATCAGATATGTAAAGTTTCTCAGTCATGTGATCTCTCAATGAGTTTGTTTGATGGTCCTTGAAAAGATTAGTGCTGTAATGACATGGGAGGATGTGAAGAATGTTTTTGAGATCAAAATATTTTTGTTCATGGAAGGTTATTATAAGTAGTTCGTACAAAATTCCATTCAACGTTTTTCCTTCATGACTGCTCTTACTTTAAAATGGGATACATTTGAATGGATCCCAGAGTGGTAGGCATCATTCGAGGATCTAAAGCATCATTTGACTATTTCCCATTTCTTGATCTTTCCTGAATCTGGGAAGGCCTATGTGGTTTATTGTTATGCCTTAGGTATGGGTCTTGCATATGAGTTAAAGAAGGATGATAATGTAGTGGCTTATGTTTGTCACCAAATTCAACCACATGAGAATAATTACCCAACCCCTGACATATAATTATCAATGGTGATGTATGCCTTAATTCCATGGAATCATGATCCTTTATGGGTAAATTTTTGGTTTACTCCGATCATTAGAGAGTAACCTATAGTTTCTCCCAAAATGATCAGAATCTATGGTAACATCATTGGGTTTAGTATATTTAGGGGTTTTATCTTGTTATAATCTATAAACCCAGGAGAAAGAAATTTTGTGGCATATCTTTGAGAAAAAATTATCCAATGAAAGTGTTGATAGATTTCAATGACGAGTCGATATTGATGGGTTTTTTCCCCTATTTTCATTTTGAGGCAAAGGAGCACAGTGGAGGTGCCATCTTGGAAAGTGTTTAGATGACTCCTTCTCTTCGAGAGAAGATTCAGTGGGAATAGTCTGGTGATGAGTTATGATAGGAGTCTATATTGTTCCATTATGATATTGAGATGCCTTATGATTAGTGTTTGTCTCCCAAATGAATTCTGTGATTCAATGGTCTCTTTATAGTCACATTATCATTCAAGAATGAGGTTATGTAAGATAGACACTAGTATCAATGGGTCATTCATCCTATTACTTCCAAGATTTAATATGATATCTATTGATAGTTTTGGTCACCATGAATGAGGATGGATTCAGATGAATTTATATTGCAGTGTTATACATATCAGCAAGTTACAGAAGGGCACTAAAAGCCCTCTTGTTTTGTTTATCCCCTACCCATTCCTACCATCAAGGTGGGTGAGATCTCCAATTAATTTATTGTATTCATACCTCTTAAAACATGTTAGAGGAGGCATATTAGAGTATTCATTGATCATCTAACCAAATCATAATATTTCCTTCCAATCCGAGATTCAACCAAGGAGGATGAGTTGGGAAAATTGTATGTTCTTGAGGTTGTGAGGATTCATTGTGTTCCATCAGTAATTGTTTCAAATAGGGATCCCTATTTGTCCTCTTAGTTATGTAAATTCCTTTAGATGGTAATGGGTTCACAGGTCAAGTTGATGGAATCATACCATTCTCAAGTGGATGGTCAGACTGAGTAGGCTACTCAAATTTTGGAAGATAGGCTTCGGGCATGCATGTTAGATTTTGATGGTTTATATGATAGCTGTTTGGTATTAGTTGAGTTTTTTATATGATTATAGATTCCAATATTAAATTTGAAGGGATCCATTTGAGGTGATTTATGGTTGGTTGTGTCAATCGTCCTTGTGCTGTGAAGAGGTAGGAAAGTCCTCGTTTGTTAGAATCAACCTTGTGCAATAGAATTCTAAAAAATTCAAATTGATCTGGTAGATTTGTTGACATATTAGACTCGCTAAAAGTCTTATGATCATTAGAGGATCCATACTTATGAATCCTATGTGGGATACTAGGTTCTCTTGAAACTTACACCTCGCTTGGGCCATCATCATTTGGGAAAGTAAGTAAATATAGTTCCATTGTAAGTAAAAACTTTTAAGGTTTTCAAGTATATCAGTATGGTAAAATACATGATAGATTTTCCTTCTCATTTGACAGCAATTCATGCTAGGTTTCATGTCTATCAGCTGAAAAAGTAAAACCCAGATCTGTCTCTTGTGTTGAATTGGGAAGATTTGTAGTTAGAACATGATTTTTCAATGTTTGGGTGACCAGTTCAGGTTGTGGATTCCTATGAGAAAGTGATTCATGGGAATTCCATTCCTCTGGTGTGTGTTCTTTTTCAAGATAGAAATGATGAACATGAAGCTTGGGAGTGGATGTTGTGGGTAGATAAAGGGTGTACATTGGTATTCTATGATTAAGCTTCATAATTTACTTTATGCTAAAGGAAATTTTTCATGGTGGGTATAATGGTAACACCTATGTTTTAATTTTGAGGTATTTAATTTTTTATATTAAATATAGTGATTATCCATGAGTTTACGCCATGATTTTTTGGAAAAATTAGTGAATTTTTGTTTCAAAACATGGGTCGCATGATTGTCCCATGGTTTGTCAATCTGTGCACCACTTCCCAAGAAACCATATGACCAAACTGATATTTTGGATAGTGGATGATCTCAAAATTAGTACATGGTTTTTGAACCATGTGGTATAATCACACGGCATGTACTTATTAGATAGTAAGGGGGTCACAGTTTCTGGATGGTTTTGTAAACTATGCGGGAAAACTGTGCAACTTGTCCCAGTCATTAAAAATTGAAAATAACAAATGGGTTATCTTAGGATTTAACCCAAAATCACTTATTTGCTTCCCCAATTATGATTTAAAACCCTAAGAACCTCTAAACCTTCTATTTTCTCCCTTGGACCACCATTTTGGAGGTGAATTTTTGGGTGATTCTTCAAGAACACATTAGGTAAGTTTTTTTCATCCTTGATATTTTCCGTTTTCTAAGGTTTCCATTCTTTATTCATTAGGTTTAATATCTCATAAAGGTTGGGTGACCTAGTTAGGGTTGTATCTTGTAATGTGGGGTTCAATAGTGATGTTTATGTTTCGATATAGCCTTTTTAGGGATTTATTGATGTGTAGTTGTGGTTTCTCACTGATTTATAGAAGTATCTACACTTGCGGTAGGTGGTTCCACGCTTAAAAATTTTTAGGTGACTTGAATATTCTTGATTGGATTCTTGGTTATGATCTATTAATTTTTTATGTGTTTCAAAATGTTCTTTTGAAAGGTTTGAAGATTTTTATTTCTAAAAAGTGGTTTTCCCAAGGGAAGTTGGTTGTTTTCAATTTCATTCCCTTGTAGTGTCACTATAAGGTGTTTTATAAATTGAGAATGTGGTTTAATGAATTTTGTAAGCGATGAAAACATTTGTTAATATAGATTTGGTGTTCATGTTAATTTGAAAGTTGTTTTTCTAATTTAAAACAATTAATTTATTTTTGTGTTCACATTGTTTTTGTGTGCATGGTAAGGTGGTGATACATATATGACATGTGAAATGGAAACTAAGAATAAAGGGGAAACCTAGTTATCTAGGTGTGAAACTAGAACTTGTATTATAGTGATATGGAAGTGGAATGTCTGAATTCTTATGGTATGTTGATGCTAGTTGACTCAGAAGTGTAAAATCCAAGATTCACTTGGCATGATTAATGAGTACAACACTAAATAAACAATGATGATGATTAGAGAACACTAGGCCACTGGGATATTATGTCCTAGTTTTTCGTGGATGAGAATGATCTTTGTTATTGTTGCTATACCATTTTTCACCAAGATTTGAGGCTCCTAGTGTCCCATTTTAGTCATAACCTATTGTGTTTTACCATAAAATAGTGCAATTTTGTGATATCATACCTACCACTGGAATACGGTTCACTTTGATGGTTATTTCAAAAGAAAAAAATTTTATTCTTTAAAAATATTATATTAACATGTTTCTAGTTTTTATTCATAAAAATTCTTGTGAATTTGAATTATAATGTTCTGGAATGGAATTTATTTATTTGGTGGAATCCTACTTGGATTTGGGTCACATAATTAATTCTCCTTTAGGAGTATATAGACTTGGTTATTTTTTACAAGGTAAAAGGAAAGATGTTTCATTGTTGTGGTTCATGTTTCTAGAGGATTTCTCTTTGTATGTGTTGGTAGTGGTGGCATGAGGATTATTCTGCTCTTATTGCACAAAGTTTTTTTGGATAGTTCCATTGTTCCTTTTTCCGTTGTAGTATTTTTGGGTGTTTATTAATGTTTTAGACATTGAATATGAAAAATTTTGTACCAGGATTGGTTATGATTTTCCAGTTCTATTTTGATATATTTTTTTGGTTTTTTTGATTATGTAAATGGAAAAAATCATTCCCAAAACATTTTTGATAACCATTCACCGGTTTCCATCCTGTGGGGATTGGGAACACCCTTCGGGCCATGCCATAGGCTGTGTTTGGAGTCAAGTCGGATGGAACTCTATTTTGGATTTTGACATTCCATATTCCATTTTAATGAAATAATGAAATCATTTATTGGAAAGATATTAAATAACTAAAATAATTTTATTTTATTCAAATATGACTTAAAATTTTAAAAATATCACTACTATAATGTTCAATAGGGGAATTATATTTTATTGAATATTTTATATTAAAAGTACCCCTATCCCAACTATAAATACACCCACTTACTTCCATTGTAAAACCAATTGTACCACACCTACTGAAGAAAATCATGTACCTTAACTCTGTCTCTTAATCCCATTTTCATCCTTACATTCTAGTGCAATAAACCCTAATATTTCAAAAAGATAATGTATATAGAAAAGGAACTACTTTAGCAAAGAGGTAATGTTCTTTTATGTTTATATTTTGTTTCCATTTCATAATTTACTATAAATATTTTATTTAGATTATAAAAATATATTATATCCCAATCCACCTCATTTGTAAAAATTCTCTAAACAATCGACTGACCACCAATGAGGATGTTCCAGATTATTTTTTAATCACTACCCTAATGGATGATTATTATAAATTATTTTAAATATATAAATATATAAATATATTTATTTCTAATTTTATAGTGTTAATCATTGTAATGTATAAATAGAAATAAATGATTATCATTAAATTGATGAAAGATGGGATATTTTTATGAATATATAATATAAAAACAATTCACCTTTAACAATGTGAATTAAGATATATAATTTTTTATTATTATTTATCCAATGTGAAAAAATGAACATATTTATTTAATGGTGTAATGAATTAATAATCATCTATTAATTTTAAAGGAGGTGGAAATCGATGATGTAAATTGGGGTTTAAGGTAAGTGGGTTTTTGAACCCAACTCTTTATTTTTTGGTAATATAGTATTTCACATTATTTATAGTATGGATATTTTTGTAATATCATCAAATTTTCCATTTCACATTCCTCCTCATTTCTATCTAGGGTTATACATATTTTTACAAGATTGAAAATATTCCCAAGCCAATATTTTATTTTTTTGAAAATTACCTTATTTATGAAAAAAAATCTCATTTACTATAATTTTGTTGTTTCTTCTCTACTCAAGAATGATTATGTTTTATTCCAAAATATGATTTCCATTACTCATTTGGGAACTCTAAAGTTTATTCATTATTATATGATATATGAAACCATTGTGAAATCAATTGATTTTCATGGGGTTATTTCAAGACTACTATTACTTTATATTCTCTCTCTTTGTGTAATGCACGATGATAACTATTTTATGATGTGATTGATAGGACCAAAATTATATAGACCTTGAATGAATTGTGTAATATTATATACCACATATTATCATGTGTATTTTTATAAACATGGTTCTAAATTTGTTCATAGTTATGATACTATGATTTATGAACAAATGTTATGTGTGAGCATAATGCTATAATTGATCACAACTATATAAGATATTTGACCGCTATGTCATGATAAATCGGGATTATTTTTATTCAAAATTACATTTTTTAATTGATTCCCTTATGTTTTTTTATCACAATCCGATGTTTATAATATAATGATTATTATTGTTATTCTAACCTATTTAATTTTGGTTAATGTCTATTATTACTCTAATGTTTTATTTTAAATGTTGGGGAAGAAGCCTCATTTTATTATTAAAGAAAAGAAAATACCTCTTTTTATCTAGGTAGAGGGAGACCCATTACATAGCCCAAAGGCCCAGTGGGATTATAGTCCAGTACATAGACCGTAGGCCCAATTATTCGGCCACATGCCCATTCTGTGAATAGTAACCCACTTACTATAGTACCCGCACAATACCACCACTACTACAGTACCCTACCGCCGCTACAGAACCGGCGCTGCTGCAGTATCATCGCTGCTATAATCCTGCTATAGTACCTGCGTCCAATTGGTTTTGAACCCCCATTTTTCATGAAGGAATTATTACTCTAATGTTATTCATCCCCTTTTAGGGATTTTAGCTCATGCCTATATTTGATGTATATTCCCATGTTAATACATTTACTTAGGAGAAAATGATAAAATTTGTGTTGATAAATAAGAGAGATTTAAATAATGTTTAGTATAGATTTTGTATAAATGATGTATGAACCTAGTTTTCCCAAGGTACTGAATCATTCAATTGTGGAATGTATTTTTAATGTTTTTTATCATTAAAATGATATAATAGAAAAATATAGGAACATTTGTGTTATAATAGGTGGCATATGAGAATAGTTTAGTTAATTTTGGTATTAGTACAATAAAAAGTTGGTGAAAACCCTAAGGGTTTGTTTAAGTGGATGTAAACATCAAATGTTTTGGTAATCTATAAGATTTTGTGAATTCTGAGAAATTAAATACATATCTAGATACTAAAAGTACATTTGGATCTCATATAAATGTACCTAGTGGTGATAACCCTGAAAATTGAATATTGTGTATTAAATTTATAATTACATGGTGCATGATAAAGAGGCATTGTTACATACTTGGTTTGATAGCCCTGGGTGATATTATATGGTTTCATAAATTCTCTATAAAATAAATAATAAACGATAAATAACATAGGTAATTATACCACTTGATGTTTTAAAATGGTTAATGTTAATGATACTAAGAGTATTATATGGGAAACCGGCTATACCAAACGTAGTGTTACCATAATTTATGATCATTTAATTTATTTTCAGTTGAAAATAAAGCGTCTTTCACGATTCATTGTATTATGTTTTTTAGACAAATTGTGTTTAATAAAATTTTGGGAAAAGGTGAAACCATACCAACAATCAATGTGAGTTATAATGAAGTTATTATTCATATGACATTACAAATAAGATGGAAGGTGGATTCTAAAACATCACGATGATTCATACTTAGTTATCTTAGGTAGATAATAATGTCTTGAACCATGTGGAATATACTCCTTCAACTAAGAAAGAGAAGCTAGCTATAAATTCAATTAAGAAAAAATAACCACCAATGTTATGTGGATCACTTAATCCACATGTCATAAAAGAATGGTTTAACTCAATAGAGAATTTATTTTCTATACTTCTTTATTATAGAGAGGGAGACAATTGATTTTATTTTCTATCATTGTGAAAGAGGATGATCAATTGTGGAAATTTTATAAAGAATATACACTCCAAGGATGAAAATGATTAAATTGAGTGGGAATCCATTAATAAATACTTTCATAATATGTTTTCATTTAAACTCGTCAGAAAATGATGGAGACAAAATTCCAAGAGCCTAAAAATTAGGAGAGTGAATCTTTCTTGGATTAAGAAAATATTTCCAAAATTTTATGTGTCATTCCTCATGTATTATTATAAATAATAATACTGAAATAAAAATAATATTTATTGGTTTATATAAAAAATTTAAATGGGTGTGTTATGAAGAAGTAGTTTGATGTTCAATCAATATAGAGATTGATATTTTATAATTGTATATTGGATATGCAGTTAAGAATAGACTATTTTACATTCAATCTAGGAAATCATATCATTAGGAAAGAAAATTCAGCCACCCACATGTCAAATATGGTAGATTAAGAATTACTATAATTACATTATTAGGGAAAAGACATTCTTCAAGTGAAATATAGAAGGCCACCATACCCATGAATGTTTAAGATAAATAAATAATATATCCAATGTATGGGATGAAAGAAAGTTAACTCCCAATGTATCACCCATGGATCAATATATCACTATAAGGAACTAAGGAACCATGAAATCTGGTGCACAAAATCAAGAGACTTTGAGCGTAATTAGAATCAGAAATAATGGATATTGTTTTATTTTAATCTTGTTATATTATTTACATTGTATCATTAAATTTATCTAGAACTATTTAATCATATCTTAGATAACACATAGTAGTGGTATAAAACAAAGGCTATTGGTGCGACCATTGCAACCCCAGTGTTGGACACTTATTTAGATGGAGTTTGTGGGATGATTCTCCCATTGAATATCATTATTCTACCCCTTGTGAATTTGATACTATAATATAAATGGAATAGATATTGTTATATATATATCACATACATTTTTAGTAAAAGGAAGTATCTTTCTATAATATGAACTATTCCATTCTATTTTACAAATGAAAGGAATGTCATGACTCTCATTTGGAAACCCAATAAATCATGTGGGTGTTGATACCCATTGAAGAATAATTTCATTACAAAATGGTTATGTTAATGTAAATGATCAAGTATGAGTAAATTTACAATTTTGATGGAATATAATTATATATTTCTTGATGAGTTTCTTAAACTTATCCTAAATTCCATGGTAGGGATCTCTATTTAGAATATACCTAAATCCACTCCAATACCCAACTTCCATTTTATCATGGACCTAGAATTTCTATATTAGTTAAATAAGTACCCACAAATCATCTTGATAATGGTTTCATATTCTTTTGTGCATCACCGAGGGGTGCATCTGTTCAATTTTCCATGTAAAAGTATTGATCAATGAAACTGCGCAATGATTATTGGGAGTTCAAGAGGATCACCATAATGAAAAGTATCTGATACTAAGGATTTAAAAAAGGTTTGATATGAAATATAGATATCATCGTGTCTTGAATGTTGATATTCCTTCCATATATCATTATTAAAGCGTGAATAAGTAATATATTGAGAATATGACCATTAATATAATATATAGACATTATGAGTTCTGAGTGATTCCCTTTGTTTGTTACTAATTTTGATAAAATATTTATGGATTTTGTCAATATAGTATTTAGATACTATCTTAATGTTTTATAGTATTTATTAGTGATATTCTCATTTACTCTATGTGTTAAGACAATGATGAAGATAATAAAAAGATTACATTAGAATTTTTATGAATGTTGAATTTTTTTATAAGTCCATTAAGTGCAATTTCTAGATTCAATTAGTTATATTCATATGGAATGTGATTACTGGTGAGGGAAAGTTTTTGGGCTCTTCAATGAAAATAGAAATAGAGGAATGGAATAGAGACTATTGTTTCTTGTAAATACTTATTTTTCTTGTATTGGTTGAGTAATACAGTTGATTCATGACAAATATTTCACAATTATTTATCCCATTTACTAAGCTAACATGTAAAGAGGTAATGTTTTTCTATATTAAATAATACATGGAATGATATATGGAGAATAAGAAAAGGCTAATCATTTCACATGTACTCTCACTACCATCAAATAAAGAATGGTTATATAGATGTGGTGATGCATAAAATTATGTCTTGGGTTGTGTACTCTTACATAATGATAGAGTGATAGCATATGACTAATGATGTTGAAGATCCATGAGAATGAGAAAAAAAATAAATGATTATGAGTTATGATATGTAATATTTACCATAAAGATTCATAAGCACTTCATTTATTGTGACAAGTGTGACATATATACAAATAATATGATTTTAAAGTATATATTCAAATTGAAATAGTTGATCTTGCATTAATAGAGACCATTATATATTTTCAAGGTCCAAGATTTCTCTATTCACTAACATTCAAGAAGGTGAATAGGGTATTCGATGTTCATAGTATGAATGAACCTTCTACACAATCTATGTAACACCCCGAAACTAGTTACCCAAAGTCTATGCATTATTACATAACATTGGCATTATCATAATAGATCAAGTCTTGAAAGTACTATAAGTTTATTATCCTTGGAAGTTCTACACACATGCATAAGTTTTACATTACATCATGAAATGAAAAAAAACAACATTGTGTCCCCTTTGAACACACTCATATGCCTTAGCCTATTCCTACAGGTTAATCGTAATATACATATTCGTATCCTGGGAAAAATAAAAAATAGAAAGGGGTGAGCTCAGATGCTTAGTAAGGATAACAATATAGAGGAAACTATCATAAATAAGCATAAATATTTAAGGTAATGTATAAGACTAAAACCCAAGTATTTTGAACTTAAACTTTAGCATAATATGGAAAAGATAAACAAATAATCCCATTTACTTATTCACATAGATATTCTACTAGTCGAATAATCAAATGTCATATCAATAGACAATTTCATAATGATGGAATGCATAATGTCGAACATCATAACCACATAGTCAAGGACTCGTTCCAAGACTAGAAATAAGATTTTATCAAGGCCTTGTTCCATTATAGTTTTTTTCTCATGACACCTATAGATATCTCGGGGAGCTATAATGGGATCCACCCGTCACTTACTAAGTCCAATGAATTCTTCATATTAAAAGGCTGAAACATAATATAAACATACATATTAAAACCAGCATATGAAATGTTAATATTTTAACCAGAATCAATGAATGGTATAAAAATAGTACATCCACAATCCAAAAAAACTCATTCAATAAAATATAGAATATCGTGTTACCATAAATCAACATTAATCAAGAATAATTAGGGATATTGACATAGATGTAAATAATCAGTAAAAGTATTTGAGAAAAAATATCCCCTTTTTCATGAAAACAATTAAAAGTCTCACTAGTTATCAAGAAGCTGCTAAAAATAGATTTTTTTTAGAAAAGTCTCACATACCACTTTGAAAATTTTAAAAGTAAGTTTAATTTTAAAACATTCATGTCCATATAAATAAATCCTTAACACCATTTTTAAAACATGGAAATTAATGAGAAATATTTAGAATAATAAATATTTAAAACATTTAAAATGATATTTTATTTAGAGTTCTTAACCAAATGAGAAAATCTTGAATAAAAATAATTGAGGTAATAAAGACATTATAATATCATGAGAATAAAGTGATTAATGAAATGTTATGTCAAAGTACAGGACATACACTATATAAAAGTGAATTGGCAAATAACAATAAAGAAGTCTCAATGAAATGTAAATTGAGATAAAATCCCATATAAAGATTGTATCATTCGGTTAAGGAAAAATCAAGGAAATAATTATGTGTGAAAAATATAAATACACTCAATATGATTTTATATTCAGAGTGAATTAATCATAGTACATTCACACATATTCTTGTAAAAACAACACCAACGATGTGGATGCTTAGCAAAATGAATAGAAATTGAGTTAAGATTAATGTTATCAAGTTCATATTGTGGAATTGAGAATTGAACAATGGACTGATTATGTGTATCAAAAGAATAACCACACAAAGGGGAGTAGAAATTACTACATAAATAAATAAATTGTGATTTCACACATAATCTTGGAGTAAAATAATCAATGAAGTTGTGTAAAACCCAATGAGTGGAAATGAAAATTAGAAATTCCCTTACAGATTTGGTAACTTACAAAACATACAACCCATGAAAGAAAGATCATAGAATTAAGATTTAAATACATATAAATTAAATTATATTACACAAATAATATAATCATGGGCAGTACACACACCACACAAAAGGAAATAGTGGCAATATAGCATGAATATCACGCGAATAAGAAGTTAGATGAAAACCTCATACCATGTAAATTTCCTTCATATAAGGAAGGTAAAAATAATATATATAATGGTTAAATCATTGTTGTTAAATTATACAATATCCACATACATAAATATTATTTCATATATGATCTTCTAATATTTCTTTGTTAATGGTATTTCAGTAGTATCATTGTTTGGGGTGTTAACAGATTCATTTTCCTTTATATGTTTTGCTACATAAGTCATGTTTCTTACGGATAAGTTGTATTTGATTAATATGAATAATTATATTGAGTTCTTAAAAATTATTTTTAATCATCAAATCAAATTTATTCTTGAATGATTACGATGGGGAACGAAATCTCATCGCGTCATGGAGATGATAATCCGTACGTACGCACGAGAAACAATATCATTATATTAGTGGTGAAATTGTATGTAATTGGATAGTATATTATATATATATAGAATAATGAAAATTTTATTTTAATAATTTACATTAGTTATATTCATTGCTATACTCATCCAAATAATGAAGTGTTGAATAACAAACTACACCACGACGTGGAGACGGTAAGCCGTACACATGCACGTATGGTGACTTTGTCATTCATAGTATGGATAAATTAATGAATATGGTTATAACTTATTTATAATAACATCACATTATGTTTAAGGTACTGGATTTATTATTTTGGTCTGGAAACAACAATGAAAGAGGATGTATAAGAAGAAAAGAACATTGAAAGAGGTGATGAAATTATTACCTCTTGTTCGGGTTCTTAGTTTTGATTTGATCAAAATGGATCCTTAGGTTGTATTTACGATATAATTAAGGCCTCTAGGTTAAATTGATGGTAGTTTGGAGGATAATTGATCAGAGGTTGGTCAAGCCAAATCTCTTTTGAGGTGTGAAATTAAAATAAGGGGAAGTACCCTTTTATAAGAGAGGTGTGGGTCACTTTTGGAAAATCTTGAAATATTATTTTATTATACAACCATATTAAATTTATAATGGCCCCAGAAGGATTTAATTAGAGGATAAGTTGGGGATGGTTCGCAAAATGCTCAACCAATAGGTTTTAGATAGGTTTATGTCACCATATTAATCTTATATTTTAGATTTAACTTTTAAAAAATAGTTTATCTTTTACCATGTGTTCTTGTATTATTATAATAAATGGTTAATAAACTTACTATTAAAAGAAAAGAGAATCCCATGTTGTTTATTATTGATATATCTAAACTTATCTGTGTCCTTTGGCCAAACCTTAGAAATTTAGGAATATTATATCAATTAATAATATAGTATTTATTTTAAAAATCATTTGTGTCAATTTTGACACAATTTAGTATTTGGTTTTTGTGAAAGTCATAAAAATAATATCACGTAGAAAAAAATTTATTTAATCAACCCTAACATGTCATATTAACCTATAAAATTAGTTGAATACATAAAAAGTCTCAATTTACATTTATATTAATATTTATAATATCAATTAGTTTAATCATTCAATAATAAGGTAATTACTCCATCATTATTGTTTTATAAATAAATTTAATAATTTAATGTTTCAAAATTATAAATAAAATACAATTATGTAGGAAAGTTTTTATCTTTATAAGTAATATTTATAGTATAATTTATCTAATGTATAACCCTATATTAAAAATTGTTTAGTTATTAAACATTGAATTTTACACTTTTAACTATTCTTTAAATAAAATAATAATAAATGTCATAATCTAATCCAAGTGAATCAAAAGGATCATATTTTATTCCTAATATTTATTTGGGTCGAGATAAAATTATTCAATATAATTAGGACATGTGTTAGGGTAATTATAATACCATTCTTACATTTAATTACCCAATTTACTTTTAACTGTGGTAAATAAAATTGAAAAGTTACTATTCACGAAAAATTATTTTCATCCTATTAAAACAAATTTATTTTCTTATTTCTACAATGTCTCTTGGATTTTTTAAATTCAATTCACAAAATAATTAAAATTACCTATTACGTAAATTTGCAAATGTTCTTAGAAGGTGGGTAAAAGATGTTTAAAAGATCAATAAAATTGTATACATCTAATTTTATTATAAAATGACTTCAATGAATTACATTGAACTTATATTTTTATTATGTATCTACTTTGGGATAAAATAAATTTAAATAAATAAAATAATTATTTAAATAAAAATTAGGTTTTAAACAATAACACACTGTTTTTCACTATTCAACAAAAAGTGAATGTTTTCTGAAAAATACCAAACAATCACCCAAAGATAATTTTGATATTACAAATTAAAAAATTATTTATATTTTACCAAATTAAAAACATAGAAGTTGTGTTGATTAATTTTAAAAAAATATTCTCGTTAAAACCAGAAAGAGAGTTTTTGAGGAGTAAAAACTATCAAAAGATTGATATGTGTTTATGTCCAATTTAAATGTAAAATTACTTACAATGAAAAAACATTGGATTAAATGAAAAAATATAATCTAATTATACTTCCAATATTTTCAAATGTATAATTTAACATTCTATTTTTTTGATTAAAAAAGTTGTTTTGAATTAAAATTTAGTAATTTTCACTATTTATCAAAATATAAAAGTTATCAAAAAAAGAACTGAAAATTTATCCAAACTAAATTTTTATGTCCCAATTCTAAATAAGAAGATTATTTTGTCAAATTGAATATATAAAACTATCAAATATTTTATTTAAAAAGGTTTCTCCATTAAAAGGGAGTAAAATTGTTTTTTTTTGAAAAATACTTCTTTTATCTAAAAAATGAATTTATTCTTATATTATGTCTAAGAGACCCATAATATGAATGTTATAATTATATGGATTATATAAAATTCAAAATGTAGTTAATAATATTCATAATTGGTTTTTGAACAGCTAGTTTGATAAGTCATGGTGTGCTCGAACTCGGTGTTGCGTGTAGCACAACCTATTGAATTAATTTAAAGAAAATAACTTACTATGACATATTGGGGTGTTACATTCTTAACCCCTTTTGAAATTTCATCCTCACAAAATTAAAATTGGTCTTGAGAACTTCATTGAAGGTCTCACATCAGAAAAGAGTCAAAAAAAAACTATCACTTTAAAATAAAGAAATAGAAGTACAAAGGTCACTCGAGATAACCCATTCTAGGATTACATGTAGGAAAAATCTTCCAAAGTTATCTGATCAACAAAGAGAATTAATACTTTTAAACATTTCTCCATAAATTTATTCCTACATAGGTTCTTCCCTGACCTAGTGGTTATCACATAGAACAGGTCATTGACTCGGGTACTACTCAAGTCCCCTACATTTATAGAAAATGACTGTAAATGGATTCTTAGGATCATTTTTATTTTCTTCCATAGTACTATTCATTTTCCCTCAGAAATTATTTACTTTATGTATTTTTTCCCCACACATAAAGCACTTTTTTTTAAATTGTGACACTTTCCTGGGTGTCTCCTTCCACATTTCTGGCATGATGGAAATTGGTATTTCTTTTCTCCATGGTCTCCACTATTGGATCTCTTGTCATTATCCTCCTTTCCTTTATTTTTTGAGTTTGGGATTTGGTTAATGTGTATATTTTTTATCATATTTTTGGAAACACTCTTCGACATGAACATGATATCCTTTACGCCTATCAACATTCCATTTAGTTGCTCATCTCCACCATCATTCATACCTTGTACTTCATGTTCATTGTTACTATGACTTTTGTGGAATCTAGCCACTCACAAAAACCAGAAATCATAGTGTGAGTAAAAATTGTCATCAATTCATTTAGAGAATATCATGACACCTTATTTTCTATCTAAACACACTAGGATTAACCAAGTTTATTTATTATCATCTTATATTAAAATCCTTTAAATAGTTTTCTAAGGAAAATGTGAATTATCCTAATCATATCCCCCAGGAGTTTCATAACTAAGAGTGCAGCAAGACCCATTCTCATGCACCAGTTCTCGTTCGAGTCTAACTAAAAGAGGTGTTTTCTGGTTTTACCCCTAGGTACATTTGTTCTAGAGCCACCTCTACCGGCTCGTTTATAGACAGGGATGTATTGCTTGGAAACCCCAAAAAATATTTACATTACCAAAATTTTTGGATGTTTTTTATACAAATCCTCAATGTCTATCTTAGGGTATTGTTTTCTAATCTGAGTTTTTCTAAATATAGATTCCATGTTTTGTACTAAACTTACTCTGATACCAACTTTAACGCCCTAACCCCAGTTACCCAGAGTCGGAGCAGTATTACATAACATTGTCCCTATCACAAGAGATGATGTATTGAAAGACCTATTAGTTTTGTACCTTGAATGTCCTAGATACATACATAAGTTTTACATTACATCATGAAATGAAAACAAAAACAACAAAATTGTGTCCCTTTTGAACACACTCATATACCTTAGGATATTCTTGCAGGTTAATTTTAATATACTTCTTCGCATCTTGGAAAAAATAAATCGTAGAATGGGGTGATCTATGATGCTATGTAAGGATAACAATATAGTAGAAACTATCATAAATAAGTATAAACATTTAAGGCATTGTACAAGTCTAAAACACAATCCTTTTAAACTTAAACTTCCACATAATATGGGAAAGATAAATCAAATAATTTCATTTACTTATTCACATGGATATTCTACTAGTCGAATAATAACATGTAATATCAATAGTCAATTTCATAATGATGGAATTCATAATGCCAGGCATCATAACCACATAGTCAAGGCCTTGTTCCAAGACTAAAAATAAGATTTTGTCAAGTCCTTATTCCAAAACAATAGTTTGTCACATGAGACCTAAAGATGAATCAGGGATATATATAGGACTACACCCATCACTTACTATGTCTAATGAATTCCTCATATGAAAAGGTTGAAACCTAATCTAATCTTTCATATAAAAACAAGCATAATAAATGTCAATATTTTAACCACAAACCATGAATGGTATAAAATTAACACATCCTCAGTCAAATAGAACTCATTCAATACAATATAGAATATTGTATTATAATAAATCAATATCAATCATGAATAATGAATCATATTGACATATATGAAAATAATAAGTAAAACTATTTGAGAGAGATATCCCATTTTTCTTAAAAACATTTAAAAGTCTTTCTATTTATCAAAAAGCTGTTAAAAATATATTTTTTAATCAATGTGTCCCATACCACTTTGTAACTTTTGAAAGGAATTTTAATTTTAAAACATTCATGTCCATATAAATAAATCTTTAACATTATTTTTTAAACGCGGACATTAATGAGAAAAATTTTGAAGAATAAATCTTTAAACCATTTAAAATGATATTTTAGTTAGAGTTCCTAACTAAATGAGAGATGCTTGAATACAAAAAATTGAGATAATAAAAACTATATAATATCATGATAATAAAAGGGATTCATTATATACTATGTCAAAGTACAGTATTTACAGAAAATAATAGTGAATTGGCACATAACAACAAAGAAGTCTCAATGAAGTGTAAATTGTGATAAAATCCCTTAAAAAGATAGTATCCTTAAGTTAAGTATAAATCAAAAACATAATTATGTTTGAAAAATATAATTACACTGAATATAATTGAATATTCATTGTAAAAAAATCAGAGTACATTCACACATATTCATGTGAAAACAACACCAATGACTTGGATATTTAGCTCAATGAATGGAAATTGAGTTAAGATTACTCTTATCAAGTTCATATCGATGACTCGAGAATTTATCAATGGTGTGATTATGTGTATCAAAAGTATATACACACAAAGGGGAGTGGAAATTAATACATAAATAAATAAATAGTGATTTCACAAATAATATTGGAGTAAAATAATGAACGAAGCTTGCATAAAAACCAATGAGTGGAAATTGAAATTAGAAATTCTCTTACCGATTTGGTAAATTACGAAACATACACCCCATGAAATAAGGATCATACAATGAATATGTAAATACACATAAATTAAAGTATATTACAAAAATAATACAATCATGGGTAGTATATACACCACACAAAAGGAAATAGTGGCAATACAGCATGAATCTCACGTGAATAAGAAGTGAGATTAAACCCCTATAAATTGTACTTTTTCTTAGTAGAGTGTAGGTTAAACTTCTGTATAATGGAGAAATAAATGTTATTAAATTATAAAATAACCACATACATAAATATTATATCATATATGATCTTCTAATATTGATTCATTAATGATATTTCCGTAGTATCATTATTTTGGGTGTTAATTGATTTGTTTTCTTTTGTATTTTTGGTTACCTAAGTCATGTTTTTTATTGATAGGATGTATTTGATTCATATCCATAATGATATTAAGTTCTTAAAAATTATTTTTAATCATCAAATGAAAATTATTCTTGAATGGTTACTATGGGGAATGAAATCTCATCGTGTCGTGAAGACGGTAAGCTGTACATATGCACGAGCGACAATATTATTCTATTAGTGGTGAAATCATTTGTAATTGGATGGTAAATTATATATAAAGAATAATTGACATGTTATATTTATTATTTAAATCATTTTTATTCATTATTATACCCATCCAAATAATTAAGTGTTTAATAACAATCTACACCACAACGTGGAGACGGTAAGCCTTATGTACACACGTATGATGACTTTCTCATTCAGAGGATGGATAGAATAATGAATATGGTTGTAACATATTTATAATAACATCACATTATATAGAAGGTAATGGATTTATTATTCTGGTAACGAAACAACAATGAAAGAGGAAGTGGAAGAAGAAAAGAACTTTGAAATAGGTGATGGAATTATTACCTCTTCTTTGGGTGCTTCCTCTTAATTTGATGAAAAGGGCTCCATGGGTTGGATTTATGATAAAATTAATGCCTCTAGGTTTAATTTAGGGTAGTTGGGAGGATATTGGATCATAGGTTGGATGAGCCAAATGGCTTTGTAGGTGTGAAATTAAGAGAAGGGGATGCACCCTTTTATAAGAGAGGTGAGGGCCACTTTAGGAAAAGCTTGAAATATTATTTTATTATACAATCATATTCGGTTTATAATGGAACCAAAAAGATTTATTTCTAGGATAAGGTGGGGTGGGGTTGAAAACCTCTCAACCAATAGATTTTAGATAGGTTTATGTCACCATATTAACCTTATCTTTTAGATTTAAATCTTAGTTAAAAAGTTTAACTTTTACCATGTATTCTTGTATTATTATAACAAATGGTTAATAAACTTACTATAAAAATCCAAGATAACTCCATGTGGTTCATTACTGATATAGATAACCTTATATAAGTTCTTTGGACAAACCTTAGATATTTAGGAATATTATTTCAATTAATAATATAGTATTTATTTTAAAACTCATTTATGTCAATTTTGAGACTATTTAGTATTTGGTTTTTGTGAAAGTCATAACAACTTTATCACTTATAAAAAAATTTATTTAATAAACTGTAACATGTCATATTAACCTAAAAATGTCTTGTAATACATAAAAAGTGTTAATTTACAATTATATTAATATTTATAATATCAATTATTTTAATTTTTCAATAACAAGGTAATTAATGCATCATCATTTTGTCAAAAATATATTTAATTATTTAATGTCAAAAAATTGTAAATAAAATACCATTATTCATGAAATATTTTTATATTTCTAATTAATATTTATATTCTAATTTATCTAATGTATAAACCTATATTAATAATGGTTTAGTTATTAAACATTGAATTTAACACTTTTAACTCTTCTTTAAATAAAATAATAATAAATGTCCTAATCTAATCCTTGTGGATAAAAAAGATTATTTTATCCCTAAGGATGATTTTGGTTGAAATACACTTATAAAATAGAAATAGGACAAATTTTAGGGTAATAAAAATATCATTTTCACCTTTAATTACCATATTTACTTTTAACCGTGGTAAATAAAATTGAAAAATTACTATTTACCAAAAACTATTTTCATCATATTAATCAAAATTTTACTTACTGATTTCAACCATGTCTATCATATTTTTGATATTCAATTCACAAAAGTGGTAAAATTACATTTTATGCAAATTTTCAAATGTTCCTAGATGGTGGGTAAAAGACGTTAAAAAGTTCAATAAAATTTTATACATCTAATTTTGTTATATAGTGACTCCAATGAATTACATTGAACTGAAATTGGTATTATGTGTCTATTTATAATTCAAATAAATTTAAAAAAATTAATTATTTAAATAAAATGTAGGTTTAAAAAAATAATATAGTGTTTTTCACTATTCATAAAAAATTGAATGTTTTTCAGAAAAATACCAAAAATTCACCCAAAGTTAATTTTTATATTAAAAATTAAAAAATTATTTTTATTTTACAAAATTAAAAATATAGAAGTTTTATTAGTTAATTGAAAAAAATATTCTCATTTTCAAAACCCGAAAGCGGGTTCTTCAGGTGTAAAAACTATCAAAAGATTGATATATGTTTATGTCCAATTTAAATATAAAATTACTTCCAATGAACAAAATTGGATTAAATGATAAAAATATAATCTAATTATACTTCAAAACCATTCAAATTTATAATTTAACACTCTAAATTATTCTGATTAAAAAAGTCGTTTTCAATTAAAATTTAGTATTTTTCACTATTCATTAAAATATGAAAGTTATCTGAAAAGAACTAAAACATTATGCAAACTAAATTTTTATGTTCCAGTTCTAAATAACAAGTTTATTTTGTCAAATTGAATATATAAAAGTGTTAAATATTGGATTTAAAAAGGTTTCTCCTTTAAAATAAGGTAAAATTTTATTTTTTTTGAAAAATACTTCTTTTATATGAACAATTGAATTTTTTATTATATTATGTCTAAGAAAAACATAATATATATGTTAAAATTATATGGAGTATATAAAATTTAAAATGCAGTTAATACTATTCATAAACTTTTTTTGAATGGCTAGTTTGATAATTCTTTTTGCGCTCAGACTCGGTGTTCCGTGTAGCGCAAACTATTGAATTATTTTAAATAAAATAACTTACTACGAAATCTTGGGGTGTTAGAGGATATAATGTAGATTGAGAAAGAATGTATCTTCAAGGATTTGAAAACAATGGATGTGTAAATCATAATGTATAAGAATACATCTAAAAATATTCCAAATGATTTTCCAATTACTTATCCAATAGAAGATCAAGGTGGAAAAAATGAATGATTTTGAGCTTCAAAAAAGTGTGAAAAAAATAAATGAATCGAAGTTTCATGATTTTAAAATTGATGATTATAGTGTTATTCAGTTTGGAAAAACGAATTTATGTTCCATAATCACCTAAAATAATGAAATAAAAATTTGATAATGCTAATATCTTTTATTTCTCCATCTATCATGGAAGTTCCATGATATACCATGATCTTTGAGAGACTTATAGTGATAAAATCTGAATAATGAGATTTCTTATTACATATCATAGTGATTTGTTTGGTATAAATTTAAAACAGGGAGACCAGTGTCAAAGGGGAAATATAAAACTATTTCCCATACCCACATGGAAATGTGAGAATATCACTATGGAATTTTTTAATAGCCAAAAAAGGAATCCAAAGGAAGTAATGTGATATGTTTTTTGGTTGATAAAATAACCAATAATGCCAAAGTAATTATCATTCTTGTACACTTTTCTCTAGAAATATATTCTACGATATAGATAATATATGTGGTGAGGGTATATGTGGAACAATATTCAATAATTTTTGAGTGTGATATAGTGATCACCGAAATATTATAGAGAAGCCTTCAACATACACTAAATACTGAATTTAATTTTAGAGTGTCATATCACCCCCAAAATGATGTAAAATCATACAAGACCATCAATACACATAAGGACACATATAGAGATTTTTTGAGGGAAATTGAAGGATTAAGTGATCAAATTATCCCATCATTTGAGTTCTCATTCAATGAAACCTTCCACTTGACTATTAAAATGGACACATATAATCCAATGTATGGGATGTTATTTAGACCTCCTACCTATTGGGATGATGTTTTTGGAAAAAATCACATTGAACCATTCTTGTGAAAGATATGAAACAATTGTTCAATATATCCAACAATATATAAAATATGCTTTGACTTGGAATAATAGATAAGATCCCAAATTTCGGATGGACTTGGAATTTAATGACGGATAAAAAGTTTTCACATAAATTTCACCATGGAAGCGAGTCATGTGGTTTGGAAAGAATATAAAGTATATCCCTCACTAAATTGGATCATTTGACATCATTGATCGCATTGGATAAGTGGCATATCATATTTTACATCCAACTAACATGGAATATGATGGTTATGTATTCCATATATCTATACCATGGAAGTACATACTCAATCCCTCACATGTACTAATTTTGGAGGTCATACATTTAGAGTATGACCTCACATATGATGAGTATACAATGATGATCTTGGATTGTAGAGACATATTTATATGCAATAAGACAACTAACTAAGTAAAAGTGTTATAGTGGGACCATAAATATGAAATCAAAAATAAAAATTGGTGGAATAAATGAAACATAAGTACCATAATCAATTCATAATCTAGAATAAAATTTAAAATTTTGGGGAAGGGTTTCTATATGAGGGAATAATATGAGAATAAGGATATTATAAATAACATTATTTTCTTATATAATTTTTTTATTAATATGTATTATATTATACACAAATCACAAAGAAAATAAATAATAATTTATTTTATTAATGGATTTTGTTACATTAGATAACAAATAAAACAATTAAAATTAAAAATATTGTAGTGGGGAAAATAGGAAGGAGAAAATAGAAAATACTTGATGTAAAAAATTTAGATTATTGTAATGTACTAAAATTATCTCTCCCATGAAAAACACAAATAAAATGAATAAATATAGTAAAACCATAGACATTTTATAAAATAAAAAATTTAAAAAATGAAAGGAAATATAGTTAATGATGTATAACTGAATGAAGGGGTATTTATAGGTGGTAATATGACCATTGGAATATTAATATGACCATTTTAATAGTAACATTGAATTTATGAATAGTAATATGGACATTGGGAGTATATAACTTACTGTAAGAATAATAATTTGGCCTTAGAATGGTAAAATATTATATAAGAAATATTTATTATTATTAATTTTGGAAAATATAAATACTATAATTCTATAAAATAAACATCAATACTAAACACTCAAAGAAACTATAGTCAAATTTTTAATAAACTCGGTTTTGATGTATTTTTCCAAAATCGTAATTATTTCAACTAAAACAATTTACTTATGTTAAAATATTTTTTTATAAAATGAACTCCATTTTAAAATTTGGTATATTTAAATTGTCTATGGGTAATTATTTTTGGGAAATCATCTTAATTTTTACAATTTTTAGGTGAGTAGGAAAAATATAGTTAGATCACAACTAGAGTGTTTTAAATTAAATCATTCATGATGAAATAATGGCCTAATTAATTCAAAAAATATTGGACAAATTTTAAAATTATTTATTGATATATATAATTCATTTAAACAAATTTAAATTATTCTGGAAACCAAAAATTTTCTTTCCCAATTGTGAAGTTAAATTTATTATAGTAAAATAATAAATTTTCTTTTTTCCCACTAATTATTTTTAAAAAATATTGGATGCACTTTTGAAAAGCATTAAAATAAAAAAAAATAACATTATTGTTTTTACATATGAATTAAAAGTCCAATAATATCAATATTACAATGTTTTCCATGTAAATAATATTTTATTGAATGTTGGATCACAAAAATACTTTTCTCCTCAAGTATAAATACCCTCCCCCTTCCCTTATCAAACCCCTCATCCCTCACATGCTAAATCCAAGAATCTACCGAAATTACTTCTATTATTCCCACTATAATCCTTATGGATGTTTTGGAGTAATCAAACTCTAATCTATCTATATGTTAAGGGATGAAGAAATGGGACAACTTCATGAATGATGTAATGTCATTTGATATTTTTATTTTCTTTTCTTTTTTTAATAGCATATCCTAATTAAATTTTCTAATGAAAACATTATTTAAATTTTTTAGAAGTATGTTAACACGGTCTTGATTTTTTTTATATCATATATTTTATTTATAACATAAGGACATATTATTTCTATTACATCATCTTTGGACAATGTACCATTAATAGATGACTAATCAGAAATGTGGATATTGAAATTCTTTTCTTATTACTATTGTTATAAATAATTATAATAAAGTATATATAATAATTAAATATACACATATATTAATTTTTATTATTATGGAGTTAAACATGAAAATCTATAATCATAAATAAAAACAGATCAATAAATCAAATAAAAATAGGATATTTTAGTGAAAATATGATATCAAACTCTTTTTCCATTTAAAATGGGAATTGAGAAATATAATCTGAAATTTATATGTTATCATGAGTGAAAAAAACACAAATCACTAATGGATTCATATTTTTTTAAACATATTTTTACTATACAATCAGTGGGAATGTAATGAAATAAATTGAAATTTTAATGGAAGGGGATTCTCAAATAGATACTTTTTTTGGGTTATCTACTCATTAACATTACTTTAAATATGTATATTTTCCTATATATCTATAAAATATCATTTAAATATTCATTCCCATTTCCTTATTGGGATATATATATTTTTCAATGCCATCAAATTGGTTTCTAATTCAGTTATATATATTTTAAAAAATGAAATTATTTTCCAAAAGCCTTGCATTGACTCTACTTGGTTTGTTTCTTCTATACTCAATAATGATGTTTCTTTATGTGAAAATATGATCTCCCTCATTAATTGGGGACCAAAACAATTATTAATGAATATATTCTATATTAAAACATTATGAAACACATTCATTTCCATGGGTTTATTTGATTAATATAATTTTTTCACATTCTATTGAAATATGGAATGCATAATTATTAAAATTTTATAATCTTAAAGGTCTGTCAATAAATATATTTCCCTATATATCATAGGGTAATGTGATATATCTAATGAATTATGTGTGTTATTCATGAACATTATAGTAGTTTTTCTCATAATTTTGATTCTATGATTGATTCACATTTTTTACGCATGAACATGATGCTAACTATATGCGATATTTGAGAACTATGTTATAAAATTTAATTAGTAGTAATATTCTATATTATAAGTATTTTTCAAATGGTTCCATCATTATTATGATTATGATCCAATTTTTATGATATGATGATGATCATTATGCTCACCCATTTATTGTTGATTCATGTCTCTTGTTCCTTAAATATTATTCCTCACATAATTGGATTTAATCTCACCATTTTATTTGATGTATATCCCCTTGTGAATACATGTAATAAGGATAAAATGAGATATTTCCTAAGAATAATTAAGAAGTATTTAAATATTGTTCATGTTTTATTATGAATAAGTGATATATGATCCAATTTTTCCCAATATACTAAACCTTGGGATAATGGAATATTATACTATTATATCATTTAACATTAAAATGATGTAATTATAATGTATGAATAATTTGGTTCATAATAACTTTTATTGGGTCATACAAGATTTTTAGGATAAATCAATGTAACACCATTCAATTAATGATATATTTATCTTGTTGAGATGAATTAGAACACTCATAAGTGGATTCCATGGATTTCGATTTTTACTATATTGGGGCCTTGATTTCAAATATTGGAATCATTGTTGGAATTATGAAGTAGGATAGAACATGGCAGTGATGAATATAAGACTGGTGTAGGATAATATTTATCATATAGTATTTAGAAAATATTCCAGGGGTTAATAATCATTATAGGGACGATTCTATAGTAAATCAATATTTCAAATAATTATGTACCATGAAATGGGTCCTTCTTCCATTTCCATCGAGAGTGGGTTAGTGTTAACTTTTCAGAATGGATTAAAGGGAGTATGTTTTTGAAATTGTTTTAAATATTGAAATGAATATTTAAAAGGTGTAAATGTGGGTAGAAAATACACTGAGTGAATTTTCATGTGTTTGGTCAATATAAGAAAAATGAGAGGTGGTGATTAGGAAAATTTAGTACTAATTATTGTACCATATAAATCCTTTGGAAATTTATATTGTGGTTTTACCATAAGGCTACTTCCTAAGTGGATGGTTTTCTTCCATCAGATAACTATTGAGTTTCAAGATAGATAGTAGAAGTCCACTAGGTACCCGATATGCCTCATATCTCTTTAATATTAGTGAATATATGGTTACTTAATAATGGTTAATTTTTGATTCCCTGGGCACTCTGGGTCTATAGATATATAATGGATGTGACAAGCACCTAATTTCATCTCCCTTCCCCATATCTGTTCCTAGTATAATTCTATGTGGTTAGGGGAGTTTTGGGTTGAAAAATCTAATCTAATACTCCCCCTTGTCTTCTATTATTCTTCCCCTTTTATTTTCCAAATAAATTGATTTAGAATTTTGAGAGTGATTGCACAATGTAATGATATAATTAAATCATTGTGGAAGGGATTTCATGTGATGTGAATGATAATGTCTTAAGAAGTTTTTATTCTCACGATTGTTTTCCATTGAACATGAGGTGTATTTCCTTATAGTTGTATTTATGGTGTTCATTTGTTTTGTATCAAATTTAATATTTATTATGTGTATTTAATTAGTTAGTTTTTTTATTTTTGGTTTAGATGAACATCCTAAGGTTTTAATATATTTATTCTCACACATTTTGGAATCATGGTACTAATAAATAATTGTTTGATTAGTTATGAAAGTTTTATGTTTTGGTATAAAATTAAAGGATTATTTAATTTTGTTGACTTGTTATGAGATTTTTTTATTATTACAATTGATTAATGTTGTTAATATTTCAGTATTATAAAATGGGTTGGTGATAAATCTATGTGACCTTTAATCATTAGGAATTGTGATTTCATATTTTTTTAGCTTCAAAGAATTCAATTTTTCCCTTATTTATTATTTTAATTTAATTATTCTTTAACATTATATTAATTCATAAAGTGTATGTTATTTAGCCAAACTAATAGTCAACAAGTACAACTTAGCATGATAAATTGCTTGTGGGTGATAGAATGATTGGATAATAATTAATGGACTATTTGATATATTTTCATAATGGCATGATATGGACTTTGACAAAGATTTTCTAAAATAAAATTGGTTCTGCATTAAAATAGGATTTTATATGAGAAAATATATTTTTTATAAAATATAAGTGAAGGGTTATTTTATGTAATGGTTTTGAAATGGAATTTCAAAACAAAATGCCTTTTTCAAAACAAGTATTCACTATATTGTTGGAAAAGCCTTGATCTGGAGAAGGCACATCATGTGATTCTTTTGAATAGTTTTTTTTCTGTGAAATAATTATTATTTTTTTAGAAGTTAATTTTAGGGTGTTTTTATTATTGAATGATTTGATTTTTTTGAACACACAAGGGTGGTGCCTTATATTTCCAATGTATGTGTGATTTTGTGAGCATCTTGAATTACAGTTTACATTTTTGTTGTATATGGTTTCATGTTAATATATTATAACAATGGAACCATGTGACAAACCATTTTTTGTGAAATGGGTCAGTTAGGATATGATGAGATATTAAGATAGATTATTTATGATTTGATTATTCATAGGATCTTGGGATGTATCCTTCTGGAATTTTAATTGAATCCTGCACTCTTGGCTATCTCCTACTACTTAGAGTGAGTCATGTGATTATTTTGGCTTCAACTATGTGATCACATATTAGTTTTTATCATGTTATGGTGTAAGATTTTGGGATTTTTGTAATACAATTATATTTATTTAGTGAAGGGTGAAAATAATCGACCAAACATTGGGGCAGTGTTGATATTACAAACGATGGATTGGATTGCATAGTTCTTACAATACAGATATCTTTGTTGACCTTAGTGGTGGAGGTTGGGGTTGTTCTAATGGTGGTTTCAGTGAATTTAATTGATAAATTAAGGGGAAGAATTTACATTTCTATGATGACCCATAGTGAATACGTACATATTGGATAATGATATGAGTGGGACCCCTTTTTAGTGTTGTTTTTAAGAGGAGAGTGGGTTACTCCTTAGTGTTGTTTTATATGAAATTTAGAAGATAAAGTTATAGTAAAAACAACTTATTATGTATTTTTTTTATCATAATTATCCTCTTAATTAGGATATAAACCATTTTGATGTGATGTCTAGGATGAACTCTAGGATTAATATTGAGATCAATGAGCTTCAATGATTATTTGTGTCGTGAGATCACATGAACAAATATTTTTTCCAAATTTAAAGTGATTTATTATAGTTGTTATCCCTTTTTTGATGGTGTAGATATGGAATAGAAATTGGAGATGACCAATATTAAATAATTAAGAGAATATTGTATGATTTTATGACAATATTTGATAGGTAAAACCAATATAATCTATAAATACACATATAGTAAGATTTTCTCCATTGGATACTCTTTTATTTGATAAAGATGTTATTACATAATCCAAAGAATTAATGTAATGATATTGATTTCTCATATGAGGGGGCCTTATAAAACAACAAGGTTATATAATCCTTGAGTGGGAGATATTCCCTACAGTGACTTGTTTTTCATAGGATAAAAATGAGAGATGATATAAGATTAGTATTCTGGATAGATATATTAAGGTTTAGTGAGATATTGTAGTGAATTACATGAGAGATGGAATTTCAATTTCATATCATCAGTTGTTATTCTTTATTTTTATAGTTTTTTATCCTAGTATTTTTCTTCACATACTATCTTATTTAATGGAAACTATTGAAAATAACTCTTTTTGTTATGTTTATATATAGTTTATAATGATGGTTGTACCCTATTTGACTTATTGATCAGGATTTATTAATATTACTGTTATTTCCCATGAAATTTCTTGTCATGTTTATTAATGAGTAATGACATGATCGACAATTTAGGTGGGGATCTATTGAGTGAGTATTTATTATTCATGCAATTCCCTGTGTTGAATTTACTACATGAAATTAAATGGATTATGTGGTATACCACATTTGTACATGGGCATGTTCATGTATCTAATTATAGGTAGTTGATACCTAGACAGAGTTTGGGAGTGAAGGTTGAGTCTTTGGGGTTGATGTGTCTTCCGAACATTAAGAAATATTGGTTTGGATGGTCATACCCTAAAGAAATTCATATACATTCACCTGAAAAGTATAATTTAGTACATAAATGGATGTGAGGTAATCTTACTATTTCATTATATTTTTCAATACTAAGAATGAGTTTCGATATATGTGTATAGATATACATTTTTTCATTTGTAGATCTTGTATGATCTTAGGGATAGATGAATAGATCAATATATAAGGAATAGAGGTGGTCAATTAATTATTTAGAGTTTGGTTTATATGTTATATTAGAGGCTATTGTATATATACTTCAGTTATGATACTGCATTTGTGCCATCAAAGTGGATGTCCAATGCATTTATTCTAGGTGATTCCTCTTATGGTATATCTCTATTATATCTATATGTTATTCTAGTTCATATCATATATGTTATATATTATCTTAGTATATAAAATGAGATTCCCCCTTTCCCCCTTTCTTGTTTTAAAAAGTTTTTTGTGCATTTGTTTCATGGATGGGTCCTATATGAATATTTGAATATTCATGAATGACCCATTTATTTTATATTTAAAGGCATGTTATCTGCATGATTTTTTCAGACCTTAGTCTTATATGATATTTTCTAGACTATGAGGAGAAATACATTTGTGATATAGGGACCCAAATATATTATCATTTTGTAATACTAGGATATTCATTTATAATAGTGTAATGCCCCAAAATTATAATGTAAGAACATTGTACTCAATAGTGTGTATAACGAGGAACACAATGTGAATCAGGGAATATAATATCCTGAAACTTTATAATATATATATTATTTTAATAAAATTAACCCATTATATATCTTGTAATTCTCATGATATTCTATTATTGTTTTCTTCATGAAACAATGAGTTTCTTCAATGGATTATGTTGTACCTGAGACCGAGTTTTACTGATCAAAAAATATGCTAATAAACCATTATGATTTAAGACAATAAGACTAAAACTAGCCATTAAATTAGTGTATATGAAAATTAATAACTAAATTATTAAAGTTTAATTTTTTAAAAAATTTAAAATTAATTATTTGGTTAAAAATTAATTAGAAATGAATATATGAACAAATCGATTATAAAGAGAATATTTTTAAAAAAAATTATTTTTATACCGATATAGTTGTTTTATCCTAAAAAAATTAAATTAATTACCATTATTGAATTTTATTAATGTAATATATATATATATATATATATATATATTAAATATTCAATAAAGTAATTTTATATTAATCCATTAGATTTTATAGGCATAAGATAAGAATAAATCATGGTTTACACTTTAAAATGGTATTTTTCAAAAAGGCAATCTTACTAACGTTTATTGGAAAACCTATTTTAAATATACTTTTGGATATTTTATAAATTTAGTATGTTAAAATTATATTTATTTTTAAAATAAAAATATCTAACTTGTCTTAGGGTTGTTTTTTGGTGTTTTTCTATGAGGTTTCATTTTTTTATGAATGGTAAAAAATACTACTTTAAATAAAAAACAGATTTTTCATATGAATTATTTATAATATTAATTTATATTTTTTATTGTTTTAATGTTAAATTAGATAAATTTATATCAATTAATATAATTTAAGTCATTGGAAAAATTTTCAATTTGAAATTGGATAAAAACATAGCAATTTATTGAACATTTTACTTTAAAAACCTGCTTTGCATATCATTTGAGGAATTAAATTTAAATTAATTTATTCAATTTATTTGATTGGAATTTGGAAAAATAGATTATTTATTTGGAATCAGTATATTTTATAATTTAAAATAAGTTGAAATTAGTTTTTTAGGAAAAATAATAGTGAATGTAATTAAAATTAATCACAACCATTGAGAGAAACATTATATTAACAATGGACTAAACCTTAAACACAAGGGATAAATGACCTATAATCCTATTCAAAATCCATTGTATCAAAATATTTTGACCTTATCCTCCCTTTTTTAAAATATGTTTCCTTATTGTATCTAGTCTTCATAAAAATAATATTTGACTAATTCCCTTATTAAAAATTTAAAAAAGTGTCCCTCCTCGTCCACTAATAAAAGGAACTCAACACTCCAACTTCCTCACGGTAGAACAATATATTCCAAAATATATCCTAAAAATACCTCTTCAAATATTATATTCCTCCCTTTGAGCTTAAAACAATCCATGGAATCTCTTTGGTGAAAACCAAAAGGAGTCACCCAATGAAGAGGTAATATCATTCCTCATCCCCTTTTGTTTTTTATCATTATACACCCCCTAATATATTTTTATTAAATGAATATATAAAAATAAAAGAATCATAATATACTGAGATGTTTTTAATCAAATTATTAGAGCTACAATTACACACACTTCCATATAATGGTTAACAAACTTACCGTTTACATGAAAGATGAACTACCACCTCACAATACAATGATGTTGATTTTTTCGTTTACCAGCTCTCATGGTTGGAAATTATGATGATCATTATGTTTTTATTTGATATATATAATATTTATAATTTATTTAATATTATTTATTTTTATATAACATATCGTTATGCTTTCAATTTTTTGGGAATACGATAACACTGTTTGTGGAAGTGTGGACTACATCCTCCTTAAAGTGTTGTGATTTGTTCACACTATGAATGGATTTTAAAAAGGATGGATTAAATAAAACTATGTAACATATATTTCATAAATATTATAATCGGTTTATAATAAAAATTTACATATATATCATTTAGTTTCATTCTTTTAAAATATGGCATGAAAATAAAAGTAATGTTCATCCATACGCACGACATACCATCTCCATGAATAATGAATTCCACTTCCTATCTAAAAACATTATGGATTATTAAAAATACATATATACTATATATATTAAATAATTAAATCATTCTTTACTTTATGGATATGACAAAATCAAGATCTATGTAATAATAACAAAAAATAACAAGTTAAAACATACTCGAAAAACTATGAAATTAATACCTGAAATAGTGAAAATTATGTAATATTATTGAGATACAGATAATAATATATATTAAGAAGTTAATATATGTTATTTTAGGTATAATTATTTTTATGGTATAAGTTATTAACATGTATAAAACCATTTTATATGAATATAACTGATTTTCACCTTAAAGGAAACACATGATAATGGATTTTCATCATAGTTTTTACATTAGTGAGATAAATATCATTTTTACCACTTAATTCTTCGGGTGGTGTATCTACTAACTCTATTGATATTTTATGTCATGAATTATTTCATATTAATTTTATTTAAATCTATATTTTAATGTCATTTCTTCATGGGGCTTATGATTTAAATGTTCCAATTTTTTATGGTACAAATTGGAATGTTAAAAGATTATTTTCCTCAAGATTAAATTTAATTATTATTCAATGGTATATATATTCATTGAGATATAAATTATTTTTTCCACATAATTTCTTATATATGGTGAACATACTTCCACTTTTAAATCTAATTTAATGATTCATTCATTCTCCATGATGTTTTTTATTTTGATTTGTATTATTTATACAAAGGGAATTTCAAATAAGCACTACCAAGTGGAAAACAGTTTCATAACACAAATTATTTCTTTGGGTTATTTTAATTACAAATTTTAATTAATATTATAAGATTATGATTTTAATCACCTCTTACTTTGATTTGGTTTATTTCCACTTATTTTATTTAGATTTAAATTTACACACATAATTGATTCATCAGTTGAGTCTAACATTAATGTTATGGTATTCTAAAGGGTTTACTTCACAATATCATTTTATATGGGATTGGTTACACTTGAATTTCCATTTGAGGAAACTATTTGATTCTTTAACCAAAAAATAATTTCTTTTTATAGTCCTCCGGTTATGCATGAATTTTTCAAGTAATAGTATCATTTCCCACTATTTTGTAACAAATGGTTTAGAAAATGTTTTTAAGAAAACTCGAACTCATTTATCTCTTTAGTCAGAGAAACTATTTTATTCTGAAAACCATGTTTTATTAAAAATTTTCCAAAAATGTTTTTAACCTTTTAAAAATGATTTCTCAAATCCATTTTCACCCTTTACAAATTTGTTTTTAAATATATCTATAATGAATAGGTTTTCAACTCATTTTTTCATAACAAAATTATATTTTCACCAAGAATGTTTTTATGTTTCTTATTCTAATTCATCAATGAAAAATATCCTTTATTTTACACCACATGGGATATTTTTTATTAATTCCATCCATAATATTCCTCTGGATAGATTATGATTGATTTTTTCAAGGATATAATTGACATTCATTTCATTGATTCCGTTGTTCCTCCCCTTTTAAACATTAAATTTCATATGATAATTAAGCATTGAATTTAAACAATTTATCCATATAATTCATCAAGGATATGTTCATTGAAAAAACTATATACCATTTTTATGTATAGTGGATAGTTTCACAGTTAGTATATTAACTTGATAATTATCGATAAATCAATATCTTTTATTCCATAACAATATTTTATATGGATAATTGTTTATTAATTAAATCGATTAATTGATATGAGGAATGATTTTCACATGTAATGAAGGGTGGGCCTAGAATTTATATACCCCATTGATGGATCGACATTTTCTCATGAGACAAATTTGTTTTGAAAATTAAATATTTTTTTACCTGTATTTGTGAAAAGTATAAAGGATAAATCTTGATATTAGAGGTTTTCATGTTCTTAAGACAAGAAATAAAATATCAAAGTGTTACATTAATTTTGATTCAATATTTATTATCTATGTGATTTTTTGTAAGAAAAAGTATATAGATTCATTTCATTCTTAATTTATTAATTAAATGGCACATGGTTCGATTTTTTTTCTTTCCATGTCTATTTTTCCTTATCCATTTATTGAATTTCCGTATTTCTTTATTTAATTAACTTTCCATATAATTTATGCACTTAAATATCATTTTATTAATTACATTTATTTTTTCTAAATTTATTACCTGTCCATATTTACTATTCTCGTTGATTCATTTTTTTTTCTTCCATACATGACCTTACTGAGCACTTTATCTCACCCTTATTTTTTCCCATTCACTGGAATCCAATAATAGTATTATGAATGATATACAAGGATACACTAGATGGAATAAAGCTGTTATCCTTTAATGAAATAAAAACATAATATTATAATTAGTGTTTTTATTTTTAATAAAAGGAATATATATGTATCTAGTTTACCAATAATACTAAATGATTTGATCCTTCTAGATTTTATTCCTTATAATCAATAGGATGTAATTGTAGTAGACACTGGATCCGTGATTTTTGGGGTTGGTTTGCTATAGTTTTTATATTCATAATTTTTGTAGGAACTGTTGAAAGTATATTTAGAAAACATAGATTAGGGAACATAACCCTAAGATATAATTTTTACATATTTATAGAAGAACATCCTATAATTTTTTAAGTTATAGATTATGTAGTCTTCATATAAATAAATCCATGTATAGATACAAAAAGTGGAGTAAGTTCTTTAATAATAGTACCTTTGGGTAACAACTCTAGTAAGGTGCATCAGGCTTAACTCGAGCATAACCTGGTATAGGACAATGGGCCTGACTACAATCATATTTTGAAACTCCTAGAGGATTGTCTTAGGATAATTCAAATTTTCATTATAATCTATTTTGAATGATATTAATGTATAATGAAACTGAATTACCTAGGTTACACCATATACCAAGGATTAAATTATGTTGAAATATAATGGTTGATATATTTATAGGGACTATAGAATTAAATTTTAGAAGTATTTATGGAAATAATATTTTTCTTATAAGAATTAATAAACATATAAAAATTGTTTCATATTTTTTGAAGAACATATTTCTTTTGTATCTTAAGCATAAAAGATAATATCATGAGATTATTATATTATGGTTCATCAGAATTCCTAATTCTTAAAAATCTATGCAAATTTTATTTTATTAAAGAACCTTTAGAGAAATTAATGTAATGTATATGTTTTTGTGGAAACTTTATTGTAGGAATAATTCATTTTCATTTTATATAAATATTTTTAAATGTTTTGATAAAAATTGAGGGTGACATAAAAAAAATATTATAAAACATTGTTATAAATTTTTATTGAAACCCATAGTTGAAATTTTATTAACTTGGTTTTCAAAAAGGGAAAATTGTATGCTGGGTGAAAACCCATAAAAATTTAAAAGGCTGTGGGAGTTGAACCCATGACTGAAGGAGAATAAGGGTTTAATGCCAACCACTAACCTACACATTATCCTTATTAGAATGTCATTGTTCCTAGTTGAAAACTTTTATTAATAAAAATTAATGATAAACTACAAGTATCGGTTTTTTTGGTTTAAAGACTAATTTATTAGCCATTTTTTGGGAAAATAGTTAGTGAAAAACATAAAAACTTTTCACACTTTTATGGGTCTTATTATTCGTCAAAAAATAATTTTAGTGCTTATAGAATCAAGTTAAATTTTTAGAAATCCATTTCATAACAGAATGGATGAATTTGAAATTGATCAAAGTGAAAAAAATATGATAATTGTGTTTATATAAATACGGAATGAAAGTATGTTTCCATATATCTATAGATAGTAAAATAATTACTCAACATTAGGAAAATAAACAGAAAAAATGTAGTCCTACTACCCTAATTTTTGTTGAACTGTTGGTCTTCTAAATCATCAAATATTTATGACTTTGAAACCCTAAAATTTATGTATATCATATAATTGTTTGTAATTTATGACCTCAATCACTACCTATAAATATTTAATTTTTTCCTCCATGTACATATCTCTACTTTACACTAATGTTCCCCTACATAGAGACCTAGTTATAAGTTAGTCTATATGAAATTTGTATTTCCCATTCTATCTTTTCTAGAGGATTTAAAAAAACATTTTCATGATGTGGGATTTCAACATATCAAATATCCAAAAAAATATTACCAAGCTCAAATTTAAATTATGAGGGCACAATTTAATTAAGGTGGGGATAATGTAATGCCCAAAAATTTTAAAGTTATAACTTCATATTCATTAGTATGTATGAAACGCAACACCAAACAGGTTGGGGAATATAATATCCCAAGATTTTAGAATATATATAATTAATTTATAAAATTAATTGATAATATATATCTCAATGAAAAATATACAAATTTAGCGTCTGTCACACACAAAAATGAGTTTCTTTAATGGATTGCGATGCATGCAAGACAAAGTTTTACCGAATAATAATATATTAATAAACCATTGTTATTTAATATAATAATACTTAACCAATCCATTGAATTATAGGTTATGAATATTATTGACTAAATTATGAAAAAAATTTATGCAATTATAAAATTAATTCATTGGTTACAGGTCAATTAAAAATCAATATAAGAACTAATTGAAAATAAAGGGAATGTTTTTATAGAAAACTATTTTTGTGGTGACAATTACTTTATCATAATAATTTAAATTAATTTCAATAAATGAGTAATATTAATTATATATATATATATATATATATTTCTTAGTTAATAATATATTTTTTATATTAATCCAATATATTTGATAGGCATAATATTTGAATAAATCATGGTTTTTAAATGTATTTTTCTAAATAGACAATTTTACATCCGTTTAATTGTAAAATCATTTTAAATATATTTATTGGAAATTATATTAATTTAGTAGGATAAAGTAAAATAAATTTCTAAAATTGAATCATAAAAATTATCTTATGGATATTTTTGGGTATTTTTTGGTGGTTTTATTTTTTAAGAATTGTTGAAAATATTGAATTTTAATTCAAATCTGCCTTTTCCTTTAATTTATTTTTTAGGATAAAGTATGTTTTCATGGGTTTTAAAGTTAAATTTGGTAAATATTATATAAATTAATCAAATTTAGTTCATTGTAATAAATTTAACTTTGAAATTGAATATAAAACATAGAAACCTTATGAACACTTTTCTTTAAAAACCCGTTTTGTCGTCCCACCATCCTGATTAAATTTAAATTAATTTTTTTCACTTATGTGATATGAATTTCGAAAAATAGGTTCCATAATTGGAATTATAATAATTTATAATTTATTATTTTGTTAAATTTGTTTTTTACCCAAACATTTAGTGAAAGTATTAAAAATTAACTATAATTTTTATAGGAAAAATTATCTTTGTAAGGGAATAAACCTTAATCTTAAGGGATAAAATGACATATAAAACTTTCCAAAATACAATATATATACATATTTTTTCCCTATAATCCCATAAGGAAAATATTTTTTATTATTTGATTCATTTTCATTAGAAAAACATGGGTGGAGTTCCATTTTCAAAAATATAGAAGAGTGTTACTCCTCCTCAACTATAAAAAGGCAATCAACTCTCCCACCTCCTCACACCTCTCATTCCAATTTTTATCAAACAATATCTACCAAATAGATAATAATAATCCATAACATCATCCTAGAATTCACCCATTATGAAGAAAACCTTCCAATTAATCCCTTTGGTGCCAACTAAAAGGAGTTACCCAAAGAAGTGGGAACGTCCTTCCGCAAGCTCTTTGGTTTAATTTTCATTCAATACCCCTTACAATGTTATTATTGAATGATTATATAATAAAAAATTTATACATAATATACTTAGATTTTTTTATTCAAATTTTCAAGAAAAACATACACACACTTCCATCTAATTTGTATCAAACTCATTGTTTATGTGTTTGACGAACTACCTCGCCACAAACGACGTAATTTTTTTCCTTTACCTCCTCTCATTGTTGGGAATTATGATGAAATATATTTTTATATATGATATATATAATATATATATAATTTATTTATTATTATATAATTATTATATTAAATACCCTTATTCTTTAAATTTGTGAGAATATGATAACATCTTTTGTGGGAATATGGACTATTACCTCCGCAATGCGATGTCATTCGTTCACGCTATACTTGGAGGGTGTAATTGATGGTTTTAATAAAACTATGTACCATATATGACATAGATATTGTAATGAATTTATAATATAAATATAAATATAAATAATTTAATTTTCATTTTTTTAAAATACAATAAAAAATGAAAGTAGTGTTGATGCATACACATGCCTACCGTCACTGAGAATGGTGAATCTTATTTACTAAATCCAATATTTATGGATTATTATAAATAAATATATAATGGATATATATATGATAATTTCATCATGGATTACACTATTTAGATGATGAAGTCATAATTGAAGGAAGGAGAAGAAAAGGTAACAAGTCCAAACAAAAAAACAAGGCAATTAAAACCCAAAATAGTGAAAATAATGAACGATTATTAACAAACAGGTAATAATATATTATATGAAGTTAATATGTGATATTATAGATATAAATATTATTATATTATAATTTAGTAAAATTTTAAAACCATTATTATATAATTTAATGGATGTTCACACTAATAGAAACATAAGGTAATAGAATTTCATCCCACTTTTTCCATATGTTCCATAAATATCATTTTTACCAATTACTTCTTCATGTAGTGTATCTACCACCCATTTTGATATATTATATCATGAATTTTTGTAACTTCACATTATTTAAAACATTCAATTAACTTTATTCCTCCATGAGTCTTATGATTCAAATGTTTCAATGTGGTATGGGACATATTGGAACGTCTGAACATTATTTTTCTCAATAATAATTTTAATGATCTTTTAATGTTATTACCATTATTTGAGACATAATTTATTGCTTTGAACCTACTTTATTATAAATGGTGTATATAATTTCATTTTTACCTCCAATATCATGATTCATTCACTCTCCATCATATTTTGAGTTTCAATTTTAATTATTTCATATAAATGGAATTGAATTAAGTGTTACTAAGTGGAAAATTATTTCATAACCCAATTTATTTCCTTAGGTTATATTACTTTTTCATTATTGTTAATATTCTAATATTGTGTGTGTAATATATTTCTATTATGTTTTTTCATTTCTGACTATTTATTTGTAGAATGACATTTAACACACATAATCTATTCATGGGTTGATTCTAACATCAATGTTATGGTCTTTTTAGGTGTTTGCATCCCAATATCATATTATTCGGGTTTTTTTACACTTGAATTTATATTCCAAGAAATTACTTTATCATTGTCTAAAAGAATTAATTTTCTACTCCTCTGGTTACTGATGACCATTTTTAAGTAATAGTTCCATTTTACCTCTTTTTTACTTAAAATGTTTCAAAAAATGTATTTAGGAAAAATAGAATTTATTTCTATCTTTAGTATAAGAACATATTTTCTTATAAATATATAAAATATTTTTTGAACATTTTCAAAATAATATATAAAAATAAATTTCACCCTATAAAAAATGTTATTTTCTTTAAATGGATTTTGAATGAAATTATTTTTGAAATGGTATTTAAAAATTAAAAATATATTTTAATCAAGAATGTTTCTAAAGTATTTATTTTATTTCATCAAGGAAAACAACCATATTTTTTTTTTCAATTGGGATATTTTTCATTGATAGCATTCTTATTCATCCTCTAGATGGTTTATGATTTTTTGGCCAAGGATAATTTTGAAATTCACTTCTTAGATTCCTTTATTATCCCCCTTTGAAATATTCTATTTCCTATTATCATTGAACATTGAATTTGCACTAGTTATCCACACCATTTATCATTGACATGTTCATTTCCTAAAGTTTATAATATTTTAACATACAATGACTACATTAAATCTAATTTTATTAATTCTGGAATTATTGAAAAATCCAATCGTCTCCTCAATAAGGAAATTTGATAATGAATATTGTTTGTTAATTAAAGAGATTACTCGATATGAGGAACTATTTGTACATAAAATTCTAGGTGAGGCTAAGACTTTATATAGCCCTTCAATGCATTTAATTTTTCTTATGTGAAAAATAAGTTTTAAAAAATAAACATTTTTCTACCTATAGTTTTAAACTGTATGGAGGATAGATCATTGTAGTAAAGGCTTTCATGTTCCTAAGACATGACATCCAATAATTAATCATTACCTTCTTTTTGATTTAGTAATCATTATCCATTATATTTTCACTATAAAAAAGTTTATGGATTCAATTCATTCTCATTTTATTGATTAAATGGCATGTATTTCAGTTTCATAACTTTCCATATTGATGTTTACTTATCCAATTATTTAAATGGAATGTTTTTTTAGTTATTTTCATTAAAATATGTTTTTTATGAATTTATATATTAATTTATTGATTATATGGAACATGCCTTCAGTTATTAACCTTATTTATTGACTATTATAATTGATTAATTATTACTTATACTATACTTGACCTTTCTTTGAATTTGATCTCACCCTTATTTTCCCCCTTACCTATGAATCCAAAAATTTTACAAAGAAATATATGTAGGGATACTCTATATGGACTAAATTTATAATCCTCGAAAGAAAAAAAATATCCTTTAATTAGTGTATTTATTTATAACACAAGACCCATGTTTGTTTCTGGTTTACAATGACTATTAAACCCTTTGATCCTCTGTGATTTGATTCCTTATAATCATGCCAATGTAATAGTAGAAAAATCCAACTCCAAGATTACTGGGGTTGGGTTGCTAAATATATGGTGGAAGGATAGGTGAAAACTATTAACGAGTTTAAAAAGAGGTGATGTCCATATAAAATTGTGAGTAATTTAAAAGATTCTCCAATTAAACTTCCACTTAAGGTGAATTTATTGATAATCCTAAATATTATCATCTCAAAAAAAATTAATCATTAATGGTCATTCATCCATCATTGAATATTTCAGTAAAATAATTTATCAGTCCACTAATTGACAAGTAGTTTATGATTGAACAAAAATATCAATACAGTCGAAGTAATGTTTCTCAAAGTTATATTAAAAAACATATGAAATGATTTATAAAAATATTATTTAATATCATATACTTTCTATGTGTCATTTTTTAAGAATGTTTATATGAATTAATACCATATATTACCTGCATGTAGCTATATTGAAATTAAATAATACAATAATTTAGGTTGTGTAATATGTAATAAAAAAAATCAACTCATTTTATGATAAAATTTAATTTTATTATTCATAATCATTTAAATTATTATTGTTCTTTTCATAAAAAATTATCTAAACATGGATAAATTATTCAGGATTTAATATAAGTACAATAAAATCAATATTCTATTTACTTTGTTTTATTTTAATTAAAAATAAAATATAAATGACTAATCAAGATGTTGTTCATGAATTTTTAAATAATCTATGATGTAATGAAATTATTTTTTTAATAAAATCTTCCCCAAACAAATATTCATCACTGTAATACAATTTTATCATATAAAGACTTTAAGTATTTATTTTGTCAAGCATCTCCCATAATTTTCTCATCTTGGATCAATTTTTCTTTATCCTATTCATCTTATTTATATTTATTTTATACCATTACATCCTTGATAGGCATTATAATGCATGGGGTAGTTTCCATATCCTATAATTTCACTAAGAGGATCCATGTGCAATGCTTTCATTTATTATCAATCAAGTGATTCACTATTCATAGTGAGTATATAAATCATTTAATAGGAATATGTTTTTAAAATTTTTATCTTGATTATAGTTCCTTTCATGTGTTTTTATCTAATAGGGGGAATTTTTAAATATAAGATATTTTAAAAACTGTTTGTTTATCTTCAAAATCATCCAAACATATTTTGGCTAGAATTTTTTTGATTGGATTTATCACTTGATAAAGAATATATACAAAATTGTTTTTTATTAACCAGTGTCTATAAAAACATTCAACTAATCTTTTTCTATGATAATGTGATAAGATAGGGGTGAATATATATTCATCAACAATTTTAGGATCTTAACTTTTCTCTTTAATTTCTATTTAGGTTAATTTTTTACCATTGTTTTTATATACATTAGTTTTAAATGCACCATTAATGTAAAATAGTTTTTAATTTATGTTTTTTATAATATTGGTCTCCCAGTTTCATTTTTTAACATAGTTGATTAAAAAACAAAGATTACACTCATTGTGAACTAGAACGTAATGGTTTCTAAATTTAGGTTGAAAAGTAATGCAATCAATATCTTAAGTGTCTAAAATAAAAAAACTTAGATAAATCTTAAAATCAAATCACCAAAAATTAGTATTGTTATTTATACTAATATTTATTACGGCATTGTGAACTTTAATTGTTTTGTTTTATCTATACATTGGACTATTTTATTGACAAGCATCTAATCAATTGTGACAATTTTTATGCATGATAAAAATGGAGAAACTCTTTTACTATATGATTGTTTATTCTTCTTTAGGAATTGTAGAGTATTTTGTTGTAAATATTCTTTTTCTATAGTAATTGATATGTAAAACCGAATATCTATTGACTAAATTAAGTGAAAAAAGTTGATATCCATCTTGAGAAAAATTAATATATAAATATATCATTTTTCCCATAGTTGATAGATTAAATGGGTATATTTGAATTTATTTAAGATTTCATTCATTAATTAGAAGATGAGTTGAAAAATATTTTCACCACTCTTCTTTATCATCACAACTATTGGTAGAGTTTTATCCTATATCAAGATATATATACATATATTAGATTTTACATGGCTATAAAAGTAATCTATGATCAATTCTAGGTCCCTCTTAATGAACATTTGGTTAGAAACATTTTTGGAAAAATATTGTTAGTTTTAATTCTTAGGAAAATATAACTGTTTTCTCAACTATTCTCTTATGTTATTATTCCATTAACTATACTCTTTTTATTAATCTATAATAATTATATATGTATATTTTGGTTAAGAATATGAAAATACGTATATAAAATTTAATATAAGTGGAAGAGTTTTGCAGACAAAATGTCTCACCCTTATAAGATCAGAATAATGTTCCATGTCAATTTCTTCTGTAATCTGAATATAGTTTTATGCCTACCATACCAAAAAAACATTGACCTTATACACCAGTACAAAATGAAATAGAATCTAACAAATTAATATTATTCTCCCCTCTCATTGGATTAAATTTTTCTAATCATTTCCATAAAGACAAATAATGATAAATGTGATATTATATGTCATAAATTTCATAAGATATCACCTCCATACATAGATCTCATCATCATTATATTTCATTACTATGACTATTATCATTTAACTTCCTCATAGTTAAAATGATTACAATTCATTATCATATTTTGAACTGATTTTCATTATAAATATTTCAAAAAATTATTCATATGATATTTTTTCCCTGAGTAGAATGAGAAATTATTGGTTGGCCTGAAACCAATTTCTTAACTATATTTATTTTTTGAAAAATATCTCTTTTAATGATATTTGGATGTATCAATCCTAAAAATAAATATTCAATTGAATTTTTTAAATAATTTAAATAAAATAATGTGATGTTTTAAATATTACGTTCATTAATACATATTTTTTAAATGTAATTTTTATTATTATTTTGTTCTTATATATGGATTATATTAAACTAACTTGTGTTTTAATTTCCTCATGAATGTAGTGATTTTTTTATAATATGAGAAGTCCTATATTCTTTGAGATTTTTGGATATAATTTTACAACTTTTTTATAATCGAAGTTTTTCGTGGATGATGTTAATTATTTGTATAACTCATGTTCTTTTGTGTATTAGTATGTTTACAATGATTGTATCCACTATATTTATTTTATGAAAAAACAATATTTTTTTCACATTTTCATTATTTTTGTCCTAATAATATTTATAATGTATTTCATTAATAAGAATTTATTTAATACATAATATCACCGGTATACCAAGAATTAATGACATTAACAAATATGGTATATAATATATGTAAAATTTATGGGAATTTGAAAATCATTAAATGATAATTTCATTTATTTTAAATAAACTAATTTATATAATAAGAGTCTAGAGATAATTTTAAAGAAAAAACTATATATTGGATATGATTTTAATATGTAATTTTTATTGCTTATAGATTTTAATATTAATTTATTTTGGAAGTTTCAAAATTACTAAGGATTTATTATGTTATATTTGTTTTCAATATAAAATATTAAATCATTTTCAATATCTATATCAAATATTTCACATGTAAAAATAATCAACAGACACATTATTGAAACTAAATGGCCCAAAAAATGCTGTGACGAGATTCAAATTAGATGTCTTATTTTTATTTTTCACTTGGATCTTGGTCTCATTTTATAATGGAATACATAACCATATTATTTCATACTATGATTTTAATATAAAAAATATAAAAACTAAGTGTAACTACATAAGGATTTCACATAGTTCAAAAATAGAATTCATCCATGGAGCATACCTCGATGACATGTTTATCTATAAAATAAATCCCTAATGCATTATGTTAATTATAATATTTTTTTATTCAATCACCTCCAATATCAAGGGACGCCCACTCTTTATTCCACTCTACTCACTATATAAATAAATTAACATGAAAATTGATAATAGTAAGGTCATTCACAATGAATGTTTTGGGATACATTGAATACACTATTATATGATTATTTTTTCACTACTTATCTTTCAATAATGATATTAGATTTTAACCCAAATTCATGGTGATTTATGATGGCTCAATTATTTTGAAATTACATATCTATATAATTTCTCTATAGAGGATCTATTGGTTTTAATATTTTATTTTACTTTTTCATCCCTTTAAATACTCATTCTAAAATCTGATCACTTTTTATCTCATTTATCACCCTCTGAATGGACTTAAAAAAGTTCATTATTGATTGAAATAAAATTCTACTTATGTAAGAAAATATTTCCATATATATACAAATATAAGTGGAAAGGAAATCTATAATCCTTTTTCTTTGTACATCACCATCCCACATGCATTCACACAAAATCTCAGTGGTTACATAATGATCAGAGAAAGAGAAAAATATCTCTCGAGGATATGATTGCTTCAAAATAACTTGATGATATTTTTGTTGAGCCTTTAATATTGACATAATGATATGATCTCCTTGTTCAACTAATGTACCTTATTTTATCATTGAGAATTGAAGAAACATGTAAAAATACTCAGGACAATTAGAAATAGATATTGATCTACTTTTTACATAGCTTCTCAAACATGATACACTAAATTCTTGGATCCCAATTATTACCTCTTATCATTTATAAATTTTAGACATAGGATTCATTTTCACTCCATTACTTGTATACCAATTATTTTGACCACTAAAATTTTATCTTTGTTCGAAATAAATATCATTTTCAGGAATCACTGAAATATTGAATTAAAATAATTCCAATTTTTCATTTACCATCACATTATTCCTCAGATTTCGACAAATAAAATAAAACAACATGATCCTACATTATTTTGTCTTTATTTTAAACTCAACTTCAGGTCCCAAAATCTAAAAATATTATCACCCTCATTTAGAAAACTATCATCTGATAAATTCAACTTTAACTCATCTTATATTTCATTACAATTAACCAGAAATAAAAAAATTAGAAAGCACCAATATTTCCAAATTCAGAAAAATATGTGTCATGTAATGCCTTTCTGAATTCTCAGAATTCAATTTTTTTTCTTCCTCTTAACATTTCTTCAAGACCATACCACAACAAACTTAAGAAATTAATAATAGATACTCAAAAATATATATAAAAAATGTATTAGAACACTAGGATTGATGAGAATATATCTTGAGTCATTATTAAACTAGTTTTAGTTGATTATTTTATTTTTAAAACATCTAATCATCATTTCACTGAAATACAAAATTTACAATCAAGATATTCTTTACCCATAGATAAAAAATGAATCATATTATTTATAATATTGATTATTTCATAGTTGAACATTTTCATCAGTAAACATATCTCATTATCATGTAACAAATCATGAATCACCAACCCTATTGTGTGTTTTTGATGTCAAGAAAAATTATTCTGGGATTAACTAGATTCATTCTTAGATACCCTAGTATTTTTCTATTGAAAAAATTTTCATTATGGAAAATATAAAATGAGACTCAAATATAGTAAAATAATCTAGCATCCAAAGAAAAATCTTATGAATTAGAAAAATATGATATGCATGGATTCATCTTCTTACATGGCTACAACATCATTGTTGCGACCCGACCCAACAGGGTTCGAGTTGGGACTCTCCAAGCCTGCCTCCAATAAGCCAAGGTCTGGAGACTCCTGCCGAGTTAGATATCACACACATGGGAGGAATTAGCCTAAGGTACTTATACACATGCACCAACATACACCTCCATGCAACAGTGCAGACATATATATAAAAACTGTAAAGAAATGCATGCATACATCTAACCCACAACCAGAGTGCAAGATAAGTACAAAAGGGAAAAATAGGGACCACTAAAGGAAAACCACAGAAGAATCTAACTTTCTGGAAAGAAGGGGTATTCTACAAAAAGAACCACCAGAAAGCTCATCGGCACATCTTTGGCAAGACTCCACGGTCAGTCCCCCTCACTCAACTCCGCTTTCTCTGGGTCCCCCTGGGACACCGTCGAAATGCCTGTGGTATGCAGAAGACACAAACATGTGCGGGAAAATCCCATGCAGCGTTGAGTATAAAAATACTCAGTAGGCAACCCAAAAACCCAAAATAAAAGAGAGAAACTGGAAGGCAACAGTCTGCTCATCCGTGACAGAGGGAACATAGATGAGAGAGAAACTCCATCTCGTGACTATCCCTGACTAAACACAACTTGTCAGCTCAATCCAGGTGTATGCCCATACATACACCATGAACATCCACTCAGGTAGACGCTGAAACATATATCTCAAACATCTACCCAGGAATATGCCCATACATAGACCATGAACATACGCTCAAATATACGCTCTTAGGTTAACCAAAGACATCCAGATATACTTAACTCATGCACCAAGTCATATGAGGTACCGACCCCATCACCAGAAATGGTTCACAACCAGGAGAGAATACTCCATTATCACTGTCATCCCAGATGACACTAGTCCGAGTGATAAACTCGATCGGGTCCCACACAAACATCTCAGATGCTCACCCAAGAGATCACGCTCGTCAGATATCATCACCGAGGAAATATCACTGAAACAACATAAAAACCAAACTCCCCTGATAGGGGATCGCTCCTAGAGATATCTAGGGTATACCAGAGCCCACACCGGTATTTGAAGATCTCACAGATATAATATCACTCTCAGGGTCAGCTGGGGGATACCACAACCCGATCTCGCATTCGTAGATCTCACCGATAGGGGATCACTCCCACGATCCGCTGGGGGATACCACAACCTGATTTGGCACTCATAAGAAACACGTCCCTCAAAAAGAGGATCATCACCCATGTCACGAAGGTCAAGATAATACCGAAACCCTATATGGTACATCTCGTGCTATAGGGGATCGAACTGACGATGCCACAACACTACAGAAGCCACACGCTAAGTATGGGATCGTATAACCAACGACACTGCAACCCTACTATAATCCTCATCCTGAGTAGGGGATCACATACCTGACGATGCCACAACCCTACTGAGCATGGACCACTACATATGAGATTATATTCCCGATGATTCCACGACCCCTACGGGGTTAACCTACTAGATAGGTGATCACCTCCCATGGATAAGTGGTCACAGTGATACCAAGAACCCGATTTTGGGAAACGATGCTAGAGGATCCCGCTCCGGACCCACCGAAGGGATAACACAACTCTAATAGATTAAACATCCCATCAAGAGGATAACAAACCAATACTAAGGTTGTGATGTCACACCAACCCTCGTAGGAACGAATCAAGGGAGTACCATCAACCACTGCTGGTCCAAACTTAGCTAACCAGAATGACCTGCCACAACGCCAAACCGCACACCTCCAAGGCCGATACGTAGGCCACCATCGTGATCTACACAGAAAAACATGAAGGATAGGCTGTTTACTGGCCCAAAATGGACAAATTGTGAAAAATGAACTATTCACTATTGATATCATGTGTAGGGCCCACACTACGGTCTTGAAACTCATCAAGAGAATCATACCACTACGATCCCCTCAGAAAAACACATGGGTTGGACTACTCGATCCTCCCAAACGGACACCCAGTGAAAAAGGGTACTATTCACCAAATCCAGCTCAGGGAGGCCCACATCGTGCTCCCGAAACTCATCAATAAGATCGCACCATTGCGATCCCCTCAGAAAAACACATGGGATCGACTACTCATTCGTCCAAAACGGACACCCGGCGGAAAAGTTGTGTTTCTCTGGAAACGCCAAAACACGGCCTCATGGGGCCCATACCTTGTTATCGTTCAAAATACCTGAAAACCATCAATAAAAGTCTGTGGTACCATCAGGGTCTCAACCTCACCAATGGAACGTCAATCGGATGCTTCGGGTAGATGATACAACGACCAGAAGTCGAATAATAATAAAATATCATTATTTTATTCAACATTTTTAGCACCCATGCGACGATACTGAATTTTCAAACCCCTGATCCCAGATCGAAGGGTTCACCTCGTCTCTATGGTTGTGTCGCCGCAAACGACACGCGATTCTAACCTCCAGGGAGCAAGTTACGAGGATTTTAAAACCCTCGTGTACCACAAGAGGGTCGGACCGGCCGGGGCCGTCCTGTGATGGCCGACCCAGCCACCGCCACCGCCGGTCACCTTCCTCCTGGGGTCTTTATTGATTGATGGACGAACCACTATAGGGGCAGTGATACGTTTTCTTCCCCGTGGCCCGCCGGCAACACGGGCCGCCGCCGGCGCCGCCGCGCGGGTGCCGCGCTGACGAAGCTTTTGAGGGCCGCCGGGGGGACCCCGGGGGTCCAGACACTCTTCTGAAGCCATCTGCACGCCCCTTCGGACCGGATCTACGCATCTGCAAGCTCAAAACAGAGAAAAACCAATCCAATCAAGATCTGGGATTTCAATACTCAAAATTACTACATGTTGGCTGATCACCGAAGCTTCGGGTGCAGAATGGCGCCCACGATGCCCTGAAGGTCGATCTGCTGACGATCGATGCCAAAAACAGACATCTGCAGCTCGATTTGGTGAAGAATGAAGGTAGAGGGTGGGGTTTCATCATTTCGGTGTGTGGGAGGAGGGAGGTGAGGGGTGAGGGGTTTCTCTTTTTTTTAATTTAAATTAATTCATTAGATTTAATACCCCGAACAGACCTCCCGGCGCGGAGGAAATTAGGTCGCCCCTAGGGTAAACGCATCATTCTGAACGAAATTACGGACTCATATTTTCGATCTAAGACTCTTTTCAGAAGTTATTTGAGGCGAAACTCATAAATAATCTTTCCCATTTATTTACGAAAATGCCCCTGGTGGGTTTTCTCACAGTAGGCCCGCGCCCACAAAGTTTACACCCCGTTAGGGTAAAAAGAACACTTCGGATACAACAGTAACCTCATATTTCCATTCTGAGCTATCTTTTAGGAGATAGCACACCCCTTCCATGTGCATAGTATAAAAATACATAATATTTTCATAAAAATAGTTTTGGGCACACCGGGGCTCAGAATCGCACACTGTTTTCACGCCTTGCTCTGGAATTATTCATATGAATATTCCAAAGTCTGACAAAGCCAAAACACGAGTCACTACATCCTCCCCACCTTAGAAATTTTCATCAACAAAAAGCCATAATCACAAGGAAAGCAACTGGACTCTTAATTGGGTCTCTCACATCAGCGAGTTCACCAACAAACACCCCTGCCTGAACAGATAAGTCAGAGATACTCATCCAGCACACCTCAACACTATCCTTTTTGGAAGGCAATGACTTGCCCGCACGAATTTGATCGCGTCACAAATAGGCATCTCGGTGGGGTAAGGATCCATCTTCCTCATGCATTCGAAGCACATCGAACAGCACCCACACGTGGTCTTACCAACACCCAGAAGAAAACTCAATAAAGTGACAGAAAGGGAAGAGTACCACTAAATAGTGTCTATCAAAACTACTGTTGAAAGTAGAATGGACACAAGGCATACCTCTATCCATCCACATAGCCTCTTGTTCTATATCCTCTAGGGCATGTAACTATCCTCGCCCTTACCCTCCATCTCCGTGAGCTCGGCATGGGCCACCTGGGGGTGGTGGTGGTTGAATTTGATCTCACCTACCACCTCCCACTGATGCACCGACTCCACCGCTACATCCTCCTCCCTACGGACCTCCAAACTCGGGACGTCATCGCTGCTAAGGCGGCCTATCGACTGACTCCCTCTCACCATCACAACAGGCCAAAAAATCTCTAGCTAGCTATACTCGACCATCGTAAGCGTAACACCGCCTCTCCTACGACTGACCAAAATTGGCTTATGGGCCCTGTGAGCCCTGGGCCTCGGATCCTCCATCCTTGGGTCACTCCCTGAAAAGTCGGCCACATCCAGACCCTTGCGTCTGTCACCGACTACCAGTTGCCGATGTCTTAGCTGCCATGTGCCCAACACTGACGGGCTGAATCTGGTCATCCAGAAAGCTCTCCACCACCAAGGCTCGCTCCAGCACTCCAACGTAGGTGGACATGCAAAAGGAAACCACACCCGCCCAGATGTCTCTGCGTAGGCCCTACTCGAAGGTCCGAGCCCTAAGGAACATGTCTCAAACCATATCCTGGGAGTAGAGTGATAGGTCTGTAAACCTCGATGAGTACTCCCATATAGTCATGCCCTCCTACCAAAGCTTCAGAAGCTCCTGAATTTTCACTGACCTCAGTTTCACGGGATAGAACTCTTCCCTGAAGAGCCACCCAAATTCTGCCCACGTGAGCGTCTCCTCATTGTGGGACTGCCTCACCAAACTCTACCATCGCCCGGAAAAACCATGAAGAAGGCTCACCACTAGGACCACCATCTTATCTGGGGGTGTCCTCACCAGGCTGAAAACTCTGGTGACTAATTCGAGCCAGTCATCAGCTACCTGAGTGTTTGGGTCACCCCAGAACCTCAGAGGTCACTGCCTCTGGAACTCATGCAGTGCACTCAACCTGTGTGCAACATCATCCTACACTACCAGCACAACCAGCTGCTCGATAGGTGGTGGTTCAACTAGTGGACCACCTAGAGGTGCAGCCTCAGAACTTACGCCATGGTCTACAGCCTCTACAGAGGGCGGATCATCACCAAAATCCCGATGCAGAACCCTCACTGGATATCGTCGTGGAGGCATCCTAAAATACAGTCCAGACGTACCATAGTCAAAGAGTATATATGGGGATCTGACTCAATAAGAACAAGGGAAACCCAAAACCCAGTCCTAAATGATGCATATACCGGTATGTCCCTACAACTAGTGTCCAAATGTCCCGAGTCGAAAGGTAGGTTATCAGAGTCCTACTGACTGGATAAGTCGGCTGCCGTACCAACACTGGATTCCCTGGCCTGAAAGCCGAACACGAAACATTTTTACCCTGCCACTATGTAACCCTAACCAAACTCATAGCTAGACCAGCTACGCTCTGAGATCCCAAAGGTGGAACCTCCTCTGATACCACTCTATCGTGACCAGACCCATTGGGGCTCGAGCCGTGACCCCCCAAGCCTACCTCCAATAGGTCCGGCGAGGGAGACTTGCACCAAGTAGGCAATCACACACATAGGAGGCATTAGACTAAGGTAGATGTACACATGCACCCAAATACACCACCATGAAACATAGAATTTATAAATATATTTTTTGAAAAGAAATGCATGCATACATCTAACCCACAACTAGAGTGCCACATTAGTAAAACAGGAAAAAACAGGTCCCACTAAAGGAAAAACACAAAAGCACCCAACCTACTTGGAACAAGGGGTATGCTGCCAAAAGCACCACCGAAGAGATCCTCGACACAACTATGGTAAGACTCCACGATCAGTCCCTCTCACTCAGCTCCGCCTACTCTAGGTGCTCCTGGGACACCGTCAAAAGTCTTGTAGACTGCACAGGACACAAACATGTGTGGATAATGCCAGTGCAGGGGTGAGTGTAACAATACTCAGTAAGCACCCCAAAAACCCAAAAACAAAAGAGAGCGACTAAAAGGCAAGAATCCACTCATACCAGCCAGAGGGAACCTAGATGAGAGATAACCTCCATCTTGTTACAATCCTCGCCTAAACACAACTAGTCAGCTAAATCCAGGTGTATGCCCATACATACTCCTTGAATATCCGCTCAGGTATACGCCCAAACTGATATCTCGAACATCTTCCTTGTTATATGCCCATACATATACCATGAACATCCGCTCAGATATAAGCTCTTATGTATACCAGAAACATCCTCATATACTCAGCTCACACACCAAGCCACATGAGGTACCCACCTCATCTCCAGCAATGGTTCACAACCAGGAGAGCACACTCCACGATCACTATCATCCTAGATGACACTCGTCTAAGAGATACACTTGATCAGGTCCCACCCAAACATCTTAGACACTCACCGGAGAGATCACACTCAATGGATATCGTTGTTGAGGAAACCTCGCTGAAACAACATAAACACCAAACTCCTCAGATATGGGATTTCTCCTGGGGTCCACTAAGGGATACCAGAGCCCACACTGGTATATGAAGATCTCATAGATTGCGGATCACTACCAAGGTCCGCTGGGGGATACCACAAACCGATCTGGAATTCATAAATCTCACAAATATGGGACCACTCCCAGTATCCACTAGGGGATACCACAACCCGATCTGGTGCCCATCAGAAAAACATCACTCAGATAGAGCATCGTTACCCATGTCATGACGGTCACGAAAATACCAAAACGCTATCTGGTACATCTCGCATTGTAGGTGATCAAACTGACGATGCCACAACCCTAACACGCTAAGTAGGAGATCATATAACCAATGATACCACAACCCTACTATAATCCTCATGCTGAGTAGGGGATCAGATACAGGACGATGACACAACCCTACTGAGCACGACCCATTGCGTAGGGGATCATATTCCCGATGATGCCACAAACCCTATGGGGTTAACCAGCTAGATTGGGGATCACCGCCCGTGGATAAGTGGTAACAACAATACCAAGAACCCGATCTTGGGAAATTATGCTAGAGGATCCCGCTCCGGGCCAACCGGAGGGATGCCACAACTCTAATAGATTCAACATCCCATCGATAGGATCACAAACCTATACTAAGGTTGTGATGACGCATGAACCCTCATAGGAACGAACCAAGGGAGTACCCTCAACCACTGCTGGTCCAAACGTTGCTAACCTGAATGACCCCCCCACAAAAACCACACCGCGCAACTCCAAGTCCGATACTAAGGCCACCATCGCGATCCACGTGGAATAACACGTGAGATAGGTTGTTTACTCGCCCGAAATGGAAAATTGGTGATAAAGGAAATATTCACCGTAGCTAGACCATGTGGGGCCCACACTATACTCCTGAATCTTATCAAGGGGATCATACCACTGCGATCCCCTCGGAAAAAACACAAAGGATCGACTACTCGATCGTCCCAAACAGACACCCAGTGAAAAAGGATTTTATTTACCGAAGCCTGCCTGGGTGGGGCCCACACCATGCTCCCGAAACTCATCAAGGAGATCACACCATTGTGATCCCCTTAGAAAAACACACTGGATAAACTACTCGTTCGTCCAAAATGGACACCCGACCAAAAAGTTGTGTCTCTCCGAAAACGCCAAAACCCTGCCTCGTGGGGCCCACACCCTGTTCTCGGTCAGAACACCCAAAAACCATCATGAAAAGCCCGTTGTACCATCAGGGTCTCAAAACCACTGATGCCACGTCAATCAGATGCTCCTAGTAGAAGATACAACGGCCCGAAGTCGAATAATAATAAAATATCATTATTTTATTCAACGTTTCTAGCACCCGGGACACGATCCCGAACTTTGAAACCCCTTATCCCACACCGAAGGGTTGACCTCGTCGCAAGAGTCACGTTGCCTCAGACGACACGTGATTTTGACCTCAAGGGAGCAAGTTATGGGGGTTTTAAAAGCCCCGTGTACTAGAAGAGGGCCGAACCGGCCCGCTTCAGCCGACCCGGCCGCCACCGCCGCGGGCTGTTTCAGCTGGCGGAACCCACTGACGCTACGTGGTACAGTACGGCATGGCGCGTGCGCACGCACAGCCGACCCTTCTCATGAGTTTGCTATTGATTGAAGTTCGGACCGCCGTAGGGGCGGCTGTCCATTTTCTTCACCATGGGCCCCCGCCGCGGGCTGCCACCGGCGCTGTCACGCCGGTGTCGCACCGACGAAGCTTCGGAGGGCCGACGGGGGCACCTCGGGGGTCCAAACGTGCTTCCGAAGCCATCTGTACTCCCCTTGGGACCGGATCTACGCATCTGCAGGCTCAAAATGGAGAAAAACCAAACTAATCGGGATTCGGGATTTCAAAACTCAAAACGCCTACAAGTTGGTGGATCACGGAAGCTTCGGGTGTAGCATGACACCCACGATGCCTTGAAGCTAAATATGATAATGATCAACATCCAAAACGGACGTCTGCGGCTCAATTTGGTGAAGAACGGAGGTAGAGGGTGGGGTTTCGTCGTTCCAGCGTGCGGGAGGAGGGAGGTGAGGGGTGAGGGGTTTCTTTTTCTTTTTTTTTTAAATTTAAATTAATTCAATATATTTAACACACCCGACCAGTCCTCCCGACAAGGAGGAAATTAGGTCGCCCCTAGGGTAAAATCACCATTATGAACGCAACATCAGACTCAGATTTTTGATCCGAGACTCTGTTCAGAAGTTATTCAAGCCAACGCTCATAAATAAACTTTTCAATTTATTTACAAAAACTGCCTTGGTGGATTTTCTCAAACAGGCCTGCTCCTGCAATGTTTACACACCACCTCGGGTAAACAGAATGTTCCGGACGCAACCATGCCCTCCAATTTCGGTTCTGAGCTACCATTTTGGAGATAACACACCCCCGCCAAGTGCATAGTTAAAAAATACTTAATATTTTTATAAAATTAATTACGGGCACATCGAGGCTCGTAATCGCATCCCGTCTTCTTGACTAACTCTAGAATTACTCATAGGAATATTCTAATGTCTGATAGGGCCATAACCCAAGTCACTACAATCTTACACACATCTATATATATATATATATATGTTTCTTAAGAAATATACATGGAGTAACCATAAAACCTGTCACTCTAAAATATTATTATTATAGGTTACACATCTTACGAGGTTGAGAATTTTATACAAATTGACCCAAAAATCATATCAGAAGCCTGTAAGATATTTCACTATGAAAAACATTCATTGTCCATCATTGGAATTATAGATTATACATAATACTCACAAAAAATCATCAAAGAGATTCAAGTCTCCTAAAAATTTCTAAAATTGTTATAAAAACATCAAGCATATCCTAATAAACATTAAATGTTTTTAACTAGGGTTAAAAACAAATAATAACCATCAAATACTCCATGAGAACTATAATATCCCCCTTTGGATTTTTTGACATCATTTTTAAACACTTTTGAATATTGTAACACCCCAAGATTTTATGAGATATATTATTTTTAATTTCTTTGATGTCATCTATTATACACTACACCATGATTATCTTATACTATACACAACACCTTATTAGCTTTCAGTATACAAAAACACTATTCTTGGCTCGTGTTACACACAATTTCAAGTTCATTTTGTGAAAATTATTCTACGCAACATTAAGTATAGATTCTGTTTAATGTATAAATGAAATAAGTTTTGATTATGTTATACGCAACACCAAACAGAGCTTTCACTACACGCAACCCTGACTTGGCTTGCATTAAACACAATCAAGACCTTCCTCGGTTGCGTGTGTAGAACGCAATTCCGAGGTTCGCTAAATGAGATATTATTTTAATATTATTATGAACTAACCATTATGAATAGTAATACCGACTTTTTGAAATTTTATAAATTTTATCTTCCAACATGGACTTCATTTTTGGATTTAGAATATCAAAATTATCCTAGGGTGAATTTTTGGTATTTTTATGAAAACCTTCAATATTTGATGAATAGTGAAAACACTAGGTTGCTATTTAAAAATCGACTTTTTATTTAAATAATTATTTATTTTATTTAAATTTATTTTAGGTCAAAATTGATACATAATACCTATATAAGTTCAATGTAATTCATTGGAGTCATTTTATAATAATTTTAGATATATAAAAATTTTATTGAACTTTTCACCGTCTTTTACCCACCTCCTAGAAGAATTTGAAAATTTATATAAAACATAATTTTACTGCTTCTGTGAGTGGAATTTCGAAAATCCGAGAGGCACGGTTAATATCAAGGAGTAAAATGTGGTTCAATAAGATAAAAATAATTTTTGGTGAAAAATAACTTTTTACTTTTATTTATCACTGTTAAAAGTATATAGGGTAATTAAGGGTAAAAATGATATTATTATTACCCTAAAGCATGTCCTAATTCTATTATATATGTGTAATTAGAATAGAAATAAATCTTAGGAATAAAATATTACCCTTTAGGTCCACTTGGATTAGATTAGGACATTTATTATTATTTTATTTAAAGAATAGTTAAAATAGTTAAAATCAACGTTTAATGACTAAAACATTTTTAATACAGGATTATACATAAGATGAATTCAACTATAAATATTCCTTAGAAATATAAAACGATTTCCTACATAATGGTATTTTATTTATAATTTTTAGACATTAAATAATTTAATTTATTTATGACACAATGATGATATAGTAATTACCTTATTAATGAAATATTGACATAATTGATGTTATAAATACCCAAATAAATGTAATTTGAGACTTTTGATAAATTAAAATAATTTTTTAGGATAATATGACATGTTAGTATTTATTTTATTAACTTGTTTTGAACTAATCATGCTGTTATAATTTTCACAAAAATCAATTACCAAATAGTGTCAAAATTGACATAAAATAGTTTTTAAAACAAATATTATATAATTAATTTTTATTCTATTCATAAAAATCTAAGGTTCATCCAAATAACTTAGATAAGGTTATATATATTAATAATTAACCACTTTGGGTTCGTTTGGCTTCTTATAGTATGTTTATTGACAATATAGTGTAAGAAAACAAGAAGACACGGTAAAACTTAAATTATTTAACTTAGAGTTAAATCTAAATGATAAGGTTAAAATAGTAACCTAAACTTGTCTAGAACCTATAGGTTTAGAGTATTTAGACCAATACCCACTTTATCTTCTAAATAAATAAATTTGGAGCTATTATAAACCGAATATGACTTTATTATAAAATAATATTTTAAATTTTTCCTAAGGTGCCCCTCTCCTCCCTTATAAAAGGGCACCACCTCCCTCTTATATTTACACAATTTTGAGCTTTCAAGCTCGACCAAAACCTGCCCATTTCTATTCTAAACTTCCCGATCAACATTCTGAATGTTCTGTTCTTCTCAAAAGACCAACTCTAGTGCCTCAAGAAAAATCTTAAAAGAAGTGAATCGAAGAAGAGGTAATATCTTCTACCGATTCTTTCAAGTTTCTTTCTTCTTAAACTTCTTCTTCTTTAGTTATTTCATTATAATGTAATAACATAAGTATCACTAATATAATGATATGTTATTATAAATATTAAACAACCCCATTTCACCTTCTATCCATCCTACAGAAAATGAATTCACAACGCATGCGTACGTACGGAATACCGTCTCCACACCGTGGTGTAATATGTTTTTCCCACCACCACATTACTTGGAAGGGTATAATGGTGTAAAAAATAACTATATATGGTTATTATAACATCATAATGATTATGATATATTATATAATCCACTCCAATTCTATTCAATAATTATGGGAACGATATCATCGCTCGTGCGTACGTACGGATTACCGTCTCCACGACGTGATGAGATTCATTCTCCAAGTTAACCACTAAAGAATGATTATAAAGTATATATAATGAATATTAATTAAATATATGACATTATACAACTAATATATTTATGTATATATATATATGTCATATACTTACTTCCATTCAAGTCAATAAGGAAAGTAAACCAGCGTTCATCCGTACGTACGACCTACCGTCTCTATGAACGGTGTATTTCATTTCATTTAACTATCTATTATATATATAGATATATATACTGAATATATATGATATATAAATCATGATTTAAATTATGGAAGTAATTATATCATGATATAAGTAATAATAATATCAAGAACAACAATTCCAAACACGTACGATAAATAAAATGATTTTACCCAAAACGCTGCTTTAACATGGAATTTACAAAAGAACGGGTAATATAAAGTCATAAGTGAGCCATATATGATATCATAACAATGAATATGATTCTTTAATAAGTAAATGACATTATTTAAATCATTATACATGAGTTTTAGACATGTACGAAGCATATCAGAACTAAGGTATGGGATAATTTTGCAATCTCATTTTTATCTGAGATTGTTTAAACGTAAGTATTTACTAGGGTTGTATTTTTCATCCATGACCATAAATTGTTTTTCATAAAGTGTTTTATATCATTCCATGTATGTTTAAAGTCATGTTTAACCTTCTTTGACTTTTACTTTTTGTTATGGATGGAACCTTTCTTTTGTTTACCATACGTGGTACATTTTGACTTTTCTGTTAAAAGTACGAGGACAAAGTTTTTTTAACTTATATGACAAGAACAGATTTTTATAGTTTCATAAAGCCTTATTTTAATGAATCTTCCTCCACAATATTTCATGATTATTTTCAAAAAAATACTTTTCTTTTAAAATTTTATGGCATTTTGTGAAAATAAAATGATTTTTAAGAAGAAAGGATATTTTCATCAATAATTCATTTCAAGTGTTTTGTCAAAACTAATTTCCATCTAAGATGAAATTATTTAGTATGATTATGTTTCAATTATAATGTCTCTATTATTTACATGGATTGATTCTTTTTATGATGAAATTATATCCATTTGTTTTATATAGATTACGTTATGATGAAATGATGTTTATGAAACCCATTTTATTCTTTGGTTATGATGAATGATTTATGTTTATTTTGTGGAACAAGTAAAAATGATTTCTTAATGAGATGGGGGGGGGGACCTATATATCCCTCCAATTCATTGTGTAAAGATTTATATCTAATTAGATAGACATGGATGGCATGGTAAGTTAATCTGGTTCAGTGATACAGGACTAGAACGAGGAGTGAACTCGATTCAGAAAGGGACTTTGTCCACTAAGGTGGTCTTGGAAGTAATACCTTTGCTACTATGGAAATAATAACATGTGATTAATGGTTTCCTAAATTATATGTTTTATTCCCATTCTATTTTATCATTATTAATGTTTCTTTTTGATCTATGCCTTACGTACTTCCATGTTATATGTCATTGCTCAAGATTTTGATGTTTAAACATTATGTTCAAGATTTTTTAAGTTAAAATGTATTTGATTTGTTTTATTTTCTCCATGCATACCCTTACTGATCATTTTAGATCTCCCTTTATATGTTTTTTTCCCAGGATGTAAATAAAAAGTTTAGGTAAGAAAAAAAGGATGATCTTTGTGGGAGATGTTGAAGATCTTTCACCAAGATTAGAAGATTATATTCCGAGTTTCCCAAGACACTAAACTATTACAGTCCTTTGGTGTCTATTTTTGTTATGTATTAAGTATTCTGCAAAAATTAATGTAATGTCCATGTACATCAAGATTGGGTCTCTACAGTTGGTATCAGAGGAAAGGTTTATTAAACCATTAGAAACTAGGATGCGAAATATTTAGTGAAATCCCTAGAGATATTTCTATGGTATGTCTTGGGATGTATCTATGGTTAATTATAACTAGAATTATTGTAACAATATTAGAATTAAATAAAAGATGTTAGATATTGAAGGTAATCCCCCTTTATTATGATTTTTTCCTCTCACACTATTTTTTTTGGGTTTTAGAAAATGGCTGGAAACAGGAAGATTCACAATAATGGAGGTTATGATAGACAATGAAATGATATTCTTCATGATAAACCAAATGAAATTGGATCTAGAGGTCCACATATCGTTATTAAGACTAATCAGAAATATCATATTATGATCAATAATCTCAACTTTGGTAAGTTTCCCGAATCATCTAATAAGAGAAAGATGAAGTCTCATGATGATCATAGAGGAAAAAAGTTCAATTTCTCTCATGTAAATCTTGTGAGAAGAGGCATCAGAGAGAATATTTCAAAGGAACTAGAAGATGCTTTGGGTGTGGAAAAGAAGGACACAAGGCTAGTAATTTCAAAGGAAAAGGTTCAATTAACACTATAGACAATGATAATGGTATTCCTAAGAAATAAACAATAGTTAAATGTTTTAAATGTGGAATGTATGAGCATTCGGCAAAAGAATTCCCTAAGGGAAATTCTCATTAAGAGAATCAGCATGGTCGTATGGGTAGTATTTATGTTGATGATGATGAAGAGACTACAAATAACATGTGAGATGAAAGAATTGTTGAAGCTCGGTCAATGGTTTAAGAAGTTAGTAGAATGATTTATGTTTATCAAGAGTTATGTTGTATAGGTAATGGTACTATGGAATAAAGACACATATAAGGATTGTTACACTATTGTTTTTTCTAAAGTATTTGAAAGTATATGTTGAATGGTATTGGTAACCATGAAAGGTTATTCAGATATTTTTAGAAAGTATATGATATGAACATAATGAATGGATATGGAGAAAATAATATGATTGATAGTATTCATGATCTCATGATTGATATAAGGACTAAGTGATATCATGGTTTGAGTATATTGAATTTTTGGGATTTTGGTATTTGGAAAGTGTTAACTTTTAACTGCATTCATGTTTTAACTAAGGTTCAATGGGTATTCATTTTTCAAGAGAATACATGATTAAGGTATTCACATGTTTGAAATGTGACCAACAAGATATATCATATGATATATGGGGATAAATGATGGTATTCACATGCTCGGTTAATGGAATTTCTAGTAATTGTTTTTTTATACTATGAGCATGGATAGAAGTATTTTGGATAAGCCTAATGATTGGAATGAATTATGTTAGACATAAGATAGTATTGTTTATGGCTATAAATGTTTTTGATATTATTGCAGGAATGTTATAATAATGTAGTTTTAGAAAAAGGTACAACTCATAGGACGGGTGACAACCCGTCACGTCGGACAAGGTTGCAGGAATTGAACCCACAACCGAAGTGCGACATGCCTTTATCGCATACCACTGGCCTACAGGAAGTCCCTGGTTTGTATAAATTAGTTTCAATTTATTATGTGGTATGATATATGAATTATAAGACAATTTTAGGAACCATATACGATTAATCTCACCATAGATGGACTTATGTATATCTGAAAACATTTGCTAAAATTTTGTTTGAGATAGATGGAATGACCCATAATTCTATCACAAGATCTGCTAACACTTCAAGAATGGAAAATTAATCTTCATTTATTAAAGAGATGAAGTGGAAATTTTTCAAGGCACAAACAACGATGAGATTGTACCGAAATAAAATAAGTATTTATTCTAATTCAAATTCTTCAACTTTAGGGAAATGATCTTAAAAACAAAAAATGTTGTCCTATTGCCCTAATATCTGATTAATCAAATGGTACTATAGATCATCACAAATTTAAGGCTTTATGTTTGTTGGCATTTTCATAGCCATGTCCTCTACCACTCTCCATCAGAACTTGATGGTTATATTTTTTTCCCTTATCCATATTTCCACCTATGTTCTCCTATGTGGAAACCCAGTGATGAGTTAATCTGGGTAACCATTACATTTCTTACTTAAATTTTTAAAATTAAGTTTTAGTATTCCTTTTACGATGTGGGTTTCTATGAACGAAACTTTCAAGTTATAAACGATTTATAACCCCAACGAATTTCGAATGCGAAATTCATTTTAAGGGGGTATAATGTTACACCCCGAGATTTTATGAGATATATTATTTTTAATTTCTTTGATGTCTTCTATTATACACTACAAAAATATTAGATTGAACTATACGCAACACCATATTAGCTACCAGTATACAAAAACACTATTCTTGGCTCGTGTTACACACAATTTCATGTTCATTTTGTGAAAATTATTCTACGCAACATTAAGTATAAATTTTGTTTAATGTATAAATGAAAAAACTTTTGATTATGTTATATGCAACACCAAACAAAGCTTTCACTACATGCAGACCTGACTTGTTTTTCATTACACTCAATCATGACCTTCCTCGATAGCATGTGTAATACGCAATACCGAGTTTCACTAAATGAGATATTATTATAATATTATTATGAACTAGCCATTATGAATATTAATACCCACTTTTTGAAATTTTATAAATTTTATATTTCAAAATGGACCTCATTTTTGGATTCGGAATATCGAAATTAGCCTAGCGTGAAGTTTTGGTATTTTTCTGAAAACTTTCAATTTTTGATGAATAGTGAAAACACTAGGTTACTATTTAAAACCGACTTTTTATTTAAATAATTATTAATTTTATTTAAATTTATTTTAGGTCCAAACTGAGACATAATACCTATATAATTTCAATGTAATTCATTGGAGTCATTTTATAATAATTTTCGATATATAAAAATTTTATTGAACTTTTCACCCTGTTTAACCCACATCTTAGAAGAATTTGAAAATTTGCATAAAAATTAATTTTACCACTTCTGTGAGTGGAATTTAGAAAATCAGAGAGACACGGTTAATATTCAAGATTAAAATGTGCTTTAATAAGATAAAAATATTTTTTGTGAATAATAACTTTTTACTCTTATTTACCACTATTAAAAGTAAATAGGGTAATTAAGGGTGAAAATGATATTATTATTACCCAAACACATGCCCTAATTCTATTGTATAAGTGTAATTTGACAAAAAAACGTTATGAATAAAATATTATCCTTTAGGTATAGTTGTATTAGATTAGGACATTTATTATTATTTTATTTAAAGAATAGATAAAATAGTTAAAATCAACATTTAATAACTAAAACATTTATAATTTAGGGTTATAAATAAGATAAATTCTACTATAAATATTCATTATAAAGATAAAAATATTTCGTACATTATGGTATTTTATTTATAATTTTTAGACATTAAATAATGTTATTTATTTATGACACAATGATGATGCATTAATTACCTTATTAATGAAATATTAACATAATTGATGTTATAAATACCCAAATAAATGTAATTTGAGACTTTTTACAAATTTCACTAATTTTTTAGGTTAATATTACATGTTATTATGGATTCAATTAATTTTTTTTTGAACTAATAATTCTATTATAAATTAAAAAAAAACAATTACCAAATAGTGTCGAAATTGACAAAAAATAGTTTTTTAAAAACATATTATCTAATTAATTTCTATTCTATTCATAAAAATATAAGGTTCGGCCAAATTACATTGATAAGGTTATATATATTAATAATTAACCACTTGGGGTTATTTTGGCTTGTTATAGTATGTTTATTAACCATATAGTGTAAGAAAACAAGAAGACATAGTAAAAGTTAAATTATTTAACTTAGAGTTATATCTAAATGATAAGGTTAAAATAGTAACCTAAATTTGTCTAAAACCTATTGGTTGATAGGCTTTCGACCCATCCCCTCTTTAGCTTCGAAATAAATCAATTTTCCGCAATTATAAATGGAATATGACTTTATTATAAAATAATATTTTATGTTTTTCCTAAGGTGTCCCTCTCCTCCCTTATAAAAGGGCACCTCACCCCTCTTCTCTTTACACAATTTTGAGCTTTCAAGATCAGTCAAACCCAGGAAATTTCTCTTATAAACTTCCTTTTCAAAATTCTAGAGGTTCTGGTCTTCTCAAAAGACCAGATCTAGTGCCTTAAGTGGAAGCTTAAAAGAAGTGCATCGAAGAAGAGGTAATCTCTTCTACCGATTCTTTCAAGTTTCTTTCTTCTTCAACTTCTTCTTACTTAGTTATTTCATTATAAAGTAAAAAAATAAGTATCAATAATATAATTATATGTTATTATAAATATAAAACCACCCCATTTCACCTTCTATCCATCCTACAAAAAACAAGATCAGTGAACGTGCGTACATACAGAATACCGTCTCCACGTCGTGGTGTAATCTGTTTTCCCACCACCACCTTACTTGGATGGGTATAATGGTGAAATTAATAACTATATATGGTTATTATAACATCATAATGATTATAAGATATTATATCATCCACTCCAATTCAATTCAATAACAATGGGAACGATATCATCGCTCATGCGTACGTACGGATTACCGTCTCCACGACGCGATGAGATTCATTCTCCATGTTAACCACAAAAGAATGATTATAAAGTATATATGATGAATAATAATGAAATATATAACATGATAAAGTTACATTATTTAAGTATATATATATATATATAATCTACTTACTTCCATTCAAGTAATTAAGGAAAGGAAAACAACGTTCATGCGTACGTACGACCTACCGTCTCAATGAACGGTGTATTTCATTTCATTTATCTATCTATTATATATATATATATTCTGAATATATATGATATTTAAATCCTTATTTACATTATTAAAGTAATTAAATCATGATATAAGTAATAATAATATCAATAACAATAAGTCAAAACACATACGATAAATAAAATGATTTTACCCAAAACGTTGCTCTAACATTTAATTTACAAAAGAATAGGTGATATAAAGTCATAAGTTAACCATATATGATATCATAACAATGAATATGATTCTTTAATAAGTCAATGACATTATTTAAATCATTATACAGGAGTTTCGTACATGTACGAAGCATATCAGGACTAAGGTAAGGGATACTTTTTCAATCTCATTTTTATCTGAGATTACTTATACATAAGTATTTACTCGGGTTATATTTTTCATCCATGACCATAAAATGTTTTTCATAAAGTGTTTAATATTATTACATGTATTTTTAAAGTCATTTTAAAACTTATTTGACTTTTACTTTGTGTTATGGATGAAACCTTCCTTTTGTTTACCATACGTGGTACTTTTTGACTTTTCCGTTAAAAGTACGAGGAGAATGTTTTTTAACTTATATGGAAAGAAAGGATTTTTATGTTTTCATAAAGCCTTATTTTAATGAATCTTCCTATAAAATATTTCATGATTATTTTCAAAAAAATACTTTTCTTTTAAAATTTCATGGCATTTTGTGAAAAGAAAATGTTTTTAAAGAAGAAAGTATATTTTCCTCAAGAATTCATTTCAAGTGTTTTGTAAAAACTATTTTCCATATAAGATGAAATTATTTAGTATGATTATGTTTAAAGTATAATGTATCTATTATTTAAATGACTTGATTCTTTTTATGATAAAATGATATCCATTTGTTTTATATGGACTACGTTATGATGAAATGATGTTTATGAAACCCATTTTATTCGTTGGGTCATGATGGATGATTTATGTTTATTTTGTGGAACAAGTAAGAATGATTTCATTATGATATCGGTGGGACCTATATATCCCTCCAATGCATAGGGTAAAGATTTATATCTCATTATATAGACAAGGATGGAATGGTAAGTTAATCTGGTTCAGTAATACAAGACTGGAACGAGGAGTGAACTCGATTCAGAAAGGGACTTTGTCTGCTAAGATGGTCTTGGCATTAATGCCTTGGCTACTATGGAAATCATAACATGTGATTAATTGTTGAAACAATTACATGTTTTATTCCCATGCTATTTTATCATGATTAATGTTTCCTTAGGATCTATGCCATACGTACTGCCATGTTTTATGTCATTGCTCACGATTTTGATGTTTAAACATTATGTTCATGTTTTTTTAAGTTCAAATGTATATGATTTGTTTTATTTTCTCCATGCTTACCCTTACTGAGAATTTTAGATCACCATTTATATGTTTTCTTTTTACCCAGGATATAAAGAAAGGTTTTAGGTAAGAAAAAAAGGGATGATCTTTATGGGAGATGTTGAAGATCTTTTTCCAAGATTAGAAGATTATATTCTGAGTTTCCAAAGACACTAAACTATTACGGTCCCTTGGTGTCTATTTTTGTTATGCATTATGTATTCTGCAAAAGGTAATATAATTTCCATGTACGTAAAGATTGGGTCTCTACAAATATCCTCAGGTCTATTATGAATAAATAGATACTCAATGTGAATCCTATAATTATAGATATTCTCATATGATAAGTGTATTAAAATACATTATCAGATCATGTATTTTTTGTATAGAGATCTATCGATTGATGGAATTAAATAGTGTCCATGTTTCTTATATGAACTCCCTTCAATTCATATATATAATTTTCACTTCTATAAATATCTGGAACTAGTAATTGTCACCTACTTTTGATGAATAGTTATTTTAAAGACCTCTGTTGATAAGAATTATCTCCAACTTTACCAAGTGCTGTGACAATTATATCACCCTTATTCAACATTAAATAAATACATGTGGGGGTAAACATTAAAACATCCTCATCTAAGAGTATAAGGTTGAAAATTATATCTTAGCCTAATAGTATTGAATGTATCTCTTGGAATTTTCTTTTTAAGAAATTCAAAAATATGATCCTTGATAAAAATATACTCATTATTTATATCACCACATGACAATATCTATTTGATAAAATGAAATATGATATGAATATGTATGCATTTTATCTATTGGACATGATTGTTTAAGAGATCAATGGAACTCCTTTTATAATCATGGAATTGTATTAGCTTCTCCACACCTAAGAAGCCTATTAAACTCACATACATTTCATGTTTGTATAAATATGTGCAGTTCTAATATACTCTACCACAATTGTACTCAGATATAATTAATGTTTCATATTTTTATACCAGCTCCATCAAATATTAAAAAAATTACAGATCCACTACATTAAGAAATCAATTTATGAAATCTACTTCAAAATTGTCATTTTTAATCCCCAATAACTATAAATTGTATTTTATTTTATACAAAAAGACAATATTGAGTTTTACCTTCACATATCTTAGAGTAATTTTTGATTCTATTATATTATATTCTCTTGGATCAAATTAAATTTAAACACATATTTACTAAATATACAATTTCATTCATTGATGATGTGAGGTACATAAGGTTGAAAATATTTATTTGGAATTCATATTGACTGAAAGTACATTTATCCCAATATTATATCAATGTTTGGAAAATAATAGTAGAACATGAAAACAACATTGAATCCATTATTGTAGACTTTCAAAATAAAAATTTAGAGGAAAAATTGAGAAAAAATGTAATCATCTCTATATAAACATTCTAGCCCTAAGATGTAATTCATTTCTCCGATTAAGGATATCCAAAATATAGATTCATTATATTGGAAAGTTCTTTACAGAGTTACTCCAAATCACCTGAAAATATTATTTCATAAATATAAATTATTGTAGTGATAATACTATCTATATAATAATAAGAAGTTTTATTGAAAAATGTGGTCTAAAGGCCAAACAGGTCAACGAGGTATGAAATAATGGGGTCCGAGGGCATTGAATTGGGAAAGAATAACACACACTAGGGGAGGTAACATGTTCTACACATGATTATACAAGGATTATCTGGAGTGGTCCATAAATCCAATAAGTGTGTAAAATTAATTCCCTCTCTCTGCGTTGGTATGATGCTTTTCTGGATATTGAAAATGGGGTTTCATCTCTAAATAATATATATAATTATTTAGGGGATTTTTTATATACTTATGGGCCTATATGGAATATGTGAATATGGATCCTTCACTATCATAATGTCAATCATGGTTGTAAAACATGTTGACCAATGTAAAACCCCTATGTGAATGTAGTGTTTTATGATTCCTACAATCTCAACCTTGAAGAGGTCCCAAGATGCTACCAAGAAATAACCTAGGAATCTATTGGGGATACTGTAACATCCATGATTTGGGGTAGCAATGGTATCACAGATCTCCTCCTCATCCTAGATGATCATGAAAAAATAGTTTATATCAGGTGAAACCACACATGGGATTCTTTCAAACATGTTAGAATGGCCCCTTTGATATTCATCCTATATTAATGTTTTAACATCCATATATAATGAGATTAAGTGGGATGCATTTATACCTCCAACCAAGTTCGGGTCATTTTTAAAGGATCTATCCTTAATAAGAATGTTTGGAATATTTGAGTTCTTCCTTCAATTATGATCATTATAGAAAAAACAAGTATTGTTTTTACTATTTGATCCATGTTTATCTGGACAGTTTTATGGATTTTATTTTGGACACCAAAAGTAGTTGTGTTATGTGTTTTTTCTTGAGAACTATGTTTCCAAATAAATCATCATTCAACGTAGCTTCATGTTCTATCTCTACATGTTCAATTTCGACCTTGGTGCCATCTAACACCAAAAAATATGAGGGCTTGATGATGTTAAAAATTAAATGGGCATATTTTATGTGAACTAACTTGTTTTTGAATCCAATCCATGTTCCTCTATTTTGGGGTTAATTCCTTCATGAAATTTACTAAAGATTACAGTTGGGTTCAGTCACCCACCACTTGAATAAAATAAATGATAACTGTTGATTCCACTTAATTAAAGACTGACGAGAAGTCGAGAGTGGTCTGAAAAAACTGTAATTGTGTTCTTATATCTGGAATTCCAAAAAATGGATATGGCTTATAGATCATAGAAGCATAGTAAAAATCATCACCAACTATGTCAGCTCCATTTATGATTATTAAAGCATGTAAATGTTCCCTCTTATCAACCCATTTCTAATATTTTTTCATGAGATGAAAATGAATAAAAATATTTATCTCCCTTCCAAGGATATACACATCTCTATTTTTTCTCCATTATGATTAAAATGGAATTTAAATTTCCCCTGACGATCTTTGTATAGTCACCTGGATTGAAACTTCCTTGAACTAGAAAAAGGGATTCTCTCTCCCTCAAATCGTAGTTGGAATAAAAAAGATATGTAATAACTGAAACTACTAGAATTGAAATTTGTGTAGATATACTGGTTGGATTCAAGGATCTCTATAATAGAAAATAATCTAATATCTAAAATCTATATATAATGATCAAACATATCATCACAAATGCAATTGTGATGCCCAAGTTTGAGAGTGAATTCTTTAATCTTAGAAGGATGTTACGTGGGGGTATGAAATTTTAGAAATGAATAATTTCCCTATTCAATATTATAAAAAGTGAAATTTGTCTTCACCCAGGTCGCATATCCCATGGAGTTCCAAAGGATGAAATAAATAATTGTAGAGGAAGACACCTGGGTTTGTCCCCCGACATTGACGAGCCATTAGAATTGGTGAAGGAGTAGGCTAGCCTCTATTTGTAATGATCTCTAATGTGGGCGCCTATGAGAGGGGGAGAAAATACAAAAATTTCTATGCTTAGTGAATCCAAAGCATGCTATAGTTTATTGTATCTATTGGGTATGAAAATGGGAGGGCAGTTGAGGGGATACGACCACTCAGTTTTGGAGAATGGGGTATATCTTCCCCTTTCCATGATTATGGTTTGGTTCACGTTCCTGGGAGATAGGAGAACCATTCCAAACAGGATAACTAAACCCTGAGCTACTGAACGATCCTTCACTGAGCTAGGTTCAAGGTAAAGGTACTAGGGTGGTAGAAATGACACTAAGACTACTAAATGTCACCTATTGTATGTGGGTGGGGGATACCTTGAATTTGGAGCTGATTAATGCAATGTGGTATATATGAGAATGATAATAGTTGCCTAATAATTCTCGGGAGATGAAATTTAATCTCCTTTTATAAATTTTACCAGCCAATGAGAAACAAAGTTATCCCCTCCACTGAAAGAGTCTAGGACAAACATAGAGTATAAGTGTTAATTGGGAGAAGGGTGGAAAGCATAGTTAAATTCTTTATGAAGTATGGGAGTGAATTTCCTTAGATGTGTCATCCTTTACATAATCACAGAATAAATAGGTAGGACATTGGTTTTTACAGGTGGAAGCATTCCACCCCAATAAATATTAACACTAGGAGGGGAGATATAGATCTATCTCCACACATATCTCTTTCATCTTCCCATCTTGATGCAAGATAATATTGTCATCTATGTATAGGAAAAACTGATAGGATCTACAATACGAATAAGAAACGAAATGTTGTGAATGGGAAGGGGAGAATGAGATTGTTTCACCATACTATCTGATGAGGGGAGTCCCATACAAAGTTATCTTCAAACAACAAATAGAAGTGGATAGATTTATATTTACTAATGAATAGAGGGTTCCATGACTATATCTTCTCAAATTAAGCTTTAGAGGAAGGAACCTCACAAAAATTATTTTGATTAAGGACCAAGAACTTAGTTAAATATTTCATGCACCATGAGTTGAAGAAATACTAGATAAAGGGGTGTGGCATCTTGTGTTCTCCAAATCTAGCCCCCAATATCCATATGCGGAACTCCATCACCTCTTTGAGGAAACACACTGGTAAATTAGGTTACAATGACCCATCCACTAATTTAGGGAATATATATCCATCAAATACCATAGGGGTGAAGGATATATGGGAGAGAAAGGATGGAGCCAATGGAAGAACACATATTTCATATAATGGTATACCAATGATTCTTCGATAGGTGTAGGAGGAAGGCATGACCACTGGGGATTAGATGAAGAGATATAGAAAATGTGTTGAGATTGTAGAGTGGGTAGAGAGGGTTGGGCATCATCAAGGATGGAATCATTGAAGCGTTATAAGGTGTCATATATTGGAAAGGAGATATTATTTAGAAATCATATAAATGATTTTCAGGATTATGTGTTTTCTAACAAGGATTATTATTTCTCATTCTATTATTTTTTACTCTTATTCAATGGATATAAACATAAAGAACCATGTTGACATTTAATGTGATGGAAAATATGGTTGTTATAAAAAATCAAGTGGGATGATTTTTGAATATCAAAAATGACCACAATCGATGGGGTTATTTTTTATTTTAGTGGGTGTTATAACCCCCTAAAAAATCTAGTAGTTGTTAAAGAGAACCATTTCTAATGTGTCTTTCTACTATTGTCAGAGGTAGTTTCAAAGAACTGCAAGTAATGTAGTGGCTAATTTAGTATAGATTGTATTAGAGGGGGTTAAAACCCCCTATAATTTTACCATATAATCTAAATTTATAATGGGTTTTAACCCCTTATGATTTATTTATAAAATTATAAATGGTTATAAATCTACTCTAATTTAGTTATATGGCACATATTAGAGGTGGTTTGTTGAAACCACCAATAATTGAACCAAATTAGGGGGTTAAACCCCCCCTCAAATAGATCCATATTAGAGGGGGTATTGAACCCCCACAAGTTATAGATATTAGAGAGGGTTGTTAAACACTACTATTATCATTCATTATCCATTTTTATAAACCCCCTACATCTTCTTAAATTAGAGAATCTTGAAAACCCCCTCAATGATTCCAACCGATAATAAAAAAATAAGGTTAAAAATTTAGATGTGGTTCATAACCCCCCGTAAAATTTATTAAATTATGGGGGATTCTTAACCCCATCTAAATTTGATGATTAATGAGGGTCCCACATATACCTTAATTATTTATATATAAAATTAATTTAGATTGGGTTGTGAAGAACCCCCTTTAATTATACAAAAAATGAATTTAGAGTTAGTTGTGCATATCCCACTCTAAAAAACCCCATCTAATCACCCTGGTTTTTAGAGTGATATGATTAAAATATTTTTTGACTATAATAAAAAGTCATCCTGATGTATGATTAAAAAAATGAACAAAACCCATATCTTAGACTTAGTAAATAATTAATGGATATAGTCTACTAAGATCTCAGGTAGTGAAAACAACATAGGAAGGATGTTTCAATTTATGTCATGTTCGAAATATGGGAAGAGACACCCTAGGGAATGTATCAATCACGAACCATCATGAGTAACCATGTAACCTAATAACCAAGCTGGCACTGACATAACCAAAATGGAATTCCCGAACCCCATAGTTCGATGACTAGCACCTGACATCATAAAAAATGAATGTGGGAATGAATTTCTACAATCATTGCAGAAGTAAAAGAAATAATAAAGTATTCATACAAAAGAAACATTACTATGGGATATGTACCAGAATTAAAAGAGGAATAACAACCCAATATACTATAACTAAGTAATAGAAAATGAGAAGAATTTCCCATGTCCAAAAGGATGCAACCCACCATGTCCATTGACCGATAGTTAGAAACACCTCCATGTTCGGCTTTACGCCTGCCAGAACCTGGAAGGAGACAATCTACAAATACCCAAAGGCACAAGTAGGGTGTAGTATAAAAATCATATTAGGGTCTAAATAAGGATTCTATAACATATTAAAACATTAAATTAACCAAATAAATTGAATTTAATTTAAAAGAAATAGTTTTGGAATTTGAAAATAGTAATTAAAATTGTTCTTGATTTACAATTCAAAAGATGGAAATATTTTAATCAATGGATTTACTTTTCAAGTGATGGAATATTTCTAAAACAATGGAACTTTTCACAAATGGATTAAGTATAATGATTTATATAAAATAGTTTATGTAAATTAGAAGACATGTAAAATAGTTTAAAATAATAAAATATATCATTTTAAATACAAACAAGTCAAAAACCTGGTCATGATCTTAAGTAGGGATGATAGTTTCTGACTATATGGATTCCACACTCATGGTGTCATAGAAATATGTATGTGCATCCCATTAATCTCATCCCAATGCGGTCTTTTCATTATCTTCTATGGGATGTGATGTACAACATTTATGTTTCAGAATGTTTTAAATTGTGAAGTTCCATCCAAATAACACACTAACTATAGAAGGATTTCATGTTCTCTAGTAAAACATAATAATGAGAAATTTATTTCATGAGACATTAAAATACCATTAATACCACTCTGCATTTCAAATATTCCAATTTCTCATTTAAAACCCACAATGGCCTTTATATCCAAAACATAACCATAAGTTTTCTATCGAAAACATTTTTAATAATTTTTCACAAATATGGATTTGAACTGAATTCACAATTAAATTCTATAAACCACATTCAATTATTAAATTCTATATTTTAGTTGTTACAAAAATTCCAAAAATTTCACAATAAACACACAATTAAATGGAATAATGATTATTCACCATTTTATAGATTTTTTTTTCAATGAATAATTTCAATAATTTATTTGAAACAATTTCAAAATGTAAATTAATTTTTTTAAATTTCAATAATTCTGATAAACACACCCTAATTCAATGGAATTGGGAGTTGTCCAATTTCATGCCAAAAGCCCATTTTTAAAACCCCAGTTCAAATTATTTTGGTTTTCCAGAAAAATAATTGATTAAATATAATTGAAATGAAGAAATTTATTTTAATTGAAACAATTGAAATTAAATAAAAAAATTTAGGGTTAACAAAATCTGGGCATCATAATGGAACTGCCTACCTCAGGATAAATGAATCTCAAATCAAAAAACCCTAATTGGGATTCGTTAATTAAGAATGATGATATTAAAAACTTGTAAAAAAGGATCAAACCTTGGTTTATAATCCAAAATAGAGTGTTTTATATCCAAAATTCTACATGAGGATACATAAAACTATGGAGAATATGTGAGATCATTTTAGATAGAGACCAAGTTTGGGAAACAAATGGGGAGACATTCAACGAGAATTACCCAAGCGTAGAATGAATTTCGGGAGAGATCTAAGGGTCTATATGCAATTATTGGGAGCTCAAGGGATGGGAGAAAATTATTATGGGATATTTCAGTCTATCAGAGGCCTAAATAGAGGGTTTGTGAATTTTTAATCAACATTTGGATTAATTAAAACATGTATAAACAATTATCTTAGAACGAACACACGGTTAGACAAAAATGTGCGACCCAGCCATGCACCTATTTTAAATTGGGTTCATGGTTTCTCCTAAGAAGGATCATGGTTTATAAAAACATGCACCGAGCATGAAAAACCCTATAGTCTGGGTTTGAACGGGTTCACTTGTGAGGGTGCACAGTTGGGGAAAATTGTGCCTCAACTATGCACTAGCCCATAAATATCAATTGTTTTTAAAAAAACATCCCAAGGAAACCCCAAATGAAGCCCAAGAAAAACATAATAAAAAAATTATTTGGAATACTAGAAAAATGTAACATGGTGTTACAACCTCACCACCATTGAAACATTATATCCCCAAAAATCCTTCTCATAATATTCAATGCCAAAAGGATGAGGCAACTACTCTCTAATTAGTTCCATGCTCTACCATACCTTTTGAGAATCAGAACCATGATTCTATACCACATGAATGAAAGGTATAATCCGCTAACAACATATCTTTTTTTAGAGTTAACTATCCTTATTGTCCATTTATTTACGGATAAATTAGTTTCAACCTCAAGATCAGTCCCACTCAGAACATGATATGGATCAGATAGATACTTTCAGTGTTGAGATAATTAGAACACATTATGTATCGATTCTAGCTATAGTGGAAGTTCTAAACGATGTGAAACTTCTATGACCTTCTCATCAATCTCAAAAGGTCCCACAAAATTAAGAATATTCTTACCTTACCTCACAATCCATTGATGACCCAACTATGGTGAAAATTTCGAGAACACCTAACCACCAACTGGAAATTACAAAGTTCTCTAGGGCCGATCAGAATAAGACTTATACTAGGTATGTGCCATCAATATTATCAGATAAGTAAAATGAATCATTGATGTCATCTCTTCGGCCAAACTCGGTCTAACCATGGAACCTTCATCAATCTCTAACCAACACAACTTTTATTTACAATGACCTCTATGTATGGCCTTAAAAGGATCCATTACAATCATGAACTAGCCCCAAGTGATCGTCCCAAGTCCCAAAACAGTTGAGAACACAAGAGAAAAGCATATCCATAAATATATATATATATATATATATATATATTTTTATGTCTGGACATCTAACTGCAGATGGTATGTCATGCTGAAATGAATGTGAGATCCTAGGGCCTTCTAAAGGCCTCTCAAATATCGAGATCTAAACTGAGGGCCCCTATTAGAAACTATTGTAGATGGAACTCTGTGAAAAAAATATCTTTCACATAGTTATTTCCTAACTCCTCCACATTGGTTGTATCAAGAGTGACTATAAAGTGTGAATATTTAGTTATCTTGTGAAACATGACCCATATTGCATTCTTCCTTCTATGGGTTTGTGGAAACCAAACCAAAAGGTCAATCGAGATCTCATCCAACTTCCATATTGGGAGTGGAAGTGGATGAAGGAAACCTGAAGGTTTTTGGTTCTCGTACATAACCTATTGGAACATATAGTTGTAAAATAAAAACTCAAAAATGCCTAATCTCAGATGTGACCACCCGAATTTCTGCCACATTTCATAAAACATCTTTATGGTCCCTATGTTCACTACCCACTAAGAACTATGTAAATACCCCATAATAGTTTCCTTTTGGAAGAAGATACCCCAAAACAACCCTGATAGCATAGAATGCCCTCGGTGGAGAATGACCAACCAGAGATGATCTCCCGACCATAAATAGATTCTCTAATGCTACAAAACTCCCCATCAAGATGACGATCCTAAAGAATCATTAAGAGAATAGTGGATGTCAACTGAACACTAGCCATGGAAACCTATTTTAGGATAGAAATAATTATGTTGATGCTCAATTACAAGATGGGGGGGGGGTGAATTGTACATTTAAAAACATTTATTTTTAACCTTATGGAAAACTATGTTTAACAAGGTTAAACTAGGTAAATTCCCAAGACACCTTTTAGTTCTACTAAACAAACATACTAGATTTCAAAAGTATGGATCCTAAAATGAAACTTAAGAAAATTTTACAATGTTCCAAAAATATGGTTCAGAAAATGAAACATAAAGAAAGTTTACAAGGAAAATATTCTATATTAAATCATATAGAATCTTACTTATCAGAGTTTAAAAAAATACATGAATGTATAAGAAGATTATACTTTATTAATTTATCAAAATATGGTGGAAATAAACTTGAAACAACGAAAGTAACAAGTATGAAATATTTTAATCGAAAGAGTAGGGTATCCAAAAACCATGGATAAAGGTCCCTTTAATTATACATTCAAGAAATTATGTCTTACCCACACTAGGGTAATCCCTCGATAGGAATATCAGATTCTTTCATGCTATTCCCACAATCCCTCGATCTTTAAGGTAGTCGGAACCTCTGTCTTCCTATCCCTGAAAGTCCTCGATTGAACTCAACATCAATCGGAGTCACATGAAGAAATATGAAAAAGATGTTTAGAACCACACAAAACATGAGAGTCTTTCTTTCTAAAAATCACTTCAGAAACATGTAATATCTAGAGTGAACAATAGGTATTGAGCTCATTCAAATGAGCTACTATTTATAGGCACTTTTCAAACAGTCAGCTCCCTCCTCCAATGGTCATATTTTTCTTTGAATCTCAATGGGACTTGTACATGTGTCACTCAAACAATGGTTAGTTAGAAACAGATTGTACGACATCATTTCATAACTATAACAGGTGTAATAAAAATAAGTTTACTTAACCAAATCTATTTTTTGGAGTCTAGGAAAAAATAATGTTCAGAGTCTAACCAAATAAAAATTTAGAGACTATAAATCATGTATATTCAGTTTTTTTCCAAGGAATTCAGAACTTGAATTCTATAGATTTCAGTGTCTATGTTCCGAGGAATTTGAAATCTAAATTCTGAAGAATTCAATGTCAGAATTCAGAGGAATTCAGAGTCTGAATGCTGAGGAATTAGGAGTATGAATTTTGAGGAGTTCGGTGTCTAAATTCTGAAGAATCAGAAGTCCCAATTATTAGGAATTTGGAGTCTGAATTCGAAAGAATTCAGAGTCATAATTCTAAGTAATTTATAGTCCTAATTATGAAGAATTAAGAGTCAGAATTCTAAGGAATTCAGAGTCGTAATTATGTGTAATTCAGAGTCCGAATTCTGAGGAATTCAGAATATGAATTATGAGTAATTAGGAGACTGAATTATGTGTAATTAGGAGTCTGAATTATAAAGAATTAGGATTCTGAATTCTAAGGAATATAGAGTCTGAATTTTAGAGAATTTGGAGTTTGAATTCTAAGGAATTTGGTGTCTGAATTTTAAGGAATTTAGAGTCTGAATTTCAGAGAATTTTGAATCTGAAAACAAAATACTCTATATCTAAGGAAATGTTAGATTCATAGGTTTTAGATATGAAAATTAATTTTTTCCATTGTAATATAATGAGTTAAATTTTGAGAGACTATAAAATTATCATTGAAAACAAAGGCAACGATAAAAATTTCTTTAGAGAAGGAAGATTTTCCTTAGAGAATGGAAATTTTCCTTAGAGAATAATCCTTAGGGAAAATATAATTTTCCATAAAATAAAGTTTTTGTGATTTTCAAAACATAGAGGAATGGAAAAGTCATAAAGAAACCTTATTGACTAAAGAATCTCCCACTATTTTGAAATCCCAAACATCCTTATAAAAAAGAATATAAGGACTTAGATTTTTCTTTATGAACATAAAAAACATATCTACCTTTACTTATGAATCATTGTGCATACGACTAACCCCTCTAAGGTTTTGAAATCCTTAAAGATCGTATTATTTACTTCTTTAAATATATTTTCATTTTTCTTGCATAAAGAATTATTCTAAAATATGAGTCCCCCTTATATATATGCTCCCTTACATGGGGAATTATCTTTTTTACTTAGTATTATTTTTATCATTCCTTTCTCCCCTTTTTCGATTTCCAGAAAGTAACGGAGGAAACTAAAAAAAAATATAGTACCTGAAATATTAGTACTATAGAAGAAAATATATGAAGAGAAACCAAAATTTCTTTACGATTGAAAGGATATGTACATAAAATAAAAACAACAATATTGGGAAAAATTTTCCTTCTTCCTCCATCGATATTAAATTCTTCATGATGGTTTTTATCTTCTTAAGCTCCTTGTGATCTTCTTCAAAGCACTTTAGCAGCTGATCCTGATCTTCATTTTTCCTGTCCAAGTCTTTGATACTTTCTTCCCGAGCCATAAGAATTTATTCTAGAGTTTTTAAAAGTTCTTCTTGTTTACCAATATATTTTTCTAACTAAATGCTAAGATCCATTTCCCTTATCCTATTCAAAGAAACTGAGTTAAGAATCTTATTCAGTTCTTTGACTTCCATCTTCTGGGTAGTTTGTTCGAGACTGAGCTTCTCATCAAAACTTATAGTGAGATCTTTGATCTTGTTATCTATTGTAACAAACACATCTTTCAAATTATCTTTAAAGTCATTAAAGACTCCCAACTCTTCAATTGTATTCCTTGACCACTTTGTTATTTCCTTGCATGACATATTGTGGGATTTATACCCAATGAAGAAGGATTTAAAATCGGACTCAAGCCTGAAAAACTTATCCATAACCATGGTAACAAAATCTGATTTCTGATTCTATGAGTGATGAAGCATTTGGAACCTCAAGTCTATGCTTAGAAATAAGGTAATGTTATATACCAACATCTTCAAAAATTTAACCACAATATCATGTCCCAAAGAGGATGATTCAGAATCATATTGGTTGGCTGGTGAAGATTCTTTCTCTGTCTCTTCAGCTTTTATCTTTGATGATCCACCAACATCATTATTTGCCACCGTGGCTTTCCTCGGTGTATCAACCAACTTCTATTTTCCCTTATTAGTTATCTTAATGATTTATGCTACTTTTGGTGATTCATGTTCACTATCTAATAGTTGAACCATCTTATCTTCCTCAACATTTCCTATTTCTGCATCTACCACTAGATCCTCTAGTTGAACAAAATCATGATTGTTGCTTTCATCACCAGAGGGTTTGTTCACTTCTTCCAGCTCTTTATCCTATTTTCCTTGTGAAATAATTTTGGTAGATTCAACCTGAGAAGTTCATATTGACAATTTTTCAGGAGTCTCATTCTTATGATATTCTTACACTTGTCTTGTCTTGTCATCTTTATCATGACTTCATTCCTATTCATCTTCTTCCACTTCCTCTTATTTCACAATTTGTTCTTCTTTATCAGGTTCTGGAATAAACATCTTCTTTCCTGGAGTTTCTATGGGTATTGGTTCATTGATAAAAGTTTCTGGTACCTGAAGCTTCTAAGAAGATTTATCAATAGCCTTCAGAATAGATTGATCAATCTCAACTTCATACAACTTATTCTTTTTCTTATTCTCTTTTTCTTGCTTCTCAAAATCCTCAGTAGCCTTAATCTTCATGGCTTTAGCTTAAGTAAGGTCCAAGAAAAACTAGGCTCCCCATCCTTCCTATTATTCATTTCTTCTCTTCATTTAGAAAAAACTTCATCATGATAAGTCTTTTTCTTCTTATTTATTGGAGGCGAGGATTGAGTTTCTTGAACTACATGAATTGTTTCTTTGACTTTTGGTTCCTTCACCTTTCTCTTATTCCCTACTTTCTTGGATGTCTCAGCCACTTCTGATTTCTTTGATAAAGCCTCTATATCAGATTTAGATAAATCATAGAATTCTATGGAATTACTTGAGAAACCAACATTAATTTTTCTCATATAATCATCACTCAACAACATAAACTTGAAATTCATTGGATTAGAACTACATGGGATTTTGAATGACTCTAGAAAATGAAAAATAATTTTGGAATGAATAACCAGATACATAATGATTTGAGATTTCAGTGTCCCATTCTTGATATTGATGATTGTAATCAAGACATACTTCACCAAATTAATTTTCCCAAGGTTCACTAGAAAATGTTGAATATAGATATCACTCTTATTTCAAGAGTCGTTGTCTCCTTTTCTTTGAATAAGAAATGAATGAACCCATAACTCAATAATCTAGAAATTTATAGAGAGATGGAAAATCATTGGAGTCTTCACTTCTATAAAACAAATCACTCAAAATCCATCTCCTTATCAAATGAACTTGATACATCTAGTAACTTGTGGGTGTAGAACTCAACTTCACCCTCATATGGGGTTCCAATTATGTTTTCAACATTACTATAAGAAATGGAATATGTTTCTCCATAAATTTTAAATAAAAACATTTCTATTCATCCTTAATTAAAGAAACTTAAATACTTATAGAATTCTACCAGTAAATCCGAATAAACTGGATGTTGTGCATTTGGTTTCGATACACAGAAGCTCTCCCAGCCATTCAGCTTGATATTCTTCGAAATAATAGAATAATACTTAACAAATAAATTCCAATCTACTAACCTTTCCTTGTATATCTTCCATTCATAAATTTACATGAGTGGAGACATTTTTTTTGAGGAGAATCTTCCAATTACATTCGGAATTAGGAAAACTAGGAATTCGAAATGGTCCTTAAGTAGTGAAAAAGAGTTTCATCACGACAAAGCTTTGAAAACAGATGTGGGAAAACCATCGGGGGGCCTTTATATAGGCATTTGAGGTGGAGTTTCAACTTCCTTGATTTATCTAAAAGTTAAAATAAGATTGATCTGATCTGATGGTTGAGATGAATGCCGAAGAAGGATTTAGGAGGGTTCTTTTCTTTTGAGATTTTTAAGATAAAAACCTTTGGATTTAAGGAAAAATGAATTTTAAAATTTTTATTAAATAAGATGAAAATACCAATATGTAAAAAGGTGATTAAAAAAAATTAAGTCAGGAAACATACCTTCTGGATTAGTAGGAAAATTATCAGTAATGAGAAAAAAATTTCTGGAAGAACATTAGATTCCATAAATTTTTATTAAAGAAGAAAAATATTTTGAATCCAAAAAATTTAGCAAATAAGAAAAATTGATTCTTGAAATTTATGTTCTGAAAAAATTTTGGTTCAAAAAAAAAATTTACTACGAAAAATAAAAATTTGACTACGAAAAATTTTATTTATGAAATATTTTTGACAACAAAATATTTTTGACTACAAGAAATGTTTTAATACGAAAACTTTTTTTTACTAATAAGAAATTTTACTCCCCCAATGAAATAGAGTTTCTTACTATAAGGAGATAGGTTTCAACAAGAAGTTAATATGGAATATTACCTTATAGTTATCACTACTAACTTCTTTTTAATGTATTCAAATCTATCAGAGGTAAATGATTTTGTGAAAATATCAGCAAGTTTGTCTTGTGTTCCCATAAATTGAAGATTGATATCTCCTGTTTGTGTGTGATCCATAAGAAAGTGATGCCTAATATCTATGAGTTTTTCATGAGAGTGATGTGAAGGGTTTTTACATAGATAAATGGAACTAGTATAATCACACAATATTGGTGTTTTGGTAAAAATCATATCATAGTTTGTGAGTGTGTGTTGCATCCACAACACTTGAGCACAACCACTTTCAACTGCTACATTTTCAGGTTAATCAGTGTAAAGTGATACAGAATGTTGATTTTTTCATGAACAAGAAACTAATGAATCTTATATGAAATGAAAAGTTATAGATGTACTTTTAATATCTATTTTACATTCACCAAAGTGAGCATATGAAAAACGTTTTAAAATAAAATCATTTCCAGAAGTAAAAAAGAGTCCTAAATACATGGTTCCTTTTAAATAGTGAAAAATTATTTTCACTTCCTTTAAATGAGATTCATTTGAATTGGATTGATATATTGCATATAAGAATATTGAAAACATTATTTCTGGACGACTAGCTTTCAAGTATAGTAAACTTCCTATCATGCCTGAAAATGATGTTTGGTCTACTAATTTCCCAGCTTCATCAAGATTAGGTGAATTTGTGACACGAAAGGGAGTACTTATACTTTTAGTGTTGTCATATACATACTTTTTAATAAGATGTTTAATATACTTATGTTGTGATATATATGTTCCTTCTGGTTTTTGATTTAACACCCCAAGCTTCTACGGTCGCTTCTCTTTGAATAATGTGATAGCGTGTGTTGTACGCAACACCGAGTTCTAACACACCATAACCAATCAAACTAGCCATTATGAATAGTAATACCTACTTTTTGAAATTATATATATTTTATATTTCAAAATGGACTTCATTTTTGGATTCGGAATATCGAATTTATCCTAAGGAGAAATTTTGGTACTTTTCGGATAACTTTCATATTTTGATGAATAGTGAAAATTACAAAATTTTAATTAAAAACAACTTTTTTAATAAAAATAATTAATAGTGATAAATTATGAATTTGATTGGTTTTAAAGTATATTTATAATATATTTTTACTATGTAATACAATGTGGCTCATTTGACATAATTTCACATTTAAACCAGACATAAACAAGTGTCAATCTTTTGATAGTTATTATCTCTTAAAAACACGCTTTTTTGTTTTAACAACGGGAATTAATTTTAAATTAATTTCTTCCACTTATGTGTTTTGAATTTAGAAAAATTGATTCCATATTTGGAATCAGGATGTTCAAATTGTGTAAATAAGTAACTTTTATTTTTAGACATTTTGAATAATTACTGCGGTAAATATTTTATTTACCATGGTTAAGGGTAAATCCGATTAATAAGGGTTAAAAAATAATATTATAATAATACTAAATTACCCTAAAAAGTGTCCTATCCTTATTGGTTGATAAATATTCGACCATAGTCATCTTTGGGTCGATTTGGGGACCCCATGGTGCCACTTGTAGGTAATAGGGACACTTTATTTTAATTAAGTTAAAATGAATACAAAAATGACACAAGCATATATCTTTTAGAAAAACACTTTTTAAATAGGGTTATATATGTTGGATTTTATATTATAAATATTAATTAGAAATATAAAAAGATTTCCTACATAATTATATTTTATTTATAATTTTAGACATTACATAAGTTAATTTATGTATGACAAAATGATGATGAAGTAATTACTATAATAGTGAAAAATTAAAATAATTGATATTATAAATACCCAAATAAATATAATATGAAACTTTTAATGAATTAAACTAATTTTATAGGATAATATGATATATTAGTATTGATTTAATTGACCTTTTTAGAAGTAATCAATCTGTTATGAGTTTCAAAAAAATCAACTATTGAATAGTGTCAAAATTGACATAAAAGAGTTCTTAAAACAAATATTATATTATTAATTGATATTAAATTCTTAAAAATCCAAGGTTCGGTCAAGAGACTTATATCATGATAGGTTCTTAATTAATGGACCACTTGGGGGTCTCTTGGATGTATATAGTAAGTTTATTAACCATATTATATAAAAATACAAAGAGACATTGTAAAAGTGAAACTAATTAACTTAGAGTTAATACTTAAAGATAAGGTTAATATAAGTACCCAAACCTGTCTAAATTCTATTGGTTGAGTTTTTGTCGACCCATACCCACCTTAACATTTAAATAATCAACTTTGGAGCCATTAAAAACCGAATATGAATTTATTATAAATTAATATTTCTAGCTTTTCCAAAGGTGCCCCTCACCCCTTTTATAAAAGAGAACTCCTCCTTCTCATTTCTTCACACCTTCAAAGCCTTTTGGTTCCGCCAAACTCTGCCCATATACTCTCCCAACTTCCCTCAATACAACCTAGAGGCCTTAGTTTGATCAGAAAGCCAACCTAAGGAGCTCTTTTGATCAAATCAAAAGGAAGAAACCGAAGAAGAGGTAATGATTTCACCACCCTTTTCCAAGTTCCTTTATTCTTCCACTTCTTCTTCCTTTGTTGTTACCATTCTAAAATAATAAATCTAGTATCATATATATACTGTGATGTTATTATAAATATGGTACAACCATATTCATTATTCTATCCACCCTTTTAATAACATGTCACCATACGTGCGTACGTACGGCTTACCGTCTCCACGTCGTGGTGTAATTGTTATTCAATATATTATTATTTGGATGGGTGTAATAATGATGTGTAACTCATGTAAATAATAAATATAACATGTTAATGATTATGTATATATGATATACCATCCATTTATATATTATTTTAATATCAAAAGAATGATATTGTCGCTCATGCGTACGTACGGACTACCGTCTCCACGAACGCGATGAGATTCATTCTCCATCATATCCATTCAAGTATAATTATCATTTGATGATTTAAAAATGATGTTTAAGGACTTTATATCATTATGTATGTGAAAAATATACAACCTATCCATGACAAACATGGATTATGTAACAAAACATATTAAAGAAAACGAGTAAGTTAACACCTGAAACAACGATAATTCAAAGATATCATTAACAAATCAATGTTAAAAGATCATATATGATATCATATTAATATATACGATTCTTGTATAATTTAATAACAATTATTTCACCATTATACAAGAGTTTAACCTACCCCAACCAAGGAAAAGTACAAGGTAAGGGTTATTTCACAATCTCTTCATTATCCGAGGTTGTTTATACGTAATAATCTACTGGGATCTTTTTATCATCCACATCCATGTTTCTTAAAAATGTATTTCAAAACATTTTTCTATTCACAAGAATATGAGTTAAAGTCATTTATACCCTTTTTTGACTTTTTATTAGAGTTTTATAAAGGAATCTTTCCGTCGTTTTCCAAACAAGGTGCTTTTTAACCTTTTCGACATAATTAAGGTAAGAATGTTTTTTTAACTTATACGGCGGGTGTGGCTATTTTCCGCCGTTATAAAATCGTCAAAGCATCCCTTACAAGCTTATAAGAATATTTTCAAAGAAAATGTTTTATTTTATATGGATCTTAAATGATTTCAAAATAAAAGAGATATTTCTCTAAAAAGAGTTTTGATTTCATCTATGTCAACATCCTTTGTTGGATTTTACACTTATGTGAAGTTTATTTATTATGATACAAAACTTTTATGCTGTATTAAAGGTTTTGTGATATGTTTGTCTATGGATGTGATATTTTTATACCATTCATGGTTTATGGTGAAAGTATTGACATTTCATATGCTAGTTTTAATACGAATGTTTATGTTATGTTTAAACCTTTTCATATGGGAATGCATTGGACTTAATATGTGACGGGTGGAGCCCGCTATAGCTCCTCGATGCATCGGTAGGTCTAATGAGACAAACTAGTGTCTTGGCACAAGGCCTTGGAAAAATCTTATTTGTAGTCTTGGCAAGAGGCCTTGGCAATGTGGTTATGATAGTCTGGCATTATGCATTCCAACATTATGAAAGTGGTTATTGATTTTGCATGTGATTATTCAATTAGTAGAATATCCATGTGAATAAGTAAATGACATTATTTCATTTTATTTATGCCATACCATGTTGAAAGTTCAAGTTTGAAAGACTTTTGTTTTAGTTATACATTGCCTTAAATGTTTATTCTTATTTATGAAAGTTTCGGCTATATTGTTATTCCTTACTAGGCATTTGAGCTCACCCCTTTTCTATGTTTTATTTTTCCCAGGAAGTGAAGAAGTAAATTATGAATGACCTGCAGGGATATTTTGTGGGGATATGAGTGTGGATTATGGAAACAATATGTTGTTGTAGTAGTTTTTAATTTTATGATGTAATGTAAGACTTATGAATATATCTAGTGTTTCTAAGGCTACTAAACCAATCGGTTTTTCGAGATTTGATATTTCTTGTGATCATTCCAATGTTATGTAATAATGCACCGACTCTGGGTAACTAGGGTCGGGGCGTTACATTTGAGAAATTTTAAAACCCGGAAAAATGTTAACTCACCCATCATACTCATTTCAAACTCAGATTTCATTATATTTTCAAACGAATTGGTTAAAGATTTTTGAGTTGAACCAAATATAAAGTCATCATCATAAATTTGAATAATAAAAACATTTATCTTATCTTTATTTATAAAAATGTTTGGGTCAGCATTTCCCTTAACATAATGGTTTTGTAACCAAAATCATGTAAGTCTACCATACCAGGCTTTAGGGGCTTGTTTAAGTCCATATAAAGTGTTGGTATGTTTGAAAGCATGTTTACACTACTAAAACATTGGCCTATAGTGACCGCCAATGGCGGTCGCTATAGGCCTATAGAGACCGCACAAAGACTTCCAATGGTGGTCACATTAGGCCCGACGATGTGAGCCTACAACGACCGCCATTGGCGATCACTGAAGCTAGCCGAAATGCCAGCCTATAGCGACCGCTTGGCGGTTACTGAAGCTGGACAAATTTTGTCCTACAGTGACCACCACTGACTGTCACTAAAGTTGGCCGAAATGTTTACCTACAGCGACCACCAATGGCGGTCGCTCAACTGGAAATATTTTTTTTTTAAAATTTCATGGTACAGAATAAAAAAAACAAAATATAAATCATAAAAAATTGAAAACAAATCCAAAAACCATAAACATCAAGATCATCATAAACAATAAACGATAAATGTTCTTCAATGATCCACAACCATCTACTTTAGAAACCTACAATAAGATACAAAGAAAACAACTAAACAAAACAAATGTAAATTTGACATATTTATTCAGTTATTATATACATATAATAAAATGAAATCTTACATCTCATGGGTGCTATAATAATTTAAAACCCCAAATTTAAGAAATGTTATCATTTTTTATTTTTTTCTTATATTGGAGTCTTTGCATTATTTTTTGAAAGTGTTTTGTTGTCTAAAATGGAATGTTTTCCACTAGCTCCGCATATCAAATGGATGTTCTATCTCCTCCTCCATGTCAAGAAGAATATTCCAATCGTTTTTGTGTGGTTTCAGGTCATTCGAAGCACATTTTCTCTGAATTCGACTGTGACACGCCGTTTTGGTCTTTTATGACTCCGAAAACGCATTTTCGGTCACCGTAGTCAAAAGACACCTCCGATTGACATTCTGTCTACCCAAACACTTCACAATTCACACCGCGGTTGTTTTCGTATTATTTCATGGCATTCCGAGGTCGTTCGGGTGGTTTTGACCACCCAACATGCCCTTTTAGAGCGCGCCAAACTGCTGAAAATGATAGATTCGGTCGTACCGCATGCACCGCATGTACGATGGATGTACCTTCTCCTCCTACATGTCAAAAATAATATTCCTATCGTTTTTGTGCGGTTTTAGGTCATTCGAGGCACATTTGCTCTGAATTCGACCGCGACACTCCGTTTTGGTCTTTTATGACTCCGGAAACGTGTTTCCAGTCACTGTGGTCAAACAACACCTCTGATTGACGTTCCTTCTACCCAACCATTTCCAAATTCACACCGTGGTTGTTTTAGAATGATTTTATGGCATTCTAAGGTCATTCAGGTGGTTTTGACTACCCAACGCGCCCTTTTAGAGCACCCCGAACTGCTGAAAACAACACATTCGGTCGTACCATGTGCACCGCATGTCCGATTGATGTTCCCTCTCATACTGAATGTCATTAATAATATTTATATCATTTTCATGTGGTTTCAAGTCATTCGGAGCCCGTTTGCTCTGAATTCGACCGTGAAACACCGTTTTGGTCTTTTAAGACTCTGGAAATGCGTTTCTGGTCAATGTGGTCAAACGACACCTCCGATTGATGTGTCGTCTACTCGACCATTTCAAAATTTACACCGCAGTTGTTTTCGTATGATTTCATGGCATTCCGAGGTTATTTGGGTGGTTTTGACCACCCAACGCGCCCTTTTAGAGCACGCCGAACTGCTGAAAATGACACATTCAGTCGCACCACGCGCACCGCACATCTGATAGATGTGACGTCCCCTCCTTAATGTCACAAATGTTATATCTATTGTTTTCGTGTGGTTTCAGGTCATGAGGAGCATGTTTTCTTTGAATTCAACTGTGACACGCCGTTTTGGTCTTTTGTGACTCCAGAAATGCGTTTCGGATCACCGCGGTCAAACAACACCTCTGAATGATGTGTTGTCTACCTGAACATTTTAAATTTCATACCACAGTTGTTATCTTATGATTTAATGGCATTACGAGGTCGTTTGGGTAGTTTTGACAACCCAACACACCCTTTTAGAGCGTGTCAAACTGCGAAAAACGACACATTCAGCCGTATCGCGTGCACCGCACGTCCGACAGACGTGACATCTCTTCCTTCATGTCAAAAATAATATTCCTATCATTTTCGTGTGGTTTCAGGTCATTCGGAGCACGTTTGCTCTGAATTCGACCATGACATGCCATTTTGGTCTTCTATGACTCTCGAAACAAGTTTCAAGTCACTACGGTCAAACAGAACCTCGAATTGACATTCCGTCTGCCTGAAAATTTCAAAATTCACACCGCGGTTGTTTTCGTATGATTTCATGGAATTCTGATGTCATGCAGGTGATTTTGACCACCCAATGCGCCCTTTTAGAGCGCGCTGAACTGCTGAAAACGACACATTCAGTCGTACTACGCACACCGCACGTCTGATGGACATTCCGTCTCCTCCTCCAGGTCACGAATAATATTTCTATCATTTTCTTGTAGTCTTAGGACATTTGGAGCATGTTTGATCTGAATTCGACCGTGACACACTGTTTTGGTCTTTTATGACTCCGGAAACGCGTTTGTAGTCACCTTAGTCAAACGACACCTCTTATTGATGTGTTATCTGCCAAACCATTTCACAATTCACATCGCGGTTGTTTTAGTAGGATTTCATGGCATTCCATGGTCGTTAGGGTGGTTTTGACCACCCAACGCGCCTTTTTAGAGCACGCCGAACTGCTGAAGACGAAACATTTGGTAGTACCGCGTGCACTGCACGTCCGATTGATGTGCCGTCTCCTCCTGAATGTCACAAATAATATTTCTATCATTTTTGTTTGGTTTGAGATCATTCAGAGAACATTTTTTTTTCTGAATTCGACCGTGACACACATTTTTGGTCTTTTAGGACTCCAGAAAAGCGTTTTTGGTCACCTTGGTCAAACGAAACCTCTGATTGACGTACCGTCTACTCGACCATTTCTCAATTCACACTGCAGTTGTTGTAATATGATTTCATTGCAGTCCGAGGTCATTAGGGATGATATGACCACCCAACACGCCCTTTTAGAGCACGCCGAACTGCTGAAAACGACACATTCGGTCATACCGCGCACATCGCATGTCTGATGGACATACCGTCTCCTCCTACTTGTCACGAATAATATTACTATTGTTTTGTGTGGTTTCAGGTCATTCAGAGCAAATTTGCTCTGAATTCTACCGTGACAGGCCGTTTTGGTCTTTTATGCCTCCAGAAATGCGTTTCCCGTCACCGAGGTCAAACGGAACCTCCAATCGACATGCCATCTACCCAAAAATTTCATAATTCACACCGTGGTTGTTGTCGTATGATTTCATGGCATTCTGAGGTCATTCAGGGGGTTTTGACCACCTGATGTACCCTTTTAGAGTGCGCAGAACTGCTGAAAACGACACATTCAGTCATAACGTACGAACCACATGTTTGATGGATGTGTCGTCTCCTCCTATATGTCACGAATAATATTACTATTTTTTTTGGGTTTTTTCAGGTCATTCGGAGCATGTTTTCTCTGAATTCGACTGTGACATGCCGTTTTGGTCTTTTATGACTCCGAAAACGCGTTTCCGGTCATCACGGTCAAACAGAACCTCCGATTGACGTGCTGTCTACTAGAACATTTCAAAATTCACACTGCGGTTATTTTCGTATTATTTCATGGAATTTTGAGGCCGTTCAGGTGGTTTTGACCACCCCACGCGCCCTTTTAGAGCTCCTCGAACAGCTGAAAATGACACATTCGGTAGTACCGCATGCACCGCACTTCCGATGGACGTTTCGTCTCCTCCTACATGCCACGAATAATATTCCTATCATTTTCGTGTGGTTTCAGGTCACTCGGAGCACATTTTCACTAAATTCAACCGTGGCATGCTGTTATGGTCTTTTACGACTCCAGAAACGCATTTTCGGTCACCATAGTCAAATGACACCTTGGATTGATGTTCCATCTACCTGACCATTTCATAATTCACACCGCAGTTTTTGTTTTATGATTTCATGGTAATATAAGGTCATTCAGGTGGATTTGACCACTCAACGCACCCTTTTAGAGCGCACCAAACCGCTGAAAACGACACATTCGGTCATACCACGCACACCGCATGTGCAATGGATGTGATGTCTCCTCCTGTTTGTCAAGAATAATATTTTTATCATTTTGGTGTTGTTTCAGGTCATTCGGAGCACGTTTTCTCTGAATTCGATCGTGACATGCCGTTTTGGTCTTTTATGACTCCAAAAACGTGTTTCCGGTCACCGCGGTCAAATGGAACCTCCGAATGACATTTCATCTACCCAAAAATTTCACAATTCACACTGCAGGCATTGTCGTATGATTTCAGGGAATTCCGAGGTCGTTCGGGTGGTTTTGACCGCCCAACACACCCTTTTAGAGCGTGCCGAACTGCTAAAAACGACACATTCGGTCGTACCGCATGCACCGCACATCCGATGAACGTTCCCTCTCCTACTGCATGTCACGAATAATTTTATTATCATTTTAGTGTTGTTTCTGGTCATCCGGATCCCGTTTTCTCTGAATTCGACCGTGACACACCGTTTTGGTCTTTTATGACTCTGGAAACGCGTTTCCAGTCACCGTGGTCAAACAACACCTCAAATTGACGTGTCGTCTACCCGACCATTTCAAAATTCACATCGTGGTTGTTTTCATATGATTTCATGGCATTATAAGGTCATTCGGGTGGTTTTGACCACCCAACGCGCCCTTTTAGGGCACACCGAACTACTGAAAAATACACATTCGGTCGTACCATGTGCACCACACATCTGATGGACGTGATTTCTCCTCATCCATGTCACGAATAATAGTTTCATCATTTTAGTGTGGTTTCAAGTCATTCAGAGAACATTTGATCTGAATTCGACCGTGAGACACCGTTTTGGTCTTTTGTGACTCCAGAAACGCGTTTCTAGTCCCCACGGTCGAATGACTTCTCCGAGTGACGTTACGTCTGCCCAACCATTTCACAATTCACACCGCGGTTTTTTTCGTATGATTTCATGGCATTCCGAGGTTGTTCGGGTGGTTTTGACCACCCAACGCGACCTTTTAGAGCGCTCTGAACTGCTGAAAACGACACATTTGATTGTACCGTGCGCACCACATGTCTGATGGACGTGCTGCCTCCTCATGCATGTCATGAATAATATTTCTATCGTTTTCATGTGGTTTTAGGTCATTCGGAGAACATTTGCTCTAAATTCGACTGTGACATGACGTTTTGGTATTTTATGACTCTCGAAAAGCGTTTTCGGTCACCACGGTCAAACGACACCTCTGATTGACGTGTCGTCTTCCCGAAAATTTCAAAATTCACACCGCGGTTGTTTTTTTATGATTTCATGGCATTCCAAGGTTGTTTGGGTGGTTTTTTCCACACAACGCGCCCTTTTAGAGCATGTCGAACTGCTGAAAACGACACAATCGGTCGTACCCCACACCACATGTCCGATGGATGTGCCGTCTCATCCTCCGTGTCACGAATAATATTCATGTCGTTTTTGTGTGGTTTCTGGTCATTCAGGGATGTCTGGGGGTGGGGGTGTCTGGAGGGGGGGGGGGTGGGGCTGTCCGGAGACTACAAATTGGGAACTTGAGCTCAGTCATCAAAAACATGTTTCAGGGTTTATATTAGGAATCACATAGTTTTTTCAAAACTATTATAGAACATGAAATTTAAAACATTAAAGAATTAAATGAACATTAAATATTCAAATCATTAATCAGTTTCATGGTTACTTCTCAATTCGTTCACACAAACATTGCATCAAGCCAAAACAAACATGATACCCCCAAATCACAAAAAATATCACTAGAAACCCAACATAAACATCAATAACAACCCCACCAGTAAAAACAGAAACACACCTCGTGAATATGGTGCATCATGCGTGGTCATGACTGCTACCTTTATCCAGTGGGCAAGGGGCCTACAAAAAATAATCAATATGAATATTTTCATAACAACAATAATATAAAATAAAGAAATAAAAATAGTATAAACCTGCGTTTTATGATCCCCTGCACCATCACCTAGACGAACATATTCCCACAGTACTCTAACCTCAGCAGTCAATTGCGCATTTACCTCCTCGGAAGTGCGCAGCCGTGGCTCGAAATCTGACAACTTCTGTGTCTTCTGAGCAACAGTAGGACCGACAACTGAAATCCGTGACACAGCAGAATGAGGAATCCCTATTCCATAGGTCGACCTATATCTATGCCTATCCCAACCAATAATGTGATTAAAGATCTCGTCCAATCTCATGGGAAGCTATCGCTGGTCCTATGGAAGATGTTCTAACTCAGCTTCAAATTGAGCCTGTGAAATATTTAAATTTATATACATATATATGTTAATATACAAATTTATGTAATTATTGGTAAGTACAAGCACTTACTATCCATGCTGCAGCCTCTAGATCATTGCGATCACGAGTCCTCATCCACACCAACATTTTATCAGTCGGTGCACCTTGCTCCCACAACTGTATATGAATAGAATATAAACACAAAACCATGTTAATTAATAAATTAAAAAATGAATAATAAATACCTCATGTCGGATCTGAAACACATGATGAGTCCGGATCCTATGAGGTGGTCCCTACAACTCTTGATTCTCAGAATGATGTGCTGACACCTCCTACATTCAATTGATTCAGATTTGAAACAAATCACACATTATTGAAAATATATATACCAAAATAAATATACAAACCGAAACACCCTCAGTTGACCAATATGCAACTAAGTCACACCACTAAGCTGGGAGGACACCTCTCGGGACTTTTTCTAGAAAGTCTAGGGAACCCACATTTGGTACCCAGTGGTCCCTCTTCACTTTTCCTTTATAGTCTTTCCACATCTTATGACATTTTATCATACACACGGGCCGAAACTCATCAGGGCATACTTTAAAAATTTTATATTAAAGAAAAAAATCACACAAATTAGTATTGTTTAAACATAGAGGATAAAGTAACGTATGATATGACCCAGCTGATGAATAAATACAGGGGAATTCATTCCCACAGGATGGAATACCTCATCAAGGGAAACATCAATCATCGTGTCAGAATTCCATGATAAAATGCCAAAATCGGGGCCTCTCTTGTGAGAAGAAGAAGCAATCGAGTTTGATCCTATTGAAATTTTATATATAATTTGACAGATGATATATATATATATATATATGTGTGTGTGTGTGTGTGTGTGTTTATCAATTACATAAAAAATAGAGACAATGAAATTCAAACATACCTCGACCCTGAGACATAGATGCCTCAGATGGATGATGTGGATCTGCTTTCTCTTCCCCTGACATGCCTGTAGTCATAGAAAACATTAGTAAGGGGACTATCAAAAGTGTCTAAAAGATAAACTAGATTGTTCATAAAAAAATCAAACTTGTACAATTTTTAATCAAACAAAAAGGGATTGAAAAATTAGTTGTGAATGAATTTTAAAAAATCATAAAGATAGCAAAATAGATATATAAATTATGTACAAAACCAATCAATGCATAGCCAAATTTCAAATTGAATTAATAAAAATTCAAGAATCATATGAACCAGATGAAGAATACCAAAAAGGTAAGATACACCGACAATAACATCAATATAATAAGAGTTAAATCAACCTAAATATTTATAACTGAATAAACTTCCAAAAGTGAGGATTAAAACGTACAAGGATTTATAAAATGGTTAGATAATTTATGATATCCTAGGACATTCAATACTGAATAACAGGAAAACAATTATACCTTTCATTAATCATGAAAATCAACTGTTTCTCCTTTAACAGCCACTCTGACCCAATAAATGTCATCTTCATGTTGAACTATGGTATGTTGATCAAGCTGTTGGGAAACAAACAGAATAGTCTCGGGTTCATCTTCTTAAAAAAACACTCATCGCCAAGACATTTTCACAACAACTTGCCATCTTGGATTCGAAGGCAAAGGGACGAAGAATGCTTGTTCTGCTTGTGATTTCAAAATGAAAGGTTCATTCCCAACTCGTTCATTTCTGTATAACATATAGTTAAAATTCAACAGTGAAAACTAATATTGATCGTCTTTACATCCACGCACTGGATCAACCCAATTACACTTTAACAATATGTACATCAACTCGTGTGTGTGTGTATACAACTTCAATGATGTCTATCAATTGACTGTAGTAATAACCAAAATCGACAAATGGACAACCGATGCCACTGTTTTGTGTTTCTCGTTTATCGTCAACATCTTTAATGCAAAATCAAAAACCATTAGCATCAATATCTTTATAACGACGAGCCGTTATAGATGGACCCTTAGCCAGTTGGATAAATTCTTCAGTTAGCGTGGGGTCCCCTAACTCCCTCAGCTTATGAACCTACATAATTTATAAAATTCAATACTGATATATGTAGAAATAAATTAGTATAATACTTCAATCATAATGAAAATCAATTTATACGTACATAATCCTTGAACAAATCATGTAATGACGCATAATGATATTGTTGAATTTGCAACTCAGTCGCATGATACATCCCTTATTTTATCTCATTAATGTGTTTCCGAAAAACGATAACACAATGTTTAAATGATCAACTTATGAATACAAAACATGACAGAGTTAAAAAATAAAAGTTATAAGATAATTACTGCATTAATGGTGCAATTGATGGAATATTGAACAAGATATATCGATATTCTTGTAACCACTCGATGTTGTCCATATCAAATGTGGTTCCTTCTCAAATTGGACCATCATGAATCTGAGAGGGATTGTTTAATTTTGTTTCAAAATCTGTAATATATTCTGATAAAAAAGTAGTACACTCATACATCAAATAACCATTGGCTATTGATGCCTCCAGACGAGTTCTGTTGCATAAAAATCGTTTCAATGTACTCAAGTACCTCTCAACAGGATAAATCCACATGAATTGCACTGGAACAATAGCCATTACTTCATTAGTTAGTTGCACTATCAAGTGGAGGATAACATCCAAAAATGAGGGTGGGGGGGAGTTTCTCAATGTGACAAAGCGTAAGTACAATTCGGTCCTACAAACTTTTTAAATCACTCATTCGTTGATTTCTTAAACAAAGATGTCTAAAATAATTACTCATCTCAATAAAAATCTGAAAAACATTGGGGGATAAACAATCACAAATTTTGATTGGAATCAACTGATGATGTTATATGTGATTGTCATGACTTTTTAACCCTTGCAATGTCTTTCTCGTCAGATTCACACACTTTGAAATATTAGAATAGTAACCCTCAGGCACCTTGAGCATCTTCAAAATGGAAAGAAATGTATCTTTCTCCTTTGTAGTCATCGTATATTGTGCAGTAGGCATATATTCCTTGTTTCCCTTAGCTAACTGTGAATGAAACTGTTTCCTTAAAATCATTTCTTCCAAATCACGACAAGCATTAACATGGTACTTTGATTTTCCACTGAAACCAAAAATGGTCCACAATACGTTATCACAAACATGTTTTTAATGTGCATGAAATCAAAATTATACCTTAGCATGTTTGTTTTCCAATACGGAAGACTATAAAAAATATTTTTCTTTTTTCAATTGTGACTGCGCTGCCGACCAACAGCATGGATATTGCGTACTGGAAGAGCCACCAAATCCTGAATTTCATATACCGTGCAGATGTTTTCTTCCTCAATCTTTGATAGAATTTCGACTCTTGTTATGATATTTGGTGTTGAGATGAACTCTCTAGAACCATAAAATGCCACTCTGTCCTTTTTGAACTTGTGCTAAGGGGGGAGAAAACGTCTATGACCCATGTATGCCCATTTTTTGGAATGTTTAAGCCATACAGATTTTTTACTTTTATTGCAATAAGGGAAAGAAAATTCCCCATTCGTTTTCCAGCCTGATAAATTTGCATAAGCTGGGAAGTCATTGATTGTACACAATAAAGCAGCCTGCAGTTTGAACATTTCATTCGTTTCACAGTCATAAGTCATCAAACCATCGCCGCAAAATTCATTCAACTCCTCAATCAATGGATGAAGGTAAACATCAATCTTATCCCCTGGAATTTTAGGTCCATCAATAAGAGTGGAGAGTATTATAAATTGTTGCTTCATGCAAATCCATGAAGGAAGATTATACAGAACCAACACCACGGGCCTTGTGCTATGAGTTTCACCAACCATAGACTTGAATGGGTTGAAACCATCTTCTGCCAATCCCAATCGGACATTACGAACATCCTTAGAAAAGTTGGGATATCTCTTATAAAAATCCTTCCATGCAAGAGAGTTTGTTGGATGGGTTAACATATAACTTTCATGAACTCTTTCTGAATGCCATCTCATTAAATTATAAACATTAGATGACATAAAAAATCTTTTCAACCACGGTTTAAGGGGAAAGTAACACATTTTATTTACAGAAATCGGTTTCCCCTTTATCGCAATCTGACATTGATGAGTCTGATTTCCCCTGTTCTCTTTCCACCTGGAAGCACCACAAACCATACAAATATTGAAATGGGCAGTTTCCTTTCTAAACAACATAAATATTTTGGCACATGAATCTATGGTCTCAAATGTAAAACCTAAGTTCTCTGTCAACTTACGAGCTTGGTAATATGACTCGAGAATCTTAGCGTCGACAGGAAGAACCTTTTTCAATAACACCAAAAGCATGTTGAATGATGTGTCTGACCAATTATTCAAAGTCTTCAAATGCAACAACTCCATGTTAAACGACAGTTTATTGTAAGATGTGTATCCAGGATATAATTCTGTTTTTGCATCATCAAGTGCTTCATAAAACCTCCTCGAATCATGATCTTCCCCAGAGTGAAGATTTATCTCTCCAGTATAAAGATAATGGTTGTCAATGCTTCAGGACCCAACCCACGTACCATTTTAGAAAGCAGTTCATGCATTGGATCATTCATCCTTGCATCATCATCCATCTGAACTACATCCATATTTTGACAACGAACATATTCATCTCCATGATGAGTCCAACTCTTATAATTTTTCAGAAATCCATTAAAGAATAGGTGCTCCATCACAGTATATCGTGTGAATTGATATCTTTTAGCACATTTTTTACATGGATAACCAATATAGTCACTTTAAAATCCTCTAGTGAAGTCGATAAACTGCATAATGAAATTGAAATATTCTCTAGACGTTCGATTTGGAAAATCAATCCAACTCTTATCCATAATAATATCTGTATAACAAACATTTACAAAATACTTATTACATTTTCATTTTTCAAATCAACTATATTTAAAATAAATAATAATCAATTGTTTGTGAACCATTGATGAAATAATAATGTAAGTGAAAGACCATGTCATATCTAATTACGCTACACACCTGGAAGGGAGGGGAACTGAAGGCGGTTCTGTGAGGGAGAGGAGAGGCAGTGAAGGGGAGCCAGAGCCAGAGGCGGTGCAGTGAGGGAGGAGACGGGCGATGATGGTGGCGGGGAGCCATAGGAGAGGAGGCGGTGAGGGGACGGGGGATAGGCAGCATGGGGGGGGGGGGGGGCTATCTGGGGTGCGGGGAGGGATGTCTGGGGTGTGGGGGGGCCTGTCCAGGGTGTGAGAGGGCTCTCCGGGGTGCGTGGGGGCTGTTCGCGGTGGGTGGGGGGGTTTCTGGGGTGGGGGGGGGGGGGGGGCTGTTTGGGGGGGGGGGGTACGGGTTGGGGAGGGTCGAGGGGGCGGACCGTTGAGGTCCGAGGGAAGAGGGGCCAGAGACCGGAGGGGGAAGAGGCCAGAGGGCAGAGGGACATCAGAGGGGACGGAGGGCACAGTGGAGGATGGCATGAGGGCGTCCGGAGCCGTAGGGAAGAGGGCAGAGGGTGCGTGGAGGGTAGAGGCCGATGAGGGCGGAGGGTAGAGGGCGACGAGTGGTGGAGGTTGGCAAGGGCGCGCGACGATGGTGGAAGGAGCGCGGGGAGGGCGGCGACAGGGGGGAAGCCCCTTTTTTTTGGCAAAGCTCAGCAACCACCAGAGGCGGTCGCCCTTGTCCGGGGGCTTCAAAGCCCGATAGTTTAGTAGTGTTAGGATGTTTATTATCTTCATAAAAAGGTGGTTGTTCAAAAAAAAACGTCATCTCAAACATATCCATTATGGAAATCACATTTTACATTAATTCGAAAAATATTGAAATTAAAGAATTTTGTAAAGGGAAGTGAAATACGAATAGATTAAAGTCTAGCTACTCAATCATGGGTTACTTCATTATCTATTCTGTCTTTTTGATTATAGCCTTTAACCACTAATATAGCTTTATTTCTTAAAATGATTTCATTTTCATCACATTAATTTATAGAGACCCATTTTACTCCAATAATAGAACCTTACTCAGGTCTTTCAACTAGGGTCCAGACTTTATTCATTTTGAATTCATTTAGCTCATCGTGCGTCGCTTTTATCCAATAATCGTCACATAAAGCTTCATCAGTGTTTCTTTGTTCTAATTAAGAAAGGAATGCTAGATGTTCTACCTCATTTTTTAAGGAACTTATAGTCCTCATGGGTTGATTTACATCAACAATGATACTATAACATGGATGATTCATAAGAAACAATTGATTTGGGTTTTGTAAAACCTCTTCATCAACATATGTTAAGGAAACTTTTGGGGTAAATGATTCAGAAATATTTTCTTGAACATTGTTTTTTAATCAGAAGAATTTTATATCAAGGGTTGATGATCAGTTTTTGAAAACACATCCATGGATGTAGGTTAGGGTTGTTTAAAAACAAAAAGATAAGTTTAATCAAAATTAACTTGTACAGTTTCTTCAATAGTACATGTATTTTTATTAAAAAATCTATAATACTTAGAATTTATGGAGTATCCTAGGAAAATTACTTCATTATATTTAGGTGAACATTTATGTAAATTATCTTTACTATTCAGAATGAATACTTCGAAACTAAATACCTTGAAGTATGAATGTTTAGATTTTCTACCATTCCACTATTCGTAGGGGGGTTTATTAAGAAATAGTCTTATTAAAACTCGATTTATAGTATTACAAGCAGTACATATAACTTCAGCCCAAAAGTGATTAGATTTAGAATATTCAATCAACATGGTTCTAATTATCTCTTGAAGAATTCGATTTCTTCATTCAACAAAAATATTTTGTTGACGTGTTCTTGGAGCTAAGAAGTTACGAGTAATGCCTTTTTTACAACAAAAAGTATCAAAATATGAATTTTGAAATTCTCCTACATGATCACTATGAATAGTTATCAACCAAATATTTTTATCATTTTTAAGTTGGGCTCTAAATATTTTAAAATAAGAAAAATCTTTAGATTTATTTGTTAGAAAATAGACCAACGTAAATAAGTGTAATCATCAACTAATAAAACTACATAATATTTGCCTCCAATAATTCCAATTTGTTTTGGACCAAAAAGATCCATATGCACTCACTGTAATGCATCAGAATTTGAGAATTCACCGATTGATTTAATGCTTGATTTATGTTGCTTTCTAAAGTGAAAATCATCACAGACTTTTGAAGAATCAAATCTACGCTTCAGTATATCCTTAACATGCCTTTTCATAGAGAGTTTTCATAAGTTCCTATAGTTATAATGTCATAACCTTCTATTTCATAACCAAGATTGATCTTAAATTTCACTAAGGAAAGGTTGATCTTGGTTCCTAATGTCTTCAAGGTTTGGTGTGTATACATTATCTTGCCTATGGGAAGAAAGAATAAACTCTTCCTTGGAATTGTGTACTAACAACATTCCACTCCTAAAATTCACAAGGTAACCATCATCACATAATTGACTTATGCTAACAAGTTTGTGGTTAAGACCTTTAACAAATAAAACATTAGAAACTAATTTTTTTTCAAGAATAACAATGTTACCTATACCAATAATTTCTCCCTGAGCATTATCTTCGAAAGTTACTTTTTATATTTTCATCTAGATAATCTTTTCATAGAAGTTTTTGTTACTAGTAATATTACAGGAACATCCACTATCCATGTACCATATATTGATTTCAGTACTATATTTATTTTCCTGAAAATAATAGTGTTAGACTTTCGAAACCCTTAATTACTTGGATCCAGAAATTTCAGAACGTAAGATTTTAGGTATCCACAATTGCTTAGAAAAATAAGCTTTATGAAAACCTAAAGATTGAGATTTGGTTAAAGAATTTTTTTCCTAATTTCCACCACACTGAAATTTAATGCATAATGGAACAAAATGAGGAACAACATAGTTATTACTAAAAACTGGTTTAGAATGAGTAAACCCAAAACCAGAACGATTCCTTATAGGTCTAATTTGAGAATAAATCTTGCCAAAATTTTCTTTAGCAGAGGTAAAGTTTGATAAACACTTCTTTAATAAAAATATTTCTGAATTTAGTTTTATAACAAAGTTTTTATCCTAAAAACATTAGTTTTGGTACCAAAGTTAGACAATAATTTTTTTTATTAGAAATTTCATTTTCAAGATCCTTAAAAAGTTTATCCTTCTCAGAACTAACTTCCTCAAGGTTTTTAGAAATACTTTAAATATCAAAAGTTTTCCTATAAAGATCTTTAGAAGGATCAAATACTTCATTACATTGAATATAAATTCTATAATTTGACTTATAAAGTTTTTTCTTGAGTTTATAATTTTCATTCTAACAAAGTTTAGCAAACCTAGACACTTCTTCATAAGAAGGTATTTTATTATCTTCTTATGCGAAAGATTCATCATCAAAAGACTTATATTATTTATTATCAGTATAATTTTCATTCAAGGATGCATTAGTGATAGATTCTGCATTATGTACCATGTCCATTAGAAAATGAATTTCAATGGGTGGTTTGGCTAGTAGACCAAGATTCTTCTGCTCAAAAGATTCATACTCTGAGGATTCATCAGAAGAATCACCCCCACTTCACTCCAAGTGTAATTTTCTTTCAAATATTTCTTGGATTTATCCTTTTAGTAATTTTTATTCCTCTCAGAATGATTTTTCCTTTCTATACTTTTTCTTAAGCATAAGATAATCTGGCATGATATGCCCTGCTCTTTTGCATTCATTACAAGTGTCTTCCAAGTCACTCTTGTCTTTTATTTCTTTCTTCTTATATTTATAATGAAATTATTTCTTTCTGAATATATTGTTCATCCATAAAGCTAGATTAGATAATTAATTCTAACTATGTTCAATTTATCTAGATTCAGATGAAATAAAAACATTATTCGACTTAGATATGGTAACCCTTTCTGGAGTTTTGGCTTTTGTAGTAGTAAAGTCTATAGTTCCATTTCCATTTATCTTCTTATTCAAATCAAAATCTCTTTTCATTTTTGTCTCATGTTGAGGAAGAGTTCCAAAAATATAATCTAGAGTAATTTGAGACACCTTCATATTCTCATGAATAGTTGTTCTTTTAGATTCCCACTCATCAGGCATGATATCAATAATCTTGTCCACAAGAGGTTCATTATCTAAATCTTTCTTACCCGTAGATTGTAAAATTTTAACAATGGTCATGAATATTTGTTGAACCTTGCATATTGGTTCTCCATAAGAAAATAATAATCCATGATATTTTTCTCCAAGAATAGATCTTATAGTTTCTATAACTTTGGATGTACCGAAATGTGTAACTTCCAATTTCTTCCAGAGAAAATTTGCAGCTTCACAAGAAGAAATATGACTATATATATTCCATGTCATGGAACACAATAAATTATTACATACATTATAGTTTAGTTTATATTCTGGATTTTCTTTATTGGTGAAGTTTCTGACTTCCTTATCAAGAATATTGAAATCTCCAGTAAAAATAACAATGTTTTCCAATCTATTATTAATAAAAAAAGTCTTCATATGATCTCTCCATTACTCATTATCATTCCCATCAAATATAGACGATCTAGTTGGATTTAAAATTTCAATCAAACCAAACTTCATTCATGCCATTCTAGAAGAAAATATCTTTCCAAAAGCATGTTAATAGTTAAAGTTTATAAACAAGGATAAAAATCCCTAAGTAAAGAAATTATTTATAACAATGAAAACATGAGAAAGAAAAATTATATGTGAATATATGTATTTCAGAGACCTGATCTAATACTAATTGTAGGATCGAAATAATGATATAGATTCTCAATTACAAGAGGGGGTGAATTGTAAGTTTAAAAAAAATTTCTTAACCTTAAAGAAAAATATTTTTAACTAGGTTAAACTAGGTAAATTCAAAAGACCTCTTTTTGTTATACTAAACAAACTTACTATATTCCCGAAGTATGGTTCTGGAAATGAAACTTAAGAATATTTTACAAGGTTCCAGAAATATTCTTTCAGAAATGAAACTTAAGGAATGTTCACAAGGAAAAGATTCTTCCTTAAAGCATATAGAATCTTACTTATCAGGGTATAAAAAAATACAAGAAAGCATAAGAAGATTATACTTTCTTGCTTTATCAAAATACAACAGAAATAAACATGAATCAAACCAAGTAATGAATATGTAATCTTTTAACCCAAAGAGTGGGGTATCCAATAACCATGGATAATGGTCCCTTTATTTATAATTTCAAGAAAGTCTGTCTTACCCACAACAGGGTAAGAACTCGATTGGAATATCGGAATCTACCTTGCTATCCCTGAAAGCCCTCGATCTTTAAGGTTGTTGAAACCTCTGTCTTCCTATCCCCAGAAGTCCTTGATTGTACCCAGTAACAATCAGAGTCACACAAAGCTATCTGAACAAGATGCTCTGAACCGCACAAAGCATGAGAGTCTCTCTCTCAAGAAATCACTTCAGCAACATATAATCTATAGAGTGATCAACATGTATTGAGATCATTCAAATGAGATCCTATTTATAGGCACTTCTATAACATTTTACTCCCTCCTCCAATGGTCATATTTTTCCTTGAATATCAGAGGGACCTGTACATGTGTCACTCAAACAACAGTTAGTTAGAAATAGATTTTACAATATTGTTTCATAACTATAACAAGTTTTAGAAAAAAAGGTTTTCTTGACAAAATCTATTTTTACAGAGTCTAAGTAAAAAATAAAGTTTGGATTCTAACCAAATAAGTATTTAGAAAATATAAATCATGGATATTCAGATTATATTTTCAAATGAATTTAGAACATGAATTATATAGATTTTAGAGTCTGAATTCCAATAAATTAAAAACATAGTTAAGAATAAAAAAATTTGGAGAAGGAAGATTTTCCTTAGAGAATGGAAATTTTTCATAGAGAATAATCCTTAAGGAAAATATGATTTCCCTTGAAATAATGTGTTTGTGATTTTCAAAACATAGAGGAATGGAAAAGTCATAAGGAAAACTTATTAACTCAACACCACTCCCCCTGATTCCCAAATTCCAATATGAAAATGTTCAAAGAGATCCATTAAGTTCCACTTTTCCAGTGATTCTATTACTTCCTAGTTTATATGCTTTATACTTAAAGAATCTTCAATGACATTTACTTTACCCAGGGTATAGGCTATGTGAAAATTGAAATATTGCCTGAATTCCACCCATCGCCTCTAGTGATATTAAACTATTTTTGGGACAATATATAACTAAAACTCTTGTTGTATGAAAATATGAGAAACCTTTCCTCATAAATGTAATTATACTAACTCCTATGTGTGTGAATTACAACAACAAGTTCAAGGTCATGAGTTAGATAATTATTCTCATGTGGAAAAAGATGATGACATATATAAGTAATGACATAACTTCCATGCATAAGAACACAACCCAATCATGAATTTTATGCATCAAAGAATAAAATGTAGGCATACCAGGCCTCTGGAATAGTCAATAATGGTGTAGTAGTTAAATTAAATTTTAGCTCAAAAAAATGAAGTTTGAAATTTTTTATCCCAAGAAATCTTTACACCCTTCCATGTTATAACAGCCATCAATGAAGAAATGTTTTTGAGAAATCCATAATAGACCACATATATTTTCCAGCTAAGTGAAAGATGTTTTGATTCTCGAAGTCAGTTCATGGTTTCTCCATCGTCATAATAGCCTTCACCTTATTAAGATAAATTAAAATACCATGATCTAACACCACGTGTCCCATGAACTTCACTTTCTAGATCCAAAAATCAAAATTTTAATGTTTGGAATAAAGTCAACGATTTCAGAATAGACTCATAACTACTCTTAGATGATGTACATGATCCTCCTCAGATAGAGAGTAAAAAATTATTCTATTGAAAAATACAACCATGAATGTATCTAGATACTCATGTAAAATCCTGTTCATTAAATCTTTAAAAACTAAAAGTGAATTGGTTAGACCAAAGAGAATGAAAAGGTACTCATAATGGTCATACCTTCTTCAAAAGGAAGTTTTTTGAATGTAATATTATTTTATTCATAACTAATGGAACCGGATTGAAGATCGATCATCAAGAACCACTTCTCCCCTTAAACTGAACAAATATATCATCAATATATGGAAATGAGTTCTTATTATTCAAATTAACTCATTTGAGTTTTTGATACTCAACACATAGTCGTAGTGAACTATCATCATAATTAGAGAAGAGAACAATTTCTTACAAAGGTGAAATACTTAGGCATATAAATCTTTTATCAAGAATATCATCCAACTCACACACTAGCTCTTTCATTTTAACTAGTACCATTTATAGCGTCTTCTATTGAAGGAAATATTGAGAAAAAAATCAACAGATCTCTAATATGAGGTTCCATAACAATAACCTAAATGGAAAATATATTTGGAGCATTTCCTAGGGCCTGCATATTGCACAAAATAAACTATAGGAAACTCGGGTCCATAAGAGGATTCACTCGTTGTGGTTCAGCAACATCTTCCACCTAGATCTGATTCACATGTCTTATCTTAGGAATTATACCAAAAACAAATCGACAGACAGTAAAGAATACATCATATTAACACTCAAATAGAGAAACAAGGAAAATTAATCCCAAAAGATTGACAATATGGATTTGTATTTCAATATATCCAAATCAAAAGTAGGGAAAATAATAGAATGTATCATCAAGATGACTTTCCCTAACCACCATTTGGGACATATGGTTTATAGAAATGATATATGGCTAGGAAACCAATAACAATTGCCTCCTATGTCCCAAAAAATCACATAATGAATATTAACTTCAACACAAGAAGCTCAACAAGAGCCCTTTGAAACTACTTTGTCACAAATTATCCCGGGTACTCTGGTAGCCGGATAACCGAGTTAGCCCTGATATTTTCCAAATGGGAATTCTCGATCCCCATAGGTTGAAGAAAGCACCTAGAATCATACAGAATGAAAGTGGAAATGAGTTTTCCACCAACATTGCTAAAATAAAATAAACACGACAGTATACATACAAAATAAACTCCACAGGGACCTATGTACTAGAAGTCAAATAGGCATAACAACCCAATTTACTACAATAGAGTACTATAAAACAGGGAAAAAACCCAATTCCAAAAGGATGAAACTCACCATGTACACAAATCAATAGCTATAATCACCTCCAAGTAGTGCTTTACCCCTACTCAAACCTAGAAGTAAATAATCTACAAACACCCAAATGAATAGGTTGGGGTGAGATAAAAAACACTTTAGTGCTCAAAAAGATTCTATAATAGATTCCAATATTAAATTAACCATGGAAAGTGTGTTCAATTTAAAATGAATAGGTTCGGAATTTCAAAAGTGTAATTAAAGTAGTTCCTCCTTTACACTTCAAATTATGAAAAACTTTTAAGCTAAGGTATAACGTTTCAAGTGATGGAATTTTTCTGAAATAATGGAACTTTTTATAAGTGGATGAAATAAAGACTTTTATATAAAAAATAATATATAAATCGTAATACATGTTAAATAATTTACAAAAATTTAATATATTCATTTTAAATAAAAATAGTGAGCAACATGGTCATATTCCTAATAAGGTATGATTTTTACCAGATATAGGGACTCCATAGTCAAGGTAATAAGAAAATATGTACATTTGTCCCTTTCAAATAAGGCTAAATTGGACTCATCACCATCACCTAATAGATGTGGTGTGTTGGATTTATGTTTTGGAACATTGTAAATAATAAATTTCCGTCTAAATAACTCACTAACTACCTAAGTAATTCATGTGACCTAGTAAAAGATAATGACCAAATATTTATTTCAAGAACTATAAAATAAAATTCATCGCATTGTCCAGTTAAAATATTCTAGTTTTCCCTTAAAACAATAATGGGTTTTTAATAAAAAATATCACTTTCCCAAGATAAATCCCTAAGTTTTTTTATCAAAACCATTTTGAAGAGATTTTCACAAATCGGTTTTTGAAACCAATTCACAATTCAATTTCGTAATACACTTTCAAAAATTTAATCCAATAATTAATTTTTTCATAAAATTATGTTAATTTCCCAATAAAAAATTTAATGTAATTGTTATTATTTTCTATTTTCCACACATAAATTTAAATATTTAATTGAAAAAACTTCACAATTTAAATTTTATGTTCTTCCATAAACACGTCCCAGTTCAATTAAACTTTGTGTTTTCCAATTTCATGTCAAAAACCCCACCTTCAAAACCACAATTCAATGTAAATTTATTTTCTAAAAAAAAATTCAATTAAATATAATAAAAATCAATAAATTTTATTTAATTCAAAGAATTGACATTAAATAAATCAATTTAATGTTAATAATATTTGGGTATCATAACGGAGACACCTACCTCGGGATCAACAGATCTCGAATAAAAAAACTTAGGTTTATAGTCCAAAAAAGAGATTATTATATCTATAATTCATCATGAAGATCCAAAGAACACTACAAATTAGAAGATAGATTGTCGGAGACAGATATCAGGGTGAGGAAACTAACCTAGAGAAGATTCAAGTTTGATCCTCAAGATTCAAATCGCTTCTAGGAGGAATTATAGGGGACAAAAACTCTTCTTGGGAGGTCTAAGGATGGTAGAAATAAATTTAGGGTCATTTTGGTATGTTGGTTCCCTATAAGGGTGTTATTTAATTTTTAATCAAAAATTTGATTGATTAAAAACACATACACATGGTTTACTAGGAAGACCCACACGGTTAGAAAAAACTATGCATCTTGGTCATGCACTTATTCTATATAGGTTTGATGGTTTATCTTAAGGGGGTGAATGGATGAAATACCATTCATAAACCATAAAAAACCCCACTTCCTAGGTTTTCATGGTCTGGATGGATAGGGCGCATGGTTTGGGAAACTCATATGGAAACCATTCACTAGCCCATAAATTTCCACAGATTTAAAAAATTTCCTCGAGGAAACCCCATATGATCCCTAACCGCAACATGATCAAAAAGAGGGGTTTTGGAATACTTGAAAATAGTAAATTGATGTCACATTCTCAAAGAATGTGGATGTTCATTTCATTATTGAAATAATATTTACATGGGAACATGTTACTTAGGAATTCAATGTCTTTGTTGTGGAGAACATGGGTGTTTTTTGGGACAATGAAAAAAACTATAGTAGTCTCCATGACCACATAAGAACCTATGTCGTTTCAATATTGAAGTGAAAGGAATGAACTGTTTATATATTGATATTATCGAATCAGATTGAAGAGGTGTTTTATTAAGGATATTATGGTTATATGAATGAAAATCAGATAAGGGATTTCCCTCTATAGTTTTTCATTAAGGAAATATAGTCCTATGATGAATTGTACTACTAACCAAGAAAAGTGATTTCATACAGAGAAAATAAATATTTTATATATAACAATTTACATATTCCTAACATTTAATTAATAGTTTTTACTGGGATGAATATATGATTGGCATTGATGATGTAAATCATATACTATTGGTGACCTTGATAATGATTATTGATTTGATGATAATGGAATTTGTGAGCGAGTTTACAGAATTTTTATATTAAAGGAATATATCTGATAATCATTCATTTAATTTAAGAAATTAAGATATAGTTAATTTGTGAATGTGGATATGTTTTCGTTGATGTGTTACGATGATCAAGAAATTCAAATATTAGATATCTGACTTTAAGGGTTTCTTTATAATTATCAAGTAATTATTACAAATTTTATTTTAAAAATTCAATGATATTATATATAAATATTTTGATTTTGAATTTTTTTCATATGTATTTCATAAAGTGTATTAATGATAAATAGATATAGATTAGATTAATTTGAACTTTGGGTGTTACGATTGTTGTTTTAGAGATTAATGTATTATATTGGATGATGTTTTTTAATTAGTTTGTTTTGAGTAAATATTTAGATATAGAAATAAAGGCTTGTAATTTATTTGGGGATCATAAGATCCATTAAATGATAATTTTGGTGCATCAGGCACAAAAAGATATTGTGAATATCAATTCCTTAGAGTAAGTGAAGACTTTGAAATTGTACTAAGCACAACTGATGGAAGAAATTATTCTTATAAAATTGAAATATATCAAGAAACAATATTTTTCTCTATAATGATTGTAAATTAATCCCTTAACTTTAAGAAAAAATGATTGAATTAAAAAAATTACTTTTTTAATCATTTCGGATTAAATTATTTTCTTTTCACACCTCGAGTATTTATGGTTTTGTGGTTGTTAACATTCTTTTGACCATGTTTATTATCACTCTTTATTATTCCATAGGTGTTAGTTTTCTTTTCCATGTTTGTATTTTCTTATTCTACTAATGTCATCCTATTTAAAAACATATTTTTTGTTGTTCTAAATGAACTATTTATTTACCATTACCTCTTTTTAGAGGGATTTTTTACTCTTTTGAATTGTGGGTCTTTTCACATAAGAATTTAAAATTTTCAAACCATTTTTTCTCACAAGTTCAATGTAACACCCTGAGATTTTATGAAAAATATTCTTTTTTAATTTCATTTATGTCTTGTATTAAATGCTACACAAAGATTATCTTGCGCTATACGCAACACTGTATTAGCTTGTAGTATACGCAACACTATTCTTGGATCGTGTTACACACAATTTCAAGTTTGTTTGATAGTAGTTATTTTACGCAACATTGAGTGTCTATATATATATATATATTCAATGTATAAATGAAATATGGTTGGATTTTGTTATACGCAACAACAAAGGAGTCTTGCAATACACGCAACCCTGACTTGGATTGCATTACACGTAATCGCGACCTTGCTCGATAGCGTGTGTAGTACACAATATTGGGTTTCACTAAACAACGGTATGTTGTTATAATATTAATATGGACTAGCTGTTATGAATAGTATTAACTACATTTTGAATTTTATAACATTATTATTCATCTTACACATTTTCTAGAATATGGTATGAGAACAAAATAAATTTTTTCGTGTAAAATATGTATTTTTCAAAAATTACAGTTTTCCCACCTTTTGATGGCGCACCCACATTAAATCATGTTTTTGAAATGTCTATAAGTTCAATTGGACAAAATAAAATTCTTCTTTGGAATAAGGATAATAAAATTTACATTGGATAAAGTTTTCATATTATTCTGATAACTTCCATATTTTAATGAATAGTAAAAACACACTATATTTTAACTAAAAACAACTATTTCCATCGAAATAATTTATACGGTTAAATTATCTTTTTAATTGGTTTTAAAGTGTAATTAGAATATATTTTTACCATTTAATCCAATTTTGTTCATTGGAATTAATTTCACTTTGAAATTGGATATAAACAAGTGTCAATCATTTAATTGTTATTGTTTCTTAAAAACACGCTATTTGTTTTGATAACAGGAATTAATTTTAAAATTAATTAATGCCACTTCTATGTTTTTAATTTGAAAAAATAAACATCAATTTTGAATTCGGAATATCAAATGATGCTTAGGCTGAATTTTTGGTATTTTTCTGAAAAACTTCAATTTTCAATGAATAGTGAAACCACTAAGTGGTAGTTAAAAAACTAAATTTTTCATTTAAATGAAATTTTACCACTTCTGTGAATTGAATTTCGAAAATCCGAGAGACATAGTTAATATCAAGGAGTAAAATGTGATTCAATGAGATGAAAATAATTTTTTGGTGAATAGTAACTTTTTACTTTTATTTACCACGATTAAAAGTAAATAGGGTAATTAAGGGTAAAAATGATATTATTATTACCCTAACACATGTCCTAATTCTATTGGATAAGTTTAATTCGACCAAAAACAACCTTATAAATAAAATATTACCATTTAGGCCCACTTGGATTAGATTATGACATTTATTATTAATTTATTTAAAGAAGGGTTAAAATGGTTAAAATCAAAGATTAATAACTAAAACATTTTTAATATAGGGTTATACATAAGATAAATTCGACTATAAATATTCATTATAAAGCTAAAATGATATAATACCTAATGGTATTTTATTTATAATTTTTAGACATTAAATAATTGAAATTAATTATGACACAATGATGATGCAGTAATTATCTTATTAATCAAATATTAACATAATTGATGTTATAAATACCCAACTAAATATAATTTGATACTTTTTATGAATTAAAATAATTTTATAGGTTAACATGACATGTTAGTATTTATTTAATTATATTTTTTTGAACTAATCATGCTGTTATGATTTTCACAAAAATCTATTACCAAATAGTGTCAATATTGACATAAAATAGTTTTTTAAAACAATATTATATTATTAATTGTTATTTTATTCCTAAAAATCTAAGGTTCGGCCAAGATACATATATCATGATAGGTGTATCATTAATGGAACACTTGGGGGTCTCTCAGATATATATGGTATGTTTATTAACTATATAATATAAAAATACAAAGTGAGATGGTTAATGTCAATCTAATTAACTAAGAGTTAAAACTAAACGATAAGGTTAATATAATAACCCAAACCTCTATAAAATCTATTTGTTGAGAGTATTTTGAACCACCCTCACCATATATTCGAAACAAATCAATTTGGAGCTATTAAAACCCGAATATGACTTTATTCTAAAATAATATTTTAAGTTTTTCTAAAGGTGCCCCTCTCCTCCCTTATAAAAAGGGCACCCTTTCCCTCTTCTCTTCACACCCTTTTGAGCCTTGAAGCTTGGAAAACCCCTGACCATTTCTATTCTCCACTTCCCTAGAAACATTCTGGAGGTTCTGGTCTTCTCAAATGACCAACTCTACTTCCTTTAGAGAAGGCTTAAAGGAGGTGTGTCGAAGAAGAGGTAATCACTTCTTCTGATTCTCTCAAGTTTCTTTCTTCTTCTACTTATTCTTATTTAGTTGTCTCATTATAAAGTAATAAAATAAGTATTAATTATATACTGATATGTTATTATAAATATGAAACAACCCTATTTCACCTTATATCCATCCTACGGAAAATGAAATCACCGTGCGCGCGTACGTACGGAATACCGTCTCCACACCGTTGTGTAATCTGTTTTCGACCACCACCTTACTTGGATTGGTATAATGGTGTAAATAAATGACTATATATTATTATTTTAAATTAATATTGATTCTGAAATATTGTACATACACATCAATACAATTCCACAGTCAGGGGAAAGATATCATAGCTCGTGCGTACGTACGGACTACCGTCTCCACGACGCGATGAGATTCATTCTCCATGTTAACCATTCATGAATGATTATAAAGTATATATAATAAGTAATAATGAAATATATGACATAATAATTATACTGGATTTATATATATATATATATATATGTATTTCATCTACTTAATTTCATTTAATTCAATAAGGAAACAAAAACAGCGTTCATGCGTACATACGACCTACCGTCTCCATGAACAGTGTATTTCATTCCATTTATCGATCTATCATGTATATATGTATATGCTGAATATATATTACAAATAAATCATGTTTTACATTCTGGAAATAATTAAATCCAGATATAAGTAATAATATCAAGAACAACAATTCCAAACATGTACAATAAAATAAAACAATTTTACCCAAAACGCTGCTTTAACATGGATCTTACAAAAGAACGGGTAATATAAAGTCATAAGTGAACTATATTTGATATCATAACAATGAATATGATTCTGTAATAAGTCAATGAAATTATTTAAATCGTTATACAGGAGTTTTCGATACGTAAGAAGCATATCATAGCTAAGGTAAGGGATAACTTTTCCAATCTCATTCTTATCTAAGATTGTTTATTCGTAAGTATTTACTCAGGTTATTGTTATAATCCATGTCCATGTTTCCGAAAAATGGTTTCATGTATGTTTAAAGTCCTTTTTAACCATTTTTTACTTGTAATACATGGTTTGTAAGGAATCTTTTTTTAACCATACGAGGTACTTTTTGACTTTTTCGACAAAAGTACGAGGAGAATGCTATTTTTAACTTATACGGCGTGAATGGATTTTTACGGTTTCATAACGCCTCATTTTCATGAAGCTTCCTATACAAGATTGCATGATTATTTTCAACAAAACCCCTTTCTTTTAAAATTGCATGGAATTTTGTGAAAAGATAATGATTTTGAAGAAGAAAGGATATTTTCCTCAAGATTTCATTTCAAGTGTTTTATCAAAAATATTTTCCATCTAAAATGACATTATTTAATATGTTTATGTTTCCAGTATAATGTATTCATTATTTACATGGTTTGATTCTTATTATGATGAAATGATATACATTTTTTTATATGGATTATGTTATGATGCCATGATGTTTAAGAATCCCATTCCATTACATGGGTTATGCTATGATGTATGATTTATGATTTTATGGCACACGAAAGAATGATTTAATTATGAGATGGGTGGGACCTATATATCCCTCCAATGCATTGTGTAAAGATTTTTATCTCATGAGATAGACATGTATGGAAGGGTTAGTTAATCCGGTTCAGTAATACAGGACTGGAACAAGGATTGAACTCGATTCAGAAAGGGACTTTGTCCACTAAGATAGTCTTGGAAGCAATGCCTTGGCTACTATGGAAATCATATCATGTGCTTAATGGTTTCCACAATCACATGTTTTATTCCCATGATATTTTATCATGATTCATGTTCCTTTATGATATATTCCTTATGTACTTCCAAGATTTATGTCTTTGCTCACAATTTTGATGTTTAGATTTTATGTTCAAGATTTTGAATTCAAATGTTTATGGACTGTTTTATGTCCTCTATTTTTACCCTTACTGAGCATTTGAGCTCACCCTTTTTATGTTTTCTTTTCCCCAGGATTTAAATAAAGGTTTTTTGTAATAAAAAAATGGGGAAGATCTTTACTGGAGATGTTGAATATCTTTCACCACAATTAGAAGATTATGTTCCGAGTTTACAAGGACCCTAAACTATTACGGTCCACGAGTGTTGGTTTTTGTTATGTATTAAGTATTCCACAAAAGTAATGTATTGTCCATGTACTTCAATATTTGGGTCTCTACAGTTTGTATCAGTGGAAAGGTTTAGTTAACCTTTCGAAACTAGGACGTGAAAAATTTAGTGAGATCCCTAGAGATATTTCTAAGGTATGTCTAGGGATGTCCCTAAGGTTTAGTAATGTACCTAAGGTTTAGTATAACTATAGGTTGTATTCCTAGAATTATGTTGATGATCATGAATAACCTTGGGTGAACATAAGATATCATAGGTTAAAGAAGGTGTCATAAGATAGACATTTTATTAGTGAATTTTTATGATTATGCGATTCCTCATTATTTTAACTGTTTCTTACACAATGGTTTCTGGTTTTAGTTAATAGAGGGAACCAGAAGGAATTGGGTTGACATTGAATCTGATGAAAAAATTGGTGACTATGAGCAGTGAAATTGCATAATGCCTAGAGAGAAAGATATTATGATTATGCGGAATCAGACATCGCGATATATGATTAACAAGGTGAACTTTAGTGGTATTCCCAATTCATCAAATAAGAGGAAGATGTACTTTTATGCATGTTTTCATGTTGAGGAGTGTAGAGAAAGAAAGAGAGATATTTCTAATGATGGGAAGAAGAACCTTGATGAATACATGAAATGGAGGGGAAGATGTTATCTGTGTGGAGACAAGGGTCATAGAGTGAAAGACTGTTATAGAGTTCAATGTCTTATCTGTGGAGAACATGTGCATTACCCAACTCAATGCCCTAACCTAAGAGGTTTCTTCTAAATCAAGGATGGACTTATTCCATGACAATCATTAAAGAGGATGGTTTTAAGTGTTTATGTATTGGTATTAAAGAATAATTTTGTTAAGGTACTTTTATGGTATATTGGAATACCTATATTGGTCCATTGTGGTTTTCAATAAGAATATGGCATCAGTAACCATGAAAAGTTATTGAAATATTTTTGAAAAGAAGATGATATGCGCATAATGACAGGATAAAGAGAAAATAATATGTTTTATTGTATTCATGAGCTCATGACTGATATAAGGACAAAGTGATACCATGGTTTGAGAATATCGAAATTTTGGGATTTTGGTATGTTGAAAGAGTTAACTTTTGACAGCAACCATGTTTTCAGTAAGGTTCAATGGGTATTCACTTTTCCCAAGAATACAAGATTAAGGTATTCACATGTTCGGAATGAAATCAAAAAGATATATCTTGTGATATATGAGGGATAAATTATGGCATTCACGTGCTTGTTATATGACCTTTTTAGTAATCATTATATTTATACTATAAGATTAGATAGAAGTATTTTCGAAAAACCTAAAGATTGGAATGGATTATGTTGGACATAAGCTAGTATTGTTTAAGGATAGAAAGTTTTTTGATATTATTGAAGGGATGTTATATTAATGTATTTTTAGAAAAAGGACGACCTGCAGGATGGGCGACAACCCGTCGCGTCAGACAAGGTTGTGGGAATCGAACCCACAACCAAAGTGCGACAGGCCTTCATTGGCTACCACTGGCGAACATGATGTCCCTGGTTTGTAGAAATTAGTTTTATTATATTAAGTGGTACGATAGATGAAGTATAAGTCCATTTTTGGAAACATATACGATTAAACACATCACAGATGGACTTATGTATATTTGATAACTTTTGTTAACCTTTTGTTTGAGACTGATGGAATGACCCATCATTCTATCGCATTATATTCTAACACTTCACGAAAGAAAAATTAAACTTCATTTCTTTAAGAGATTATATAGAAATTGTTCAAGGCACAAAAAATAGTGAGATTGTACCAAAATCAAGTAAGTATTTCTTTTAATTATTCTTCAAATTTTGGAGAATGATATTGAAAACCAAAAATGTTGTCCTAATTTCCTCATATCTGTTGAATTATATGGTACCTTAAATCATCACAAATTTATGGCTTTGTGATTGATGTCCTTTTCATTTCCATGTTCTCTACCACTCTCTATCAAAATTTGATGGTTAGATTTCTCTTCCATATCCATCTTTTCACCTATGTTCTTCTATGTGGAAACCTAATGATTTGTTAATTTGGATAACCATTAAATTTTATAATTTAGTTTTTAAAGTTATGTATTGTTATTCCTCTTTATGACGTGGGTTTCTATGAATGAAACTTTCAAATAGTAAACCATTTATAACCCCGAAGAATTTCTAGGGTGAAATTCATTTTAAGGGGGGTAGAATGTAACACCCCGAGATTTTATGAAAAATATTCTTTTTAATTTCATCGATGTATTGTGTTATACGCTACACAAATATTATCTTGCGTTATACACAACACCGTATTAGCTTGCAGTATACGCAACACTATTCTTGGATCATGTTACACACAATTTCAAGTTTGTTTGATAGTAGTTATTCTATGAAACATTGAGTGTATATATATATATATATATTCAATGTATAAATGAAATATGGTTGGATTTTGTTATACGAAAAAACAAAGGAGTCTTTCACTACACGCAACCCTGACTTGGCTTGCATTACACGCAATCACGACCTTCCTCGATAGCGTGTGTAGTACACAATACCAGGTTTCACTAAACAACGATATATTGTTATAATATTATTATGGACTAGCCATTATGAATAGTATTAACTAAATTTTGAATTTTATAACATTATTTTTCATCATACACATTTTCTAGAATATGGTATGAGAAGAAAATAATTTTTTCGTGTAAAATATTTATTTTTCAAAAATTGCAGTTTTCCCGACATTTGATGGTGCACCCACTTTAAATCTTATTTTTGACATGTCTATAAGTTCAATTTGACAAAATAAAATTATTATTTGGAATCAGGATATAAAAATTTACTTTGGATAAATTTTTCATATTATTCTGATAACTTTCAAATTTTAATGAATAGTAAAAACACGGTATATTTTAATTAAAACAACTTTTTCCATCACAATAATTTATATGGTTATATTATCTTTCTAATTGGTTTTAAAGTGTAATTATAATATATTTTTACCATTTAATACAATTTTGTTCATTAGAATTAATTTCACCTTGAAGTTGAATATAAACAAGTATCAATCTTTTGATAGTTATTGTTTCTTAAAAACACGCTATTTGTTTTGATAACGGGAATTTATATTAAAATTAATTAATGACACTTCTATGTTTTGAATTTGAAAAAATAGACATAAATTTTGAATTCAGAATATCAAATAATTCTTAGGCTGATATTTTGGTATTTTTCTGAAAAACTTTAATTTTCGAGGAATAGTGAAACCACTTAGTGGTAGTTAAAAAATTGAATTTTTCATTTAAATGAAATTTTAACACTTCTATGAGTTGAATTTCAAAAATACTAGAGATAAGGTTAATATCAAGGACTAAAATGTGGTTCAATGAGATGAAAATATTTTTTGGTGAATAGTAACGTTTTATTTTTATTTACAACGGTTAAAAGTAAAAAGGGTAATTAAGGGTAAAAATGATAGTATTATTACCCTAAAACATGTCCTACTTCTATTGTTTAAGTGTAATTCGACCTAAAACAACCTTATAAATAAAATATGACCATTTAGGCCCACTTGGATTAGATTAGGACATTTATTATTAATTTATTTAAAGAAGGGTTAAAATGGTTAAAATCAAAGTTTAATAAATAAAACATTTTTAATATAGGGTTATACATAAGATAAATTCTACTATAAATATTAATTAGAAAGTTAAGAATATTTCCTACATTATGGTATTTTATTTATAATTTTTAGACATTATATAATTTAATTTATTTATGACACAATTATGATGCAATAATTATCTTATTAATGAAATATTAACATAATTGATGATATAAATACCAAAATAAATGTAATTTGGGACTTTTTATGGATTACACTAATTTTATAGCTTAACATGACATGTTATTATTTATTTAATTATCGTTTTTTGAACTAATCATGATGTTATGATTTTCACAAAAATCCATTACCAAATCGTGTCAAAATTGACATAAAATAGTTTTTAAAAAAACTTTTATATTATTAATTGTTATTATATGCATAAAAATCTAAGGTTCGGTCAAGATAATTATATCATGATATTTGTATCATTAATGGACCACTTGGGGGTTGCTTATATGTATATGGTATGTTTATTAACTATATAATATAAAAATACAAAGTGACCTCGTAAATGTCAATCTAATTAACTAAGAGTTAAAACTAAATGATAAGGTTAATATAATGTCCCAGAATTGTCTAAAATCTATTGGTTGAGAGGATTTAGACCCATACCCACTTTATCCTCGAAATATATCAATTTGGATCTATTAAAAACCGAATATGATTTTATTATAAAATAATATTTTAAGTTTTTCCAAAGGTGCCCCTCTCCTCCCTTATAAAAAGGGCACCCTTTCCCTCTTCTCTTCACACCCTTTTCAGCCTTGAAGCTCGGAAAACCCCTGCCCATTTATCTTCTACACATAACTAGAAACATTCTGTAGGTTCTGGTCTTCTCAAATGACCAACTCTACTTCCTTAAGAGAAGGCTTAAAGGAGGTGCGTCGAAGAAGAGGTAATCACTTCTTCTGATTCTCTCAAGTTTCTTTCTTCTTCTACATCTTCTTCTTTAGTTGTATCATTATAAAGTAATAACATCAGTATTAATTATATACTGATATGTTATTATAAATATGAAACAACCCTATTTCACCTTCTATCCATCCTGCGGAAAACGAAATCACCGCGCGTGCGTACGTACGGAATACCGTCTCAACGCCGTGGTGCAATCTATTTTCGACCACCACCTTACTTGGATGGGAATAATGGTGTAAATAAACAACTATATGTGATTATTTTAAAGTGATATTGATTCTGAAATATTATACATACACTTCAATACAATTCCATGATCATGGGAATGATATCATCGCTCGTGCGTACGTACAGACTACCGTCTCCACGACGCGATGAGATTCATTCTCCATGTTAACCATTCATGAATGATTATAAAGTATATATAATAAGTAATCATGAAATATATGACATAATAATGATACTGTATTTATATATATATATGTATATATATGTATTTCATCTACTTAATTCCATTTAATTCAACAAGGAAACAAAAACAACGTTCATGCGTACGTACGACATACCGTCTCCATGAATGGTGTATTTCATTCCATTTATCGATCTATCATGTATATATGTATATGATGAATATATATTACATATAAATCATGTTTTACATTCTGTAATTAATTAAATCAGGATATAAGTAATAATATCAAGAACAACAATTCCAAACAAGTACGATAAAATAAAACGATTTTACCCAAAACGCTGCTTTAACATGGAACTTAAAAAAGAATGGGTAATATAAAGTCATAAGTGAACCATATATGATATCATAACAATGAATATGATTCTGTAATAAGTCAATGACATTATTTAAATCATTATATAGGAGTTTCAGATACATACGAAGCATATCAGACCTAAGGTAAGGGATAACTTTTCCAATCTTGTTCTTATATGAGATTGTTTATTCATAAGTATTTACTGAGGTTGTTGTTATCATCCTTGTCCATGTTTCCTAAAAATGGTTTCATGTATTTTTAAAGTCATTTTTAACCATTTTTGACTTTTAATACATGGTATTTAAGGAATATTTTTTTAACCATATGAGGTACTTTTTGACTTTTCCGACAAAAGTACGAGGAGAATGTTATTTTTAACTTATACGGCGTGAACAGATTTTTATGGTTTCATAAAGCCTCATTTTCTTGAATCTTACTATACAATATTTCATGATTATTTTCAACAAAAACCTTTTCTTTTAAAATTTAATGGCATTTTGTAAAAAGAAAATTATTTTGAAGAAGGAAGGATATTTTCCTCAAGATTTCATTTCAAGTGTTTTATCAAACATATTTTCCATCTAAAATGACATTATTTAATATTTTTATGATTCAAGTATAATGTATTCATTATTTACATGGTTTGATTCTTCATATGATGAAATGATATCCATTTTTTATATGGATTTTGTTATAATGGAATGATGTTTAAGAATACCATTCTATTACATGGGTTATGCTATGATGTATGATTTATGGTTTTTGTGGCACACGAAAGAATGATTTCACTATGAAATGGGTTGGACCTATATATACCTCCAATGCATTGGGTAAAGTTTTATATCTCATGAGATAGACATGGATGGAATCGTAGGTTAATCTGGTTCAGTAATACAATACTGGAACAAGGAGTGAACTCGATTCAGAAAGGGACATTGTCCACTAAGATGGTCTTGGAAGAAATGCCTTGGATAATATGGAAATCATATCATGTGCATAATGGTTTCCACAATCACATGTTTTATTCCCATTCTATTTTAGCATGATTGATGTTCCTTTATGATATATGCCTTACGTACTTCCAAGATTTATGTCTTTGCTCACAATTTTGATGTTTAGATTTTATGTTCAAGATTTTGCATTCAAATGTTTATGGATTGTTTTATGTTCTCTATGTTTACCATTAGTGAGCATTTGAGCTCACCCTTTTTGTGTTTTCTTTTATCTAAGATTTAAAGAAAGGTTTTAGGTAAGAAAACCAAAGGGGAAGATCTTTATGGGAGATGTTGAAGTTCTTTCACCACGATTTGAAGATTATGTGCCGAGTTTCCAAAGGCATTAAACTATTAATGTCCTTGAGTGTTGGTTTTTGTTATGTATTAAGTATTCCATAAAAGTAATGTACTGTCCATGTACTTCAATATTTGGGTCTCTACATTCAAACATTGAGGAAATTATTTTTAAAATAGCGGAAATTTAACCCACCATGATTTTAAAATAACAATATGGCTGATAGTGTAGAGACCTAGTTTTTTCCCTGTAATACTTAGAAATATTAAAAAATATATTTCCAGAGCATGGAGCGGAGAGGGTGTGAAATTCTAAGGCCCAATTTTCCCATAATGAATTTTTTCAAAATATTAAATTCATTTTATATTGTGTGTGCACAGTTAATTAAAAAAATATTATTACTCTTAAATGTTTGATTTTATTGTAAATATGAGACCAAGGGTGGGTCTAAAATGTAGTGTTTCTACTAGGAACAACATAAAATGAGTCGGCATGGGATATTTAGACCCCTCCCTCAATGGTGGTAGGTTTGAGTGATATAATTGAATTAATTAATTTCCTTTTAACCTAAATGAAGCATTATAAATGTATTGATATAGAGGATTTTCCAAGGTCATTATCATCATCTTGGGAATAAACTGTGAGAGTTATCACCCTCCACCTTTGGCGAACCACTTCAATAAATGAAGAAACATCATATCAGATAAGATCAAGACAAGGTGAAAGAAACAGACCCCCTCCCTCATTTTTGAATGCTTTCTTCACCAGTGATTGATCCAAAAAAGTGACAGATATCATAAATTGGTGTGTACTCCCTTTTTTATTAAATTTACAAGCATATCGAACATTGTTCTTAGATTTACACCCTTGATTGGAATCCTTTGTACGATCCTAAGTATTGAAACATATTGGTAAGTTTTTATTCTAATTTGAATTCCCCATCTTTATCAGTTGGACTAGAATTATAGGGAAAAGATCATAAAATAATCTATCTTATGAAATTTATCCCTCTTTATTTCATTTTTCACTGATAGAACCCCCTAGTTCCTGGTTAGATAGTTGTCAGGTGACCGGACCTCGATCAGATGCCCAAATTTGTGGAAGATCGACGAAAATGTGACTATATCACGAGTTGAGCATTGATCTGGAATCATTATGATGAAGGGATTCTAAATATTATGATTTGGGGATATATTACCATGTTTATAATGAATGGGTTTGTGTGGAACAAATAATTAATCCCCAATAACTTTCGGTAATTTCATTCTGGAGAATAGAGATTCAAAACCATTATTTTCGGCTAGATCCACAATTTTTTAGAAGAGCTATAGTGGAATCCATGAATGTTAATGCAGATTCAAATTTTGGATGAATATCCAATTAAAATCATAACAATTCAAAGATATCCCAACCATATACCTTGTAGTATGAAGAACACACAGCATGTAGCCTCCCTAAGCGGTGGATCTAAGGTTTAGAAAAAGATAAGGATGGCATGGCATGTAGTCCTCCATCACATTCCATGTATCCCTTCTCTAGTTGAAAAAACTATGTGATGGGTCACATGGGCGGGGAATCCATGTAAGAGAACACATACATTTGATGACCACACATGCATCATCCCACGTGGATCAAAATTCGATGTGCCAGAGTACATGGACATAGGGTCTGAGTACACAGACATGGCCAGAAAACATGGCCATGTCCCTAAATAGTTGGGAAATGTAGTGCAGTCGACCTACACAACTTGTAAACATACATGGACGACAACCATGTATAGACCCAAGACATATACAATTAGTTAAGATGGACTACACATGGTGTGGGTCCCCTCACAATTCATGTTCTACCTGTGCTATCCTGAGAAAACATTAAACTTCCATATATCCTTCTTTTGAACTCATATTTTGGCCAACATGAAGCCTATCCTAATTGTGTATCTACATAGAATGAGATAATGAATTCATAATTGGGTTTCAAGATATAATGTGAAGTGTTATGGGTTTGACACATGTTTAAAAAAATTCATATGATGATAGTATTCATATAGAATCACTAGATTATCTAGGGATTACCCTCCCAATGTAATGGGTTGATCAGGGTCATTCCCCAATGGAAATACTGAGCATACCCTCCATCTAGGCTAGGTAGTGGAATTTAATGATGATATTTCCTAGTTAACCTATGGTAGGACTAGGAAGTGGTGTTCCTCAACGTTCCCATATTACCCTCCAACTGGGCTGGGTAGTGGCATTCCCCGATGACATATTTCAAGCATAACCCTCCATCTATGATAGGAAGTTGAGTTCCCTGAATACTTACCTAGATTACCATAAAGTAGGACTGGGTTGTGGCATTCTCCTATGAAATCCTTGAGGATAACCCTACAGTCGGGCTAGGTGGTGGAGTTCCTTGATGACTATCATAGTAGTAACCTCTTTTAGTACCTGGGTACAAGATCCTTACTTAGAATTTGTGGCCCCTAAACAATGTATCATAGTGAAGATACATGGTTTGACATAGCTTTGGACTAATAAGGAATATGGACACTTTCCCCACAAAGACATGTCCTTGTGACATTACCTAAAACCATTTAGGTGTGTCAGAACCACCCAAAGAGGATAACATCAAGGTGTGGTGATTGATACACTTATACCCATGTGTTCAGGGTATACCATTATATTATAGGCATCGTAGATGGATTACCCTGGAATAGTTGGTTACTCTTCTTCTTGGTCTAAGTTTGGATATGGATATCCCCTTACTTTCTTGCATGAGATTCGTTGACTGAGAATAAATATTTATATATATATTCCATCAACGCCCACTTCTTGGGTATTGTTACTCTCATTGTTGGAGACGAGAAGACGCATGGGGTATGCCACATGCATTCCGTATTTAGCTTCTCATGGTATGATGAGCCCACTTTTCTGCTATAGGCAGGGAAGACTCAACGATAAGATCATCTTGTCACCATATTGAGCTCCCTATGTTTGGGTGAGTTCACTTTCTCCCTCCTATTGGGTTGAGATGTACTCTCTTACTATACCATGGTCTATCTAGTTCTTCCATCTTTCATTGTACATCTTGACACTACTCCTTCACCTTTTCTGAGCATTATAATGGGTTTGTATATACTCACCCCTATATGGGGTTTTCCCATCACATACCCTATTTTTTGAAAATAGTGGACCATTCGATCATGACTTCATAAGAGATTAGGGATAGGTGGTTCTTTGTTCGAGTATGGTGGTTGTAGCTTTAGACACAGGAGCCGAGATCTCTCAACTATTTATTCTTTTCCCATTTTTGATAGGCTGGGACATATTTCTAGTTTGGGAATGTATTTTCCCGTATTATTTTTCATTATACACTACCATACTTCTTTATGTTTAGTGGTTCATACATATTTGGTACATTTATAGCATTTTTGCATCATTAATTTCGTTCCCTTTGTACTTTTTCATTGAGTTAGCTGCGTGTGTATACTTGTTCTTAGGAAAAGGTCTCCCCGTGTTAGTTATTCCCTTTGTGCTTGTCACCACCACCTAGCCTATGGAGTTAGTCGTGGGGTAGTTGAGGCTTGAGCCCCATCTTAGCTCAGGTCGTTAGAGATTGTTATCAAATGTGGTAATATCCTTGGGACATTGTTTGATTGTTCCACAAAAAGGATTAGGATGGGTTTAGGGAAACAATATCAATGTGTCTTGAGTATGGTTCTCAGTCTAGGAAGTCTAGTGATGGTGCAGTGACTAACGTAGCCATTAACCAGGACCTTGACTACCTTATTATCAACTTGGTATCTCGAGACATTTTTTGTTGGGATCAATGGTACCTTCATCATATAGGATCATGTATTTTACTGTCCTTTTGAGTCATCTCCCCATTTTTGTTGATATATATATAAGCTCATATGATCATGGTACACCTTAATAACTATCAAGATGCCTCTACAATGACATCCATCCAGGATACTAACTCTGGTTCGTAATGACAACTTTATGAGAGATGAGGCCTCAGTTTAGGGTCCATATTGTGATCCCCTTCCCTTAGACGGTAAGGTAGCATCACCTACACCTATTGGGAAGTAGATCATACGAATAGAGTAGGTTATGGAAGTCTGCAGGCAAAGCGCACTCCACATTTTTCAACATTAGAGACCGCAGTGTGCTAGATCCTCATGTAGTGAAGGATTGGATAGAGTTTGTGATCCAAATATTCTACATTTTTTGGACAATGATGGATCATATGTTGGATTTTGAATCCTTCCTTTTATGGTATTGACTAGGTGTTGGTGGAGCCGGGTTACAGATATGCACGATGAGTCAACACTCTAATGGGACAACTTCCATTAGCTATTCCATGAGGAGTAATACCCCTCCTTCTTACCTTCAGTTTGGATATAGTTTCTTATAGAGATTTAGTAGGGAAGGGTGAATGTGGTTGAGTACATGTATTGGTTCATAGACCTTACACTCTTCTCTCTCAACATGATTTGGGATGGCTACTTTGGAGCACAATAGTTTGACTAGGGAATCTATAGAGAGATTTAATCCAGTAGAGTGCCCTTGTTCTTCCAAACCTATGAACAAGAGATGGAGATGGAACTAGTGATAAAAAGAATTATTTCATAAGGATGTCAGGTATCTGGAGATGGCAACAGAACTAAGTCATCTACAACAGTTGGGAGGCACAATAGATCTCAGAACATGATAATATTCCACATTTAATCACAGGAACATGACTGTATGGTTACAAGGAATCATATATTACTACAGGATCCCATATAGGGGTGATTATTTACATGTGAATGGTGAGGTACCATGCCAACGAACATCCTGTCTAGACGTACTAAGCAGCCCATGCATATATTTGATGGACCTCCACGGTAGAGGTAACAATGTGATGAGGGATCTCCCAAGAATGGATTGGGGTCCCCAAAGAGTCAATGCTTGAAGATATGTAGAAGGAGCTACAGGTGGAAGAATATTGTATGAGATCCTTCCACCACCACAACTATTTGTACCCCATCTGGCTCAAGGAGATGGCTGTCGTGGCCGATGACAGCTGTAATCTTTGAACATCCACGACTCTACAGTTCACGTAATGATTTGAGGCATGATATATGCTTATTATAATCTTTCCTCAGTATCAGTATGCAATTGTCAAATCCATTATTTTATCTTGATACTCTTGGTATGGGAGTTGTATCTCCTAGTGAAGGCCCTTGCATAACAACTTTGTCTCGAGGTTCCTACCGAGAATGCTTCTAATGTGTCTTTCATCTATAGGTAGTGTGTGCCATCTCTAAGCAGGAGAGAGGGTCATGAGGAACGTTTTGGTAATAATTATGGAACCTGATGAAATAATATTGGGAATATATTTTATTTCCATGGTCCAATCCCATATTGATTTTCAACGTAGACCAGTTAGATTCCTACATTCTGATGGGACGAGGTTCCCCTTTTTTGGTAAGAGAGACCTCATAGTAGGACCAATGGATTCTATGACCAGAAGCTCCTAGACTATCACTGATCCGTTGGAGAATGTAATTATGGGTGAAGTAGACTCTTTAGTCATATGGTTTTCTTTAGTTGTGGATGACTATATAGATGTATTCCACAATGACATTATAAGACCACCTCTGAGGTGGGAGATAATGTTTTCATAGACATTTATCCTTATAATACCCCTATATCTTCTATGTCATATCATATAGAACCTTCCAATATCTTATAATTATGGTTATAGTTAGAGTACATTCATTAAAAATGTTTCATCGGACCCAGTGTGTCCCCTAGGAATCTTTTATTCCATTCTTGAACAAGTCAGATAGGAACTTACTACTTTAAAAGGATTATAGTTGCCCAAACCAGGGCATGATTGTGCAAATGTACCCCTTTATAAAGATTGATGATCTATTCAATCAGTTTTAAGGTGCGATATGGTTCTCAAAGATCGGTATTAGGTTCGACTACCACCAGTTGAGTGTTCTTGAAGTTGGCCTTCCAAAGATTGTGTTCTGATGTCGACATGGATAAGAAGAGTTCTTAGTAATTCCCTTTGGTGTGAAAAATTCCAAAATCATCTATATGTATTTAATTAAATAGGTTTTTCAGCCTTAGATAGACTAGTTTTTTTATTCAACGACAACGTATTCATATACTTTACAATAGAGGTGGAGTATGCAGAGCACTTGAAGATGGTTCTTGATTTACTTGGAGAGAACCAAATTTATGGAAAGATCTTGATGTTATAGTTCTAGGTATATGAGGTCACTTCATGGGGCATTTCATTTCTAAACAAGGATTAGTCAAGGATCCAGTGAAGATTGAATCCTTGGTTACATGCGAACCACACAATAATGTTTTATAAGTGGGCCGTTTTCTTAGCATGGTGGGGTAGTGTTGGATATATTTAGTCGATTTCTATAGAATTTAATCCACTTTAACATCCTTGACATGAAAGGGACAAAATTGTAACTAATATGAGTAGTGACCAAGGGTCATTGAGGATTTGAAGAAGAGTATAATGAGTGCTCCTGTGTTGAGACTACCAGAGTAATTCATTAAGTTCATAGTGTATTTTGATGCCTTATGAGCAGTGTTGGGTTGCCTATTGCAAAAAAGACAAGTATTCACACATATAGGTTGAGGCAGTTGACACCACATGAGAAAAATTATGAAACTCATGTCATATATATATCATTGGTTGTATACTCCTTCATTATGAGGAGGAACTACCTCCTAGGTGAGATCTTTGTAGTTTACACAATCCACTAAAATATCAAGTACATTTTCACTCAAAGGGACCTGAACTTGAGGAATCAACACTAGATAGTATTATAGTATGACTTCATCTTCAAGATAACCTATACTACAAGAAAGGGTAAATTTTTAGATGATTCCCTTACCCAGAAGTTCTAGGATCACCTTGTGTGTTAAGCTTCAATGATTTTAACTTCCTTCTGGCCGGATCTAGTAGAACATGAGAGTACAACTTTTATACAGTCAATGGTGTTGAATCCTTCACTCCTCAAGAATGTGATAGAGTCTCAGCTGGGTTACATCTAATGTGAGGTCATGCATGATTATATATCCATATGGGATGTACCTAATTCATATTCTGAAGGATGGAATCAGTACATCTTATTCTAGGGGAAAAAAGTGGTTCAAGTAGCAATGTGGGAGGATGTGATGCAGGAGTTCCACACTTCTACCTTAGTTATACATACTGGTCTGTGAAATATGTATAGAGACCTATAGTGGAATATTTTTTGTTCCTTCATGAGATGAAGAATGCCTAAGTTCATATCATGGTGCCTCAACTATCAATAGGTAAAACCTAAGCACCATGTTCTGGTGGGATTGTTGCACCTCTTGAGATCCCAGAGTAGAAATGGGATGATATATCCATGGTTTTTTTCATGGTCATTACTCACATAGATAAGGGACACAACACCATTTAGGTGATAGTTTACTGAATCATGATTTAAGAAAAATTAATTTCCATCAAGGATATGATTTCAGTGGATAGTTTGGTGTAATTGTATGTACAAAAGATTTTAAAATTTCACAGGGTTCCCTCGACGATTATCTCTAATCATGATGTGAAGTTTACATCATGATTATAGAGAGGCCAAATGGAGTCATTCAATACCCAGATGTGGATTATTACAACCTTTCACCCCCAAACTGATTGGCAGACCAAGTGTACTATCCAGGTTTGGGAAGATATGTTGGGGGCTTTCATGTTAGACTTCATCTTGAGTTGGGAGGATCACATTCAATTTTTAGAGTTTTCAAACAATAATAGTTTCCACTCAGTGATCGGAATGGAACCTTTATATGTACCATATGGGAGACCGTGTAGGTTACCCATATTCCAGATAGAGAATGGGGGGTCATCTTGTGTTGGACTAGAATTGGTATAGTAGACTACCGAGAAATTTCAGGTTATCTAGGAATGGATGAGGATAGCCTAGAAAAGACAAAAAATCCTACACAGATCACAATAATAGGACCTTGGAGTTATATTAGGGAGACCATTTTTTCCTGAGATTCTCATCATGGAATGGAATGCAGTGGTTTGGTAGGAGAGTAAAGCTATCCATGTGGTTTATAAATACATTTGAGATCTTGTAGAGGGTTAGAGAGTTTTTATCCCACCTCACACTACCCCCATAGCTAAAGTGGGTGCACGGTTTCAACCATGTGTCATGGATGAGAAGATATGTGAATGACCCTACAGACATCATTCACTGGGGAGAGATAGAAATCAAGGATAGATCCACATTTTCGGATTACCTGATGGAGAACAAGTATTGGCATGAGCGGGGAATACAAGTACAAGTCATCCCTTTGGTTCACAGGTTTTGGTAGCATCAAAATGTGTAGGAAAGTTCATGGGAGTGGTAGATCCACATGCATGCTTAGTATCCAGGGTTATATTCTTAGTTTTACTTTTTAAGGATAAAAAGCTTGAGGGAGGGAATGATTAAGTAACATGATTTTTTATTTATAATACTTCTTTATATTTTTAAATATATTTCCTAATCTTTGATATGAGATTGTGTGTGATTTCGAGTCCCGTTGTTCCTAGAATTAATTTTATAAAAATATTAATTGTATTTTATATTACGTGAGTGGTTAATAAAAAAATATTTTAAATAATAAATAGTTGATCATATTGGAAATCCAAGACCATGGTTGGGTTTGAAAGGCAGTGTTAACAATAGCCACGACATAAAATGAGTCATCATAGGACGTTCATACCTTTCTCCCACTGGCGGTATGTTTCAGTAAATTAATTAATTACTTATTTAAATAATTAAATTACTTTTTACCTAAATGATACATTATAAATTTATTATTACATTGAATTCAATATGTTTAGTCTCATAATCTTGGGAATCATTAGAAAGGGATCTCTCCATCCTCTATTGGTGATCCTCTTCAATGAATGAAAAAACTTCAGATCGAATCGAAGCAAGACATGATGAACACAATAGATTTTCCTCTCTTATTGGTGAACACGTTCCTTACCAATGATTGACCCAAACATGAGGTAGGGATTTTAAAAAGGACTTTATGCCCATTTTTATTAAATGTTTGAGTAGATTGAATTTTATTCTTTTATAAGTACCCTTGATTGAAAATCTTTCTATGAGATTACGTATTAAACCATCTTTTTGAGATTTTTTTCATATTTGGATTGCTCTTTATTGATTAATTGGACAAGAATTCTTGGAAAAAAATCATAAAAAATTTTATTATGCCTTTTCTCCTTTGTTGTTATCATTCTTCAAAGATAGAAACCCATGGTTCCTAGTTTGATAGTTGTTGGGAGACCCGAGCTCGATCGGATTCCGTGATTTGTGAAGGATCAACGAAATGAAAACCATATAGCGAGTGAAGTAGAGATATGGAATCATCATAGTGACGGGATTATAAATCCAATGATTTGGGGCCATATTAAAAGTTTTTAATGAATAGGTGCATGATGAACAAAGAATAAAATCCATATACTTTTCGGGGATAAATTTCTGATTAATTCTAGATCAAAACAATAATTAATGGCCAAAACCACCGTTTTCAAGTAGAATAGAGGGGAATCCATGTCAGATGAGGTTGATTCAAAGGGAGGATAAATATATGAATAAAGTCTGAAAGTTATGGAGAAATACTGACATCACATTATATAGTATGACGAACACATGAAATTTATCTTCCATAAGTGGAGACTCTAGGGTTTGGGAAAAGATATGGATGACATGTCGTGTAGTCCTCCATCACACGCGATGCATCCCTTCCCCAGTTAGACATCCCATGTGATGGGTCAGACTGGTAGTGAATTTTTGTAAGAGAAAAATGACACAATTTGACCACACATATGACCTCCCATGTTGATCAACACACTGTAGACCAGAGTACACAATCACAGGGTCCGACTACACATACATATCTCGTAGACATAGCCCTATCCCTGGATAAGTGGGACATTCTATGTAGTCCACCTACACTGCATAAACCCTTATATGGATGGGATCTATGTATTGATAAGAGAAATTTCTAGGTAGTGAAGAGGTATGAAACTCTGTGTGTGTCACCTCACATGTTGTGTACTACTAGAGCTCTCCTGAACGAACTTCGAATGTCCATATATCTTTTGTTTGATCTTGGATTTTGGCCTAAGAGAATCCTATCCTGGGTGTTTTTTCACGTAGAATGTGATGGTTCCCTTAGAAGAGTATTTAGGGACATAATGTAAAATGTTTTAAGTCTAACATGCATTGAGGCAACACCTGATGATGACATCAATCTTATTGATTCACAAGTGCATCTCGGACATACCCTTCAATTAGGCAAGAAAGTGGAATTCCCCAAAGATAATACTAGGATTACATTCTAGTTGGGATAGTTAATGGTGTTACCTGATGTTTTTATTGAGCTTACCCTCCTTCTAGATTGGGTAGTGGTATTCTATAGGGTTCTTTATGAGTTTCTTTCTAGTAGGACTGTGCATTGGAATTCCTTGATGTTCTTGGATTACCCTCTAGTTGGGTTGGGAAGTTGCATTACCCAATGACATATTCCAGGTGTAACCCTCCAGCTAGTCTTGTAAGTGGAGTTCGTTGATGACTCACTGGTCATACCCTCCATTAGGACTAGGTGCCGACATTCCCCAATGAATTTCCTGAGCATAACCCTCCATCCGAGTGGGGCAGTGGAGTTCCTTGATGACTATCAGTGTAGGAAAATCCTATCGAACTAGTGTATGTGATCCTTAAATAGAATTTTTGGACCCTAGACTATACAGAATAGTGATGATATGGTTTGACATAGCTTTGGACTCACAAGGAAGAGGGACACTTTCCCCACCAAGACGCTTCCATGTGACATGATCTAAAATAGTGTGGGTGAGTAAGTTCCACCCAAAGATGGAATTATTATGGTTTTATATTGATTCCCTTAATCTTTTGTGTTTAGAGTAGACGCGTGAGATTCTAGGCATCATGGATGGCTTACCTTGTAACTGTTGGTTACACTTCTTCTTGGGTTGAGCTATGAGATGGAGATCCCCGTAATCTCTCAATTTGGATTCCATGACTGAGCATATTTATATATATATCCTACTTCAGTTCCCAATCCTTGGATATAGTTTCTCTCCTTTTAGAATAAGTGAAGATGCACTGGGTATGCCACATACATTCCATGTTTAGCTTCACATTGTTGGATGAGTCCACTCTCCTGCTATTGGTAGTGAAGAATCTATGAGAATTTCATATTATCACAATGTCATGTTCCTTGTGTTTGGACGAGTTCACTTTCACTCAGTTGTTGGGTTGATCTGGACTCTCTTACATTAACTGGTTCTATCTCATACTTCCCTCTTTAGATTCTTCTCTTACTTCCCCCTTCACTTTTTTGAGGTGTTCTAGTGGGTATGTATATACTCATCCATACATAATCTTCTCCCTAAAAATGTCATGCCTTTTTCATATAGTGGAAAGATCAATCATGACTTCAAAGGATATTAGGGATATGGGGTTCTTTGATCGGGTACAATGGCTGTGGCTTAGGATATTGGAGCCAGGATCCCTCTATTATTTAGAATTTCTAGTTCTATCAGGTTGGGACATATTTATGGATTGAAAATGCATTTTTTCATTTAATTTTCATTATAAACTATTATACTTCATTCTTCTTAGTGGTCCAAGCATATTTTGTATATTCATAGAAGTGTTGTGTCTTTCATTTCATTCCCTCTACAATTTTGCAATGATTTGGTTCTGTTCATGTGTAAAGGTTCTTATGAAATTCCCACCCCCATTGAGTTAGTTATTCCTTTGGTGATTATCTCCACCCCCTAGATTATAGAGTTGTACTTGGGGTAGAAACAGATCGAGCCCCAGCTTGGGTCAGGTCATGACAGATCATTCATGTCTTTCCCTGTACAATTTTTCATTGAGTTGGTTATGTAAGTGTATATAAGTTCTTAGAAGAAATATTCTCAGAGTTAGTTATGCCTTCAGTGCATGTCTCCACCCACTGGCCTATGGAGGTGGGCTTTGGAATGTTTAAGCTCAAGCCCCAGCTTGGGGTGGGTCGTGACAGGTAGTATAAACAATTCGTAACATAGAGAATTAAGAAAAACATGATATAATATTAAAATATTATTACTTAGGAAAATAGTTATTGTCTTGATATTAGATTAATGTAAATGAAAATGTTGAACCACATTATAGATAAAATTTACATTTTTTAATATAATTCTTTTATTATTAATGAATATGATCTCAATTTTTAGAAACATCATTTCATATTTCAAAAAACCTTTCTTTAAAAAATGGGTTTCATTGATTTTTTGGGGAAGTATTATTAATTTCAATCACTTTTAAATATTATATTTTATAAAATTAATGTCATTGTTATACCCATATAGTAATTATGTTATAGGTAATTTTTTGATTTTTCATAAATGTCTTATTTTTCATTGAGTAGTGAAAAATAAATATTTTCATTGAAAACTCTATTTTTGTTTCAATAATTTACAAAGTTACATTTTGATTTAAGATTGATTAAACAAAAATATTAAATCTATTGTATTATTAATAACATAAGTTTCTTCTTTGGAATCAATATTATTCTTTAATTTACTATAATAAAATTTATTCTAAAAAAGTAATTTTTTGGAAAAATTTATTTTTGTGTGTTTTGAGTATCAATTTTAAATTAATTTCATTCATTTATATAAATTGAATAAAAAAACAAATTCCATATTTCTAACTAGGAGTTCAAAATTTTTTAAATAGGTCCCTTTTATTTTCTATTATTATAAATAGTAACCATAATAAATAATGTTAGTCATGGTAAGGGAAATATTGGGTAATTAAGGTTACAAATAAGATGACAAGGACAAAAAAATGATGCTAAAACATTCCATTAACATATTATATTGCTGGTGTTTTTATATTTCCTTCCATTTATTGAATATAATTTCTATTTATTTCATATTCCATTTATTAGGATCTTTATATTAATTTAAGAAAATAATAAATAAAAAATGTCAATCTCTTAACATTATTAACTATATATTATTATTATAAGGGTTAAATGGGTCATGTCTAGTTATAAATATTTATGTCAATCATAAACTATTTTTTTATATAGTGGTAATTTATTTATAATTATTAGTGATTAAATAATTACTATAAATTCTTCTAAAACAATCATACAGTGTTTGCTTAAATAATTTTAAAAGAAAATTATTTATTTTCAAAAACACAAAAAGTAGTATTTTTTGAGTGATTTACAATTACCTAAGAATTTAAAACATATATATTACATATTACATAATTTTTAAATTAAAATATAGTAATTATACATTTTCATTGTTAACATTAATGTCAAATTAAATGAATAGTGTCAAAATTTTCATTAATTATATTTTATGAAAATAATAACACATTAAATTATTTAAAAAATCATAAAAATAATAAAATATGAAAATTAGATGAAGATATTGTTTAAAATTTCATCCATTTTCCATTTGTGTGCAAATTGTTACTTTATATATAAAATTATAACATGTTAGGTCTGTAACATTTGTTACTATGATTATGGTTAAGATATGTAAACTGTTTTGTTTGACTAAAAGATATGGTTTAAAATACCTCTTAAACCTATACAAGTTTTATTGATTGATGATAATTAAAAAATATCCAATATTATATTATAAAATATGGCCACATATTTTAACTTGAACATTGAAATTAATTTATTATATATAAATATTTTTATTAATTCCATGTGTGCCCTTCCACCCACTATAAAAAGGAACCGGCACTCCAATATAAAATACACCACCTAGAAACATATTAACCTAACCATACTATTCTAAATATCAATATCAAAAAAATTATTAATTTTTTTGGCAATAGTAATTCTAAAATAATAACCCTAAGTTCCATAATAGATGAACTAAGGGAGCTCTTTCAAATAAGAGGTAATCATCTATACCGGAGTACAAATTTATTTCTTATTCAAAATTATATAAACAAGTTTTAAACATAATATAATAATAATTTAAATATAATAAATATTCTTATATGTTATTATCAATATGGTAGAACAAATTTCTATCTCTTTACCTTTCTAAAAAAAATAAAAACATCATTCCAGTGTATGTATGGTGCATCGTCTCCACTTAGTGGTGTGATTAATTTTTTATCATTATTTACATTGATGGTCATGAAGATGGAAAAATTAAATTATATGATATTTAAGGAAAAATATTCTTCTAAAATTATAATATCATATATAATTTATTACCTTCAAATACATTGAAAAACAATAACTATGCACGGGCGTATGTATAGAATTTCATCGACACGAAGCGATGTGAATTGTTTTTGATTTCCACATTAAATGGAATGTAGTATGGATATATTTATTAATTATATATGATATATATGATATAAAAATTATACTTTAATTTTGATTTATTATTTAGCTTTAATTCATTTCACCAGTAAAAAAGTGAAAGCAATATTTTTGAGTGCATACGGCTCACCGTCCCCATGAGCGGTGTAATTAATTTATCAATATATAAATTTTACAGATGATTACATATCATTATATAATGAATATATATTTTATTTATATATTTATTAACATTTTGGATATGATTTACTAATGATCAATATAAATTTTATAAAACTACCTAACCAAAAACATACTTGAAAAGAAAAGCACTTATAACCCAAAATATTGATTTTAATTGAGAATAGTTAATAAATACGTAATAAATGGATATAGGTAAATTATATATGGGATGATATATATGATTAAAGTTTTGTAATATAAGTATAATTATTCCATTTTTATTATCTGTGATGTTGGAAGGCATACATTTAAATTTGGATCAAATGTATGGGTTTTTCACCTAAATATTATTTCATTGATACATGTTTGGGGTTATGTTCATATTTATTTTTCTGAGGTTATATTCTAACACATAGATAAAAAATATCATTATTACATTAATATTAATGTAATTTATAGATTTATTTTAATTAATTTATTTCATGGGGGTATGATCCAAATATTTCCAAGTTCCAAGGGTTTATTTAACAATCTAATCCTTATTTGGGATTATCTATGCTAAAGTATTAACTTAGGGAATTATTTTATATTTATATAAGAAACATAATATATTTTCTGGTCTTCTATTTATTTTTGTATATTACATGGTTTCCTTTCATATTCCACTCATTATGTATTCAAGATATAAAAATCATTTTATTAAAGAAAACCAACATTGATTTTATACTTGACCGGGAATATTTTTATTCCATGCCCATATTTTCCTTAAATTTATTTAATGAATAATGTTACTATTCTGTAATGAATAATTGAAGATATTATTTCCCATGATTTAATTTTAAAATATGGTTTAAATTAATTATTCTTGTTATTTTTTGGAATGAGGTCCCTATTTTTTCCATAAAAAAGTATAAAAGGGATATTTTTTAACTTATAATGCATGATAGTGTTTACTTCCATCAAGACTGGTTAATGATTTGAAACAAACAATTTATTTTATGATGATTATTTTCAAATACGTTTTTCCCAATTATTCTATCATTTTTGTTTTTAAATGTGGATTTCAATGTGAAATGGGTATTTTACTTATGAATGTTTTTGTTGACATTTTTATGGTATTTCAATTTGTAAAAAAATATTACCCTTTTATTCTCCTTTTGGTATATATTGTAGTTATAAAATATTTTTTCTATTTCAATAAACAGTTTATTATTAGTTTGATATGAGAATTTAGTGAAATTTTATATTCTTTTACTTCCAAAGTGGTTAATTTTGTAAAAAACCATGTTGACTAAGTTGTATTGTTTGTCCAAAAGTTGAATGAATTTTACTAATTAATTTATTTGTAGGGTTAATAATTACATATCCCATTGAATACTTTTTATAGATATGAGATAAAATAGATTGGGTACTTGTTCAAGGCCTTATCCATTTATGTATTTGTCTTAGCATGCAGACATCACTATATTTCTACATTTCTTAGCATAGAGCCTTGATGGTATGTTTTAGATTCCTTAAATTATTAATTCTATTAATATTAAATAATTTATTAATGTCCATGTATTTTTTTAAATTAAATGGTATGCATTGATATGTTTCATGATCTGGTGATTATTTATATTGAATAACATGGACTTTATATATTTTTACGATATTAATCTTTATGCACAATTTATTAATAAAATATAAATTTTTTTTAGTTATTTAAAATTAAATATTCATTATTCCCTACTAGATCATGATATATTATACTGTATGTAACCCTTATTAAGAAATTGAGAACACACATATTTTTTCCATACCCCATGATATGAAGAAGGAATATTTGGAAGATTTCAAGGATTTTGAATATTTAACTTAATTAAATTATTTATTTTCTATTCTCATATGTAATGTGAGAAACAATTATGTTTAGATTTGAACAAGACTATTAAACTATTATATTCTTTGGGATGTGATCTCTTGTATCTAGTTCTAATGTAATAAAGTTTCCACTGGATATGGGATACTACAGTTGGGATCAATATCAATTCCTAATACTTTTGATGTTTGACTCTCGCGTAGTCATAAATAATAAACAAAATATTTATGTGAATATATAAGGGGAAATTTGGGGTATCTTTTGGTATCCAAGTTATTATTTATCCCATTATCATTAAGAAATCACACAATATTTATATAATTATCATAACAAGGTTATAAAGATCTCTGGAGAATTTGGTTATATCAATAACTCTTGGTGATCTATGGATTTAGCTTTTAGTATAGAGATAATTATATAATAAGCTTATTCAAATAATTGATCTATGTAAATGCATGAAAATCGATGATGTAATCCAAACATCTATGAAAATATAGGTCCAAATGTTCATTTTCTCTTTAAACAATTTCTCATACCCAATACACTGAATGCTCAAATCCTATTTATTGTATCACTACTTTCATAATCTCAGACATCATGCCTTGTTTTCACATTGTTTCATCGATTATTTTTTCTCTCATTACTATACATTTATCTATCTTTGAAAAACGATTCCGAATAAATTTAAAAATATTGAAATAAATTAATTCAATATGTTTATTTACGTATTCAATATTTGTAATATTTCTCCCTATTGACTCATAAAAAAAGATTCAACACTATTTCTTTATTTGGTTAATCTCAGGTTCACATTACAAGATATATAAATATTCCTCATTCCTTTATCTAACTCTCATAAGTGAAATTTTACTTCTACCCTTCCTCACATACATTAAAAGCAACTATATATAAAATTAGTGGGATGTATCCTTCATCACGAGACTATGAAAACAAATTAAAAAAAATATGCTTTTTGAAAAATCATGGAATTCATACAAACATCTTCATTATAAACCAGTTTCTAACACAAGATTAAACACATCTAAGTAATGAATAATAAATTATCGTTTAATACATATAAACATAGTATATAGTATAATCATATTCTTGGAAACATATCTTGAATCTCTAAAGAACTGATTATTAGTGATTAATAGAAATCATCATTAACAAAACATCATCACACTTATATGTGAGATATATTATAATGATATTATTTATATATATATATATACACATATAACTATCATTTTGGTCTATCACATTCATATCATTTCACTATAGATCTTTTTCATCAATGAACAAATATCCATCTAATATAACAATGTCGGAATATGAAACCCTATTTGGTGTTTGTGATGTTTGAATTACTATGTAAAGGATCAAGAATATATATTTTTTATTCTCATATTCATTGGTTTTGTTCAATGGAAAAATGATTTTCCTTAAGGAAAATATCACACAAGACTCAAATATCTTACAAAAAATAGCTTTAAAATAAATATCTTCTAATAAAATTTCATTCACTATTAAAAAATATCATATGTGTTATGAAAAATTCTCATAATTATAAAGCTTTATAATCACATTATTATAATTTTTTTTAGTTCAATATTCTTAAACAACTTAAATATCTTAGAGAGGGTTCCAATATATCATATGCATAGCTTTATATTCTGATAGAATCAATGATTTTCAAAACCTTTTAGAAAAAATATACGTGAGGCCGATAAGATGTTAATCTTGTCCAAATATTCATTATCTAGGAGAGGAATTCGAGAACATAATAAATACCCATAGAATAAGTTCAAAGACATTTTGGTGACAATAACACATCCCAAAAACACTTCAAAGATTATCAAACATAGATCTGAAACCTATAATGATTCTAAACCCGGTTGGAAAAAAATGCGAAACCAATAAAAACTAAAGGAGAACATTAATCTACCCCCTATTATATTTTTTGGAAGTATTCATAAACTATAATAAATATAATTTAACTATTCAAGATATATTAAAACAAAAACATAATTATAAAATCATATCCAATCTCATATGGTAAGTATCATATACCACAAAACAGAATCCTTATTTGGTTAATGAGGTATCATGTCCCTAATTTTAATTTCTATATCAATGTGGGAATGATATCTTTTTAAAATATCTTATTTTATAAACAAATATGGATATTTAAAGTAGAAACAACCCACCATAGCTATAGAAAAAATTAATTTTACCTAGAAACCCTCAAATGTCACTCACAAAGACCAAAAAGAATTTAAAGGTTTATAATTATTTAAATATAAATGAGAGTAGATCATTGGATTGGTGAAAAGAGTGAAAACCCAAGGATACACCTCATTTTCCCTAGAAACATTCACATTTCTCAATTAGTCCATTCTTTAGGAGTCTTTTAGGAAAGCCTTTCTATAGAGCTTGTGACATTTGGTATTTCCCATAAGAATAAGTATTTTAGACATAATGAAAATTTACAGAGAAATATTTGGGGATATCATATTATTAAACTTGTTAAGGGAACCTTTTAGGTATAATCATAATCACAAATCCTAAGGGAACCTCTCATGACATATTACATACATTATCCACTCAAAAGTTGATAAGAGATAAGTAGTGGAGGCATAAAACCAATTTTGAGTCTTAGTAATGATAGAAATATCTATTTGGAAATAAAGATCAAATAAAAAGGTGGTGATGAATGTAACTTATATTGATTGAAATATGGATTCAAACACCTCAAGAATGAATATAGACTATATGGAAATAACAATTTTACTTCTACTTATCTTCAATTAATCAGTATACTAGAATTAGTAAAATTCATTACCATCTTTAAAGGGAAGAAAAAATTGAATTCCACCTTGAAGACTAATTAATAACTATAAAAATAGATAAATTGAATTTTATTGGAAATGGAATAAAATATTGGTCTAAATATATGAATGGAACATCTTAGAGTAAAGGAAAAATTTATAAGAAAAATTTTGATATATTAATTTGATAATACAATGATTATATTTCCATTGAACCTAGGGGTTGGATTTGTGAGAATAAAAGGAGGATTGGAATATGTGGTTCTCTATAAGGGCATCATTGACAACCTATTTGAACAATCCATAATGATACTTCCAAATGAGACACATTTCACTAATTGAGAAATTAGTTGATGATATAACCATTATGTTACTTCCTAGACATAATTTTTAGTACAATGAATTAATAAACATTTGTTTTGAATTTCTAAAAACTATTAATTTTTATATTTAGAGTATGAATTAGTGTATATTCATTTATTTAAAAAATATTTATAGATTATGAGGATCTAATTTATTTTGAGTGATATAACATTTATATATTGATATATATATATATATATTGACATCTAAACCTATTTCCTTAGCTATTTAATTATATATATAATAAAAATAATTAAAAGTGTATATATGTTTTTAGTAAACCATAAAATATGAATTTCAATTTCAATTAGAAAACAAAATTATTATTTTTTTATTATAAATTAAATGGAAATAAGAGATTTAAAATCACTATAAAGACTAATACAAATATATAATAACACCATAATTATGAAATACATAGGATCATATTATTTAAGGAATTGATGGAATAAATTAATCAATTTTACTAAGAAGAAAACAATAATTAATGGAATGGAAATAAAAGATAAACAATTAGAGTGACTGGAATAATTGATGAATGTCTATCATGGGGTGTGGAAAAAATTATTTACGTCCTAAGTATTATAAATGGGTTAGCCCTTAGGTTTCATCCAAAGGATGAGTGAAAAAATAAGGATTTTACATTTTTGGATTTTACAGACATTTGGTTTTTAATTAATTTTATAAAAATTTAGAGCAAGATGATGTTCGATTTAATTGATTTTTAAAAAATTGAGAAAGGTAGTGTGGAGAGAGGGTTTTGATACACCTAGTGCCATGAAATCATGGTTTCTAAAGGATAACCAATTTTAGTTTTTCGAGCAGAATGATAGTTGTCCATATTTCAATTCCTCTCTCTCCATTCTCTATTTGTAAATGATGAGATCATTCCTATTTGAAAACTCAATTTGGCCTAACCTCCCACCTATGTGTGTGGAATTGAAGAGGGTTTTCTTGATTAATTACACGAATCCATGACGATGAATTTTTGTTCAATAACAAACCAACATTTACACACATGAAAAATATCATCAAGCACTCACCACTAAACCCAAATATCTTCAATTATATATAGAAAATAATTGATTGGATGGAGAAATGAATCATCCACCAAGGAAATTAAAAATAAATGAATCAGGTTATAACACTCCAAACAATTTATGGTATGTTTCACATAAATACTTTCATTCATTATATATCCTATATTTTATAAATCCCTAATTTTCTTTGAAATAACAGTTGGATATTTAGGATAATTTCATAATTTAGCCATTAAACATAAATTTTCCACTTCTGTGTTTTGAATTTCGAAAAATGGACATATACGGTTGCGATTAGGGTGATAGTTTGAGTCCGATAGAATCAAATTAATTTTTAGTAAATAGTAACTTATCTTAATGAATAGAAACATACCCTTATTAATAGTAACATACACTTATGAATATTACTATGTCACTTAAAAATGGTAGCCGTACCCATGAAGGTATAAATAAAATTTAGGCACCTTAAAATGAAGGTGAATATTTTAATTGTCGGTATTTTTCAATTAAATGATGAATTTAATTAAAAATTCAATTTATAATATTAATAAAATTATTTTTTAAAAATAGAGTTCATTTTTTGACTCTACAGGTTGATAAATGGTTTGGGTGAATATTTGGTATTTTTCTAAAATACATGAATTTTTGGGGAATAGTAAAATTTCATAATTTATGAAATTTGCTAAACAATCGAATTAATGAATAATGATTGAGTAATGGATGATATAAATTGATATTGGATTGAACTCAAATGCATATATTTCTATTTTTGGTCATAAGAATAAATATAATTATATGTCTTGGGAAAAACAATAAATTAATGATTAAAATAATGCAAAACCCTCCTCTCCTCCAATAAATTAACCGCCCCTCACCCCCTCTACATGTCCCACCACTCAAGAATTGTGCCTCACCTATGTTTGGAAATATAAACTTCCCAATCCCTCCCCCACGTCTAAAAACTGATGGTATCACTAAAAGGCCTAAAACAAAGGCCTTAAGGAGATTATCAAGGAGGAGTACTCAAGAGGTGAACTTCTCTTCCTTTTTATTTCTAATTCTTTTACCAGTCCAGTATTTTGTTTCTCTATCCTAATCTACCCCACCAAAATTATTTTTTAAGTCTATTTACTTATATGATATAAAATTTTATTATTCTAATGGAATGTTTCATCATCATCTCTCATTTCCCCCTCATCTTATACTAAAAATGAAAACACTGCCTGAGATGTGTTAATCTATCACATTCAAGGATGATAAGTTTTTAATTTTTATTATCATCATAAATTATAGTCATGAAACAATTTTTATGGTTTAAACAGATTATAATATTTTTATTTCAAATTATTAAATTTTATGTAATCATGACACACTCATAATGTAAAATAATCAAACAAAACAAGTTAATTATGCACAAAACCACCATGCTAATCCAAGTGTTTATCATTATCTTTTGTTAAACAAGTCATTCTCCTGGTATATAACTCAGAATCATTATTATATAATGTATATATATCTAATATATCTAATAATAAATATGAAAAAATATGGATGTTTAATTACATTTCAACTGAACTCCCATTCACGAATACAATTAAACCGATCATGAATACCAAGGAAGAAAATGCTTCTAAAACAATAAACTTGAACATCTTAAACCCATAAAAAAACTATGAATGAAACTAATAAATATCTAATAAATCATTTAACTATATGGGAGTTCATTGAATTATTAATTAATGAAGTTAAATTTTATTATTTAGGTCATTAAGATCATTTGAAGAACACATTCGAGTATAATGTAAGGGGTTTCTCATATCACTTTTATTTCTATGATATTTTCATTGTCCACTAATTATTTATTGTAGGTGGTGTAATTTTAATACCCTTTGATATATAATATCATGATTATCTTTATATTCATGGTATTTAGTGATTCACTTGATGTTTATTAATTCGATTTAATACAATGCTATACGGGGTTTCTCATATCACTTTTATTTCTGTGAGATTTTAATTGTTTTCCAATTATTTCTTCTATGTGGTGCATGTGTACAAATATTTGATATATAATATCATGATTATATTTTTATTTAATGATAATCAGTGAGCCACTTGATTATTACTAACTCTATTGATTACAATATGGTAAGGGAATTTGTTTCGATTTATATTTCATTGCGACTTACTTGGTGTTCCACAACTAATCATTCTTATGTGGTGTACCTACTAATCATTTGAGATCTTTTTTCATTTGAAATTTTAAACATAATATATATCAATATTTTTGTTACATGGATATTATTATTTTCGTAAGTTGTATACCATTTTACATACGGTGTTTATTTGGAAGGTTGTTTAACTATGAAAATATTGATGAATCTGTATACTCTACTCTATATAGATATTTGTGAAGGAAAATTGTACATGTATTGTATATGTGTATAAAGAATTATTGGGAAATTCAGTGATGGTTGGATCAAACTATTTCTCCTCAATGCATCAACAGGTCTCATGCAACAAGTTAGTTGGGTACAAACCCTTCGAGTTTGTTTCTAAAATAGAATCAGATGGGTATCCAACCAAATAATTAAACCATTTCTACGGTATAGTGGTTTCATGTGCCAAATACACAATGTCCAAATAATAATCATTCTATTTATTAATTTTCACTTATTACTATCTGTCAGGCTTTCACTATGACAAAATCTATGGATGAAGTTTCATTCGTAGTTTGTTAGTGTATTATGTTTTTCATTTATTCAACATTCCACATGGAATATACCAATTTAAGTCTGATTAAATTATTGTTTATTCAAGCTTATTATATTTATAACCCTTGTGGTGTAATGCCCTGACCCTAGAATCTCAGAGCCGGTGCATTATTTTAATACATTGGCATGATTACAAGGAATCATGTCCCGAAGGACTGATCCTTTTAGTAGTATTGGAATCCAGATACATAATAAGTTCAACATTTCAACATGAAAATAAAAAACAACAGTAATTTATTCTGTTAGAAACATCCATGCTTCTTATATTATGCCTGAAATTCACTCATAACTAACTTATTCATATCCTGGGAAAATGAAACATAATAAAGGTGTGAGCTCAAACGCTCAGTAAGAGTAATAAAAACAGAGAAAGATAACATAAACATTAGGCATGGTGAATAATTTAAAACACATGAATTTACAAATAATAAACATGAACACTTTATGGAAGGAATATGAGAAGAGTAAATAATAGCATAATAAAACATAGTCATGGGTATTCTAATAGTTGAATAACCACATGAAATATCCATAGTTAATCTCATAATGATGGAATGTATAATGTCAGACATCATAACCACATAGTCAAGGCTTTGTACCAAGCCTACAAATAAGATTTTGTCATGGACTTGTGCCAAGACACTAGTTGATCTCATGAGACCTACTGATGCATCGAGGAGCTATTTCGGGCTCCACTCGTTACTTAATAATTCTAATGCATTACTCATATGAAAAGGTTGAAAGATAATCTAAACATTCGTATTAAAACTTTCATACGAAAGGTCAATATTTTAACCACAAACCGTGAATGGAAAAAAATATAACATCCATATTCAAAAATAACTCATTCAATACAACATTTCATTTATCCATGGTCTTCACTGCTGGAGATATTATCATTCATCACTTTTATCTTCTTTATTGAGTCTGAGAGTTGGTTAATATATTTGTTGTTGATCATATTTTTGGAAAACCGATTTGGAATGAACATGATATCTTTTACACCTATTAACATTCCATTTTTTTGCTAATTTCCACCACCATTACCACCTTGGACATCATGCTCAAAGTTACTATGACTTCCTTGGAATCCATCGATTGACTAAAACCAGAAAGCATTGTGTGAGTAACTATAGTAAGAAAATCATTTATAGAATATCATAACAGCATATTTTCAATTTGAAACACCTTAGGATTAACCAAGGTCATTTATTCACATCTTATATTAAAATCTATCAAATCAGTTTGTAAAGAAAATGTGAATTATCCTAAGCATTTCCCCTAAGAGTATCGTAACCAAGAGTGTGGAAAGTCCCGTTGTCGTGTACAAAGATACCCCAGGTCAAGCCTGAAACTCCTTGTCAGAGTTTTCACTCCTACGTACATCTGTACTAGAGCCGCCTCTACCTGCTCGTATCCATAAATGGATGTATTTCTTGGAAAATACACAAAATATCTGCATTACCAAAATTATAGTAAGTTCTTCTATACTAATCCTCAAAGTCTATATTAGGTTAATGTGCTCTAATAAGAGTTTATCTAAATATAGTTTACAAGGTTTGTACTAAAATTCCTATGATACAAACTATAATGCCCTGGCCCTAGAATATAGGATCCAATTCATTATTTTAATACATTGGAATGATTACAAGAAATCATGTCCTGATGGACCAATCATTTTAGTAGTCTTGGAAACAAGATGCATACATAAGTTCTACATTACAACTTGAAAAGAAAAACTACACTAATTTATTCCATTAGAAACATCCAATATTCATAGATTATTCTTGCAGGTCACTTATAACAAACTTCTTCATATCCTGGAAAAATTAAACATAAGTAAGGGGTGAGCTCAAATGCTCAGTAAAAGTAAAAAAATACAGTGGAAGATAACATAAACATTAGGCATGGTTTATTATTAAAAACACATGACTTTACAAATAATAAACATGAACACATTATAGCAAGAATATGAGATGAGTAAATAATGAAATAATAAAACATAGCCATGGGTATTCTACTAGTTGAATAACCACATGAGATATCAATATATAATCTCATAATGATGGAATGCATAATGCCAGAAATCATAACCACATAGTCAAGGCCTCATTAAAAGACTACAATTAATATTTTTTCAATGACTTGTGCCAAGACACTAGTTTGTCTCATGAGACCTACCGATGCATCGAGGATCTATAGAGGGCTCCACTGGTCACTTACTAAGTCCAATTCATTCCTCATATGAAAATGTTGAAACATAACCTAAACATTCGTATTAAAACTAGCATATGCAATGTTAATATTTTAATCAGAAACCATGAATGGCATAAAAATATCACATCCACAGTCAAACAGAACTCATTCAATACCATATGGATGATTTTATTATAATAAATAATCCTCAATTGAGAATAATGAAGGATATTGACATATACGAAAACAGTCATCCAAACTATTTTAGAGAAATATTCCCCTTTTTCTTGAAAACATTGAAAAGGCAGTGTTTATTAGGAAGCCGTTTAAAATAGATTTTTGAATAAAAGTATCTCATACCACCATTAAACTTTTAAAAATAATTTTAAAACATTCATGTCCATATAAATAATTCCTGAAAACCATTTTAAACATGGACATTAATGAGAAAGATTTAGAAGAATAAATTTTTTAAACATTTAAAATGATATTTTAGTTAGAGTTCCAAACCAAATGAGAGGCACTTGAATACAAATTATTGAGGTAATGAAAACATTATAATATCATGATAATAAAGGGATTCATGATATACTATTTCAATATACATTTTATACACCAAAGAAAAGTTAGTTGGCGCATAACAACAAAGAAGACTCAATGGAATGTAAGTTGAGATGAAGTACATTATAAAGACTATATACATACGTTATGGATAAATAAATGAAATAATTATGTGTGGAAAATATAAATAAAATCAATATTATTTTATATTTAGTGTAAATCAATCATATGACATTCACACATTTTCTTGTAAGAACATCACCACGGGATTGGATGCTTAACTCAATGAATGGAGATTGAATTAAAATTACTCTTATCAAGTTCATATCGATGACATGAGAATTTATCAATGGAGTGACTATGTGAATCAAAAATATATACAAATAAAGGGGAGTGGAAATTAAATTACAAATAATGAATAGTTATTCTACACATAATCATGGAGTAAAATAATCAATGAAGTATGCGTAAAGCCCAATGAGTGAAAATTGAAATTTGAAATTCCCCTACCAATTTGGTAACTTGCGAAACATACACCCCATGAAAGAAGTGTCATACAATGAAGATTTAAATACCCATAAATTAAATTATAGTACACAAATAATACAATCATGTGTAGTACATACAACACACAAAAGGAAATAGTGGCAATATAGCATGAATCTCACGGGAACAAGAAGTGAGATGAAAACCCCTTACCATGTTGTAATCAGTCGAGTCATATGACCAAAAGTTAATAACCACAAAATGAATCAAAAAATACCATGAATATATAGAAAATCATGAAAATATATATCAAATGTAAGTACAAAATACACCACATGCAATAAATAAGTAGCGAACAATGGAAATCTCACAAAATTAAAAGTGAGATAAGAAACCCCTTACCTCAAGTCCGACTTGTCTTGAATGTTCCTTGTTCTTCCTGAATAATAAGAATAATTTAATTTATACCTGATTAAGAAATTTTTTTAAAGTTTATTATTCCTTTTATATCACTTACTACCTTGCTATAACAATTAGTTAATTATTTGAGTTCATATTGGAATTTTTATTGATGTTCGTAACTTGAGTCAAAAATGAACTTGTTATAATTACAATTTGTCCATGTGGTCAAAATTACATTAAATACATAATTACATACATGATTTAGATATAATATATATATATATATATATATATTATATATCCAGTATATATATGTATTTATAACAGAACAGAACATTTGGAGATAATAAATGAAATGCATCGTTCATGGAGACGATAAGCCGTACGTACGCATGAACGCTACTTTCATTTCTTTCTTGTATTTTAACTGAATTAAAACATAATAATACTTAGGAATATTATAATTTCAGTTTAATATCATATATAATATAATTAAATCCATCCTTTATACATCCCACATAAGGCATTAACGAGTCATATCACTTTGAGGGGGCGGTAGTCCGCACTTCCTCAAATGAAATTTCTTGGTAAGGTTTTTGATGAGCCAAGGGGCTTGAGAGGAGTGAGGAATGTGTTATAATTTGTGTCCCTTTATAAGGGAGAGGAGGGGATCTTTTAGAATGTTTGAAAATGTTATTTTATTATAAACTTATCTTCGGTTTCAAAGGGTCCAAAACTAATTAGAGTAGAAGCTAATTTGAATTGTGTTCTAAATAAAATCATCCAATAAGAATTGGATAGGTTTGGTATATTTTTTTAAAACTAATAATCTTATTTATTTATATCATTTATTAATTAGGTGAATACTGCATCATTATTGTTTCATAAATAATTTAATTTATTTGATGTCTAAAAATTATAAAAAAATACAATAATTTAGGAAATCATTTTATCTTTACAATTAATATTTATAGTTGAAAATATGGCTTATATAACCCAATTTAAAAATTTATAAACTAAAAGATATTTGTTAATGTCATTTAGGTCTTTACTTAAAGTTAATTAAAATAAAGTGTCATTATCACTCTAAAGTGGCTCCTTGTGGTCTCCAAATCGACACAAGGATTCCCATAGTCATCCATGACTAGTCCAATAAGGTTAGTACAAGTGTTAAGATAATTTTATTATTATAATATTCTTTTTACCTTTAATTACCCTATTTATCTTTAATCGCGGTAAATAAAAGTCAAAAATTACTATTTATGAAAAATCATTTTCATTTTATTGAACCAAATTTTACTTACATATATCAACCATGAATTTTCGATTTTCAAAATTCAATTAACAAAAGTGATAAAATTTCATTTAAATGAAAAAGTAATTTTTTTAACTACTACTAAGTGGTTTTACTATTCATCAAAAAATGATGTTTTTCAGAAAAAAACAAAAAATTCAGCATAAGCTATATTTGATATTCCAAATTCAAAAATGATGTCTATTTTAAAAAATTAAAAACATAGAAGTTGCATTAATTAATTTAAAATTAATTGCCACCATCAAAACAAATAGCGTATTTTTAAGAAACAATAACTATCAAAAGATTGACACTTGTTTATGTATAATTTCAAAGTGAAATTAATTATAATTACCAACATTGTATTAAATGGTAAAAATATAATCTAATTATACTTCGAAACCATTCAAATTTATAATTGAACACTATAAGTTATTTTTATTAAAAAAGTAGTTTTCAATTAAAATTTAGTATTTTTCACTATTCACCCAAATACGAATGTTATCAGAAAAACACCAAAAATTTATTGAAACTAATTTTTTTTTGTCCCAATTCTAAATAAGAAAATTATTTTGTCAAATTGAATATATAAAAGTGTTAAATATTGTATTTTAAAAAGGGTTCTCTATTAAAAGACGGTAAAATTTCATTTTTTGAAAAATACCTCATTTAACTGAAAAAATGAATTTGTTCTTATATTATGTATAAGAAACACATAATATGGATGTTAAAATTATATGGAATATATAAAATTCAAAATTTGTTTAATACTATTCATCACTACTTTTGAACGGTTAGTTTGGCAAGTCATCATCCGCTCAAACTCAGTGTTGTTTGAGGTGAAAGACATTGAATTACTTTAAAGAGATAATGTGGTATGAAACATTGGGTTATTACATGGGGAGAATTTTAGCTCGCCCCTTTTATTTGATAACCTTAAACATGTTATGACGGGGAGAACATTTATTGAGTTCTTGTGGATGCAGTTTATTTTTTTTCATGTATTGTATTTTGTTACCTTTCTTAATGCAATATGAGTTACCTGTGTGTATCTATTTTCTTCAAGACTGCTAAACTGATCGTTCCATTTGGATTTTTTTCTAGGAACCATTCCAATGTAAAAAAGTAATGCACCATCCCCATCCTTATGGGGGTTGGGCGTTACAGTTAGTATCAAAGGATGTTTATAGAATCCTTAGAAACTATATTTAAGAAAAATAGTTTAGAGGAAATATCCATAAGTTATACTTTGAAGATAATCATATAAGAGAATCCTGGAATTTTGGTAAAGTTGGGATTATGTGGGTCTTCCAAGAAAATACATATTTTTTCAGATACTACAAGTGTGTGTGGTTCTGGCACATATGTACCTAGGATTAAGAACTCTAATAAGGAGTTTCAGGCTTGACTCGGGGTATCCCAGTATATGACAATAGGTATTACTGTGCACCTACTTTGACACTCCCATGAGATATTCTTAGGATGATTCACATTTTTTCAATACAAACCATTATAAGGATTTTAATGTAAATAAAAAAAATTATGATTAGGAGATTATTTGTGCATAAATTTTCATATTATCTTATGTGTTCCCTAGTTAGAAATTATGAACTACGACCTAATTTTGTTTATTTATTTGTTTAGTGATAAAGCCTAATGGATGAAGGGTAATAAATACCAATGGAAAGTGTAAGAAGTTCCCCACTAATAAAGTCAACATATTCAGTGTTGGAGAGGATTTGATCATGACCATATTTGGAAAAATTACTCAGGTAGTGTATAATAACCATTCTACACCTATCTTGAATCGTTTCATGTGGTAGAAGCCCCCATCTTTTAGTTGGACTACTAATCTAATGGTAATTGAGAAGTGGATCATGTCTTGTGAAATGATGTTTATGGAATTAAAATGCAATGAAAATGAAAAGGAAGCATAGGAAGCATATTTCCTTAAGGGTGATACTGATTAATGGTTGTCCTTGATCTAGAATACCATGAAGGAAGAATAATAAGAATATATGGAATAGAGAAATTTTATTTAAATATTCCAGGAAAAATATTTCCCTCATGAAAAATGAACTGAAATGAAGAGGAAATTCCTTAGTCTTAAGAAAAGGGAAGAAGAGAGTGTTTTAGAGTTTGAGGATACATTTACAATATTATACAGGTATGCAATAGATTACGTACATGATTTTGAATACAAGATTTATAATTTCATTGATGGTATTAATCCAAGTCTTTGAAGGGACCTAGCTTATCGAACATTTTCATCATACGATGAAATTGTATTAAGTGCCCTCAAAAGAAAGAATGAATTTTCTAGATCGAATTTGTTCATGGGAAATCAAGATAAAAAGATGCATTCTATTAGCTATGTAAAAGATGAAGCACCATTTGGGAAGATGGTAATGAATAAATTTCCATTATGTGAGAACTATGGAAATAATCATCTTGGAAAATCCTCGAAAGGCATGAAAGTTTTCATTAAGTGTAGAGAAAAAGGTCATTGATCTAGAGAATGTAAGGGGAAGAGACAATAAAATGATGTTCAATGCTACAATTTTAGAGTAATGGGTCACTTTTCAAATGAGTTTCCTAATAATCAAGGAAGCATGCCTTAAAAAAGTCCATGAGAACAAGGGAAATCTTATGCAATTACTACTATGAATGTTGAAGTTATTAATGATATGGTGGTAGATAATTTAATTGTTTCCTAATACTTATCCAACACTTCATTTGATTTTGGATTATCGCATTCATTTATATCTTCCAAATTTTACAAGAAAATTAGTTATGTCCAATTTTATTTAATAAAGGAGTTCTCAGTTAAAAATATTTGGGGATGTATCATTGCAACAAAGATGTGTCGATCAGTCCACCTCAAGACACATAAACGTTCTTTAGTTTCTAACATTATAATCATTACCATGACTGACTTCGATATAATTCTTGGCTTTCATTGGATATCATATTATGATGCGAATATCTATTGCAAGAAGATGGAAGTTACAATTTTTGATAAAGGTATAGAGTCCCTTATCTTTAGAGTAGAAACATTGTTGTCTAATTATTATCTAGATACACCCTCAGTAACTCTACCGAATTAAATTCATTGGGATGAAGGTAACTAAATGTATTTGGGTGAGGAAAGAAATATTTAAATTTATGACATACCTATAGTGCAATAATAAATTGATGTATTTCCAGAGGATTTTTCTCGACATCCTCCAAAGAGGGAAGTTGAGCTCTCTATTTATTTAATTTTTGGTGCAAGGCCTATATCAAAGACTCCCTATAGAATTTCCACTATAGAATTAGTGGAGGCAAAGAAACAAGAAGAGTAATTATGTGAAAAAGGATTTATTTGATCTAGTGTGTCTCCATGGGATATCCTATCATCTTTTTCAAGAAGAAAGATAGATTCATGAGGATATACATTGATTATAGGGAAATCAGTTTTATTATAATAAATAACAAGTATCCTCTGCCACACATTGATGATTTATTTGATCAACTTCATGATACCCAATATTTTTCAAATATTGACATTTGATCTTCATATCATCAGCTGTGTGAGGAAGGAAGATATTACAAATACAACATTTTGAACCAAGTATGGGAATTATAAATTTAAAGTAATTCCTTTTAGACTAACTAATTCACCCTTAGTTTTCATGGATCTAAAAAATTGGGGGTTTTAATGAATTTATTTATGAATTTTTTGTGGTATTTATCGACAATATCCCAATGTACTCCAAAATCTAAAAAGGCCATGCGAATCACTTGCGGGTAATTCTGAAAAACTATTAGCAGAAATGAATTATATCAGAATTTTAGAAAATTTAAATTTTGGCTTCAATTAGTTTCTATTGTTGGATATATCATGTCTAAAGATGGAATCTTAATTGTTTCTGGAAAGAAAAATCAAATCCAAGAATGGTGCATACCAACAAACATAACCGAGATATGTAGTTTTATTCTCTTATAAGGTTATTATCAGTGCTTCATTCAGAATATTTCATAAATGGATGACCAACTAACAAAGATCACACCTAAAGGGGTTATGTTTTTATGAAAAAAATAATGTACAGAATTCTTTGAATAATTGAAAACAAGATTAGTGATTTCTCCAATTTTGACTCTTCCATCTGGAAATGATGGATTGGTGATATACAATGATGCATAAAAGAATTGAATGGGATGCATATTTATGAAAATTTATAAAGTTATTGCTTACGAATCAAAGCAGTTGAAGACTCATTATCAAAATTACCAAACTCATGATCTTGAGTTAGCAGCCATAATATTTACTTCGAAAATATAGAGACATTATATCTATAGTGAAAGAAGTGAGATATATACGGATCACAAGAGATTGAAATACATTTTCAAATAGAAAGAACTCATCATGAGGCCAAGGAGATGGCTTGAGTTACTCAAAGATTATGATTGTACAACACACTACCACCCAAGAAAGAAAAACATTGTGGTAGAATCATTAACAAGGAAAGATCATGGACTAATGACCCAAATGAGAATTCAGAGAGATCTTATACTCATGGATATACTAAATATTAATATGGTAATTATTAAGGAAGGGGAAGTATATATCCTCTTTCAAATGATTACCAAACTATCTTAACTTGAGAGGACAAAAAGAACCCAATCTCTTAATGAAAATCCCCCCCCCAAAAAAAATTAAAGTTGTTAAGGATAGAATATTGGAAGACTTCATGTATATGGATGGATTTATGAAATTATGGAAGAGGTTATGTGTTCCATTAGTATCTAAGCCAAAAAAGTTACTATTAGACGATGCTCCAAGCTCAAATTTCTCTATACACCATCATAACACTAAGCTATATAGAGATATGAAGGAACATTTTTGGTGGTATAACATGAAGTGAGAATCTATGGACTATGTGTCAAGGTGTCTAGTTTTTCAACAAGTGAAGGCCAATAGACAACACTCTAGAGGGCTCATGCAACCTCTACCTATTCCAATGTGTAAGTGGGATGAAATTACAATGGATTTTGTCATAGTAATACCGAGGACACCTAGAAGGAATGATGAAATATGGGGGATTGTTGATCTTGTTACAAAATCCACAAATTTCTTATCTATAAGAGTGGATTTACCACTTAAGGGCCTGAAAAGACTTTATATTAATGATGTTGTAAAACTTCACAGTGTACCTCTATCAATTCTGTCTAATTGATATCCCATATTTACATTAAAATTCTGGAAAATACTTCAGAAGGATTTGGATATTGAGCATCATATGAGTACTTCTTATCACCCCCAAACCAACGGACATTCTGAAATGACTATTCAAAAAAAGGAAGACATGTCGAGGTCATTCTCTGTTGACATTCAAGGTATGCGGGATCAATACCTGCCATTGGTGTAATTTTCCTTCAATAATATTTTCCATTTTTGCATTCAAACGAATCCATATAAAGCATTATATGGTAAGAGGTGTCAAACTAGAACCTTTTGGGATGAAGTTGGTGAGAGGAAACTTATAGTCTAGGAATTTATCAAAGAGACAACTGCAATGGAAAATAGGCCCATATTAAAGCATCCATAATTAGGAAAAATAATAATGTTGACAACCAAATAAAGGATTTGTATTTTCATGTAGTATATCATGCCTTTATAAAAGCAACCCCGTAAAACGGTGTCTTAAGGTTCGGTAAGAAAGGGAAATTGATCCCTATGTACATTAGACAGTTTGAAATTCTAGAAACAATTGGAGCTTTTGTTTACCTTTTAGCAATGCCACCAAGTCTCTCCAAAGAACATAATGTGTTCCATGTGTTGTTGTTAAATAAATTCATGGAATACACAATGCACGTAATAACCTATTAATAAATATAGTTGGAACCTGATTTTTCATACTGTGATGAGCCTATCAAGATTCTTGACACAAGGGCGCAGGTATTGAGAAACCAAACAACTCAGCTAGTAATGATTCATTGGAGAAAACATAAAATGGAAAAATCAATGTGGGAACCAGAGGATGTTATGAAGAATATCTACCCGTATATTTTTAAAGGTATTTTCACATGAAATATTTTAAGGACATAATTTCTGAAGGTGAGAAAATTTTAAAACCTCAAACCTTTAATGGTATGTATCACATAAATACTTTAAATTCATTGGATATCTTATATTGCATAATGTACTAATTCAATTTGAAATAACACTTGGATATTTATGAGAATGTCATAACCTAGCCATTAAACTTATATTTTCCACTTCGGTGTTTTGAATTTAGAAAAACAAACATACACAGTTGCGATATGGGTGATATTTAGAGTCTAATAAAATCAACATAGTTTTAAGTGACTAGTAACATACACATATGAATAGTAACGTACCATTTTGAATAGTAATATGACCTTTAAAAAGGGTAACAATACCCATGAATGTATAAATAAACTTTAGGCACCTTAAAAATTAAGGTGAATATTTTAAGTGTTGGTATTTTTCAAATAAATGATTATTTTAATTAAAATTTAAAATTATCATATTTATAAACCTAACTTTTAAAAATGGAGTTCATTTTAGGATTCTATATAGTGGAAAATAGTTACAGTGAATTTTTTGTATTTTTCTGAAATACTTGAATTTTTGGTGAATAGTAAAACTTGATGATTTATGAAATATGCTAACTAAATGAATTTCTACATCATGATTGAGTGATGGATGATGTAAATGGACATTGGATCTTACTCAAATATATTTATTACTATTTTGGTTCATAATAATAAATATTATTCATTGTATTGGGAAAAATAATAAACAAATGATTAAAATAATGAAAAAACTCTCTTATCCTCCACTATATAAACCACCCCTCACCACCTCTTCCTCACACACCACTGATGCTTTGAACATTAACTAAGTTTTGAAAAATAATCTTCCAAGTACCTCTCCCCACATCCAAGACATTTAGGTCTCACCAAAAGCCAAAAAAGAGGCCTTAATGAGATTTTCAATGAGGAGTACTCAAGAGGTGAACCTCTCTTCATTTTTCTTTCGACTTTTTTTTGAAATTTCCATTCTTTTGTTTCTATCTCCTCATCTCCCATCATCCAAATGATATGATAATTCCAATACCTTACATTTACTAGAATTTTATTTTTCTAATATAATATTTCATCGTCATCTCTCTTTCTCCCCCCTCCACTTATACTAAAAATGAAAACACCGTCCGAGATGTGTTAATTTATAAAATTCAAGGACGACAAGTTTTAATTTTCTTACCATCTTCAACTATGGCCATGAAAATTTTTTATGTTTGAAAAAGATCAAAATATATTTATTTCAACTTTTTAATGTTCTGGAATCCTTATACAGTCATAATATGAAAAAATAATACAAAATAAGTTCATTATGCACAAAACCGCAAGTTAATCCAAGCGTTTATCATTACCATTTATCAAACAAGTATTCCTCATAGTATATAACCCAAAATAATTATAAGATAATTTATATCTCTATAATTTCACTAATAATATATATTAACAATTCTGGATGTTTAACCACATTTCAATCAAAGTTCCATTCATGAATACAAGTAAACTGATTATGAAAACCCAGGAAGAAAATGCTCACAAACCAATAATATTGAACCCATTAAACCCATAAAAAGGCCTTGAATGGACCTAATAAAGTTATAATAAATAAATTACATATAGAGTAGGTCCTTGAATTATTAATTAGTGAATCTAAATTTGATTATTCCGGTCACTAATATCCATCGAAGAACACTTTCGGGCCTAAGGGAAGAGGTTTCTCATGTCACTTTTATTTCCATGATATTTCCATTGTTCTCCACTTATTTCTTATATTTGTTTTGTGTTTACTGAAATTTGATATATATTGTCATTATTCTCTACATATTCATGGTGTTTAGTGATTAACTTTATGATTATTAACTCGATTAATAACAATGTCGTAAGTGGTTTCTCTTCTCACTTTTATTTCTATGAGATTTACTTTGTTCGACACTTATTTCTTTTATGTGGTGTATTTTTTACAGATATTTGATATATAATATCATGATAATATTTATATTTCATGGTATTTTGTGATTCTATTGATGATTACTAACTCGATTGATTGCAATTTTATAAGGGACTTTGTTTCGGTTTCCATTTCGTGTTGATTTACTTGGTGTTGTGCACCTAATCATTCTTTTGTGGTGTACTTATGACCACTTGGAGATAATTTTTCATTTGAAATTGTTAATATAATATATATATACGTATTATGGTTTCATGGATATGATTATTTTCTTAATATGTATACCATTTTACATTTGGTGTTTATTTGGAATTTTTTTAACTATGAAAATATTCATGAATATGTATCTTATACTCTATGCGGATACTGAGAAGGCTTATTTCAATTTTTTTAAATGTATGTATAAATAATTCTTGGGACCTGAAATGATGGTTATGGCTCACTTTATCCCCTTGATGCATCGATAGGTCTCATGAGACCATTCAGTTGGTGACAAACCATTCGACTTTATTTCCAAAACAGAATTAGACAGGTATCTACCCACAGAATTAAACTATTTCGACGATATAGTGGTATCATTTTTCCGATACATGAAGTCAAATTAATAAGAATTCTCTTTATTCAATTTTAGTTATTACTATCCATGGGTTTTTTACACCGACAAAACCTATGGATTCTGTTTCATTCGCACTTTATTAATGGTGTATGTTTTTCATTTGTTCCCCACGCCACATTGACTATGCCAATTTGATTCTAATTTAATTATTTCTGATTCAGTATTCCTCAGTTTGTAACCCTTACTTAGTAATTGAGATGACACATTTCATTTTTTACCTTCAATAGGTTATGAAGAGGAAACCATTTATTGATTTCTCATGGATGTAGTTTATTAGTTTTTGTTATGTGCTATATTTTGTTACCTTTCCCCAAATAATATGAGTTACATGTCTGTATCTTGTTTCTTCGAGACTAATTAACTGATCATTCATTCCAGATTTCATTCCTTTTAATCGTGCCAATGTAATAAGTAATTCACCTGCTCTGTTCTTCTTGTGTCGGAGTGTTACACAATTCCTAACACAACTGCATTCGGAATTTAAAAATGAAATTAATAATTAAAACCATGTGCATAAATAATAATGGATTTTATATTATTGAATCACACAAACTATATAAAATTACATAGGTCCAACCACCCCATTCTTGATCACTCAAAGAAACTTATCATCAATGGATCGATAAGTTGATTTGATTTTGGAGTGGGGGGACATTGAAACAAAAAATAAATAAATGAAAATTAATGGATGGAAAGAAATATATTGCAGTATTTTATCTATAGATTCCATCACTAATTGATCTCCTTTCAAATACCACTAATCCTCTTAATTATTGGAATGAAATATCCTTTGGGGTATTTTATATCAAAAAATACATGTACAATTTATTTTATTCAATTACAGCACACTGAAAACTAGGTTTTCTTCAAGAATATAATATCAAAATAGATAAAAAAGAAACAAAAATATACCAATATTAAAATTCCCAAGAAAATAAATCAAATTAATATAAATTGGGGGTTAAAATCCCAATATTCATATAAAAATCAATTCAACTTCTAACATGTCCAACATTCTGATCAATGAAATCATTTTACTTTTATGCTACTGAGAACGGGTGGATGTTCTTCACTCATTGATTAATACATCACAATTATTTATTATCACACATTCTAAATCCTAATTTACCTCGCAATGGACTCTTCTCTCTCCTCACACATGATAAAAATTCAAGTAGATTTATGATCATATCATTAGTTTATGCTAACTTTCTATAGGATTAAAAAGGAACTACTTTCTCCACTACGTAAATAAAAAACAAATATAAAATAATAAGGGATTTCCAATAATGGTCCTGTTGAGTCTAAGCCTTATGGTTTGAAATATTTAAGTTTAAAATATTAATGATCCAAAAAGGAGGTTTATCAAAAAATTATACTATATTATATAGAAATTAAAATTTTATCAAAATCGAATTCATAAAATGACAATGCCCTATCCCAAAAACTCATAGTCAGACCATGATCATTATAAGTATAATTAAAGAGTTTAATATTCTTGATTTTATTCTTATTTTTTTTACATTTTTCAAAATTATAATTTGAAAAAACTCCTATCCACCACCCGACCACATACAATTGATAGATTTTATGTCTGTTAATTGTAATTTTTCATATTCTAAAAATATAACCATTATTATTTTTGTTTATTTTTTTATGAATAGAAAATAATATTTACAATTTTATAAACATGTTACATTCAAAATAACCAAAATAGAACCCATAAATGTTTTCCATTCAACATAATAGATCCCTTATAGCAAGACATCCCACATCCCCCTCATCGAAAGATTAAAATATCATGGAATATAAATATAATGGGATAAGAATGGATTAAAATGTATTTTAATATGAATCATTCGTAGTGAGGTAATTAATCTATTCTTTGGGATAAAAAAGTATTAACATTATAGTTGGTTCAAGGATACGTGACTAAAAAATTCCTCAATGATTTTAAATTTTATTTTTCACAATACGCACTTTAAACTCATCTAATAATGGTTCTAGCTGGGGGAATCGCCAAAGATCACATAAGAAATATAATCAAGATATAAATAGGATTTATTTGATCTAAAAATAATCCATGGAATGGAACATGTAATTTGGTAAAATTACTCACAAAATATAATAAAAATAAAAACTCACTCCATTTTTTTTATAAATTCAATGTGTAAAAATATTATTGTAATTTCATTTACTCGAATTAACTAATTCCATCAGATCAATAGGCATTAATTCAATATTAATTCTTTACCCTAATTAGTCAATAGAAAATTTTACTCACTAAATATCATTACATAAATAATAAAAATAATGGAATCATTGAATTCCTATGAAATTAATGTCTCATAGACTAGTTAGGTAAAGAAGGAAAGATAGCTTTGGGTATAAAATTTTCATTTAATGCAGAAAATATACCATCTATCCAAAAATAGGGATTTTAAAATATATCTAATTTCAATAAATACTCCCTTTAGAATTTCTTATTTATATGGGGTTCATAGGTAATGTTATTTTAAATATTTATCAACGTTATGACATGTACACATTTGACAACGTGTATTCTGTTTAGTTTCTCAATTCTCCAGACATGCGTCATTTTCATTAATGGAACTAAAAAATAAGAAATAAATAAATAATTGTTCATGAATATTTAATAATTATAAAATAAGACTAAGGGGGGATTAAACAACGGAATAAAAAATATATTTCCTACCATATGGTAATTTTTTATAATGTTGTTGGATCGACTCAAAAATATATATTTTTAAAATACTAGTCTAAAATAATACCTCCCCACACTAAATTGATAAAGATTACTCATTGAATTATAATTTAATTTTCATGTGTATTTATAAAAAATTAAATTTTTAAATTTAATCAATTTTAAACTTGAGATAAAACATTGTAGGTTTTCATTAGCAATCAGGGTGAAGAAGTGTAAGCTCCTCCACTAGTTCTTAATGTATGGTCCCATGGAACGTCTTCACCCTCTACCCGTTTACAGTGAAAATTTTTCTCCTATTTACTTTAAAATCCTCATAACAACAAATTGGAATACATAAAAAATTTTAATGGTTCTTTACTGTCTATAATGAAGTTTACCTAGAATCAGTTTGTATCAAGATTTTTATAATAGAAATTGATATATATGTTTGATGGTTTTTGGTTTAATTTTATTTTAATGTACTATAATTATTGTCTCTTTGTGACCTTATAATTTTCTAAATATTTCCTCCTGATTTTATTTATCTCATGTAGTATAAATCCCCCATGTTTCCATGAATTATCAAGTTCATGTTTAATCTATATTACCCCCAAATAATATTTGTGTTCCATTTCCACAGAGAGGTGGAATCTTTTTCCATAAATCAGTCTACATGGGATCATTTATGTTCATTTATTATTGTGTTTCCTATATGACCTTAAGGTATCATCCATCCATTGGATATATTCCTTCATGTTTGGTTTAATAGTATTTTTCAAAATGTGTATGATTTTCTTGTTAGAGACTTTTGTTTGGACATTTTTTTGGTGGATAGTATGGTGTTTAAATTTTATAATGTAACCCATAATTTCTATATTATTGAATCCATATAACTAATTCCTAGTTTTTTCCTTGTCCAATGATAATTTCTTCTGGTACTCGAAACCCAATTAATTTGATAACCCTTATCGAACCACAACCAATATTAGCATCAATAGTCTTGGTGGATTTTTCTTCCATCCAATTTAAAATATAATCAATATCTATAAGAATATATGAATTAATAAATTATATTTGTAATGATTTATTTAATTATATGTCACATAATTCAAAAAATTCAAAAAACAATGTTTTTTGAGGTATTTGTTGACATTTTTAGACATTACCAGAAAACTGCATTTTTCATATCTTTTAAAGAATTCATATGAACATTTAAACAAGGTCATAATTAAAATTCAGATTATGAAAATTTTATATCTCTCCTCTATGGTCCAAAGTGGACTCTGTTAGATTATAAATGAGTTAATTCAAAAAATAATTCAATTTCACTTAATGTCAATAATCTTGTTATGATTTTATCTTTACTTTTTTCCCATAGGTTTGGGTATTTCAAAATATAAAATCCCTATATTGATTAAATCTTGTGCGATGATTAGAGTACATATTATATGGTATAATATATTTGACTAAATAAATGAAAAAATCTTTATACCTACGTATTTCACATTCCATGATGTAAATTTTTTTCTCTCGAATTTGATTAGTAAGTCGGTTTTTTTATTTTCTACTTCAGCAGTGTGGCGTAGTTGACTATGATGATCGGACACGTAATTTTCAGTTCCCTTTCTACACATGATTTGTATGTGGAACTCCATTACGATGATCATCTATCTGTCCAGTCAGAGCTTACCATTAGTCTTCATAATTAGATAGAAGAGAGATAATTTATCATATAAAAAACAACATTAATTATATGTAGATAAAATTGAAATTTTCCCTGATCACAAATGATGGCCTGAAACAACATTTTTTAGTCATGTAGATGATCTACCTGGTATTCAATGTGATTGATTAATATTACATTTTTTAAGGAATGATATCAATTCTTTGTGAGAGCGTGGCTCCCACATCTTGATTTGATGGGTATATCATCTCAAAATGATGGTCCCAATTGGGTAGTTGTATAATTGATAGTGTAATCAACCATTGTTTCGTCTCATCGAACACAATTATGAAATAATCATCAATATTAAACTCAGATTATTTTGATAGTAATATCAACATTGGTATATGAATCGTATTAAAATCATTGATAAATATTCATTCGAAACTTGCATGGCCTAGGAATGATATAGAATGACTAAGACACGATTGATATGGAAATTAGTTGACTAATTCAACCATTGGATTATATACCTCAATTAATTTCTTTGTTATTATATAGGATAAGACTTTTCCTTTTCCTACTATGTGATAACTTTTTTAAATTAATAAAATAGGATATTTCTGAATGTTGATTTTTGAAACCTTTTCCATATTCACTATGGAATGATTGAAGGAATTTCAAAAAAGGGTGATATCATTGAGAAATACCTCTAGTACGTCATCAATATGATCTAAGAAACTAGTCACCATACTCTATAAAAAGGGACCTGGGGAATTTCATATCCCTTGAGGAGTTATTTTTTATGTGATGATGCCAAAGGGGTAGGTGAATGACATCTTTTCCTAGTCTTATGGTGTGATCAATACCTATAAGTATTATGAAAACCCATATAAGAAGTAGTATTGGTGTTTTACAAGTCGCCTCTCAATAATTTGATATTTAAATTTTATGGGAAAGTATTATTTATAGGTAACAAGATTTATCTTTTTTAATATATACATTCCCTCCAACTATTTTCCACTCTCATACATATCAGTTCATTTCTATTGGTTTTAATAGTGGTTTGGCCATTTTTTTAGACAACATGAATGTGGTCAAACCAAAGAGAATAATTGACTAGTTAAATAATCTTTTCTTCTTTTAATTTATCTATCTGATTCTTGATAAACTTTATGATGTTAGGTTTAAGTCTTATCTTAGGCAGTTTAACTGGTTTGGATTCAATTTCTAGAAATATCCTATGAGAGTGGTCATTGGGGTTGATTATGAATATATCATGTAAACTCCGTCATGTGGTTTGAAAATTTCTTTTAATAAGTCCATCAATATTCGATTCTTTGTAATGGTATAGGTTATTTGAAATGATCACTAGTAATTTCTCTCCTTCTATAAGATATTAATAAATCAATTCACTTGGAAGTGGCTATAACAACATACTTGAGGTTTATTTATGGGATGATATTGAATTATGTTTTACTAATTAAAAGGAATTAATATCCTTTATCATGTCATCCTCTTTTAATAAATCATTTAAAATTATGAATTTACCTATTCCACAAACATTATATCAGGATTTATGAGACTATGGACAGTAGTACCTTTGAATGAAAATATGTTATCTTAAGGATATGAATTCATGAAGTAGACCTGTAATGGCACAGACCTCTCTGGTCCATTCCATTGAAAAAATCAAGTGTATAAGGTGATTCCAGAGGTCAAGGTGACTTATCCCCAACAGTTTCCATTTTTTTCAGTTCGGTGAACAGTTCTAATGGTAGATAGTTATGAACTTTTTTATCGATGAACAGTTCTATCGGTAACCTCTAACGGTAACCTATATTTCCTTTTCCAAATTTCTGATTCTATGTATAGTTCTATCGGCGAACAGTTCTATTGGTAACCTCTAACGGTAACCTCTATTTTATTTTCCAAATTTCTAATACTATAAACAGTTCTGTTAGTGAACAGTTCTATCGGTAACCTCTAACGGTAACCTCTCTTTCCTTTTCCAAATTAAAAATTCTATGAACAGTTCTATCAGTGAATATTTCTATCAGTAACCTCGAATATTAACCTCTTTTTTCCTTTTCATGATTCTGAGTTCTGTGAACAGTGTTTCCAGAATGGTAGGTGTACAGCGTTTCCATAATGGTAGGTGTACAGTGTTTCCTGAACGGTTGGTGTACAACGTTTCCACAGTGGTAGGTGTACAATGTTTCCATAATGGTATGTGTACATTGTTTCCATTTTTGTAGGTGTACACTGTTTCCATAACGGTAGGTGTATAGTGTTTCCATAACGGTAGGTGTACGGTGTTCCAGAACGGTAGGTGTACAATGTTCTATCAGTGAGGTTCTAATGGTGAGGTTCATGAACTGTGTTCTAACGATAAAGTTCTTGAATAGTGTTCTATCAGTGTGGTTCATGAATAGTGTTCTATTGGTGAGGTTCTAACGGTGACATTCCTAAATAGTGTTTTTCCTTTGCATAATTTTGAGTTCGTGAACAGTGTTTCCTGTTTCCTACAGTTTCTCCCCTTTAGCATTTTCCTTTGACGTAAAATGCATTTAAAGCCTTGTTTTAAGGACTCTAAGGCCGATTCAAAGGCCATAACTCCTATTTTAATTATTAAAAAGGCTCAAGATGTTTTTACTTGGTCAAATTATATAGTTTAATGCGATCCCCTTTTAATGGGAAATCAAGCGTATCTTAAATTTCCACTATGTTAAATCTTCTAAAGGGACGAGATATCTTCCTCCATAATTCTTCATCCTTATTCTCGGCTATGAGACGCTAGAACCTTTCATTCTATTTTGTAGGGTTTTCATAATCAGACTTACTACTAGATTTAGTTCCACTATTTTTTTGATGCAGCCAAGTAGTAGCGATCAATCTTCACTATAATGTATGATATACCGTCATTCTTTTGGGTTCATCTCCTTTTGTTTCTCCATGCCCTTTTATGGAATTCTACCCCCATGTTCCTAATGGGATTTTCTTGTCTGTTGACCAGTGTGGTGGGGTCTTTGGATCCTCGGGTGGATAAAGTTGTCACGGGGGGAGAATATCCTAACCTATTGTGTGGCCCATTCTCGTATAAAATAACTTCAAGAACTGTTTGAGGTAGGGGATTCATTGCTTATCTTTTCTTTTATATGCAACTATATTGTTAGCATGTTTTATACCAAAGGACGACAATGGAATTGAAATAATAAATATTTGAACTGGATAAATAAATTGATATTGATCATATGTTATTGCCTCTTGTTTTTATAGAGAGTGTGATATCTATGCTTTCTTCATATAGCCATTCATTCTTGATGTAAATTGGTAAAGAATGTAAATTGGAATTAATTGATAATTGTTTGAATAAAGATAAAGAGTCATGTAAATGAACCCGGTTCTTCTTGTTGTAATTTTGAGGTTAATAAAAATGGTGAAGTAATCATGTTTAATTTATTTGTGATATATTACTATTTAGGTTTATTGAATATGGAACCTAAGTATAATAAATTGGTTAATTCAAAATGGATTATTTGTTTGATAAATCCTTACAGGGTTCTGAGTTACCCTCTTTCCTGTTTAAGGGCCAAGATCCAATTGTTAAGATGTTTGTTTTCTGGCTGCTTGTATTGTGATGTGATCCTGGATGGCTATTGTGATATATGGGGGCATGGAGGATGATTTTTTGTGGCATCAAATGATGCCTAGGGTTGCGAGATGCATTAGTTTATGCATGTGGGTGTCAGGGAGGACACCATGGATGATGGAATTGGAAGGATGTGATTGTGGGATGATTGCTATTTCTTTTTGGTTGATTATCTGTTTTACTTTTCCTCACTTCCTAAGGCAGCTGGTCTTGCTTAACCTTCTTACAAAATAGGTAAAGAAGCACGTGGTATGCCACATGATTTCCATGTTGAACTTCTTTAGAGAGGATGGGTATATGCTCTTTCTATAGGCAGCAAAGACTCGACGGGTAGTACATCTACTCACCGTGTCGAGCCCCCTTGTGTTAAGTAGCATAGAATGTTTTTCTAGAATGCTTGGGAATGTTGGAAAGTAATTCTGTAAATACTAATTTAATAAAAGGTGTTAACCCATGGGGTTAGAGTATTCTGGGACATAATGATGAGGTTGTAATTTTAAAGGGATAGTTGACTTTGGGTGTGGTGATAATGAAATTTAAGGTGGAATTGTATTTTGTTAATTAATGTTTAAAGAATTAATTAATGTAAAGTGAAACTAAAAAATGGTAATGAAGTAATTTCTTAAATCTCTTTAATTGGTTGTGTGCTTATAGGATACATAGTCTTAGATTAGCAGCCTGGAGTCTGAGATACATTAGATGCAGTTGTGTGTGAGGCTAGGTTAATCCCAAAGTGTGGTTGTGAGATATAGTATATCCTTTACTTTTTTGTGTCACTGTATTCTAATTCACCTTTTTAGTAAGTAAAAATGGAAGCATGTGGATTCTGAGCCCTAGGGGGATGTTTTTCCCCAACATTCTGGTGGGAGGATGAATGGATGACTACCCCCTTTAGCCCCGCTCTCTTCTCTTGGTAGTTACTTGTGCTGGTTGGCACAACGGTTAGTTTTCCCCATATTTGTGTGTAGAGGGCTGTAATGTCTTGTGGTTATTCAGACACATATATTCTGGATATAGTTTCTTATGGACTACTATATGTGTAACGTGTATAGGCTGTGATGGATTGAGGATCCTTACTCAGTGTATGGTTTGTAATGGCTTGAGGTATAATACCCGACGTATGATACTTGTTATGCGAGCTATGGTGGCTCCCAAAAACTACCTGGTTATTTTCTTGCATGGACGTGGTGGTTTTATTGCATGAGGTGCATATTTTAGTGCTTCACTCAGGTGTCTGCAGTCAAGCCTTTTTGGAGAGAGATGCTCTGGACCTGCAATGTTGGGGCAAAGTGGAAAACTAGTGGAGAAGCAGTAGCAGGGTACCCTTGATATTCTTTAATATATGACATATTATTATATGCGTTACTTGGTGAGATTATCCATAGTGAGGCTAGGAACTTAGTATACCTGTTTAGATGACGAGTTAGTTTCACTTGTTGTTCACGGTGCTTCAGCATGCTTTCTTTACTTTTTCATGAGAGGTTCCGGGGAGGATCCTACTGAGTATACTATTATACTCACCCTATGTATATATAAACAGTTTTTCCGGTAACTTGGATCTGGTTGGAGATCAAGCTGGTTTCTACTAGCTTGGGGTTGCAGGAGCTGTTCGGGCTTGTAGTTGCTGCTGTATTTACTTTATTTTGGTTACTTGTAGTTTTTCCCCTTCCAGTTTTAGTACCTTTACATGGAATTATATATGTGCACATGGGTTTTATTTTATGTTTTAGTTATGAGTTGGAGTTGGTTGGTGTCTATATTATCTCTCTCTTCCGCATGTGTTCTCTTAGAGGGTAGTGCCTCTCATTTGTGTGTTTACTATACCCTCAGTGCTTGTCACCAACCCGAGGCCTACATGAGGCGAGACTCGGGGGTCATTGTCTCCCTTCTCACATTTCCGGCCGAGGAGGTGTACACTTTTTAGAGAGGGGGTCATGACAGAGTGGTATCATAGGGAGGTTGATAGATAGAATGAAGTTTGGAGTTAGGCACAGGTGAGGCTGCATGGGTTGGTAGGGAAACAATTTCACTCATGTTTAGCAAGTTATCTAAACACTAGAGACTGACCGAGACATAGGTGTTTAGGCCCCCCTATGATATGATTTTGGGAGCTTTATGTTTACTATGGCTACTAAATGAGGTGATACAAGTTGTAGGGTAGAGATGTATGAAAGGATCAAGAATCATTATTCTTTGTGCCTGTGTTTGAATGGGTAGACCTTGGGATAGGTTAATATAAAATAAATGAAAGAAAAAAATAATTAATTAATATTAAGTCTTCCATATTCTAGTTTTAGGATCCCTAACTGTTTGTTATTTAATAGGCATGGCTCCAGGTCGACGTCCTCATATGGATCGCATAGAAGATGTCCAGTAGGCTATTCTAGCAGATCGCCGTAGGGTAGAGAATGACAATGATGACACTTGGAGGAAGATTCTATGAGAGTTTCAACGCTAGAGTCTACAGAAGTACGAGGGATTTATTTCAGATGTAATTACGGAAGGCTAGTTAGAGGACATCAAGATCGGCTTCAGTTTGATTCGTACTCGAAAAAAGAACTGGTTGTCCTTGGTTGTGAGGATGCAGCGTGGAGTAGTGAGGTAGTGGTTGATCTTGTTCCTTAGGGATCACAAGGAGTCATTGATCTCATGGGAGGAGTTCTGAGACATGTTTAAAGTCAAGTTTCTTTCTTCGACCACGAAGGCATCCAGTCTCCAGGATCTTCTTACATTTCAACATGGGAGCTCTTATGTGAGAGAGTTTGGAATCCATTTCATGAACCTTTTACGATATGATTTGTACCAGTTTCCATATGAGGAGGCCAGGGTGAGGCATTTTGAGGTGGCTCTACATCTAGAGATCTAGTTCTGGATTACCCCATTTATGATGAAGATATATCTTGAGCTGCTAGAGAGGGCAGAGGTTGTCAAGAGGACTTTGGCCAGAATTGGATCATCATGAGAGGGGAGTCATTGTGATTCCTCATGAAGCAGAGTTGTGGTCTACAGTTCCCAGTTTTTAGGGCAGAAGAGTTTCCATTCAGCCGGGGGTAGGTCCCATCCCTTCACATATTGTTTCTCTGGAGGCAGAAACTCGCATGCCTATACCAAGTGATCAGCCGTTAGTTTTTGTTGTGGTGGTTGAGGTCATTAGCAGTGGGATTGCCCGTCCTTTCAGAGCAGTCATCGTGCACTAGGTGCTCCACTCTAGTTCTTCCATTGAGGCAGTTCCAGCCAAGACAGCAGCAGTAGGTTGCACCATCTTTAGATCAGCAGAGGGTATATAGGGAAAGTAGAGGACAACCCCATGATGCTATCCATCCTTAGAGAGAAGAGTGTGGCTGTTTTGGTGGTAATCATTTGGTTTAGAGAGGCTGTGAAGGTGGTCGTGGTCAGCTTCATGCTTTAGCGTTGCCAGCGCCAGGCGGGCAAGATGTCATTCGAGGTACCCTTTGCTTTTTTTCTACCATTGTGTGTGCTTTGTATGATTCAGGAGCGACACACTCCTTCATATCACCTACCCTTGTCCATGATTTAGGACTTGAGGTCGGGAGGCTTCCAGTGCCCTTGGTGTTGACTACGCCAGTTGGAGGTCAAGCTGACTTGTTTGAAGTATGTAGAAATAGTGATCTAGTTTTGGGGTAGCACCGCTCTTTGGGAGATTTCCTATGCTTACGAATACAACCATATGATGTCATCCTGGGCATGGATTGGTTGTATTCAGTGTAGGATATCGTGGATTGGTTCAGGAAGTAGGTAGTTTTCTTTGGTGCGGATGGAGAGCTGTTGGTGTTTTTTGGTGAGTGAGATCCTCGGATGGGTCACAGGCATGTTATTTCCTTATCATTCTTAATGGATGAGATGATGCGGATTTTTTCAAAGGTTCAACAGTTGGAATTTTCTAGGGTCATAGATGAGTACCCGGATGTCTTCCCAGAAGCGGTTGTAGCATTACCCCCTCAATGAGAGATCGATTTTGGGATCGAGCTACAACCAAGAGCGTCTCCTATCTCTATGTCTCCATATAGGATGGGACCTTCTGAGTTATGAGAGCTACGTATATAGATTGATAGTCTGTTACAGTGCGGTTTTATTTGGCCAACTGTATCACCGTGAGGTGCATTAGTTTTGTTCATGAAGAAGGATGAAGATAGTTTGTGGTTGTGTGTCGACTATCGTCGCTTAAACAAAGTGAAAATAAAGAATCGATATCATCTTCCATAGATTGATGATTTAATCAATCAACTGAAGGGTGAATGTTGGTTCTCAAAGATCGACTTGCGGTTAGGATACCATCTGATGCATGTGAAGGATGAGGATATACCGAATACTGCATTCCATTGTCGTCATGGGCATTATGAGTTCGTTGTAATTCCATTCAGCATGCCGAATGCTCCAGCTATATTCATGGGATTGATAAATGTTGTGTTCCGTGAGTTCCTAGACAAGTTTGTGTTAGTTTTCATTGATTACATCCTTGGGTAATCCACATCTTAGGAGGATCATGCAGTGCATCTACACATTGTCTTGGGAGTTCTTCATCAACATCAGCTATTTGTGAAGTTGTCGAAGTGTGAGTTTTGGGTTCAAGAAGTCCATTTCCTGGGGCATGTTTTTTCTCAGTAGGGAGTAGTTGTGGATCCATTGAATATATAAGTAGTTGAGTCTTGGGAAGCCCCCAAGATATTGTCGGAGGTGTGATGTTTCCTTGATCTCGCAGGCTACTATAGGAGGTTCGTAACCAATTTCTCAAGAGTTTCAACTCATTTGACAGCTTTGACCAGGAAGGATAAAGCATTTATATGGACTGATCAGTGTCAAGCAGCTTTCGAGTATCTAAATGAGAAGTTAGTAAGTGCTCCAGTTCTTTGTCTTCCAGCTAAGGGAGTTCAGTTCGATGTTTTCTGAAATGTTTCACATCTGGGGTTGGGTTGTGTTCTGATGCAAAAAAGATCAGTTGTTTTTATGGGTCTCATCAGTTGCCTCCCCATGAACGTAACTATGCCAATCACGATCTCGCGTCGGCATCCAGGGTGTTTGCTCTGAATTTTTGGAGACATTACCTCATTGGTGAGCGCTTTGTCGTTTTCACCGATCATAAGAGTTTGAGGATTGTTTTCACCTGGAGTGACTTGAACTTACGACAATGTCGATGGATGGTGTTCTTACTGGAATACAACTTCGAAATACTGTATACAACTGGAAAGGGGAATGTTGTAGCTGATGCGCTGAGTCGGAAGTCACGTAGTGATGCAGTGCGTGAATCTGGTGACTCATGGAGAGTAATGGAGGAACTATCAGCATTATATCTTGATATGGGAGAATTTGGGGGCAGAGGTTGTCTTTTCTAGACGATGGTGCCGTCATCTCTATTGCAGCAGGTGGAAGAGTCCCAATTGGGGAATATTGAGGTGGAGATCTGGAGAGACCGAGTTTTTTGGGGAAAGGCCTCTGATGTTTGGAATGAGGATGATAAAAACCAAGTGTTATATCATGTAAGGCTTTTTGTTCCTTTGACAATGCGTGAGACAGTTCTCATAGAGTTCCTTAGTTCTCCTTTAGCATTGTATCCAATCGTGACAAAGATGTACCGATCCTTGAGGAGTATGTGTTGGTTTCTTGGGCTGAAGCGTGCAGTTGTAGAGTTTGTGTCTCGATGTTTGGTCTACCAGAAGGTGAAGACAGAACACCGCGTCCCTTTTGGTCTACTCTAGGAATTAGAGATTCCTCAGTGAAAGTGGTAGGATATCTTAATGGACTATGTTATTGGATTAACTCGAGCTCAGGGAGGACATGATGCTATTTGGGTGGTAGCGGATCACTTAACAAAATCGGCCACCTTTAAGCAATTCAGGATTCGAGCTCAGTGGATGTTTTATCAGGGCAGTATCTAGAGGAGGTGGCGAGACTTCATGGATTCCCAAGGATGATCATTTTTTATCGAGATCCTCATTTTAATTCTAGGTTGCGTAGAGGTCTCCAGCATGCTTTTGGTTCTCAACTATGTCTTAACACTACTTTTCCTCCTCAAACAGATGGTCAGACAATGTAAACCATCCAAACTGTTGAAGATATGTTACACTCTCTTGTTATTGATTTTGGAGGTTTGTGGATGAAGAACTTACCCTTAGTGGAGTTCTCTTACAATAATAGTTTTCACTCCACCATCAGTATGGCCCCTTTTGAAGCCTTATATGGACGAACTTTCCATTCTCCGTTGTGCCGGACTAGGTTTGTATAGTCAGCAATTCTTGGACCAAAACTAGTACAGAATACAACAGAAATGGTTCAGGTGATTCGTGAGAGGATGAAGATAGCACAATATCATCAGAAATCCTATTATGATCAAAGGAGGAGGCCCTTAGAGTTTGATTTTGGGGACCACATGTTTTTGAAGGTGACTCCCCATCATGGGTGGCGAAGGTTTGGTCAAGGAAGTAATCTTTCTCCTCACTTTGTTGGGCTTTTTGATGTGTTATCTTGGGTTGGAGTCATGGCTTATCAAGTTGCACTCCCCCCGTAGAAGAGTCGAATACATGATGTTTTCCATGTGTCACAACTCTGTCATTATCTTCATGATGACTCTTGCCTCATCGATTGGGTAGAGATCGATGTTTATGATGATGCAATCATTGAGGAGCGACCTATGGATATCCAAGACCGTAAGGAGAAGGTATTGCATGAGAATTCTATCCCCTTGGTTCTTGTTTTGTGGAGACACAGTGGAATGGAGGAGAGTACATGGGATCGTGATTCACAGATACGTGCCCAGTACCCAGAGTTGTTTAATGTTTAACTTTGTTCATGTATCGATGTAGCCTTTGTGGTTATAAAACTTCTATGTTTATGAGACGGTTTCCTTTTGTTGCTTTTGTGGATTTCTCTCTTTTGATAGGAATCTCGATGGGTAGTTGTTAGGACCCAATTTTGTTTTCACTTTAGGGGGGTTTTGAATTCTCGAGGACAAGAATGTTTTGAGAGGTATCTGATGTAATGACCCATACCTCTCTGGTCTATTCCTTAGCAAAAATCAGGTGTATAAGGTGATTTGGGTGGTCAAGGGGACTTATCCCCAACACTTTCCATTTTTTTTCACTTCAGTGATCAGTTCCAACGGTAGACAGTTATGAACAGTTCTATCAGTGAACAGTTTTATCCGTAGCCTCTAACGGTAAACTCTCTTTCCTTTTCTAAATTTTCAATTCTATGAATAGTTCTATCGATGAACAGTTCTTTTGGTAACCTCTAACGATAACCTCTATTTCCTTTTCCAAATTTCTAATTCTATGAACAGTACTATCAGTGACCTCTAACGGTAACCTCTCATTCCTTTGAAAAATTTCCAATTCTATGAACAGTTCTACAGGGGAACAGTTCTATTGGTTACCTCTAATGGTAACATCGTTTTCCTTTTCCAAATTTTGAGTTCTGTGAATAGTGTTTCCAGAATGATAGGTGTATAGTGTTTCCATAATGGTAGGTGTACAGTGTTTCTGAACGGTAGGTGTACAATGTTTCTATTCCATAACGGTAGGTTTACAGTGTTTCCATAAAAGTAGGTGTATATTGTTTCTATAACTTTAGGTGTATAGTGTTTTCATAAAGGTATGTGTATAGTGTTTCCATAATGGTAGGTGTACAGTGCTTCCAGAATGGTAGGTGTACATTATTCTATCGGTGAGGTTCTGATAGTGAGGTTCATGAACATTATTCTAACAGTAAGGTTCATGAATAGTGTTCTGTCAGTGAGATTCAGGAATAGTGTTCTATCGGTGAGGTTCTGACGGTGAGGTTCATGAACAGTAATTTTCCTTTGCCAAATTTTGAGTTCGTGAACAACATTTCTAGCTTCCTATAGTTTTCCCCTTTAGCGTTTTCCATTGACGTAAAATGTATTTAAAGCATCGTTTTAAGGACTCTAAGGCCGATTCAAAGTCCATAACTCCTATATTAATTATTACTAAGGCTTGGGATATTTTTACTTGGTCAAACAGCATGGTTTAATGAGATTCTCTTTTAATGGGAAGTCAAGCATATCATAAACTGCCACTTCGTTAAATCTTCTAAAGGGACGATATATCTTCCTCCCTAATTCTTCCTCTTTGTTCTCGGAAATGAGACGCTATAAAAATTCATTCAATTCTGTAGGAGTTTCATATTCAAACTTACTACTAGGATTAGTTCTGCTCTGTTTTTTTATGCAACCAAGCAGTATCGATCAATCTTCGATATAAGGTATGATCTATCGTCATTATTTTGGGTTGATCTCCTTATGTTTCTCCTCGCACTTTTTAATAATTTTACCCACATGTTCCTAATGGGATTTTCTTGTGTGTTGACCAGTGTGGCAGTGTCTCTACATCCTCGGGTGGATATAGTTGTCATGGGGGGAAGAGATCTTGACCTGTTGTGTGGTCCATTCTCGTATAAATGAACGCTAAGAACTGTTTGAGGTAGGGGATTCTTTTCTTCTATTTTCTTTTACATGCAACTGTATTGTTATCATGTTTTATCCCACTCAATGTCAATTGAATTGACATAATAAATATTTCAACATGATAAATAAATTGATATCGATCGTAGGTTGTTGCCTCTTGTTATACTAGAGAGTGTGATATCTATTCTTAATTTATATAACTATTCGTTCTTGATGGAAATTGGTAAAGAACGTAAACATGAATTAATTTATAATTGTTTGGCTAAAGATAAAAAGACATTTAAATTAATCTGGTACTTCTTGTTGTAATTTTTATGTTAATCAAAGTGGTGCGGTAAAAAGGTTTAATTTATTTGTGATAGTTTACTATTTAGGGTTTTCAAATATGGAACTTTTGTATAATAAATCGGTTAATTCAAAACGAATTATTTGTTTGATAAATCCTTGTAGGGTTTTAAGTTACCCTCTTACTTGTTTAAGGGCCATGAGCTAATTGTTAAGATGTTTGTTTTCCAACTACTTGTGTAGTGATGTGAGCCTAGATGGATGTTGTGATATGTGGGGGCATGGAGTCCTCTTGGTTGTGGCAGCAAATGATTCCTAGGGTAGAGATATGCATTAGTTTATGCATGAGGGTTTCAGGGAGGACCCTAGGGATAATGGAATGAGATGGATGTGATTGTGGGATGCTTTTTATTTCTTTTTGGTTGATTATCTATTTTACTTTCCCCCACTTCCTAAGGCAGTTGGTCTTTCTTACCCTTCTTCCAAAAGAGGCGAAGACACATGGGGTATGCCATGAGATTTCCGTGTTTAGCTTCTCAAGGGAGGATGGGTCTACACTCTTTCTATAGGCAGCAAAGATGTGACAGGTAGTACATCTACTCACCGAGTTGACCCCCTTGTGTTTAGTAGCATAGAATGTTTTTCTAGAATGATTGGGAATGTGATAAAGTAATTCTGTAATGAATAATTGAATAAATTTTGTTAACCCATGGGGTTGGAGAATTCTGGAACATAATGATGAGGCTGTAATTTTAAAGGGAGAGTGTACTTTGGGTGTGCTGCAAATGAAATTTTATGTGGAATTGTGTTTGGTTAATTAATGTTTAAATAATTAATTAACATAATGTGAAACTAAAAAAAGGTAATGAAGTAATTTATTAAAGATCTTTAAGTGGTTGTGTGCTTAATGGATACCTAGTCTTAGAGTAGCTTCCCTGAGTCTAAGAGACATTAGTTGTAGTTGTGTCTGAGACTAGGTTATGCAAATACTGTGGTTGTGAGATATAGTGTATCCTGGGATTTTTTTGTTTCTATACGCTACTCCACCCTGTTAGTAAGGGCATATGACACCCTGGGGATTCTGAGCCCTGGGGGAGGGGGTGGTGTTTTCCCCATCATTTTGATGGGAGGATTAATGGCTAACTACCCCATTTGGCACCGCTCTCTTCTCTTGGTAGTTACTTGTGCTGGTAGGCACAGTGGTTCATTTTCCCCATATACATGTGTAGAGGGCTATAAGGGCTTGTGGTTATTCACACACATATATTCTAGATATTTTTTCCTATGGACTACTATAGGTGTAATGTGTATAGGCTGTGATGGCTTGGGGATCCTTACTCGGTGTATGGGATATAATGGCTTGAGGTATAATACCTGACATATGATACATGTTATGAAAGCTGTGGTGGCTCCCAGAACTACCTAGTAACTTTAATGGGTTGACGTGGTGGTTTTGTTGCACAAGGTGAATATTGTGGTGCTTCACCCATGTGTCTACAGGCAAGCCTTTTTGGAGAGCGATGCTCAGGACGTGTGACATTGGGGAAAAGCGGAAAACCAGTGGGGAAGTAGTAGCGGGGTACCGATGATATTCATTATTATATGATATATTCTTGTATTCATTACTTGGTGAGAGTATCCATGGTGAGGCTAGGAACATAGTATACTTGTTTAGATGACGAGTTAGTTTCACTTGTTGTTCACTGTGCTTTATCATGCTTTCTTTACTTTTGCATGAGAGGCTTCAGGGAGGATCCTACAAAGTATACTGTTATACTCACCCTATGTATATATAAACTGTTTTTCATGTCACTTGGAGCAGGTTAGAGATCAAGCTGGTTTCTAGTAGCTTGGGGTTGCAAGAGCTGTTCGGGCTTGTGGTTGCTGCTGTTTTTACTTTCTATTGGGTACTTGCAGTTTTTCCCCTTCCAGTTGTAGTACTTTTTCATGACATTACATATGTTCACTTGGGTTTTCTTTTATATTTCAGTTCTGAGTTGGAGTTGGTTGGTGTCTATCTTATCTCTCTCTTCTGTATGCATTCTCTTAGGGGGTAATTCCTCTCATTTGTGTGTTTACTATACCATCAGTGCATGTCACCAACCTAGGGCCTACTAGAGGTGGGGCTTGGGGGTCATTACTTCCATTCTCAAATTTTCGGCCTAAGAGGGGTACACTTTGGGAGGAGGGGGTCATGACAAGACCTAAACCTTTAATTAGTTTTACAATGTTGTTGCGGAAGATCACATAAATTTAGTAATTTCTAGAAGGCTATTTCATCACATCAAGACTGATGAATTGTATTGTACTTTCTCCTAGATCCATTGTTAGTGTTCCATCATGGATACAAATTATATCATTTATTGTCTCTCGGAATGGACTACCTAGGATTATGGGAGAGTAGCTAGTTCTATGTCATCTTCCATGGAATGGAAAAAATATTATGCTACAAAGCCCGCTTACTTATACTTGTTAACATTCAACATCACCAATACGGAAAATGGTGGATTTAGAATCTGATTACACCACCACTTTTTTAGGCTTCAATTAACCAATCTATAAAGATGAAAATTCCGAGTGAGGCATAACATCTATTTCAGCACCCGTATCACATAATTCACTAGTAACATTTAAATTAATAGTGGTTCAGGTAATAGAGAATCTCCTTGGATCATGACACTATTTTTTGTATGAGTGGTTTGATCAATGCAGATACCCTTCTTCTTAATATTATTCTCTCATTTCCATCTGGTTTCATTTTTTCTTAAAAAATTATTTTATTTTTAAAATATTTTTCTATTTTACATTTGGATTCTAGTATTTAGATTATTAACAAAACGTTTTGGAAGGTTTCTGTAATTTCATGTTGATATTACTCCCCTAAACCCTTCATTGACACAACTAACACATAATCTAATAGTTCATGGAATCCCTTTTTATCTGATTTTTTATTTCATTAATAGTGTTTTAGTTATTCCATCCTAAACCTAGTTCTATTCCATTCATTTTTCTAGTCCACTTAGTTTTTATGGATGGTTTGTGCTTTTGATGTTTTTTTGAAATTATTATCCTTAAATCGTTCAAGTGTATGTACCTATTTTTCACTTCGTGTTTTTATAATGCACAATTATTCATTAGGATTAAGAACAATATGACCTTGTAGTTTTCCAAGATTATTGGTCAGATTGTCTAAAAAACATTTTAATTGATCTATTATCCTATCAATATTATCTTCCAATACCCTTGTTTTGGTTTGTAGGTTCTAGATTTCAGTTAATACTATATTGGTTGAAGGATTCTCATAAGTCAACTCTTATATATTTAGTGGGTTATGTTATTGGTTAAATTTTAAATGAGTATATGATGGGTATTTATTTTGATAGTATTCCCTTTTTTATTCTACCCATATCATGGTTGAACATGTGGATAACATGGATAATTATACTATATTTCTCATTACTAAAAATCTAATGCATAACACTCAATTCCCAGTACCTTAGAGTGATAATCTGTAAAATGATTAACTAATTAAAAAAAACAAAAACTAGATATGAAGGTTATTTTCCACTAGATTCTTTCAAATCCTTTTTCCATACTAACATGGTGAGTTCATCAACTTTTGTTTGAAGAAGAGATGATGAGTCAAAAGTTAATTCCTCCTAGATACTGCTCGTTCCAAAACCTCTAGAGCCTAATTGTTTTGATTTATAAACAATCTTCTCAAATAGACCTCTCACATATGCTGGTAACTTTTGAATTAGGTTCCCTCCAAATGAATTATCAAATAGGTTGTAATAATTATCAAGAAATTGTTTGTAGAATAATACAATGAATTTATTCTCTCCCATTTCATGATGTAGAAATTTGGAGTATAGATTCTTGAACTACTCTCGGTACACATGGAGGGTCTCTAAAGTATATTATAATATGATGTAAATCTCTATTTTGATTCCCATACTCATATATGTGGCGAATAATCTCTGCAAGAATCATCATTTTAGGTCTTTCCAATCACTAATCTCTCATAGTTCTAGATTGTACAACTATTCATTTGCCTCTGCTTCGAGTGGGAAGGGTAATGACATATACTAAAATTGGCACTCATGTGCTCTAATTGACCTAAATATAGATAAAACATATCCAAATTCATGAATATTTCTATTTAAGACTTATCCCTCAAAACCATGAAACATTGGTGTTATTGTAATTATATTGACATGTAGTTTGAAATCATTTTGTGCAGCAGGTTCAATAGGTTGATTGTTTTAAATAGTGGATTGAGGGTTTCACATAGTATGAAAGGTTTTTATGGAATTTCCATCTATAAAATAAAATAAAATGTTTACACTAAATCTTTCACTTAGATATGAGAGGCTTATTCCTTCAATGTATTATTTTTTTTTCAAATTATGAACGTTCTTAAATGATCATTTAATTTCTAGGTCAAAATCAATTAATTTGTTTCTTGATCTATGATTCATTATATTTTTTTTCTATTTTTGGGCACTTCCTCCATATAAAGGGTTCTATATTTGATGTACACATATCACGTGGCATAGAAAAACAACTTTTTATAACTTAAATATTGTCTAGGTGTTATACTATAGGTTTTTTCTAGAGGACGAGTGCATATAAAAAATGCTTGTCACATTTTTATTTGATTTCATGAAAAGTTAGTTTTTGATTAATTTTTTCAAAATTGTGGGAAGGAATCCATTTGATTTAATTGATTTTAAAACAATTGAGAGAGGTCATGACTAGAGTATGTTTGGATAAACCTAGTGTTGTTCTATCAAGGTTTCTATATTTAACCCATTTTTCTTCTATTAAATATTAAGATATAGATCCATTTAAAGATTCCACTAAATACCTTTTAAATATGTCTATTATATGGGTATTCTTATCTGAAACGTCAGTTTATTCTACTTAGCTTCCTTTCTATGGTAAGTTTTAGCAGGTTTTCATGGTTTATTAAGAATATCTCTAACCATAATTTTTTTTTGTTAATATTCCGATATTTTGAACACAAAAATTGACACAGATACTGAAGATCATTCGTCACTCACCACCCAACACTAATCTGTTCCACCATATACAAAAAATAATTGGGTGGAGGGAGAAATGGATCATAAACCATGAAAAATAAAATTATTAGAATGAAAACCTAACACAACCGTATTAATAATTTAATACGAAAATTAATAATTGAAAATAAATGTCGGAGGAAGAAATAATTTCATATAATTAAATTATAAAAACTCATTAAAATAACATATTTCCAACCTCCCCCATACCCAATCACTCCCAGAGTTTACCCTCCATTGAAGGGGAAGTTGAGTTGATTCAAGATAGGGGATACATCACAAGAAAGAAATAATATAAAATGAAAAAAAGAAATAAATTAGTAGCAGTCATTCATGAGGATCTTCCCTAGAATATCGATCCACTTTCAACCCCAATAATCTTATTTTTAGGTATGGAAGATATTTCTTGGTGTAATAATTTTTAATTAATGGGTTTTGGTCATAATGGGTCATTGATGGGTTTCTAAAATTGTACATACCATTTATTTCTATCAAATAATCTTTTTTTGGTCTATGTTTGAGAGTTTCACATTGTGTAAGTGAAACTCCTAATATGTAATGTATGGGACTATACTAATAATTTTTGAAATATTTCAAACTATGAATAGTGGAGTCATGATGTGTAATCAATTTAGTTGAATGTTTCAGAGATAGTTTCATAACATGTATTCCTTTAGGATAAAATATATATAATGTGGACATTATGGCTACTTTAATGGTAAGGTCATCATTAAAGCAGTACCATAACAATAGTATTGTTGTAACAGTAATCAAAAAATTATATCTATATATTTCCAATAGAATATGTAATATTATATAGTAATATTATAAATAATAAGTATAGTTAATGTGTATTAATCAATGAATGATAATATAATTACATATATATGATTTAGAAAAAAATATTTTTTGAATTTGAGTTTCAAAATTATTCACCACTAAATGGATGATTTTAAATTACCCAAATAGGTTTTAGTAAATAATCTAATTTCTCAACTATAGAAATTGGTATTATAAAAATGGTTTGAAATTTAAAATCAAAATATTAGTATTATCATTAATGAAAGACGTTTTGATTTTTTGAGATGGTTGGATTTACATATGAATAGTCAAATATTTTTTCATTATATGATAGTTATTAAAACATAATTTTCATATCAAAATGATTTAATAACAAATATAATTTATTATATTTAAAAAATATTATTATTTATTAAAACAATTTATCTTGAAATATTAATGTATATTTTTAAATCCTATAAATAAATTTTAAGTGTGTAGCATTTACTTTAATGATTTAGTAATAATAAATTTTAAAAAAATGAAATTTCCAAGGACAAGATAAAATTTATAATTTGTGTCCATCTCTTTAAGTAATAACTTCCAAAAAAAGTTTAAAACATAAAAAATCATTATCATAAACTATAAAAAGGCCGATGGTTTTAAATTTTCTAGACCCAAATTTTCTAAATCCTATGTAATTGTTTTTTAAACAACCATCACTAATTTTATTTAATTATTGAAATATCCTCACAATAATATTCACTCCAAAACCATTGAGGAATCTCAAGTCTCTACTTTCCTCTTCTAATTGAGGTTCTTTTTTTATAAACTCATCTAAAATTCCCGTTTTATACAATTATGTTATTATAATACCATGGTATTAACATTATGTTTATATATTTTCATTTATTTATTATTAATACCAACTATATTAACCATGTATATATTTTTATCAAGAAAAAAAGTGATCGATAATATCTTCTCACCACTTCTTATCTAAAACAAATTTCATTGCATAAAATTTCAAAAACAAATGTTAATTTACCTTAATAATAAATATTCTATAATTAATTTTATATGATTAACTACAATTCCAACTCATTTTACCATCATTTTATGTTTTTCTAATTATTAAATATTTCCACACTAAGAATCATAATTATTCACTTCCATTTTTTTGACTTTTATTCATTGTATTATAAAACTTTTATATCTAATTAGAGTAGTTTTTCCAATTTATGATGGAAGATATTTTTATGGTTCTTGATCTACCAGGTACCAAGTTGAACAAAACCTGTTTTGGCCTAAGTAAACCCATTTTATCCAACTTTATCAAGCTTGAAGATTACTTTTAAATAAATTATTTATCCCTAATATGTGTCAAATTAGTGTTTTATTTATTAATAAATTCATAGGGTATAATTATTTTATTTATATGGTTTATATCTATTTAAAAAAAATATTAAATGGTTAATTCTTATTGATATCCATTTACAATTAAATAAACATACCATATTACATTTCTAGGATTGTTTGGATTATTTTTCCCTCCATTTCAGAATAGATACCTTATACATAATTTTTATTATTCAATGATATATACATAGATATCCAAGTAATTAAAACGACTATGAAAATATATTAACAAGACCATATAATAGTTTACCCAATATAGTTTGAATACCAAAATAATCATTATTTTGATTAAAGGGTTGAGGTTTGATTAATTTGTTATAACAAATATTTCCGATATCAAGGGTTGATGTGTTTTATCATAAAATGGGTTTTAAATATTGAATTCTTGATAATTGAATAATTTTGTAAAGCATGATAATTATGAAACAATCAGTGTGAAATAATGAAATTTTGGATTAATTGATTAAATTCTTATATTTAATAATTTTAATTTATTATAGAATATATCCTTGTAGTCATTGTTTATGATAAAATGAAACATCATTTTTAAAGTAAATTGGGTATTTATAGAATATTAAATGATCAATTTTTCCTAAATATTCTTAAGGAATAATTATCTCTATAATTGAATAATAAAGTAAATACATGATTTTTTAATTGATATATGTTTAATTGAAATTTTTTCTATAATTTGAATTATTGTAATAATTTTTAATTGATTTTCAAATTTTTTTTAAAGTTAATTTGATGGATGGCTTAGAGGATGAATTGTTTAAGTGATTTTGTTTTGATGAAACTTATGAAGTATTAATTTTGTTAAAATAAATATTGTGTAGGATCTTTTTCAAACAATTAGATATTATTTTATATTTGCGATCTCATTTTTCTCATATGGGAACATAATGCATTTTATAAATGGATTACATAAGACTAAAAATAGAGTAGTGGTGTGAAAAATTATGCCAAAATTATTGATAAAAAAATAAATTTTGTATGTGTTATAAATCACACACTTATAACTATATAAATTATAATATATTTCATTATGTGTATGAGTAATCATTTAGTGAGATTGAAATTTAGGATCAAGTTAAAAAAATCTTTAGGTATTTAATGTTTCAGAACAAAGGCCAATGGAACACTAAGATAAGTCTAAGCTATTCAATACTGAAGGATGATGATCTTGAGTGTTATTATATGTAATCTGAATATGGTAAAACAATATTTTAAAATTTAAAAGAAAATATAAAACCTAGAAATGTATTATAAAAATTGATTTTATATTAGTGGTATGTATTGTATTTATTAGCGAGTTTGAATATTATTTAGTGATATGGTGTTGGATTTTTATCACTTAGGGTGATGAAAGATCCTATAATTATAACAATGATATTTATGAATCCTTCGAACATTGATTAAAGAATAAATAAATTGAATGTCGAATTGTGAAGAATATTTTTCTTTTGATGATTCAAGGTGGTCCAGTGTTGGAAGACAAAGAACCAAATAAATTTTTAAGTGTTATTTTATTTAAATTTGAGTAGTGACCATTAGAATATGTTGATTATATTTTGAGCTCAGTTGAAATAAATGGACATTGTTTTATGTTCATTGAATATTTTCTAAGATAATATTATTAATTTTTTATCTTAATTGAAAAACACTATACTTTTATGTATAATCTCAAAAAACATCCTAAGGGATTTTATATATATGAATCTCCTCAAAATAAAATAATTGGATAGGAGTAAAGACCCCAACCCTAGTAGACTTGAGTTTGTGCCTTAATTTATAAAATTTGTATAATAAATAAGGAAGCTACATCTCGAAGTAAGAAATATTATGGAATCTTGGAAAAACAAATAAAAATATAAGTTTTACATTACATCTTGAAAGGAAAAAACAACATATAATCTTCACTGGAAACATCCGTCAACTCTTAAATTATCCCTGCAAGTAATTAATAATATACATCTTTTCATCCTAATAACAAATGAAACATAAGAATGAGATGAGCTCAGATGATCAATATGGGTAAAAAATACACAATAATCTAATATCATGATTAATAATAAAAGAAATATGATTAAATAAAAACACAAAACATTAAAACATAATCTTGGGAATATTATGGCGGGAATAACATCCGAATAAATAATACCATATATATAATCACATTGGAAGAAAATATAGAAAAAAATATTATAATATTTAAATAATCACATGGATTACCAATTACTAATATCATAACGATGGAATGAATAATTCTGGACATCTGAAACATACCATTGAGGCCTCATCCAAGACATCTGAAAATAAATGGTTAATGCCTCAGCCAAATAAATATCTATTTTCTCCCATGATAACTATCAACAAAATGAGGGGATATATTGGGACCCACACATAACTTACTAAATCCAATTCATTCCTCAAATGAATGGGGTGAATCCTAATCCAAATCAACATAAAAAATGTATATAACATTTCCCAAATAGTAAACATAATCACAGACCATTTTGAGTAATATAGTGAATGGTATTAAGAGAGCGCATCCATGTCAAACTAATCACAAACCATTTTAATAAATATGGTTGATGATATCATTAAATATAATTCTCCTTTTACCATAATATGCAAAAGAGTGTGTCAAAATAGATGAAAATACTCTAATAAATTCGTTGATAAATATTTGTGAGAAATAACATTTTACTTTGGAAAAAAATTATTTTTGGAAATATCATTCTTATCGGTCATAAAATAATATTATAAAAATTTTTATTCTAGAAATATATTATTGTAAAATTCAATTATTTTTGTTGCATAAATTATTTTCATGTTAAGTGAACAAGTGTAAAAAGTGTTTTGAAGAACATTAGAAATGGACCACTTCAGTGCAGTTTGAGGGGGAATATAAACAAGCCATTAAAGTGGACACAAGATTATTTTGTAACGTAGAACCATAAAATATATACGATAGATTTTTATTCTCAAATTAGTGATCTTAAAAAAACATTGGTGTCTTATATCAGATTATGGAATTTACATGAAAATCGGAATGAAATTGGGAAGTTCCCTTTAATCTGGCTTGCTTATCAAGAGGAATTAAAAATAGAGCCTTATAAAAAAAGAATTATACCATAGAAGAAATATAAATGATCTATATATATTATTTTAGCATATATAAATGGAATTTAGAATAATTATATAAAAATAATGAATAATTGCAGTGGGTATAGAGAGATAAGACGTATCTCGAATGAAAAATGGAGGTTCTGGAAGAACCCATAACCTTTTGTCTGAACGTGTTATGAACATGCACATAATTTACTAGATAATGAAATAAGATTTATTAATAATTAAATTTTGAACCTATTAAATATTTTTTTTGTTTCAATATTATTAAGTTCATTTATGGTCTTTTGGATGAGCTATAAGATTCAATTACGTCATTCAAAAGTGTGTGTTTCCTTGTTTTTCATGATTGGTTCACTTTCATACATGCATGAAAGATCACGTGAAATGATAATAGATATACCAAATAGAAAATATATGTTATTAATGATATTAAAGAATATTTAATGGTCTTACGTAACATTTTGTTTCCAGATATGAGGATGATTCATAAGATAAAACATTAATGATAATCGTTTAGATTACTTTGGAATTATTTTGATCATCATGCACTAGTTTTGTGTTATGAATTAATATTATGTATATATAACGGTTTAAGAACGTTAAATAAGTTTTATTACATATATTAAAGTCTTTATTAACCATAAAAATGTTTTTATGACCATCATTGAAGGAGGAATTGAAAAACAAAAAGTCATCATCACTAAAGGTGGTAAATTGATACATCTAGGATGGTGTTTTCATTTTTAGAATAAAAATGTTAATAGAAAAGAATATATGGTGGAGATACCATAATTATAATAAAATTAATGAATATATTAGAAACTAGAGTTATCATTCATATTTGGATATAAGAGGAAAGGTACAGATAAGAAAAGGGAATAAATCTTATTGAAATTAAAAGAATGAGGGGATTTTACCTCCTAAATTACTCTCATTCAGAACCTCATTAAGGAACATTGAAAAAATATTTTGGTTAGACCCAAATTACCATAAAGTGGGGGAGAGTTTTTGGAAATTTAATAGGTAGAAATTGTACAATCTTCATGAATTTTAGGAGGGAGGAGAATATGTGGTGAGTGGTGGAATTTTTATTAGAGGATTGGTGTGTTTTTTGATTACTTTATTCATTTTTTTATTAACATGGCTCAATATTATCAATAGTTTAAACATTTTCAATGAATATATTAAAATAATTTAGCAAACAATGGGATTATGGGCATACATCATATATATATATATATCATCTATGACTCAATAATTTATGTATATTTGAAATACAATAAATTATAGGATTTCCTTATTGAATAAAAATTCAACAATTTTAAAAAATCCAAGAAATTCTCCCAAACCATTTTTCTATGTTTAAAATTTAATAATTTTCAAAATGTTAGATATTTAATTTTTAAATATAATCAGTATTTACCTAAAAAATATTAATTTTAATATTATAATGGATTTTATGCTACTTTCAAAAATTAATTAAGGTCTTATAAAATTATAATATAATCATAATATAACAAAATATTAATTTATGAATCTATTTCAAGAAAATAAATTTTATTTTAATTCATTAAATTAATTATAAAATTGTAAATAATCATATATGTTTTAAGAAATACCAACATATAATTTATCATTTTTAAAACATTTATTTACTTACTACATGATATAAATATATTATATTTTCATTTATAAGATTCACAAATGTTATTTATATTTTCATAGGAAATGTTACTATTATATTGATCATATATTATTCAAAATGCTCACAATACTATTCCAATGGTCATATTTAATAGTATATTAATGGTTTAAACTTGGTGTTATGTGAAGTGTAAGCTATCGAAAGTCTTAAATGTTAAAATAGGAATACCATAAAATAACGGGGTGTTATATTATCCCCTCCGTAAAAAATTTAGTGCTCGAAATTTCAATAATGTCACCTCATAAAAATATTTGTGTAGTTATTCATCATAAATTACTCTAGTTCCCACATCACCACTTCAATTTATCATTATTCCAAAGTTCCTTTATCAGTAGAGTCTTCTGATTCCTCTAAAAATATTCTTTAGTGCCTAGAATCTTGATAGTCTCTTCATATTAAGATAATTTAGGTTCATATTCTACTCCTTTAAATGTTTTCACATGCCTTGGGAATAGCTCGTACATCCAAAACAAAGAGACTTGGAACACATTCTATACATTTTAAATGGTACGTGGCATCACCAAATGATAAGTAAAAACTCTGATTATCTCCAAGATTTCATATGGTTTAATGTACCCATGGCTCTATTTTTATGCCCCGAAAAAACAAAAGTTATAACATTGTATTCGATAGCGTGTATGACACACGACAATAACCGTGTAAGGTATTATAATATCTATATAATTTATAATGTATTTACTCTTTAAAATATATTCTATATATTTCAACTAATTCAACACAGAATTAGTGTACATAATATTCAGCAATGACTTTCCTCTACATCTTGTGTTACACACAAAAGCGACCTTCTTTGATGCCTTTCACTATACGCAATACTGAGTCTTACTAGGAAACAAAATATATAATTAAACCATTATTTTTAATATTAACATTCCATTACAAATATTATTATCTAAATTATGAAAATATAAGGGTTAGAAAACTAAATAATATTTTTAAAAAAATTATAAATTAATATAAGAATCAATTGAATATTAAAAGCATATTTTTATATAAAACAATTTTTATAGTCACAAAGCTATTTAACCCTAATAGATTAAAATAATTACAATTAGTCAGTAATATTAATATAATAAATATGTTACATATTCAATAAATTATTTTTTATATTCATCCAAAATATTTGGAAAGCATAATATTAGATAAAACACAATATTTCACATAAAAACCTATATTTTTATTAAGGGTATTTGGGGTTTGGCTTAGTGGTAAGCACCCCGTAATCCGACATGAAAAATGGGGGGTTGAAAACCCATTGAACGTAGGTACTGTAGAAGTACTGTATTATATTGTAGTGGTGGTGGAGATATATCAATGAAGGTCACAATAGCGGTGGTAGGTTCTGTGCGGTATTATAGCAGGCTATACTGTAGATGTACTATTCACAGAATGGGTCTTGGGCCAAAAATGTTGGTCTACAGGCCATGTAATGGGAAAACTTCCCACTAGGCCTCTGGGATATGTAATGGATCTACCTCTACCCAGTTAAAAGAGGTAATTTCATAGATTTATTTATAAATGAGGCTTCAGCCCCAACCTTTAAAAAAACTATATTTTTATTAAGCCATTTTTACCACCTTTTAATGGAGAACCAATTTTATATCTTAATTTTACAATTTTATGAATTTAATTTGATAAAATAAAATTTATTTTTTAATTCATAATATAATGATTATCTTAGGATTAATTTTTTATATTTTTATGTGAATCTTTATTTTTTAGTGAATAGTGAAAATTACTGTTTTGAGTAAAAAACGACCTTTTTGATTAAATAATTAATAAAGTTAAATAATATTATAATTTTTTTAAAGTAAAATTGGATGAATTATAAATATATTAATATAATTTAATTAATTATAATAAATATAAAATTTAAATTTAATATAAAAACATAACAATGTTTTGAACATTTTTCAACAAACACATCCGTCTGCCTATGAGATTAGTATTAATCTGAATTTTTCTGCTTCTGTGATTTGAATTTTGAAAATATGAAATTCAAAATTTTAATAAATATAATATTTTTGGTCTATTAATATCAACTTAATTATAGATAAAAATTATTAGTGAATGTGATCAAAATTAATTACAGTGATTAAGGTGTAATTAGGCTTAAAAATGGACTGAAACCCTGTGTTTAAGGGCACAAATGACCTATACACTTGTAAATAACTCCTTTTATGGCCATATATAGGCCTTTAAACTTCAATTGATGAGTTTTATTTGTTTTTTATTAAATTTATTAGGTAATAACATGTGCACAACGAACTTCTTTTCAAAAATACCATGTGAGTCCTTTTCATTCCCTATAAAAGGCCACCAACTCTACCAATTACTTTTACCTCTAAAAATTCTTAATTTCTTCCAAGATGCACCCAAATTGAATCCCAAAATTCCAACCCTTGACCTATAATACTCTATTTTGTAATAATACCTTCCATGGATGCCTTTTGGTTAAACCAAAAGAAGTTACCTGATTAAAAGGTAATGTCTTTTCTTAGTCGCTCTAGATTCATCTGCATTCTCGAACACCTAAAATATCATTATTCTTTTATTTGGAAACAACACCAGTATCCTACATACATTATTATTTGTTTAGGCTTATTTTTTTACCTACACTTACAAACATCACGATCTATTGGGTAACAAACATAATGTTTCTATGGACGGAAAACTACTGCCTCATGAAATGATGATTGTTCATTCTTCCATTACTGCCTCTCATGGTGGACATTGTGATAGACACTATATTTATATATTTTATATAAAAAATTAATTATGTCTTAAAACTTCTATAAAGGTTTTATGAAACACACATTTAGTACATTCCATTTTATGCTAAAATGATAACATCGTTATAGGAGTATGGACTACCATCCCCTAAAAGTGACGTGATTCGTTCACATGATACATGGGATGTGTAAATGATGGTTATAATTAAACATATGATAAATAACCCACATCTATATGATATTAATTACATAATTATATTTCTATAAATTATATATATATATATATATATCATCTCCTTTATTACCTTTTTATATAATTAAAAATGATAATGTTATTCTTGGACATGTCGAATACCACCTTATCGACATGATGTGGTCACTTTTACAACACAAATTTTTTATATAATTATTTATGATTAAAAAATATGACATTTTTATATAATAATCATTATTTAATTATATTGTTTTACTTACCTTCTTTCCACAATGATCACATAAAAATGGGAATGTTACTCACGCGTACGTACAACCAACCATCGTTGTGATTATAACATATTCTAATTTTTCATAACCATATTTAATGAATTATTTTAAAAGTATAATTGATGTATAAATATGATAATTATTTCATTTTTATTATTCTGGATATGGTATATAATGATCCTTACTACCATTTTTACCAAGAATAGTTATTTTGACACATAAACTGAATTTGGTCAAAAACACCCGATATAAAATTAATTGTTTCAATAGTTGTGAAAAACATTGGAATAAGTGAAATAAAAATAATTATAAAAATAAAAAATGTTCTGAATAAAGTATTAATTAACATAATATTATTATACATGAATTTTAGGGACTTTCACCTGGAAGGAAACACAAGGTAAAGGATTTTCATCAATATTTACATTCCATTGAGGCTTAATTATAGTTGTGCACCTAGTTTCTTTTACGTTGTGTATGTAATTTATTTTACATGATATATCATCAATATCCTTGGTCTCATGATATTGTAAAAATATATATATTTTTGTTCTATCATGAGGATTATTTTTTTGAAACATATCAATGTGGTATGGGTCATTTTGGAATGCTTAAAGAATGTTTTCCCTAAGACTAACACTATGACATTTCAATGGAATATCCATTAGAAGAAATTATATATCCATTGTTCAATAATACCTATCATTCTTATTGGGTTATTCAATCCAATTTTCTCATATTAGAACCATTTTTCAACTCTTTGTTACTCAAAGTGTTTTAAAAATGTTTTAATGAAAACTAGACTTCACTTCTCTCTTTTGTCGGATAACCTGTTATATTATAAAAACCATGTTTTATTAAAATGTTTTCAAATTTTTTATAAAATGATTTGGTAAATACATTTTTACACTTTTTTGAAGGACCATGGAACACCCTGAGTGGTGAGGGGTGAATCAGGGTGTCAAAATTTCTTTTAAACTGGTGGATCTTGTTCTCAGATTGGTAGAAACCTATTAAACCTGTATGTGGAGGAAGTGAAAAAAATAAACAATCACATGCGAAGATATTATACAACCATTTTACATAGTTCCAAACTAAGGGAAAAACCCTTTGAGTATATGTAGATAGTGTGTTTATCATACCAAAAACCACTAATCTTCACATGTTGTGGATTACAAGAGATTAACATAGTCACTCTGTTCCAGGAGCATTCCTTTAAAAATTTTAAGGGATAGAACACTGCATCCCTCGGATCACTTCTACTGACTCCCCCTTACTCACTAAATGGGAAGAATCTTCACTCAGTTTATCCAATTGAAAGTCACTTCAATGGTTTAACATTAAATCATGCATCATTAACTGTAAATAAAAGATATTTTGAAGTCTCGTTGTAACCCACTGATGTAATTTAATTTTCCTTACTTTGATTGGTTATGGTAATTAATTTTGAAAACTAATTTTGTTAAATTTCAAGCTTCCTTGGGTGTTCCACGTACAAGTTCACCTGCACCGCATACTGTTTCTATTTCTCTACACTGTCTAGAACCTCCCAGAACTGCCCTACCCAATGTACTACCTTACTCTGCATATTGCTCAGCCTCTCTACATACTACCCTAATCTGTGTACTGCCTTGCTCGACCACGTACTGAGAGAGCTTCCTCCGCAAACTGTCTTCTCTTCCAAGGACTATTTGTCTTTACAAAGATGCCTCTATCCATGTATCTTCTTCTCCTCCTCCATGAACCAATTCGTACATCACCATATTTCTTCCATAACTATTAATATATAATCCAACAACTCAACAAAGGGCATTAGTACTCCTTAAAAATGAAAATAACACCGAAAATATTTCTAATCCAATTTAGCCCAATTTTCTCTTGGGAAAATCATCATTGTACACTGAACTCCATCCACATACTGTTATTGTAACACCCGAGACTTTTATGTTATCATCAAAGCAATATTTCACTACACACAACACTTTCTTTTCTTGCTTTACACGCAATCGCGACCTTCATCGATAGCTTGCGTCGTACGCAATACCGAGTTTCACTAAACAATGATATGCTATTAAAATATTATTAATACTAGCCGTTATGAATAGTAATTACCACTTTTTGAAATTTTTTAAATTTTATTTTCCAAAATTGACTACATTTTTGGATTTGGAATATCGAAATTAGCCTAGGGTGAAATTTTGGTATTTTTTTGAAAACTTTCAATTTTTGATGAATAGTGAAACAACTAAGTGGTAGTTAAAAAAACTGAATTTTTCATAAAACTTAATTTTACCGCTTCTGTGGGTGGAATTTCAAAAATCCAAGAGACACGGTTGATGTTCGTAAGTAAAATATGGTTCAATGAGATGAAAATATTTTTGGGTGAATAATAACTTTTTACTTTTATTTACCACAGTTAAAAGTAAATAGAGTAATTAAGGAAAAAAAATGATATTATTATTACCCTAACACAAGTACTAATTCTATTGGATAAGTATAATTCGACCAAAAACAACCTTAGGAATAAAATATGACCATTTTGGCCCACTTGGATTAGATTAGAACATTTACTATTAATTTATTTAAAGATGGGTTAAAATAGTTAAAATCAATGTTTAATAAGAAAATAATTTTTAATATAGGGTTATACATAAGATAAATTCGACTATAAATATTCATTAGAAATATAAAACTATTTCCTACATAATTATATTTTATTTGTAATTTTTATACTTTAAATAATTTAATTTATTTATGACACAATGATGATGTAGTAATTATCTTATTAATGAAATATTGACATAATTGATGTTATAAATACCCAAATAAATATAATTTGAGACTTTTTATGAATTAAACTAATTTTATAGGTTAATAAGACATTTTATTATTGATTTAATTAACATTTTTCAAACTAATAATTTTGTTATGATTTTCAAAAATATCAATTACTAAATAGTGTCAAAATTTACATAAAATATTTATTAAAACAAATATTATATTACTAATTGTTATTTTATTCCTAAAAATCTAAGTATCTGCCAAATGACTTATATACGGTTATATATATTATTAATAAACAACTTGGGGTTTATTTGGCTGCTTATTGTAAGTTTATTAACCTAATAGTATAAGAACACAAGAAGACATGGTAAAAGTAAAATTATTTAACTTAATGTTAAATCTAAATGATAAGGTTAAAATAGGAACCTAAACTTGTCTAAATTATATTGGATGAGAGTATTTCGACCCATCCCCACCTTATCTTATAAATAAATCAATTTGGAGCTATTTAATACCGAATTTGGCTTTATAATAAAATAATATTTTTAGTTTTTTCAAAGGAGCCCCTCTCCTCCCTTATAAAAGGGTACCTCCTCCCCCTCTTCCTCACACCACTTTGAGCCTTCAACCTCAGACAAAGCCTACCAATTTCTCCTCTAAACTTCCCTATAAATATTCTAGAGGTCCTGGTCTTCTTCAAAGACCAATTTTAGTAACCTAAAAGGAGGTCTCAAAGAGGTGCTTCAAAGAAGAGGTAATGTCTGTTACCAATTATTTCAACTTTATTTCTTCTTCCACTTCTTCTTATTTAGTTGTTTCATTATGAAGTAACAACATCAGCATAACTCATATACGGATATGTTATTATAATTATGAAACAACCCTATTTGACAATCTATCCATCCTACGGAAAATGAAATCACCGCGCATGCGTACGTACAGAATACCGTCTCCACACCGTGGTGTAATCTATTTTACACCACCACCTTACTTGGATGGGTATAATGGTGTAAATAATGACTATATATGACTATTATAAAGTGATATTGATTCTGAAATAGTATACATACACTCTAATACATTTCCACGATCATGGGAATGATATCATCGCTCGTGCGTACGTACGGAATACCGTCTCCACGATGTGATGCGACTCATTCTACATGATCTTCATTGCATAATGATTATATAAATGAATTGAGTGAATAAATATGATATATATTGCACTAATACCATTATGTAAATGATTTATCTATAACCTAAAAATAAGTATATGAATTTATTCGACAAAACACGCATAAGAACAAAAAGTAATAAACACCCGAATAAACAAGTAGTAATGAAATATTACTAATAAAAAGCTACGAATATGACCATATATGATATCATAAAAGTAAGTATGATTCTGGAATAAGTCAATAACACTATTTAAATCATTATACAGGAGGTTTGGACACTTACGAAGAAAATCAGACCTAAGGTACGGGAAATATCACAATCTCATTTTTATCCGAGATTGTTTATACTTTGAAATTTACTGGGGTGTATTTTATCATACACATCCATGTTTCCTCAATATGTAATATTATTTCCATCAACCTACAATTTTTTAAATCCAATTTTACCTTTCGGTGAGTTTTTAGTAAAAGATATGAAAGAAATATTTTGTCATTTTTTCGTACGAGGTACTTTTTGACTTTTCCGACAAAAGGACGAGAAGAATATTTTTTTTAACTTATACGGAATGAATGGATTTTTAAAACATTATTTCCAAGAATCTTCCTTTACAAGTTTTCAAGTTTATTTTTAATCAACTTCTTTTAGTTTAAAATTGTATGACATGTTAAGAAAGGAAAAATGTTTTTGAAGTAGAAAGGATATTTTCCTCAAGAATGGAGTTCAAGAGTTTTATAAAAATTATTTTCCATATAAGATAACATATGGTTCTGTTTCTATCCCTATTATTACATGGATTTGATTATGTTGTGATGAAAATATTTTTATGAATTCCTTTATCTTATATGAATTGTTTTATGATGTCACGATGTTTAAGATTCCCATTTTTATTACATGGGTTATGCTATAATGTATGGTTTATGATTTTGTGGAACACATAAGAATGGTATCATTATGAGATGGGTGGGACCTATATCTCCCTCCAATGAATTGGGTAAAGATTTTATATCTCATGAGATAGACATGTCTGGAACGGCAGGTTAAACCGGTTTAGTGAAACAGGACTGAAATGAGGAGTGAACTTAGTTCAGAAATGGACTTTGTCCACTAAGATAGTCTTGGCAATGAGTCCTAACTAATAAGAAATGATTATATATGATTATGTGTGTATGAAACAAAGTTTCATGTTTTAAATTATGATTATTGGGATTACATTTCACTACTATGATTTATCCCATGTTATGAAATTATGATTTCTTTTGCAGGTTAAGATTTCCAAAAGTTATGTTCTTATGTATATGATGTGATTGATATTTCTTTTGTTTACCCTTACTGAGCATTTGAGCTCACCCTTTTGTATGTTTTATTTCCCCAGGTCAGGAAGAATGTTATTAAGTAGGATATGCCAAAAGGGACTCTAGATATGATGAAATAAATGGGAGGCAAAGTAGATGCTTTATGAACCAGTTGTTTATGTTTCCCAGTTTTTAAAGACTCTATACCTATACGGTCCTTTCCTAGTTTTTTTATATGTTGTAATAAGTGTGCTTAAATTTTGAAGTAATGATAATGTATGTAAAGTATGGTTCGTTATAGTTTGTATCAGAGTGTGGTTATAGTCAACCTTTGGAAACTAGGATGTGAAAGCCTTAGTAAGAACCCTAAGGATAAGTCTAAGCATAGAACACAATCTTAGTGTTTTAGAAATGGCCATGAATAACCTAGGATAAGAACTTAAGTGTGAAATTTTATTCTTTATTATGCGGTTTTCCTATTATAATTAGTGTTTCTCACACTATTCTTCTTGGTTTTAGTCAATGGCAGGAACCCGAATGAACTGTGTTAATGCGGAATGTGACGTGCAATGCAGTGATTGTCCCCCTGAGAAACCAAACCTTATGGGAGATAGAATGCAAAATCTTGTAGCCATGCTCACACAACTTTCTCAAGTTATGAATCATGCAGGACTTCCAAACGAGAAAAGTAAAGATCAACATTCTGTTGAATCCTTCATGAGGCAGTGTCCACCTTCATTCAGCGGTTCTAATGATCCATTAGTTGCTAAACAATGGATTAGTACTATTGAAAAGATATTTTCAGTTCTTCAATGTTCTGAACATGATAAAGTCATCTTAGCAGTGTATCGTTTGGAAGGTGATGCTGATCAATGGTGTAATCTTATCAATAATATGAGGCAAAGAGATTAAATTGAGTCCATGGAATGGGATGAGTTCAAGAACATAATTCTCAATAAGTACTTCCCACGTATTATCAGGACAGAGATGGAGAAAGAGTTTCTTGAACTGAAGCAAAAGGATGATGAATCTGTTGGTACCTATGAAGCAAATTTTACAAGACTTTCAAGGTACGCTTCTGGTATTATTATCCAACCTGAGAGTAAGATCGATCGATTATTTAGTGGCTTAAAACCAAGTCATCGAAGGGCATTAGACATAAGGGACTTCAATAGCTATGAGGAAATCGTTGGATGTGATCTCAAAGTTGAGATGGAGATTAGATTAACCCATCAGTCATATGGGTTTGATAAGAAGAGGAAAATGTAATTCAAAGGAAAATCTAAAGAGCACACTGAAAAGATGATGAGCTTTCCCTTATGCTCAAAGTGTGGAAAGAAACATGGAGGGAGTTGTCTTAAATGGACAAGTAAATGTTTCAAATGTGGAAAGGAAGGTCATAGGGCATTTGAATGCCACAATGATGGGAAGAATATGTCTAATGATGCAAACAAAGGAAGGGATACACAGAATTAACCTACTACACTTCAATGTTTCAAGTGCAAGGAGATGGGGCATTATGCCAATCAATGCCCAAATCCAAGGGTTGATGATGATGGTCGACTTCAAAAAACTCTTAAGGCTAAAGACAAAGGAAAGTCACATTCAATTTCTATCAGCGATGTGGAGTACAATAACGATGTGGTGAAAGGTACACTTACCATCCACTATAAAGTAGCTAATATTTTATTTGATTCTGGATCCACCCACTCCTTTATTTCTGAATAATTTTCTAAGGGTATCACCAGATTACCTCAACAATTAGATGTTGAGTTAGCTGTGACAACCCCTAATAGCACAACAGTCGCATCAAAAGTTTATAATTCTTCTCCGATTGAAGTTTGTGGGAAAGTGCTTCCTACAAATCTTGTGATACTTCCTCTAGTGGAATTTGATGTGATTCTTGGCATGGATTGGATTTCTCTACATGGAGCTCATATCAATTTCCAAAGAAGGGAAGTCACATTTCATATTACAGATCAATCTATGATCGTCTATCGATGCAAGGATGAACATAACCATCCAGTGGAAATTTCTTCCATCTTATGGGCCTTGATTCCACTAAATGAAGGTTATTTATCTCAAATGGTTGGTGAGAAACTCACGATTAAGAATATTCCCATTGTACGGGAGTTTGATGATGTCTTTCCGGAGGAATTACCGGGTCTTCCACCAAATCGTGAAGTTGAGTTTTCAATAGAACTCATACCAGGTGCTTTGCCTATTTCAAAGACACCTTATAGAATGGTCCCAATTGAGTTGTAGGAATTGAAGAAGAAACTCCAAGGGAATCTTGATAAGGGGTTCATACGCCCTAGTACGTCACCTTAGGGAGCACCTGTTCTGTTTGTTAAGAAGAAAGATGGATCAATGAGACTCTGCATTGATTATCATGAACTTAACAAGATCACTATCAAGAACAAATATCCCCTCCCATGCATTGATGACTTATTTGACCAACTACGCGGAGCTCAATACTTTTCCAAGATTGATCTTCGTTCAGGGTATCATAAATTAAGGGTAAAAAGGGAGGATATACCAAAGACGACTTTATGTACAAGGTATGGACACTATGAATTTATAGTGATGCCATTTGGTCTTACTAATTCCCCTGCTATCTTCATGGATCTGATGAATAGAGTCATTAGAGACTATCTTGATCAGTTTGTGGTAGTCTTTATAGACGATATTCTTGTCTATTCAAAGAGCAAGGAAGAACATGAAGATCACTTGAGAATTATATTGAAGACCCTGAGAAAGGAGAATCTTTATTCCAAATTTACCAAGTGTGAATTTTGGCTTAAAAAAGTTTCATTTTTGGGTCACATAATCTCAAAAGAGGGGATTTCTGTGGATCCCGCAAAAATAGAGGTTATCGAAAGATGGTCGAGACCAACAACAGTAACTGAGATCCGAATTTTTCTTCGTTTGTTTGGATATTATCAACATTTTGTGAAAGATTTTTCACGATTATATAATCCACTCACCAAGTTTACTTGGAAAGGAGTTAAGTTTTTCTAGATAGAGGAATATGAAGAGAATTTCAAGGAGTTGAAAATAAGGTTATCCAGTGCACCTGTGCTCACACTTCCTTGTAGTGGAGAAAGGTTTGTGATCTAAAATGATGCATCCAAGAAGGGATTGGGGTGTGTTCTTATGCAAAATTATATGGTGATAGCTTATTACTCACGATAGTTGAAAATCCATGAGCAAAATTACCCAACTCATGATTTGGAGTTAACTGTGGTAATCTTTTCATTAAATATTTGGAGGAATTATCTTTATGGAGAAAGGTGTGACATTTATACTGATCATAAAAGTTTAAAGTATATTTTCACACAAAAGGAGCTGAATATGCGCCAAAGAAGATGGTTGGAGCTGATTAAGGATTACGACTTCTCTATCCATTACCACTGTGGGAAAGCAAACAAGGTGGACGATGCATTAAGTCGACAAGACCATGCCAGTTTATCCATGATGATGATCACAAAAGATCCAATATTTATAGATTTACGAAGGATAGATCTTGGAATTATAATGAAAGGGGAAAAATCGTATCTTTCTTAAATGAATGTTCAACCATCTATACATGTGAAGATTAAAGAGGCACAGAAAGAAGATGTCGAGTTACAAAAGAAGGTGCGAAATGTTCCTGAATTCAACCTTGATTGTGATGGGATAATGAAGTTCAGGAATCGGGTTTCGGTTCCTCCCATCCCTGAATTAAAGAAGGAGCTGCTGGATGAGGCTCATAGTTCTTCATTCTCTATTCATCCTGGAAGCACGAAGATGTATAGGGACCTGAAAGAGTACTTCTGGTGGGATGGCATGAAAAGATATGTTGCTGAATATGTCCCTCGATGCTTGGTTTGTCAGCAAGATAAAGATGAGAGACATAAGTATAATGGGATGTTACAACCATTATCCATACCCGAATGGAAATGGGAAAACATCACTATGGACTTTGTCACTATACTTCCTAAAACATCCAAAGGCAATAATGCTATCTGGGTCATAGTTGACTGTCTTACAAAGTCTGCACACTTCATCGCTATTAGAGAGGATTTCTCTCTGGATCAGCTTTCCAGGATATATGTGAAGGAAGTGGTAAGATTGCATGGAGTACCACTTTCTATTATATCTGATCGGGTTCTAAGGTTTACCTCAATGTTCTGGTGAAGTCTTCAGCATACTCTGGATACAGAGTTGAGTTTCAGCACTGCTTATCATCCTCAGATAGACAGTCAGTCAGAGAGAACAATTCAATATCTAGAAGATATGTTGAGAGCTTGCTCTATGGATTTCAAAGGTGGTTGGGGTCAACACCTACCTTTGGTGGAATTTTCTTATAATAATATCTTTCACTCCAGTATTCATATGGCTCCTTATGAATCTCTCTATGGAAAGAAATACAGGACTCCAACTTTCCAGGATGAAGTTGGGGAAAGAAAGCTATTAGGACCTGATCTCGTGGATGAAATGGCAGAAAAGGTCAGATCTATTCAACAACACATAAGAGTAGCTCATAGTCGACAGAAAATTTATGCCAACAAACAAAGAAAAGACCAAGAGTTTGAAGTGGGTGATAAAGTGTTCTTATGAATATCTCCCTGGAAGAGGGTTATGAGATTTGGAAAGAAGGGGAAGTTGAGCCCTAGATATATCGGTCCTTTCGAAATACTTGATCGTGTTGGGAAGGTAGCATACCGATTTGTGCTTCCACCGAATCTCTCTCAAGTTCACGATGTGTTCCATGTATCTCTCTTGAGAAATTACATACCTGATCCTTCACATGTACTCAGCTCAGAAGTGGTACCGCTGGAGCAAGATCTTTCTTATGAAGAACAGCCGATAGAGATTCTGGATCATAGCGAAAAAGTCCTACGAAACAAGACCACTCGATTGGTGAAAGTTTTATGGAGGAACCACCAATTAGAAGAAGCTACATGAGATCTTGAGGATATAATGAGGGAGAGGTATCCTCATCTGTTTGTTACAAAGTGACGAATTTCGAGGGAGAATTTTATTTTAAGGGGGGTAGAATGTAACACTCGAGACTTTTATGTTATCATCAAAGGAATCTTTCACTACACACAACACTTGCTTCGCTTGCTTTACACGCAATCACGACCTTCCTCGATAGCTTGCGTCGTACGGAATACCGAGTTTCACTAAACAACGATATGCTATTAAAATATTATTAAAACTAGCCGTTAGGAATAACAATAACCACCTTTTGAAATTTTGTAAATTTTATTTTTCAAAATTGACTTCATTTTTGGATTCGTAATATCGAAATTAGCCTAGGGTGAAATTTTGGTATTTTTTTGAAAACTTTTAATTTTTGATGAATAGTGAAACCACTAAGTGGTAGTTAAAAAAACTGAATTTTTCATAAAACTTAATTTTATCGATTCTGTGAGTGGAATTTCAAAAATCCGAGAGACACGGTTTATGTCAGTATGTAAAATGTGGTTCAGTGAGATGAAAATAATTTATGGTGAATAGTAACTTTTTTACTTTTATTTACCACGGTTAAAAGTAAATAGGGTAATTAAGGGTAAAAATGATATTATTATTACCCTGACATATGTCCTAATTCTATTGGATAAGTGTAATTCGACCAAAAACAACCTTAGGAATAAAATATGACCATTTTGGCCCACTTGGATTAGATTAGGACATTTATTATTAATTTATTTAAAGAAGGGTTAAAATAGTTAAAATCAAAGTTTAATAAGAAAATCATTTTTAATATAGGGTTATACATAAGATAAATGCGAATATAAATATTCATTAGAAATCTAAAAAGATTTCCTACATAATGAGATTTTATTTGTAATTTTTAGACATTAAATAATATAATTTATTTATGACACAATGATGCTGCAGTAATTTTCTTATTAATGAAATATTGACATAATTGATGTTATAAATACCCAAATAAATATAATTTGAGACTTTTTATGAATTACTCTAATTTTATAGGTTAATATGACATGTTATTATTGATTTAATTAACTTTTTTAGAACTAATCATTCTGTTATGATTTTCACAAAAATCAATTACTAAATAGTATCAAAATTGACATAAAATAGTTTTTTTAAAAAATATTATATTATTAATTGTTATTTTATTCCTAAAAATCTATGGTTCGCCCAAATGACTTATATAAGGTTATATATGTTAATAATAAACAAATTGGGGTTCTTTTGGCTGCTTATAGTATGTTTATTAACCTTATAGTATAAGAACACAAGAAGACACGGTAAAAGTAAAATTATTTAACTTAATGTTAAATCTAAATGATAAGGTTAAAATAGGAACCTAAACTTGTCTAAATTATATTGGATGAGGGGAATTTGACCCATAACCACCTTAGTTTCAAAATAAATCAATTTGGAGCTATTTAAAACCGAATTTTTCTTTATAATAAAATAATAGTTTTAGTTTTTCCAAAGGAGCCCCTCTCCTCCCTTATAAAAGGGCACCTCCTCCCCCTCTTCCTCCCACCACTTTGAGCCTTCAAGTTCGGCAAACCCATGAAATATTCTACTCTCCACTTCCCTAGAAATATTCTAGAGGTCCTGGTATTCTTTAAAGAACAATTTTAGTACCCTAAAAGGAGGTCTTAAAGAGGCGCTTCAAAGAAGAGGTAATGTCCGTTACCAATTCTTTCAACTTTATTTCTTCTTCCAATTCTTCTTTAGTTGTTTCATTATGAAGTAATAACATCATTATCACTAATATAATGATATGTTATTATAATTATGAAACAACCCTATTTCACAATCTATCCATCCTCCGGAAAATGAAATCACCGCGCGTGCGTACGTACGGAATACCGTCTCCACGCCGTGGTGTAATCTATTTTTCACAACCACCTTACTTGGATGAGTATAATGGTGTAAATAATGACTATATACGACTATTATAAATTGATATTGATTATGAAATAGTATACATACACTCCAATACAATTCTATGATCATGGGAATGATATCATCGCTCGTGCGTACGTACGGAATATCGTCTCCATGATGTGATGTGAATCGTTCTACATGATCTTCATTGCATAATGATTATATAAATGAATTGAGTGAATAAATATGATATATATTACACTAATACCATTCTGGAAATGAGGTATCTATAACCTAAAAATAAGTATAAGAATTTATTCGACAAAACACGCATAAGAACAAAAAGTAATAAACACCCGAATAAACAAGTAGTAATGAAATATTACTAATAAGAAGCTAGGAATATGACCATATATGATATCATAAAAATAATTATGATTCTGGAATAAGTCAATAACATTATTTAAATTATTATATATGAGGTTCAGACACTTACTAAGAAAATCGGACCTAGGGTAAGGGAAATATCACAATCTCATTTTTATCTGAGATTGTTTATAATTTGAAATTTACTGGGGTGTATTTTATCATCCACATCCAGGTTTCCTCAATATGTAATATTATTTCAAACCACATAAAATTTTTTAAATCCAATTTTACCCTTCGGTGAGTTTTTAGTAAAAGATATGAAAGAACTCTTTTGTCATTTTTCGTACGAGGTACTTTTTGAATTTTCCGACAAAAGGAAAAGAAGAATGTTTTTTTAACTTATACGACATGAATGGATTTTTAAAACATTATTTCCAAGAAGCTTCCTTTATAAGTTTTCAAGTTTATTTTTAATCAACTTCTTTTAGTTTAAAATTGTATGACATGTTAAGAAAGGAAAAATGTTTTTGAAGTAGAAAGGATATTTTCCTCAAGAATGGAGTTCAAGAGTTTTATCAAAATTATTTTCCATCTAAGATAACATAGGGTTATATTTATATACCTATTATTACATGTATTTGATTATTTTGTGATGAAAATATTTTTATGAATTCCTTTATCTTATATGAATTGTTTTATGATGTCACAATGTTTAATATTCCCATTTTTATTACATGGGTTATGCTATGATGTATGGTTTATGATTTTGTGGAACACATAAGAATGGTATCATTATGAGATGGGTGGGACCTATATCTCCCTTCAATGCATTGGGAAAAGATTTTATATCTCATGATATAGACATGGCTGGAACTGCAGGTTAAACCGGTTCAGTGAAACATGACTGAAACGAGGAGTGAACTCGGTTCAGAAATGGACTTTGTCCACTAAGATAGTCTTGGAAATGAGTATTTACTAATAAGAAATGATTCTATATGATTATGTGTGTATGCCACAAAGTTTCATGTTTTATTTTATGATTATTGGGATTACATTACACTACTATGATTTATCCCATGTTATGAAATTATGATTTATTTTGCAGGTTAAGATTTCCAAAAGTTATGTTCTTATGTATATGATATGATTGATATTTCTTTTGTTTACCCTTACTGAGAATTTGAGCTCACCCTTTTGTATATTTTATTTCCCCAGGTTAGGAAGAAGGTTATTAAGTAGGATATTCCGAAAAGGGACTCTAGATATGATGAAATAAATGGGAGGAAAAGTAGATTCTTTATGAACCAGTTGTTTATGTTTCCCAGTTTCTAAAGACTCTATACCTATACGGTCTTTTCCTGGATTTGTTATATGTATTAATAAGTGCGATTAAATTCTGAAGTAATGACAATGTATGTAAATTATGGGTCGTTATAGTTATCCTCCACCGCGTACTACTCTTGTTTTGCGAACAAAAAAAATGCGAATATTCAGCATTCCGCATACTGATCATGTTCCAAAAAAAGTATTTTTTCCTCCAGAATATTTTAAAAAGTTAATATTTTATTTCATAAATGACAATAACCCTCTATTATACTCTACTTGGAATTTTTTTATTAATACCATCCTTATTTATCCACTGGATGGTTTATTATTGATTTGGACAAGGATAGTATTCATATTCACTTCCTTGATTTATTTTTTATTTTCTTGAAATATTCAATCTCATATGATCATCGAACATTGAATTTACCCTAAGTATCCATTTCATTTTTCATGCATAGTACTATTTTTTAAACCTTATAACCTTTTACATATGATGTGTACTTTGACAAGTATTTGACTATCTTTGTAAATGTTGATAAACATGAATCTCTTACTCCATACATATATTTGTTAAGGAACATTTTGAAATCAATTATTTGATAGATGAGGAATATTTTTGGGTATTACCACATAGGAAGGGCCTAGTTATAGATATCCCCTCTATGCATCGGTATCTCATGGGATGATTCATTTGGAAATCCACATTAGATGGGTTTTTTCCCTATATGTTGTAATCCATCTTATAAAAGGTCTTGACCGTAAAGGTACAATGTACCTAGAAAACATGGCATCCAATAAGTAACTATTTCCATCATTTATATTCTGATATTATACATGACTGATATTTTTCATTTATATATCTATGGATGCATTTCATTTTTAGGATTTTGTTATTATTCATTCATGAGATAATGTGTCAACCTATCTATGGATACACTTCATTTTTAGTTCATTGAATAAATGGAATGTCTTTAATTTTCCTAACCTTCCATATTAATATTTCCTTACTAGTTTTTTGAATGGAATATGATTCTAGTTATTATTTATCCATATTTATTATATACTTTCATTCAGTGTATTGATTAAATTGTATGTGCATTCAGTTATTCACCTTTCCATATTGACAATTATCATTGATTCATTGTTGCTTCACCAATATTTTTTCCTTACTGATAATTTAAGATAACAATTATTGTGTTTCATTCCCCAGGAATACAAGAATCTTTATATAAAATATTTTTTGGCTTTACTAGATGGATTAGGGTTATCCTCGAAGTTAATAATTTACAAAGAAGATAAAGAATTATGTTGTAATAAATGTATTCATTTGTAATACAATACTCATTTATGTATCTTGAATACCAAAACTAATAGCTGATCGGTCCATCAAGGCTTTATTCCTTGTAATCATGCTAAAATATTTTGTTTAAGACACTAACTCTGGGCTATCTGGGGTGGGGTCCCTACAGTTGATATCAAAGAAAGTTTAGTAACAACCTTGGAAAAAAGATTTAGGAAAACCTAGATTAGAGACCATGACATTGAGGTATAATTATGTGATCTATAGATAAAAACAATATAATATTGTAAAAGTATAGATTATGTGGGTCTTCCTAGGAATACATACTTTTCTAGATATTATAAGTGGACAAGGTTCTAAAAAAAGATGTATCTAGGAGTAAAAAATCTGAATAGATGTTCTAGTTTTAACATGGGGTAACTTGGTATAGGACAATGAGCCACATTGTGCACCTGGTTTGACACTCCTAGGGGTATGCATAGGATAATCCAATTTTTCTTTACAACACATCAGGAAGGATTTGGATACATGTAAGTAACATATGTTAAACTAATGCAGTTTTATATTAATAATAAGGTTTAGTAATTTAGAAATCCAACTAATGATATTATAGTAAAACCCTAGAATAAGGAAGGACCTATGTGGAAATAAAATGGATGAGGTATTTATGTATTGAAGTTGTATTGAAAACATTAGTTAAAATGTTATTTAGATATTAACCTAATTTCAAGGATTTCCATCAGATTTATATTTAAAATTTTTATTAATATTGTTTAGAAATAGAAAATAAGTAAGCTAGGTTACAACCAATCAAATCTAAAAAGGCCATAGGACATGAACCCATGACCAAAGTAAGATAAGGGTTTCACAACAACCACTGACCTACACAATGTCCTGGTTAATTTTTCATTATTTTTAGTTAAACAATTTGATGAATAAATTTTAAGCATGAACTAGTAATATCACATTGGAGGAGTAGGGATTAATATAATACCAAACTGGTTTGGAAGTTAGTTAAGGACAAATAGTTAGACTTTTCACACTTACGATCATTTAAACGTTTTTGTTAGTGCTTCAGGCAATTTTTTTAATTATTTGTAATTAATTCCATATAGTAAAGGAATGAATTAGAATTTGATCGAAGAACAACTAACATATAGTATTGTTCGTATGAAATTGAAACCTACCAAGTAAGAATATTTCACTATATTCTTAGTTAGTAAAATAATTACCCTCCATTAGTAAAATTACTTAGAAATAATTTTTTTACTAATACCTAAATTTCTGTTGAACGGATGTCCTTATAAATCAACAAAGATTTATAGATTTGAGGCCCTCAACATTCCATTGGTCATTAAATTTCTTGTGATTTATGACCTCATTCAATATTTATAAATATTCATGTTTTTCCTCGATGTACATATCTCTAATTTCCACTAATGTTATCCTACTTAGAAACCTAGTTACATAGTAGTCAATGTGACCTTAGTACATTACGTTATCTCTTTTATAGATGATTACCTATGAATAATTAATACTATGTGGGATTTAAATGTAGTAAATACTAAACAATACACTACCAATATAGAGTTTAAAATTCAAGGATTCAATTTAAATAAGGTGGGAGAATATGACACCCCAAACAACTAAAGTATGAACCTTGTATTCAATAGCGTGTATTACACGCGACAACAAGCGCATAATGTAATATTATATTCATATACTTTATAAAATATTTAATATTTAAAATATATTCTATATATTTAAATTCATGAAGCACTGAGTTATAGTACATCATATGAAACAATATCCTTCCTCTATAGCTTGCATTACATGCAAAAGTGACCATCTTCGATGGCTTGCTCTATATACAATACAGAGTCTTTCAAAAAAAATCTATAATTAAAACATTATTAGTTAATATAAACAAGACATTATGAATAGTATTAACTAAATTATGGAAATACATGTTTTATAAAACTAAATCATTGGTTATGAATAAAATATAAAATAATGTAAGATCCAATTGAATATTAAAAGCACATTTTTATAGAAAACCATATTTATATTCACAACGTTGTTTTTCCCTAATAGGTTAAATTAATGATAATTATTGAGTGATATTAATGTAATAAATATTTTAAATATTCAATAAATTATTATTTTAATTCATCAATGAGATTTGGTGAGTATAAGATAAGAGAAAACCCAATATTTCTCATAAAAACCTATATTTTGATTAAGGGATTTTCCCCACTTTTTAATGGAGAACCCATTTAAAATCATAATTTTGAGAATATTATGAATTTAATTTAATAAAATAAACATAAATTTTGAATTCAAATTTTCAAAATAATCTTTGGAGGAATTTTTCGGAAGTTTCTGAGAAAAATCAATTTTTAGTGAATAGTGAAAAATACTGCGTTTTAGTTCAAAATGGACTTTTCGTATAAATAATTATTAATGTAAAATTATCTAATTATTATTTTTTAAATTAAAATTGGGTAAATTAAAAATTTATTAATGTAATTTAGTTCAATATAATAAATATCACATTTATATTGACTATAAAACCAAAACAATCTGTTGAACATTTGTCTACTAAAACAAGTTAATTCGTCTGTCTGTGAGATTACCAATAATCTAAACTTTTCTTCTTTTATGATTTGAATTTTGAAAATATGAAATAATTTTTTTTAATCATGATAATATTTGTTTTATAATAATATCATCTTAACTTTTGACAAAAATGATATTTGAGTGTGACTAAAATTATCTACCCTAATTAAGGTGAAATGAGGCTTAAAATGGACTAAAACCCTAAGTTTAAGGGAAAAAATGAACTAGCCACTTGTACAAAACTCATTTTATGGCCATATTTAGGACCTTAGACTTCCATTAATGAGTTTTATTTTTTTATTACTTTTATTAGGTAATAACATGTGCCCACCTAACTTATTTTTCAAAATACCTAGTGGGTCATTTTCCTTCCCAATAAAAGGCCACCACCTCTACCCATTCCTCACACATATCAAACCTCTCATGTTCAGAAAATATTTGACCAAATATAATCTCCATATCTCTTACCTATACATAAAATCCTCCCTTTGGGGAGAATACCTTACATGGATGTCATTGGTTAAACCAAAAAATGTTACCCGATTAAAAGGTATTGTCTTTTCTCAATCTCTATAGTTTCATTTCCATTCTCCAACCACTAAAATCACATTATTCAATTATTGTGTAACAAAACTAGTATCCTATATATACTAGGATGTTTTTATGATTATATTTCGATCTAAATGTACACACACCACCATCTAATGGGCAATGAACATAATGTTTCAGTGGACGGCGAACTGCTGCCTCACAAAACGATGATGGTTCATTCTTCCATTACCACCTATCAGTGCAGCCATTATCATGGAAACTCTATTTATATATATATTTTATGATATTTACTATTTTTTTATAATATTTAATTTTTTTATAAAATATACATTTATTACTTTCCATTTTATGTTAATATCATAACATTGTTTGAAGAAATGTGGACTACCGCCCACTCCAAGTGATGTGATTCTTTCACACGATATATGGAATGTATAAATTATGGTTATAATTAAATAAATGTGACGTAAACAACATATATATATTATTCATGAAATAATTATATTTCTATAATATATATATATATATATCATCTCCTTTATTTCCCTTTCACACACTTGATAACATTATTCGTGGATATATGGACTACCACCTCCTCGACATGATGTAATTCCTTTTACACCATAGATTTATTTATATAATTATGAATTATTAAATAATACGGTATTTATTATATAATTATCCTTTTTTAATGATATTTTTTTCTTTAAACAATTTTTGACGCTGCTTTCCGTCACAGAGTCTAGAGGAGCAAAAAGAGAAATACCTTGAACCCAAAGTAATCCATCCTTTGAAGAAACATAAACAATTAACAAAGGAATGAACCAGGATTCAAATGAACTTGGGTCACACAAGTTCCACTAAGGTCGCACAAGTGTACTTAAGTGCCGCCCAGTGGTCGCACAGGTGACTTGCGTACCCTCTTTGAAATTAGCCCAGGGTCTTCTCTGGCCTATAAATACCCCTGTGGGTCGCCCCATTTCGGGGACAAAAAATTGCAGAACTTCAGTTTTGAGCTCCCAACGCCCTAGTGTCTTCTCAAAGCTTCCGAACACTTCTAAGGTAATTTATTTCCAAGAACAGAAGATCTAAAGAGGGGGAGGTAGGCCTATGTGTTGGAACTCATCAACACTTGCGCACCTGAGTGGCCAACCCTTAAGGGAAATGGATACACTTGCGCGCCGCTTTGCTCCTTCACCAGAACATGTGTGCCGCCCTTCTAGAATCCTCTAGGGATAGTACTAAGGGCTTGAGCCAAGTCTCTCCCAAGTGTTACCCCAAGGGTTAAAAGTTGCGTAAGTACCCATGTGTCGCACAGGTATACCTGTGTGCCCAGGACTTGCGCTCCCACACAGTACTTGCGCGCCCAACAAGACTTGCACGTCCCTTTATTTTTGGGTGCCCCTCCTGCTTATTCCACCTCTCTTATACCTATCCACCTATCCTCTTCAAGACTAAGCCCTCAGAACTCTCTTCAAAGCCATTTATGGAATGATTTATAGATTGGATTTCTTTTTTGAAAGTAATTCTGTGGAAACATCTCTCAAAACCTAGTGATTTACATATTTTTATGTCACCAAGGATAGAGATTTCATTCATTTTAACCTCATATTTTAAGATGAGAGGATCAATTACTTGGTCTTCTTTTTCAGGAGTAACTCCCAGTCCATGTTCTCTTAATCTGGTAATCCTCCTTAAGAATAAGCCTAAGTTCTCATTAATTTGGGAATCCTCCTTAGGAGTAAGCCCGAAGTCCCCTAATATGGGCATCCTCCTCAGGAGTAAGCCCTAATCTCAAAGTTCCCAAAATCTGGGCATCCTCCTCAGGAGTAAGACCCAACCATAATTCCCTTAACCTGGGATTCCTTTTCAGGAATAAGCCCTAGTTTCAAATCTACAAATGTGGGCATCCTCGTTAAGAGTAAGACCCAAGTCCCTTAATTCTAAAATTCCCTTAACCTGAGCCTCCTATTCAGGAGTAAGCCCCAGTTTTCAAATCCCTTTAACCCAGGCCTCCTCTTTAGGAGTAAGCCCCAGTCTTAATTTCTCTTAACCAGTCTTAATCTACTTTTTGATCTGGGATTCCTTCTCAGGAGTAAAACCCAATCATAAGTCCCCTCCTAATTAGGGCATATTCATCAAGAGTAAGCCCCAATTTAGAGTATCCAAATCTCCATAAAGTACATAAACCTTTAGGGATCCTGTTCCCAGACTTCTTCTTTGAAATAAGTCCCGATATATATCTATTTGGGTAGTCATATACACATAATCCCCACATCATTTTCTATGATTTCATCTTTCATGGCACAATTGTCTGGTTTCACCAATACCTCTTGTTTCTCACACTGAGCATGACTCATGTGAGCTTAGAGTGTTAAAGTAATTATGAAATCTATATTTGAGCCATCAATAATACATAAACATCATATTACCTTACTTGAACTACGTGGGTTCGGATTTCTTTACTAAATAAAGGATACGTAGGCAGCCCATCTGCGGGTATGATCCCAACTATGAAATAATCTATGTCCTTTTAAATGACAATAAACTTCAAGTGCCCAACTGAGTGGCTTTAAAACAAGTATGGTCATCATAATGACCAAGAGACTTTTATATAATGTATTAAAGGATACCATTGACTAAGAATCTCTAACAAATACAGATGATTCTCTATTGATGAAGAACCTCGAATACATATAAAAAATTCTCTAAATTTACAACATATCAATCATTGATTGTGAGATCTAAAGGAAAGCTCATTTTATACATGGTAATTTAATAAGGATTCACGAACATAAATTAAATCTATAAACAGAGTCCCATAGTATACAATAATTCCCCTAAAAAAGGTGTGATGAGTCCGACCTCCCATCCTCTCAACCAATGCAAATTGCTAAGCCTCATCGGTCCACAACTAATGAGCACATACCTTTTGAAAGTAGGTCTAAATGGATATGGAATCATTAGATGTTTCCGGTTCTAAGAACAAACCCATTAGAAACTGATTGGAATGTTTGAACCTTAAATCAATGAGGTCATTCCCACATTCTATAGGAAACAAAAAATGGTGAACCCGATGTGAATCCTTAACCAAGTTAATGTGATGTTTTACCTATATTTTAGGCCCCTATTTAAACTCGTTGAGAGGGACAAGAAGACAATAAAAAAACATGTTTGCTCATCCAAAAGATGTAGTGGCTGTACTTATATTGATTATATCTGTTATATCAAATAGGAACTCTTTTCCAAGATCTTATGCATTACATAAATGTCTTCTCTCATGTTAACACTTGTGAATACCTCTGCTGTGAATGCCTCTGCTACTACTCTTGCTGGATCAGCGTCCACTCTGAGGATGATATCACCTAATCAGCGTCTTCAAAGCTAGGTATCAAATGCGCTGGTTAAGGTGTACTATCAAAACAGTACTATTCTGACTCTAGAGGTTTCTCAACAAGCGCTCCAAGTCAATAATTCACCATGGTCGTCCGGACAGCGACGACCAACGATCAAGAAGCAGGTGGTTCCAACCAATGTTTTCAACCGTTTTGGGTCATTATCCTCAGAATGAAATCACCAGTCCCTCCCAAATTCTGGGGAGGTGAATGAGTAGGCCCTTCAGGGCCTTAATTCAAGGAGACATTAGTCTTTCCCGAGGCTCCCATAAACAATCACCGCCAGACTCGTGTGACAGTGTGCCCTCAACATGATGAGGGTATCATCTCAAGGCGTTTGGCTCAGGTTCCTTGAACTCGAGTAGGCAACAAGAATTGGCAGAGGTGAAATCTGGTCAACAGTGAGCAGGTTCTCATCTCTGCCATCTCCGGAGAAGTCCACCAACCTAACTTGGTGGCAAGCAACGAGCGAGCACATACACCCATCCATTTTAATTCTGCTGTCTAGTAGACTCATCTGGCAGTAGCACACCAATCCCGCAAGGCAATTACGACAGAGTACTATAGACAGGAACATACACCTGTTTATAAATCATCAGCTAGTCAACAGGCTCGTCTGACTACATACGATGGATCCTGCCAACCCAATGTGTTGACAACTGGTAAACAGGCACATACACCTGCTTACACTCATCAGTCCTGCTAGCAGCCTCGTGTGTCAGTATTGAAGGAAGATCATCAACCATGTTTTGCAGAGTGCAACCAGTAGACACATACACCTACCAGTATTGATCAAGCCTACCAACCTTCTCGTTTGGTAGCACTTGGAGAAGTCAGTCAGAAAGCTCTGATGACAAACATGAGGCAGACTCAACTCTCTGCCCCCACACTTGAGTCCTGTCAGGACTCACTGACAGGAAAAGGAGGGCAGGAGCATGAACATACACCTACTCCAAGCACGGAATGGATGTACATCCCTGTTCCGGCAGCTGAAGTCACCAAGCACATTCTGTCAATGGTGAAAGAGCAGAAGCAAATCCCTGCTCATATCCCGAATGCCTTCTAGGATATTATAACAACTTCAGCAACATCTCAGGGAAAGACACATAAATCTATCCCTACTAGTGGAGTGACACATCAACGGTTCACTCCGGAACAGACACACACATCTGTTCCAGTCTAATAGGTTTGTGGGGCGTACTCCCCCATATCATACGGACAACCAAATCAGGTACATACACCTGGTTTGAGTGGAGATAATCAGCCTAACCTGATTATTTCTCTTATGTAGGAACATACACCTACCAAATTGAGTAATAAGGAGTCTACAAAGAAGACACGCCCATCAAAGTCAAGAAATCAAGGGCCCATCTTTGATAAGGACTTACTCTATATTGGAGTTCTTGATGCACTCAGAAAATTATCTATTGCAACTCAAGATTCTACTCTCTCAGTTACCAATAGTGGGCACATTAATTCTGAAGATCTTCATAAGACACTTCCTTATGAAGGCTTGCTTCATGACAGTTCCATCGATATCAATGTTTCATCTTCATATGAGAGCCATAATAACCCTCTGCGTGGACAGAAGATCAAGGAGCAAGAGGTATCATCTTTTGTTGTAACCCATCATGGTGGTCCTCTCCATGATGATGAATTTAGCTGCGAAATCCCTCTCCACAGTAGTAATTCGCATTGGATGGAAAATTCATCAGAGGACAATGCATTGATGAGAAAGCCCTATTATCTTGAGGAACTTCCAAATGTAAATCCAGTCATGTATGATGCTTTACCATAATCAAGTGAAATACTTTCTCAATCAGAAGATAGCCCAGGGGGTAGGTCATTCTCCGAACCACCGCTGGGTCATTCATCTTCTAGTTTGATCAGTGGATTCTCTACCAATCTTGTTGAATCCGATGATCAAACAAAGAATCACTAGATCTGGACTAATGAGGTAGAATAATCTTCATTGAATGATAAAGAGGAAATTCTGAACATGAGAAAACAACTGGAGAAAGGTGAAGTGTCATTCATGCTTTGGCCCTTGGCTGACTGTCAGTATGACATTCCAGAGATGTTGATAGAAGATGAGATTCATGATATTTGTCTCAACATATGGAAAACTCTTTGTTAGTTGAAAAAGAAAGTATTATCTTATGATGAATATGAAAATAATATCAAGATAATAGAAGGGTTACAATGGAAAATTGATTTGGCATCTCTCTCAGTTTCTCGATATCTGAAGGTTGAAAAACTGGAGAGATCCCTTCAGTGTTCATGACTTAGCACACTAAGAAGATTGATCCAGTTAATTTCCAATGCCCCATCTGTTATTCATATTAGAGGATGGGGTGTTCATAGAGCACTACAATTCACTATGCTCTCTAGTCAGAAAAGCCCGCCGAAAATGGTCTCATGCAATGTTATTGCCTATAGACGGCCACAGCCAATTGGATTGTTTGTAATAAAAGCCTTGCCCAAGAACAGGCCTCAACTAGTTCATCTCAAAGTTAGGTGTACAGAGAACAAGTAGTTGATTTACTCCTGCATCATGCGAACAAGAATATTGAACATGCCTCTCGTATGAAGCAAGCACATCATCAAGTGACAGAAGTGTCAGAAATCATCCAATGGTCTTTTGAGATGGGTGATAAAAGTGGATGTCGATTGATGCATCTAGCTAATTTCTGGACCAAGGTCCGCAAGATCAAGAGTGAATTTAAGAAATTCATAGACATATCATGTCAAGAGCCACCCCAGCTTGCCAGACTGGGGACTCTTTTAACCCAACCCTCGGAATCAACAAATAGGATTCGAGGAGTCGAGTAGGAACAACAGGAATAGCCCCAGTCCACAAACCTGGGGACATTTTCAAATCTTCAATCCCTCCCTTAGAGAAATTTGGTCTTCTCTCGATTAGGGAAGAATCCCCAAGAGGAACGAAGATCCAAATTATCAGGAGATTCTCTCCAAATTATGGTTCGCCACGAAGTTCCTGTGAGATCGAATCAAAAAACGGTAATGTCTAATCAGGGACATGGAATATGACAATATAACAGAAATTCTAATAGAAGGGATACAATGCATTATGCATCAATTAATTTCATAAATGGAATTGTTGTTGACCCACCAGACGAGACTCACTCAGAGGGATCAGATGAAGAGGTTCTTGCTCAAGAATTTGTATGCACAGACACAAATGAAGAAGGTGTGCATACACGAAATCAAAGGCTTACCCAAAATCTTTGTGTTCCTTCAAGTAACCCATTTCCCCCTCTCCAAAAGGGATCACAAAAGTGGAAATGAAACAATAAAGTTTCATACCCTTCCTCTGGAGAAGGCCAATCTCTCTCACGAGAGCAACGATTTGCACAACAAGAGGAAGAATTGAAGGAATTAAGGAGGATGAATGCAGAACTACTTTAGGGTAGTCTCCCTCCTAAACGTGCTGGAGCCAGTCAGCCAAGGGAATTTGTTGTGGCTACTGATTTGGATCAAGAATATCCTCCTTTATTAGTACACCCTCACATGTCTAATCGTACGGGTCAAGTGCAACAACAATCGGTAGTGCTGCCATCAGTTGTAGTACCAGCTGCCATTCCTGTCCAAACTCCAGTCATTATACCTGCTCAGGTCCAAGCTCAACCAGATGTTTCTCAAAAGTTAATAACTACTATTGAGTCATTTACAGATCGTTTGGAAGCTATAGAGGGAAAACAAGCTCAAATTCAACCAGAAAAGAGAGCTTACCCTAAATGGGTTGATGCAATTCCTCCCCCATCAAATTTTTCATTTACCAAATTCCCAATATTTAATGGTTCGGGAGACCCAGAGCAACACTTAACACATTTTGTTTCTCATTGTGATCCTATGATGGGAACTCCTCAACAACAAGAGGTAGTTAAGGTCAGGTGTTTTGTATAGTCATTATAAGGACCTACTTTTGTCTGGTACCTAAGCTTGCAATCCCGGTCAATTACCAGATGGGTAGATCTTCATCAACGATTCCTTCTTCAATTCAGCTCAACTTTTCCAAAGACAACAGTTTTCGATATTACAAACTGTAAGCAAAGGGAGAATGATAGAGTCTCATATTTCATTGCTCGTTGGAAGGGATTAACATATTCCCTAAGCTTAACACTCCCTCAAGAAGAATTTTTTCCAATCTGTGTGGAAAATTTTCATGAGGAGTTATGCACACCGTTGATCCATGTGAAATACACAAGAGGGTTTCGAGACCTTACTTCAATCACTCAACAGATTGAAGACTCTCTTACGAAGACTAAGGACAAAACTCATATAATTTTATCACCTCCAGGAAGGAGAATGGGTAGAGAAAAGACTACTATAGTCATTCTTAAACAAGCACCTGTACCTGCTTCTACTTCAAAACCTTCATCATCCCTAAGGGCTCCACCTCTTGAGCATCAGCAACAGAGGTCGTTTCTTCAAGATGATCAAAGAGATCAAAGACAGAAACAATTTGATGAGTTTAAGATCAAAGTTTGTACTTTCTGAAATGAACAAGTTCCTGGTTACTTCATTTCAGCCCTGGAGAATATTTTGGTTTAGCTGTCGAGGCCCAAGAGGCCAAACAAGGAAAGAGATGAAGACCGTCCCAATTATTTCCCATTTCATCAGATGTTGGGGCATCCCATCCAGGAGTGTTTTGTCTTCAAGGACCTCCAAAAGATAATGGTTGACTCAGGGTAAGTAAAATTAAAGGGTTCTTCAGCTCAGGTATCATGTGTTACTGCTACAGATCTAGAGGAAGGAGGTGAGTGGCAAGAATTCAAGATCAAAAATGCGCAGAAATATGATGATTGGATGGTCAGAAAAATGATCAATCAAACTCATGCCATTTTGCGAACACAATTGAAGAAACCAATTGTGTATTATGCTATAAATGCTGCAGTGAAACCTCCATAAAAAAAATCCACAAAAAGACAACATAATTCATGGACGAAAGAAGAATCAGAAGAAGATGAGTATGTGTCAAAGCCTAAGTTGTCTTTGACTCTGGAAGATTTTATGCCATCTACTTCAAAGCCATGGGCACCGCCCCACCAAAGAGAACAACCTAAATTGTCTAGTCAGGTAGAGTCTTCATCAGATGAAGAGTTAATCTTCGGTTCTGTTAATATGATTCACTTAATAGATCCTTATGCCAGTCGCAGTTTCAATTTTGATGAGCCTGAATTCCCTGTATCAAATAAAGGAATTAGAGGGAGTTCCAGGCTTCTTGGATACAAATGAAGACGTGGATATCCCAGAAGACATTATTCCAATTCTACCCATGATAGAACTGTGTATGCAGTAGAAACTCGTGGCAGAGCCCTTCAGCGAGCTCAACAAGAACAAGCAAGTTCTTCCACCAATATAAGATTCAGTCCTGGCACAACAATTCTGGAGGACGAGTTGGAGGTTCCATTTTCTTCCTCTCAAAAAGTAAATAGACCTATTCTATCTAATCTTCCAAAGCCATGAGTATTGACAACTCCTATCCCGACACAAGATGCATCTACTTCTAATGCATCAACTAACAAGGCACCTTCTAAACCACATATTCCTGTTGGGAAACATAGACCTTTGGATCAAAAGTATGATGTATTGAAACACCTGTCCCAAGTACGGGCCATGTTATCAATTATAGATGCTTTGAATATGTCAAAAGATCTTCGGGAGGCACTCATCGAGGCTTTTTCAAGTCCTCAGGAGTTTGAAACTGAAATTACTGCAGGTGAAGTCTACCACGTAGAGAATAATCCTGTGGAATGCCATGCAATGATATCTTTCATAGATGAAGATGAAGATGATGTCGTGCATGGTCATATTAGACCTTTGTACTTATCTGTAAAGGTCAATGGTGTAGAAATTCGTAGAGCTTTCATTGATAATGGTTCAAGAGTCATCCTCATGCCCATTCGTACACTTCATCGATTGGGCCTCACAGAATCTGATTTATCTCCTTCTACTATGATGTTACAAGGATATGATAAAAATGAACAAGAACCACTGGGTGATATTACACTCAAAACTCAGCTTGGATATCTTGTATCCAATTCATATTTCATGGTTGTTGATCAATACTCAGCTTTCAACATCTTGCTTGGAAGACCCTGGCTACATCAACATGCGACTATCCCTTCATCATACAATCAATGTCTCAAATATTGTTTCGATGGTCATGTTGGGAAATTGTACGGTGATAACGCCCCGTTAAATACATGTGAGTCTCAATACATTGAGGTGGTATTCTATCACATGAAGGGTAAGGAGAAATCCACAACAAGAGAGACTACCAAAGTTAATACTTCATATGGTTTGGAAAAGATTCCAGTAAATCCATTTGCACATGTGAGTATAGATTATGTGTTTCCTATCATTAAAATTGACATGATAGACTCAAATCCAAATACTCTTATAGAAACTTCCATAATGTCAATTATGGCTATCAAGCCAGACAGTATGGGAGAAATTGGTGACCCACCAAGCAGTGATGAAATCCCAAATGGAGATGTCTTTATTTCATCTGTTGAAATCCAGAAAGTCTATACATTGCCAACTAGGACAGAAGAAGTGATAGCAACATCATAGGTGAACACTGATGTCGATTCTCAATCCATCATCTCCACTTTATTACCCAAGGAGGACCCTTCATCTTCAATCGGGTCAGAAATGGATGCATCTTCTTCAAGATGTTCAAATTTTAACATCTCTTCTGGTCATGGAAATTCTGCTTCATCATCTACTATGCAAGTATAAACAGATGAAATAACACATGTTGAAGATGAAGAGGAAGATCTCAGGGATTCTCCTCCATCATTTGAAGAGGGTATCTCTACCACCGTGGATGAACTCAGAGAAATAAATATTGGTACAAAAGATGATCCACACCCCACTTTAATTAGTGTGGCCATGACACTTGAAGAACAGGAGATGTATATTTCATTTTTAATGAAAAATTGAGACATATTTGCTTGGAACTATACAAAGATTCCCGGGCTTGATCCTGATGTTGCTACTCATCATTTGGATTTACCAAAAGAACATCGAGGATTTAAGTAATCCGTGAGAAGAACACACCCAAATTATGCTTCTAAAATTGAATTTGAAGTGGATAAGCTTATCAAATCTAACTTCGTCAGAGAAGTTAAATGAAGCAAGTGGTTTGCTAATATTATCCCTATAAAGAAAAAGAACAGACAAATTTGAGTTTGCATCAATTTCAGAGAACTTAATCAGCATTGTCCTAAGGGTGAATTTCCTGTTCCGGTTAGAGAACTTTTAATCGATGCAACAGCTGGCTATGAAGCACTTTCCTTCAAGGATGGATATTCCGGATATAATCAAATCCGAATGTCTCTAGAATATGATGAATACACAGCCTTCAGAGCCCCTCAGGGTGTGTTTTGCTATCGGGTAATTCCCTTTGGCTTAAAGAATGCAGACGCAACATATCAGCATGCCATGCATCGTATCTTCAAACCCTTTTTAGGAAAGTTTGTTCAATGTTATGTGGACGATTTGGTGGTCAAATACAAACAACGTTCTAATCACTTGGCTGATTTGGAAGTCATATTCTGCAAGCTTCGACAACATAATTTTAAGATTAACCCCTTAAAATGTGCTTTTGGGGTAACCTAAGGAAAATTTCTCGGATTTGTTGTATGCCATCATGGTATCGAAGTCGATCCTGAGAAGAAAGAGTCACTCGTTGGTATGTAACCTCCTTGAAATTTGAAATAATTGAGTGGACTTCAAGGACACTTAGCCTATATTCGGCATTTCATCACCAATTTGGTAGGAAAAAGTTTACCCTTCACCAAATTGATGCAGAAGGGAGTCACTTACCAGTGGACAGGAGAATGTCAAGAAGCATTCGATATTCTCAAGAAATATCTTTTGAGTTCACCGGTACTTATGCCACCTATTTAAGGAAGACCACTTATCCTCTATGTGATAGCTTTGGAGCAATCATTGGGTTCATTTATTGCTCTAAAGAATGATGCTGGGAATGAAAACAGCCTCTACTATCTCAATCGGACTATGCTTGAAGCAGAAAACCAGTATTCAAGTATTGAGAAGTGCTGCCTGGCATTAATCTTTGCAGTTAAGAAGTTGAGACACTACCTGAAACATCATGATGTCCAATTAGTATCTCACAATAACCCGCTGAAATTCATCATTAGTCGTCCAATGCTTACAGGATATCTGGCAAGGTGGGCAGTTATTTTTTCAGCAGTTCGACATTCAGTATGTGTCTCAAAAGGCAATAAAGGGCCAAGATCAGGCTAATTTATTTGTTGAACATCCTTTAGTAAAAGATACATCTTCAGGTATTGAAATCCCTGATGAGGAAGTCTTCTCTATTCAGGATAGTCTTCAGGTATGGGAAATGTATTTTGATGGTGCTTCCCAAAGTCCAATAGGGAAGAAAATGGAAGATCCTAAATTCAACAAGGTTGGGTTAGGAGCTATTCATATTTCCACAGAAAAGTCAGTGTTACCTTATTCCTTCTTATTTTGGGAAGGTGGTACCAATAATGAAGCATAATACCAAGACCTCATCACAGGATTAGAGTTGGCGCTTCAAGCACAAGTGAATCACCTAAGGGTGAAAGGTGATTCAGACCTGGTAATCAAACAAGTCAATTGGGATTATGAAATCAGAAAAGAAGAATTGATCCCTTTGTATGATTACATCAGAGAGTTAATGGAAGAGTTTTCAATGGAACCGAAATTTTCTTATGTCCCATGATCAGAAAATGCCCAAGCTGATGCACTGGCTAATATAGACACAGCTCTGGAAAATCCAAATAGGAAAAAAACAGCAGTCAGTATTGCCCACCATCGTATAATTTCACCTTATGTTCGAACCAGAATAGAGGAGATCAATGAAATTAGTCCCATTCACGAACTGTATGGTCATACTACAGGATGAATGACACCTATCAGGGAATAACTTCAAAATGGAACACTTCCACCTGACAGAGCTGGGAAAGAACAAATATTGGCCACATGTGGTCAATTTCACTCTTTATGATGGCCCAAATCACCTAGAGAAAATTATATACAAACATGGTTTTGATGGAGTTATCTTAAGATGTATTGATGGTGAAGAGACAATGGCTTTCATGAAAGAAGTGCATGTAGGAGTCTGTGGTGCCCATCCGTTTGGACATAGACTGTCTAATCAAATTCGAAGTATTGGATACTTTTGGCCTTCAATGATACAATATTGTGTTGATTTCACAAATAAGTGTCGTTCATTCCACGTACATGCCAACTTTATTCATTAGTCCCCAAAATTGCTTCATACAGCTAAATACTTGTGGCCATTTTCCACATGGGTAATGGATGTGGTGGGACCTTACCTTTCAGCTACAGCCAAGCAGTTTATGTATATTCTTACTGCTACTGACTTCTTTTCCAAATGGGCAGATGCAATACCTCTCAAATAAGTTAGTTCTAAATGCATTGTTAGCTTTATCAAGTCTAACGTCATTACCAGATTTGGTGTCCCTCATACTATATTGACTGACAATGACACCAACTTCGGTTTATCCGAGGGGAAGTAGTTATATCAAGAATACAACATCAAATCCAAACATTCATCTTGGTATCATGCAGTGGCCAATGTCATGATAGAAGCCTTCAACAAGACTCTTTCAAAAATACTACAAAAGATGGTCGATAAAGACAAGAAGTCATGTAATAATAAAATCTTTCATTATTTATGGGATTATCAGACCACCACTCGCACTGCAACGTGGTCAACTCCATATTCACAGGTATATGGAACAGAAGCAGTCTTGCCCATTGAAGTTCAATTACCTTCACTCAGTGTATCCATTTGTGATCATTCATCTACAGATAAACAATCTCAAAAGAGATTGGATGAATTGGAACGATTAGATGATAAACGATTGTGCACTCTGCACCATTTGGAAGTCTACCAGAATCGAATAGCACGATATTTCAACAAAAAAGTTCGTCTTCATTCATTCTTTTAGGGAGAATTGGTATTAGTTATCAGAACACCAATGAAACCAAGAATAAAACCTCCCAAGCTGGAGCCAAAATGGGAAGGACCTTATTCAATTCATAAGGTCTACTCCAATGGAGCATATTCATTAATCTCAATGGATGAAGAACTCATCACCACTCCAACCAATGCCGGATTTCTATAGAATTATTTTTTATAAACACAAAATACATCATCTACGGCCCCACATGACCTTAAACTATACCTCCATCCAGCATGACATTAAACTGCTCATCATGTCCAGCAAGACGTTAAACTGCACCATCTACGGTCCAGGCATATGACCTTAAACTATTTGCATTACTTTCGTCCCACACACCGTTAAACTATGTCCCTTTCATCGTCCTTTCTATATGATGTTAAACTATACAGAAATGGTCCATGCATATGACCTTAAACTATTCGCACTTTCATCCAACATGACACTAAACTGTATCATCCCTTTTCATCCAACATGACATTAAACTGTGAAAAAGTCCCTAATACGTCTAACATGACATTAAACTGTGTTATCTTTTGTCCTTACTAAATGAAATTAAACTTCATAGTCCCCCTTTTGTCCAAACATGACATTAAACTGTATTTTCCCCATCGTCCTAACTACATGATGCTAAACTGTACAAAAATCCCCTGATACGTCCTACATGACGTTGAACTGTATTTTTTCCATACTACATGACACTAAACTATACAGCACCAATAGTCCTAACTACAAGACTTTAAACTGCATAGTCCCTTCATATGTCCTACATGACATTAAATTGTGCATCGTTAAGGTTGGTTCCACCTCTTGTTTCTCACACCGAGTATGACTCACGTGAGCTTAGAGAAAACTTTAACCATAACACCCTCTTTGGGCCACTAACCATGCGTACTTTGATCCTTGCCTTCCAGGCAATGTATGTAAGCAACCTCCCGAGGCTCAAGCCCAAAACAAATCTCTTCACATTAGTTTACATCCATCTCGTATGATGTTGATTCGTGAAACCACCCCCAGAATCAATATCTTTACATTGGTTCATCTTCGTCCTTGTTATACGACGTTAAAATGTACAACAATTTTGTCCTGTATGACAATAAACTACAACATTCTTTGACATCCTCACATGAGAGGGAATCATTATTTACAGTTATTTCCAATCATGTTACATTCCAAAGACTACGTGCATACATGACAATGCCTGAGCCTTTTACCTTGGGTCAAACCATCATTGCACTAAAGTCCCCATTCACCCTTCACTTGTATGAACCAAATCTGTACAGTGGGTATTTCTAGAACTATGTGGGCTTGATTCCTATCCTTATGGGATACATAGGAACATTCTAGTGTCCCTCGAATCTAGCTCACAGTCTTTGGGCCTAACCCCAAATTCTACTTTCAGTCCCTTCGCTGAAAAGTCCCCATGAAAACACACACTGTGTATTTCTTATAATGGTCCGAGCTCTATGACCCTAAACTAAGATCTCCCATACTTTCATCCCACGCGAAATTAAATTGTATTTCAAGAACTATGTATGGCTTTATTATCATCCTTATGGGATAAATAGTGAAGGCCAATATTTTAATTCAGGACCCAGCCACAATGAGATTATGGTTAGCATTGATCGATATATGTTTAAATACATTGAACAATACCCATTTTTTTGTGTCATAATCCTAACCTTAAATATTTTCAGATCTTCATAACCCTTTTCCTGACTTCTAATCACAGAATGTCCAAATTTTGATAATTCTTTTTCCCGACCATGCAGTACGTGCCCTTAGGCGGCCATGCATAAACAGTATACATAACAGACCAGTCATCCAAAAGATGATATTATTTGACTATGCAGCCAATGCCCTTAGGCGGCCCTACATAATTCAACCCCATAACAGGTTTGTTAAATAATGGTAACCTCATTCTTAGGACAAAAACCTATTTTTGTCCTTAGTTGTCTTAACAAAAATATATATGGATCTGCAAAATTAGCCATCCTTAATATATGTTTCTCACAATCGTTTTCATAATCTGAAAGTATTCAAGTCTATGGTTTATATTTTCCTTCCCTATGCTTGGGTCAGACCTTCGTATGAGTGACATTCAACAAGTTCTTAGACAATCTTTTTTGAAAATATCTTCTCCATATTAAAATACCTCTTTCCATAAAGAAAACTCTATAGTTTGGAAAATTTGAATCTCCATGAATGTTCACTGAATTTTTAGCAAAAGAAAAGTAAATTTCAGAGAGTTCTTTTTTCTGACAATGAAGCACGTTCCCTTAGGCAGCCTTGCATAAACAGTCTACATAACGGACATGTCATCCAAAAGATGATATTATTTGACTATGCAGCCAATTCCCTTAGGAGGCCCTTCATAATTCAACCCCCTAACGGGTTTGATAAATAATGGTAACTTCATTCTTGGGAACTACTTCTTCTAATGACTTTTAGCCCTTTTTCATATCATTCCTCAGATTCAAAATTTCTTAAGTCATAGTTTACATTTTTTCCCTCATACATGGGTGTGGAAATATGTTTCCAAATAAATTATAAAGGAATTGAGTCAATTCTATTTCATTCGGTCAAATATATTTCGACCTTAAACATTAGACTTTTTATGTCCGATGTGCATGACTTTAAAATTCCCACAAAAGACAAGGGAAATCTGAATAAAAGTCAAGTTCTAGCTCACTAAACATACATTTTGTATGATTTAGGTAATATTGAGAAATTAAAAGATTCAATGTTTGTAGGGTTATTTATAATAATCATAGTAAAAAATCAAACTATGCTTACTAGGACCATTGGCTTAGGTAAATATTTAACGCAGGTAACAGGAAAATACGTGCACAAATGATTGAAGATGAAAGTGTTCTTTCCATTTGATGCACAAAATTTAGAAGGACATCTACACACTGGAGTATATTCTCTTTTTTCTATGAAATTACAAGAGGCTATCAACATAAGTATTCACTTGATGAACAACATCCCGAGCTTCATCAGCAGCTACTTGAGGCTCATGCACTAGACCAACTTCACTCTTTTCAGCTTGATGGAGTGATTTCTTGGCATCCATGATGGCTATCATACCATTCATTTGAGCTCCCTTCAGTGAATTATTGAGTTGGTCAAGTTCCCCAGTAATAACATCTAACTATTGTGGAAGGTGCATCTGCTGGAAGACTTTATCTTTGATTTTATGCTTCTGCTTCTTCATCTTGGCAGCATAATAAGCCTCAGCTCGGGATACCACAAACTCAAATTCGCTGATATTGGCTGACAGCTTCACCCTGGTCAGATCTCCAGGGCACGTTTTCTCCTGCTCCCTTCTTAAAATGACATGTTTCACCGCGGCATGGATCTTTTCATATCCAAAACCACCAAGTCCCAATATCACAAATAGGGATGACAGCCGGGGAATATTCAATGACAGATCCTCTAGAGGCACTTCAGATATGATTTTACATATGTTTTTCCATGCCTTGCATCGTGAATATTGGAATACCTTTTGAACTTCCGGGTCTGAATCAGCGTCACTATCACAAGGGGGAATGTAATCTGGGATTAATGCACTTAGGGAAGTTCCCTATTCTGCTCCTTCCACCCTGACATGTGCTTCTTTACTTTCAATTCCCATTGGGGCAGAGGATGAAGCTTCACCTATATATATCTAACCGCTAAAATTGATGGCCCTGCATAATCAATTGAAAGCTTTGGTTAGTTTCAATGGATAACAAAAGTTAATTGGATATCTTGAAAAATTAAGTACAGTTTCAAATATTGTTATCCCTTACCCAGTGGTAGATCAGTAACTTGATATGTCTCCTCCCCATCTTTCCTAGATTCAAAAGGATTTTCAGGTCGAGTTTGAGGAAACTTTACATGGTTAATCTCCACTTGCGCTAATGCCTCTCTAATAGTTCAGTTTTCTATACACCCTTCAGGCATTGGTAGTTCAACAGTTTTCCCAGATAGAACTGCATATTTGAACCGATCATGATTAGAAATGTAATAAGAAGTTATTTTTAATAGGAAAAAGGATAACACTCACATCCATAATCTTCTAAATTACATGGTAATTTAACATGATTTATAAAATCTTCGAAAGATGTGCCATGTTCCATCATTTCATCTAATGTCATCTCATAATCCTGGTTAATCCCACCAGTGGGAGCATTTGTTGTTTCTTCTTGGTGACCTTCATCCTGCGGTCATTTACCCTGGACATCATCTTTAGATAAAATCACGGCATTAGTTGCAATAGCCCCCAAAAGCTCTAATGTAGGGGTTGAACCTGAAGTATCACAAAATGGAAGTCAGTCGATGTTTCATTCAACATTTCATGAAGCATTGTTAACTTACCAGAAAGAGGTTCTTCTCTTCTTGCAACAACAACTGGAGGGATACTGGGAAAAGATGCTGGCACTTCTCCAGGAGCAGCCAAGTCAATCTGAATTTGCGATTGTTCCACAGAACCCTTCGTGGTCCACAAAGGAGGATCAATCCTCTCCCTCAGAGGGGAAGTTGAAGAATCCCCTACAATCCCAAGGAAAATGAGCAATTTTTTTTTCATGGTTTAAGACTAATTATTACCCAAAGGACTTACCACTACTGATGAAGTATTTAGTTGTGGAATTATTCCTCTGATTCAGTCTTTTCTTTGGATTTTTGGGAGTGTCGGCGGTCTCCATTATAGGTACCTGAATTGGAGAATGGAAATCCATGTCCAGCTCCTCATCCATGGCCTGCCATCCTGGATATATCTCGCCCGACTCGCGAGGAGATTCAGTAGCATCCCTGATGGCAGTACCACTAGGGCTATACTGTGGTGAAGGAACCTCAGTAGTTCCTTTCTTTACAAGCTACATGATGAAGAAAATAATTTCCTTGAGTAAAAAATGGTTTGACTGAAATCAAGTTGCAAATAAAATAAGGAATGTAAACTTACATATTTAGGAGCCACGTAATCGTGCCACTCCGAATCTCTAGAAGCATTATTCCCCTCAGCGGCACCACGAACTATCATTTCCTTCACCTACTTGGTGACATGAATGGAATCATCAGTGGCATATATGATCATTTCCAGCTCTCTGATGTTAGTCCGCACTTCATCGGGGTTATTCTCGAAACAAATATATGTAGAAGCCAGATGGTTCCCTATTCCAGGGAGATGTATCCCCTCACAAAAATCCAGCCAGGCAGTTTCAGAACCACAGTATAAAATCTTCCATGTCTGGATAGCCTCTGGTCATAGATATTCAATACGTATACCAGAAGGCTGCGAGGAAGGTCCTACAATCTTGGACTTCAGTTTCTTCCCAACTCTTGCAACTACTGATAGAGAATAAATAAATAAGACTTATTTCTCTATAAATTAATAGTGATTAAATTTCCACAATGAAGTAACTCACCAGGAGTTGATGGTGCAGGTCTTTTGATTCTGACTGGAGGATGATATCGGGCACGAGTCCTCTTTTCAACTTGTTGTGCCTCATCATCCCCATCTTGGGAATCTGATGACCCAATCCTAGATTAATAATCCGACGAATCAGCTTCAGGTGGGGAAGCATCACCTTTATGAGGAAGGGTTTCTTTCTCTACAATCCTCTTCCTTTTCCCCACCTAATAAACTGGGTGATTCGGCACCCCTTTAGGGTATGATGTTATCTATTACTCGCCATACCATGTAGTCAAGTTACATGCCACTTTTTTAACTAGTAGATCAAACACTGCCCATCCTCTCCCTAGATGTCAGCAACCATAGTTGCCGGGCAACCATCAGATGTTGCTCTAACCTGACATGTACAGGGGGAGATACAAAAGTCTGTTTCAAACACTTGAATTGATGTGAAAATCTATATGGATCATATGCCTCACATATAATTTCTCTGTTAATCCTGGCGACCAGCACACCATCTCTGCAGGACAGCATATATTCCCTCAAATCCAGGCTGGATGTTCCGTTGTCAACAAACCGCTCGGTTGGCAGATTTCCATAAGGAAGGAAATTAAATTCCATATACATGCTTAGCCTCACCTTCATGTCATAAGAGTACAGAGCTAGTGGAGTAATTCCACAGAATTCCTGCACTGATGGCCTGAAAGAACTTCCATGAATCTGTACTCCATTCTGTACATTATACGTCCTGAAGTGAGTGCCGACCCATCCCCACAAAACTTGAAATGGTCCCACTATTCTCAAAGGAGACTTACCCATGAAGACATGGAGTAATATTATGTGAATAATTTATAAAATGGGGGTACCCAACCCAAACAATTTCCCCTCAGACAACTTGGCTGCAATAACGAAGGTCCCTGACCTGACGCCTCCCTTCGAGTCCTTGACTGGAGGAAGATAAACGCTAAGCCACACGTCAAAAAATCCCACCAGACGAGTCTTCTTTGGGATCCTCTGATTTACCTCATATCCCCACTTATCAAATTCTCTTGCTTCCAGAGTCGGCCAGAATGTGCCAGGAGCACACCTTTTTTCTGTTTTGGGGCAGGTGGTAGGACGAGTGGGACTCTTATCCATGGGACCCTTCTTCTTGGATCCCTTCTCCTTGGATCCCTTCTTCTTTGGATCCTTCTCCTGATTGTCGATAAGAAACATATCCATCCACTCCTTTGGATGAATATCTTTTATATAAAGAGTTAAGGAGGTCTCTGAACTCTTGAGCTTGTGGAAGATTTTAAATAATTCCCGAGCTAAAGCCGGAGTCTTCTCCGAATCATTCCAAGTCACCTTGGGAGGGATTAATTCATCATACATATCACCCAAAATTGGAGCCCCTGAGATCTTGTGGACATCCCATAGACTGATGCCTACTTCTCCATGAGTTAGATGGAAAGAATTGGTTTCTGGTCTCCAATGGCTGAGTATCTCCGGCACAAAGTTATCTTGCCTGTAAATATTTGTTTTCCCAAACCAGATGGCTTCGTATATCGCAACTCCTTTTAAATCCTCAGCAAAATCTACACAGGTTTGTCGCATCTAGTATGCCCACATCCAAGTTTGCTTCACACCTCCTCTAGGACGAAAGTCCCAACTTCTCTTCCAGCCTTTGGATTGATCCATCTGAGAGTTTTGGAAAATTTAGGGATAACAATGTGGTTGCAGCTCGGGCTTATGAGGTTTCAGATCTGGCGTACAAGGGCTATGATGCATCATATGAGCATTCTCCACTATTATAGTGTTTATAAATACTCCTCCACATGAGATATTTTCTGAAGCAAAATTGGTGTAGTTTTGAAACCAAGAAATTGGGAGATAGTTCTTTGCCTCTAGAATGGTAACTTCTCGCAGATAACCATAGCCATAAAAAGGTAGATAAATGCTCTGGGAGAAGTCACGATGATACTTCATCAAATACTTCGCCAAATCCAGGAGAGTTCAGTCGCAGACGGTATAGTAATCATGGCCAATTATGCTCATCATATCATCAAGTCTCTTGCTTTCCAGTTCATCAGCCATTCCGATTCTCTTGGGAGCCGTTGAATCTTCACAAAAGATGAATAATTAACTATTAAGTATGTTGATTTTTCATAAAATTTGTGAAGGATTTCAAAAAAATGGAAAAGGCATTAAGGAATGCAAGTATAATTTTGGCGCGCAAGTATGGATGTGTTGCGCAAGTTTTTGGCGAGCAAGTATCACCGTGCAAGTCCTATTACCTCTACAGTAGCGTGACAACAGTGAAACAATGGAAAAAGGGGCAACCTGCGTGGTGAGGGCAACTTGCATGGAGAGAGCTCAAAATTTTGAAATTCGGTGCTTTGCGTGAGTAATGACCGTGTATTTATAGGCCATGTTGCACCCTTGCGCACTGACGCCTGTACGCTCATCACGTGCGCACCGCCCTCTGCATGCTCAACACCAGCGCGCCGCCTTTCCTTTGTTTTATTTCTTTTCCTCAGAGTCACATACTCATTTCTTTCGGATCCAACTCTGAGGGGGGACTTTTGTTGACGCTCCTTTCTGTCACAGAGTCTGGAGGAATGAAAAGAGAAATACCTTGAACCCAAAGTGATCCATCCTCTGAAGAAACATCAAAAAATAACAAAGGAATGAACAAAGATTCAAATGAACTTGGGTCATACAAGTTCCACTAAGGTCGCACAAGTGTACTTGCGCACCGCCCAGTGGTCGCGCAGGTGACTTGCGCGCCCTCTTTGAAATTCGCCCAGTGTCTTCTCCAGCCTAAAAATACCCCTATGCCCCCCCCATTTCGGGGATGAAAAATTTGAAAAACTTCATATTTGAACTCCCGACGCCATAGTCTCTTCTCAAAGCTTACGAACACTTCTAAGGTAATTTCTTACCTAGAAAGAAAGATCTAAAGAGGGGGAGGAAGGCCTACGGTTTGGAACTCATCAACACTTGCACGCCTGAGTGGCCAGCCCTTAAGGGAAATGGCCACACTTGCATGCCGCTTTGCTCCTTCACCAGAACTTGCGCGCCGCCCTTCAGGAAGTCCCTAGGGATAGTACTAAGGGCTTGAGCCATGTCTTGTGCAACTATTACCCCAATGGTTAAAAGTCGCGCAAGTACCAATGTGCCGTGCAGGTATACCTGCACGCCCAGGACTTCCGCACCCAACAGGACATGCTCGCACCATTCTTTTTGGGTTCCCCTCCTGCTTATTCCACCTCTCTTATACCTGTCCACCTATCCTCTTCAAGACTAAGCCCTTAGAACTCCCTTCAAATCCATTTATGGCATGATCTCTTGATTGGCTTCCTTATTTGAAAGGAATTTTGAGGAAACATCTCTCAAAACCTAGTGATTTACATATTTTTATGTCACCAAGGTTGGATATTTCATTCATTTTAACCTTATCCATTATGATGAGAGGATCTATTACTTGGGCTTCATTTTTTAGGAGTAAGTCCCAGTACAAGTTCTCTTAATTTGGTCATCCTCTTTAGGAATAATCCCAAGTTCTCATTAATTTGGGCATCCTCTTTAGGAGTAATCCCCAAGTCCCCTAATTTGGGAATCCTCCTCAGGAGTAAGCCCCAGTCTCAAAGTTCCCAAAATCTGGGCATCCTCCTCAGGAGTAAGCCCCAACCATAATTCCCTTAACATGGGCTTACTTTTCAGGAATAAGCCCCAGTTTCAAATCTATATATGTGGGCATCCACTTTAAGAGTAATCCCCAAGTCCCTTAATTCTAAAATTCCCTTAACTTGGGCCTCCTCTATAGGAGTAAGCCCTAGTTTTCAAATCCCTTTAACCTTGGCCTCCTACATAGGAGTAATCCCCAGTCTTAATTTCATTTACCCAGTCTTAATATACCTTTTGATCTAGGCTTCCTTCTTAGGAGTAAAACCCAATCATAAGTCCCCTCTTAATTTGGTCATCTTCTTCAGGAGTAAGCCCCAAATTATAGTATCCAAATATCCATAAAGTACATAAACCTTTATGGACCCTGTTCCCAGACTTCTTCTTTGAAATAAGTCCCGATATATATCTATTTGGGCAGTCATATACACATAATCCCCACGTCATTTTCTATGATTGCATCTTTCATGGCACAATTGTCTGGTTTCACCAATACCTCTTGTTTCTCACACCGAGCATGACTCACGTGAGCTTATAGTGTAAAAGTAATTATGACATCTTTCTATGATCCATCAATCATACATAAACATCATATTCCCTTAGTCTAACTACATGGGTTCTGATTCCTTTTCTAAATTAATTATATGTAGGTAGCCCATCTGCAGGTACGATCCCAACTATGAAATAATCTATGTCCTTCGGAATGGAAATAAACTTCAAGTACCCCACTGAGTGGCTTTAAAACCAGTATGGTCTTCATAATGACCAAGAGGCTTTTATATAATGTAATAAAGGATATAATTGACTAAGAATATCTAACAAATATAGATGATTCTCTATCGATGAAGAACCTCGAATACATATAAAATATTCTCTAAATTTCTAACATATCAATCATTGATTGTCAGATCTAAAGGAAAGCTCATTTTATACTTGGTAATTTAATAAGGATTCACGAACATAACTTAATTCTATAAATAGAGTCCCGGAGTAGACAATAATTCCCCTAAAAAAGGTGTGATGAGTTCAAACTCCCATCCTCTTGACCAATGCAAATTCATAAGCCTCATCGTTCCACAACTAATGAGCACCTACCTTTGGAATATTGGTCCAAATGGATATGGAATCATTGCATGTTTCCAGTTCTACGAACAAACCCATTAGAAACTGATTGAAATGTTTGAACCTTAAATAAATGAGGTCATTCCCATATTTGAGAGGAAAAAACAATTATCACATAATAATGGGAATGTTACTCATGCGTACGTATGACCCACCATCTCCATGACTGTAACATAATCTCATTTTAATAACCATATATAATGATAGATTTTAAAAGTATAATTGATGTTTAAATATGATAATTATGTTATTTTTATTATTCTGTAGATGTTAAATAATGACACTTATGACCATAGTTGACCAATAATAGTTGTTTGGACACATAAACTGAATTTGATAAAAAACACCTGATGTAAACTTAATTGTTTGAGTTGTTGTACACAACACGGTGATAATTGAAATAAAAATAATTATAAACATAAAATTTTTTCCTAGTATGGTAGAAAATTAACATAATTTTATTATACAACAATGTAAATAACGTTCACCAGAAATAAAATGCAAGGAAAGGGATTTTCGTCTCAATTTACATTCTATTGAGTCTTAATTGTAGGTATACACATTGTTTCTTTTATGTGGTGTATTAACTACCCTTTACATGATATATAATGAATCTAATTAATCTAGTTATGGTTTAAGAATACATAAAATTTTAATCCTTCATGATAATTTTGTTTTAGAATATTTCAAAGTGGTATGGGACACTTTGGAATTCTTAAAAATTATTTTCCACAAGACAAATCGTAATGATATTTCAAGGGAAATTACATTTGAGGAAATAATATTACCATTTTTCTATAATCCCTCTCATTATTATTTGGTTATTCATGAACATTTCCAATTATTATTACCATTTTACACTCTTTGGTACTCAAATAATTTTAAAAATGTTTTAAAGAAAAATAGAATTCACTTCTATCTTTTGTTAGAGAACTTATGTTCTTATTAAAACCATGTTTTTTAAAAATGTTTTAAAAAATGTTTTAAAATGATCTTGTAAAGATATTTTTCCCTTCTTTTACTTTACAAATTTTTACAAGGTAATATCCTTATTTTTTTTCTAAAAAAAATAAACTTTTTAACTTTTAATTGTTTAAAAGGAATGTTATTTTACCTCGTACGACATGTACAAATTTACTCGACGTCATTCCTTCAAAGAATCATTTGCTTGTTTAGCCTCAATTAAAATTTTTTTTATTGAAAAACCACTTTGAGGGTAAGTGGGAACCAATAAAACCATTCTTCCAAAAGCAAAACACACCCTCCCAAAATACCCATTACAAAGATCAAATTTCAAAAAACAAAACAGAACAAAACGTCGTGCCAAGACTGTCACAACCTCCTGGTTCAAAATTCATGAAAAAATAATCATAGCAAAACCAGATGCCACCACCAAAGTCACCATTTCAGAAATTGAAATCCAAAAAGTAGTCAGACCATCATTACGCCTTAGTCATCGTCGCCTCAAAATGCACACACTGACACCAAACCATCAGATCACTTTCTCCACCGCAGACCCCCATCGTCGTCGAGATCACTGGCTTCATCACCATAGAGCACCACCAAAATCATTGTTGAGAGACACCATGGGAGACCATCATGTCCATAAGATAAGTCATCATCATCGCTATTGAGAATAGAACCCCATCTTCATAGACAATGTCGCCATGACACTTGCAGACGCACGGAGGAGACACCACGGGAAGAACACCCTAAAGCACCAGTAGACTATGCACCAAACTAACAAAACGCCAGTGACATCCACCACCAGAACCCACTAATACAGGCATGAACCAAAAATAACCGGTGAACTACCGGAGGAACCCATCACCACAGTCTTCAACCTCACGTCACCAATGACCACCGACAAACACCGACACAACTCTGAAGAAAAAGAGGGGGAAATTGGGGGATGAAACACAAAAATCATAAAAACAAATAAAGAACCCAAAACCGAAAGAAACCAGAACAGGTTGGAAACGGAATTGAAACCCTAAATAGAACAACCTGAAAGCACCACTGTGATAGGATGAAACCCTAGAAAGATACTGGGAGCCAAAACCCTAAATGAAAAAGATAATGGACTCCAAGAAGACCCTCAACTGCCAAACCACTATCCCAATGCCTCGGTGCACCCAACGCTCCAGATCCAACCTAGAGAGGAGTAGTGGAACTCAAGGCCAGAGCACAGTAAGGTGGATAGAAAAGGCCTTTCCTGAGCTAGGGAAGGAGGAATAAAGAGAAGATACTAGAACTAGTGAGAGAGAGAGAGATAGAAAGAGAGAGAATATGACCTGGAGAGAGTGAAGCCTTACAAAACGATCAGAGAGAATGGAAAACAAGGGAAATTGAAGCTGAAGATCCAACCCCGCCAGGGAGAAACCCTAGGAGGAGGAAGATGGAAAGCCGATCTGAGAGCTCGAGAGTGACCCTGGAGAGTGCGAAACTATCCCGTCTGAGAAATTCCTTTCAAATAAAAGGTTTTTCAAAAGAAATTGATATTTTCCTCAGGAATATTTTTAATACTTAATGTTTTATTTCATCAATGTAAACAAACATCTATTTTATTCCCATTAGGATTTGTTGTATTGATAAAATCCTTATTATTCCTTTGGATAGAATATTATTTATTTGTCCAAGGATAGTATTCAACATCACTTCCTTAATTTTTTTTTCTCAAAATATTCAATCTCGTATGATCATCGAACATTGAATTTCCGGAAACAATCCATTTCATTTTTCCTGGATATTACTATTTTCCAAATAGTATACCATTTTATATATGGTGTCAATATTGAAATTTATTTGACTATATAGGTAAATATTGATAAATTTATATCTCTTACTTCATATAGATATTTGATAATTCACACTATTAAATCAATTTTTTGATAGATGGGGAATGTTTTGGACTGGTACGACATGGGTGGGGGCCGGCTATAAATGGCCCCTTAATGCATTAGTATTCTAGTGGGATGATTTATTTTTTATCCATCTTAGATGGTGTTTTACACAAAATTTTGTAAACCATCTTGTGAATGTTCTTGACGGTAAAGGTAACATGTACCTAGAAAACATGGAGTCCAATAATTAAACATTTACGTCATTTATATTGTGATATTATTCATCCCTGAGATTTTTCATCGACATATCTATGGATTTATTTCATTTTTAGGATTCAGTTATTATTCATCCCTAAGATATTTTGTCGATATGTCTATATATATACTTCATTTTAAGTTCATTAAATAAATGGAATGTGTTCCATTTTTCTAACCTTCTATAATGATATTTCCTTATCTAGTTATTTGAAAGTCATGTTCTTCCAGTTATTACATTTCTATATTTCTTACATACATCCATTTAGTTTATTGATTACTTGGCATGTGCATTCAGTTACATACCTTGGCATATTGACTATTCACATTGATTCATTATTTATTCCACTATATTTTTTCCTTAAGGAGCAATTGATCTCACCATTTTTATTTTTCTTTCCCTAGGAATCTAAGATTCTTACCATAAAATATATTCATGGATTTACTAGATGGATTAGAGTTATCCTCGGAGTTACTTATTTAAATATAATAAAAAAATTGTTTTTTAATCAATGTATTAATTTGTAATACAATACAAATTTATGTATCTAGTTTACCAATACAACTAAATTGATCTGTCCTTCAGGTCATGATTCCATATAATTATGAAAATGTATTTATTAGTAGCCACCATCTTCATATTATCTAGGGTTGACTTTCTATATCAGCTTCTATTTCTTTCCAAATCATATAATACCCTTCCATTGAGATACCTTTAAGAAGACTTGATCTCCCACTTCAAACTCCAATTATTTCCTCTAGTTATCATAATATCTCTTTTACCTATATTTTTCTACTTTGATATGTGTTGGAATATTATTCACCCTTTATATTATTTACTCAACAAGATTGGGGTCTATAAGATTCCTTTCAACAATTTCATCAAAATAAGTTCATTCATGACATCTATTTCCATAAAATGGTTTATATGGTGCCACTTTAATGCATGAATAAAAAATATTATTGTAGGAAAACTCTACCAAAATTAAATACTAACCTCGTATTACTTGAAAGTCTAGTAAGAATGATCTAAACTTGTCTTATAATTTTGGGATCAAGCTTTCAAACTACCTATCTATTTGAGAATGATAAGTATTACTCAAATGAAGCTCAGTATATGAATATTTCCAAATAAATTTCCAAACATTCAATGAAAATCATGGATAATGATCAGAAGAAATTGAAATAGGTTCTCCATGAAGTAGTACAACTTAAAAAATATAGAGTTGTGGAGGTGATCCAATGGAAAATCCCCCTTATTTTAAAAAAATGTGAATATTTGGTAAGAAGATCAATAATTATTCATATTTCATCATTCTCTATTGGAGTATTTTTTTTAATCCAATGAAATAATCCAAAGTAATATCATCCCATTTCCATATTGGAATAGTCAGTGGTTGCATGACTCCTCTAGGATGTTTCCTTTCAGCCTTCACCAATTGTAAGACTAAACATCTTGATTCATAATTAGTAATTTTACTCTTCATATTATCACAATTGAATTATTCTTTCGATTGCATATACATCTTTGTGCCACCATGGTCTATAGAAAAATTACAGAAATTGGAATCATCCTATAATTCCATTTTTAGCTTGGGTATAGAGGGAACACAAAGCCTGTTGCCAAATATCATAATTTCATCGTAAAAAATAAATTCTTCCAATTTCCCAACATCTGTAACATTAATTTTCCATAAAAATTTATTATATTCGGACTAAAAACTTTTAACAATTTCCAATAATTATGGTTGGGAAACCAATTAAAATTTAGTGATTTTCACCTTTAATCATAATTCTAATATCTATGTTCTCAAGATCCATGAAAACAACATCCTTTTCAATCATAAAGCTATATAGAACTCCAAAATCCATCCTACCCAATGAATAAACTACCTTATTATCCTTCCCTGGGTGATAGTGTATTAATAATCCTTGTGTAGCTTCATCCATCATATATCCCTCATGTTGTGTTCATTCTTTGAGATGATATATTTCAAACACTTATGATATGTATATATCACACATCACTAACCATAGAGATAGTTTATCCAAATATTCATAGAAACTATTGTAGTTTTTAACTCAATATCATGAGTTGTATAGTTCTATTCATGACTTTTCAACTACCGTAATGCATAGGAAATGAATCTATCAATCTTCATAATGACATAGCCAAGTCATTTCTTTGATGCATCACTATAAATCCCAAATCCACCATTTTCTGATTGTAGAGTCAATATTATAGAATTTACTAATCTCCTATTAAATTATTCACAATATTATTGAAGTTATTTTTTCCATATGAATGTAACCCCTTTATAATTAATCTTGGTTAACATGTTAACTAATCAAACAAATTTCAAAATGAAACATCGATAGTAACTCGCTAAACCAATTACTCTACATACCTCGGTTATGTTCATTAGTGTTTGAAATTACTGAAATGAATTTTCTTGGTAGTTTAGACTAAGATTCCATCCTTAATTTTTTTTGAAGAGAAGGCCAAGGCTAATATTCAAAAAAGAGAGGAAAGTTACAATAGATGAAAACGCGGAGTCTTATTACCACTAGCCTCATAATGAGGGACAAAGACTAGAGGAATTGAATCTGACCAGGTAAGAGGCTTACCAACTCCCATATTAGCAAGACCATCTGCAACCATATTCTCCTCATGATAAACATTAGTGATGATGATGGTAAGGCTCAAAATGGTCTTCATGAATTCCATCAAATTGGTAGAAAGACTCCAAGAGATATGAAGTTCACCATTTCTTATGGCTTGTACAAGAGTGATAGAGTCACATTCTAACCATATATTAGTGCAACCATTCATTATAGAAAAAGAGACAACATGAATTATTCCAAGAATCTCCACCTCAAGTGAACCAGTCATGCCACAAGTGCTATAGAAACATCCCTTAACAGAATCATCATGTGTCTTAAAAATGCACACACCCCGCTGGCCCTGGATTTCCTTTTGAAGCCCCATATGCAATCACTTTTACCCAATGAAGGAGACGAGGAAACCAAAACTATTAAAAATTCCCAAAAGAAGGTTTGAAATTTCCGTGAACGCCCAAATTTTTCATCACAATAAAATCATGTATATTGTTGTTGAACTCCTCCATTCCAGCACAACACATAACCCTTTTAGCAGAAAAAACCTGCTTTGTGACTAGTTTTACAAATCATCCCTTTCCCAACTGAATTGATGAATTCCGGTGCCTCCAAAATAGCATGTAATCATTCATATATAGCCACACAGAGAAGAGAAAATACCAAGGGAGATAATTAGATGACTGATCGACATCGAAGGAAGGCTTGAAATCTAGAAAATTGAAGACCAGCTAGCTCAAAAGCCTCAAGTACCTCTTTCCAAATGGCTAAGGCCGTTGCACATCTAAGGAAGAGATACTCCATGTCCTCCCTATGCTGATGACACATGGGACACCTGAAAAAAAGATTAATTCTAAACATTTGAAGTACCTCGTCAAAGGGTAACCTGTTATAACCCAGTCTCCAAACAAGGGTAAGACGTGACAACCTGATCCTTTTTTAATGAAAAATAATAACCAATTGTATTCAGCACAATGTCCCTTGTTGACATGCTAATAAAAGAGTTTTCTAGTATGAAGTCCATTCCTAGAAGATTATCAAACTAGAATATTAGGTCCAGAGATAAAATCATAATGTTGGACCAAGGCTTGAAGCTCATTCAGGAGAGGTGGGGGAGGTACATAAAAAACTCTTTAATAGTGACCTACACATTTGATTCTAGGACATCTGATTGGAAATTATCAGAGAGAATGTCACCAGTCAGATTTTCAAAAAAAAATTGAGAGTCGATTTCCTGTTTACAATCCATCTAGAGCAGGTCATAATATTCAAAAAAGAGGATTTAATTGCTGGTCATAATGAATAATCAATATCATTAGTCTTTTACTGCCACAATTTACCAGAAAAATGAGCACTGAGAAAACACATTGACTCATAATTACTTTGAAGAATCTTCCAGAAAAGGCAGGCTTAAAGGGAATCATTGAAAAAAGCAATATTTTTCATTCCCATGCCAAAATTATAATGACGAAGACAACAAACCTTCCATGGCATTGTGGCCATTTTCCTTTCATGGATATTACCACTCCAAATAAAATTCCTCATAGAGATCTTAAGATTCTTGAGAAGTCCTCTCATTCCTTTATAAACCATGAACGAGTACACCAATTTAGAAACTATAATCGACTTCACTGAGCTTAATATCCTATCATTGGAGAGACTCTTCTCTTTCCAAGTTGAGAACTGCCCATTAACACTATCAATGACTTTAGTAAAGAAAGATTCTCTAAGACACCCCCCCAAATAAAGGGAATCCAAGATAGTGAAAAGGAAGGGGCCCATCTCTGATTCCAATCTTGGAAAGAATCCAATGCTTATTGGAAATATAAAAACCCTTCCCAAAATGAATGGAAGTCTTATCCCAACTGATACATTGTCTAGAAACACCCTCATAAAGATATTGAATTTTCTTTAGGACATGAATATTATTTTTTCTACCTTGTAGGACGATGATAATATCATCTGCATATAAAAGATGAGATGGGGAAATGAGGGACTTGGATGCCTAAATCGACTTAAGCTGACCCTATAACACCATGTTAGAGATGAGCCTACTAAGATAATCTTCATCGATAACAAAAAGTAGGTATGAGAGAGGATCACCCTGATGAACACCTCTAGAGTAAGAAAAGTACCCTTTCAGGGAACCATTTAAAATAACCGGAACTTGTGTAGATCCAAAAAGAGTTGAAATATAGCTAATAAAAATGTCTCTGAAAACAAAAATTCCAAGAACCTTACAAATAAAGGTCTAATACAGTGTGTCAAAATCCTTTTTGATGTCAAACTTGATAGAAATTCAGCCCTCCCTTGCAGGTTTCCAGAGCATATTTAGACATTATGATGCTGAGAAAATACTTTCCTGAATACATCTTCCTTTAATAAATCCAAATTGATTCCAAAAAACAATCTTAGATGTAATGCGTGAGAGCCTGATAGTAATAATCTCACTTATGATCTTGTAACTAGTGTTGACCAAGTCAATGGGACAAAAAGGTTAATCTCACATGCATTTTCATCTTTAGGAATTAAGGAGATAACCTGAGCATTGAGGCCCTGAGGAAGAGCACCCGAGGAAAATAAGGAGGAGAAAACATTAAAAACATCACCTTTATTAATATCACAACACTTTTGATAAATGAAATTGTGGAATCCATCTAGACCTGGGGTGCGGGAAGAATTATGACTAAAAACTACATCCTTAAACTCAAATTCTGAAGGGGAACTAGTGAGAAAGAAATTATACATAGTAGACACCAATGAAGGGAAGATACCATCCATCAAGGATCCCCCAAAATCATGCCTGTTGAACATTCCAGTGAAATAATCAACAATATAATCAACAATGCTTTTTTTATTGTCTAAAATCCGATCACCAACCTTAAGATAAGAGAAGGTACAATTGGCCTTCCAAATTCTTTGGAGTGAGTTGAAGAATTATGTGTTTAGATCCCCTTCTTAAATCCATTTTACTTTGAATTTTTCCTTAAGAATATTCTATTTCATTACAAGGAGAGAGTTCAATTTAGAGGTTAGAATAGCTTCCCTATAAAATCCCACATGAAATCAACTTTAGAGGCGTTATATTGAAGTTTTTGGAGAGAGGATTAAAGATGTAATATTTCCTTGTCCAACACACTATAAGTCTCCTTACTCCATGCTTTTAAGAAGAACATGATCATCCTTAAATTGAAGAGAAAATCTGCAACTTTCATACTGTTCCGAGAGTTTTTAATCAGCCTACCACAATCACTTTGTAGAGGCTAAACATTTTTAAAATAAAAAGGGAGAGGCATGTGGTGCTCCCTACCCTTAAAAGTAACCAAAATAAGATGATGATTAGAAGAAATTTTAGGGAGAATGGTACTAGAATTGTAATCCCATTAGTCCAAATATATACTATTCACAAAGTCCTGATCCAGCTTACTAGCTATCATACGGTTGAGATATCTTCTATACCAAGTGTATTATACAACAACCAGACTAACCTCGGTCAAATAATTATCATCAACACAACATTTTAATTCCCTAAGGGAAATATGAGATTGAACGAGACCCTTTTTTCACTAGAACAGAGGATAGTGTTAAAATCACCAACAACAAACTAGGGGGAAGTAAGGCCCCTAAAGTTTCCAAGCTCTTTCCACAAACTCCAACGATCCTAATACCTTCTTTTAGCATAATCAAAAGAGCCAACCATCCCCTCAAACTACCACTACCAAGAACAAGAAAGCACCTACTCATTTAAAGATATATTTTCAACAATACCAATGGTGGTATGAGTAAAAACCCATATGCTCTCGTACTGTCCACCTGAAACATTAGATGAAATCAAGAGAAATCAAAGCTTATTTAGGCCTACAAAACCCAAAGAAAATGATGATTTCGGTTCATAGATACCAATTAACATAGGATTATGAATCTGAATATGCCTATTAAAATCATTAACAGTAGAGGAATTAGCGAGACCCTGACAATTCCAATAGAGCACATTCATTTGGAGACCCATTTATAATTAAAATTTCCCTTCTTATTTTTCTTCTTTTCCTTCTTCTTTCCTAAATATTTTTTACAACCATTCGAATGCTTGGAGAGGTTTCTAGTTTTTATTTTGTGATTCAAAGTCCAAGCTATATCCATTACAAGTTCACAATTTCTTCCTTTCATTGAGGGGATGTTCGCCTACAAAGAGCACTGGGGGTGAGAACTTTTGGCCTATAATGCTTCTTCATCCTCAACCATGTCACACCATCTTTCTTTAGGAGAGAATGCATATTTTTTCAGACTAACTTCCCCCAGAAAACCCATGTCACTCACACCCCTTGAACTCATCCTCCAAAGAGGTAAGATCCGTAGAAAGAGTGCAAGAGACCAGATCAACAACCTCATGATCAATCTCTGAGTCATCTGCATCAACAATATTTTATTTATACACATGATGATCCTTACCAGAATGTTTTCCCTTTTCAATATGGGCCTTGTTCTTATTTTTCCTACCATCCTCCTTCCATGGGTTAGCTTTTTCTGCAGTGGAGTCCTTCACTAACCTATCCTACTTCTGAATATTCCTCCAATTCGATACAACATGTCCAACAATTTTTGCAATAATCACAGAAAGGTGGATTTTTCTCATATTCAATTCTTATTTCAATCTTCTTATCATTATCAGAGAAATTAACCATCTCATGAAGATTTGAATCCATGTTAGCCTCCACCAGAACTAGAGAATAAAATATAAGCTCTCCATCAATGGTGTGTTGATCCATCTTCTAGAAATCCCACACACAAGATGAAAGATCTCCAAGAATTTTAGGATGAGAACAAAACCAATTCAGACCATAAAGGAGAATTCATATATGCATTGTGGTTTTTCATTGAGTGAAAGGGTTGAAATGCCTATCCAATTCAGTCAATTTCAAGACGCCCAGTTTAAGAGGAGTCACCCCCTTGTTCCAGGCCATTCACAGATCATCCCTTCCATTGAATACAATATGAAAGAAACCTATCCCAATCAATTTAATTTTAAATTCACTCACACCCAAACATTTGGAAAGACTTATTTTGTGATTAGCATTAATATATGGTTTATCACCCTTTACTAGAGAAATGAAACCCCAAGTAGAATACTTTTAGGCCCCAATCCATTGCTTGATTGCTTTCTAACCAGCAAGAACTGAAAAAACAGCATCAACAATACGCGATGGCGAGTTTGAGGATGGTTGGGGAACCTCCGTAGAATGAGGATCACCCTTCAGCGTATCTGAGAATGAAACCCATTTTTTCTTAGGAGCATTATCTAGGGTTATCTCCATGGTCACTGCTCCATCCTAGATCTTTGCAGGAGCCACATCAGATTACCACTTAGTGTCGAAGGGGCCCATGGTTGTGAACAGCAGGAACCGAATTAAGGATTTCCAGAATTCACACTTTCTAAACTTCCCATATAACACTTTTCTTCTAATAATCTTCAGAAAAATCTCCATGTGGTTCCCAAGATCACCATATATTTTAAAATATGTTAATATATCTTCAATAAATAGATAAATAAACCATTAAGATATTCTTTTAACACTTTATTCACTCTATCCATGAAAACACAGGGTGTATAAGTCAGTTTAAACAGAATTATTGTAAACTTTTAATGTACATACCTAGATTGGAATATTTTATTTATAATGTCACCCTTCCTTACTATAGACACCATGAAATGTGTTCCGTTCAATTATCAACAAAACATCCTCAACAAATCTCAAAAAGTATGCAGTGAAAATCTTCATTTTTCAAGGGGGTCAGTGACGGCAGTGAAGGCACTGGCCTGAAGCGCCGAGACTACAGCTCGACACGAATCCGAAGAAGGGTTGCAGGGGCGTAGCCCCCTCATCATGGAGAAATAATTTTGGCTATTTCCCCAAAGAGGATCCCAAGGTACCTTCATGCAAACAATTGTGCACCACCATGTTGGCGTTGTATGGAGAAATTATTTTGACAAAGTCCCCAAAGTGGCGCCCATGGTACTGGTGATGCACAATCCTACTTGAGTGCCCCCAATTCGGCTCCTAAGCATTGGATAACAAGAATTTTGGTGTAAAAATCCACTTGTATACCCTAATTGTTTTCACCTAGGGTCCTATTTTTTTCTTATAAATATACCCTTAGGGTATTCATTTGTATGGAAGAATTTCCCTGAAGCCTAATTGTTGCTCTAGTCACCCTAGTGCTTCACCCATTTATTCTAAAACCTTCAAGATAGTTCTTTAAAACCCATGGAAGAGGAATTAAAGGAGGATCATAGGACTTAAGTCCCTTCAATGTTTGAAATCTATAACACTTGCATGCTTAAAGTGCCCACCCTCCCTAAATCAAAACCACTAGCACTCCACCCATTACCCTCAACAGAACTTGAGTGCCCCACTTCTGGGAATACCTGTGAATACTCTTAAAGGATTGAGTCACGTATCACCCACGTTTTAACATACATGTTTTTCATCACTTTCAAAAACACCAGGTCTCCAAAGCCTACCTAAGATCCCATACCTACGCACCAAATACCTACTTGGGTTCCCCTCTTTGATCCACATTATCCCTTTAGCCTATACAAGCCTTTAATCAATACTTTTTCAAATTCATTCATGGAAAGTATTCCTTTTCATTGGCATCCTTATCTGAATGCGATTATATTGTAGCCTCTTCCAAAACCACATAACAGACCAAACCCTTGGTAAAGGTTCATTAATGTGTCTCCCATTTGGGTTTGTATATCTGCAGTCAGAGTTTTTTGAATTTTTTATATAATGGGGTCTAGATTCAGGGAGTGTCTGGGGGTTTCTATATTTGTAGTCACATAGATATTTCTCCCATGATTAGTGTTACGGACTTCTCAATTTTGATGATTATGGTTCAGGCCATTCTTGTTCCTTATCATCTCTAAAACTCGGAGCCTTAGGTCCCTGGTAGGAAATGTACATTTCACACATAACTTTCCTTTTGAACAAAATAAAAATCACCCTCCCCTTAGAGGAACAATTTTTGGACCACAATCATAGCATAATACCCCTTACTTTTTGGCCAGATTTAATACCCATCCATCTCATTTCACATTGAATGGTTCATTACTCTACACCCTCATCCACCTTCGCCACCATAACCATGTTCTTTTCCACCAAAAAACGTGGAAACATTTGTATTCCTTTGTTAAAACATTCACATACACTTATTTATCACACTGAGAATGACTCATTTGGGCTTAGATATTTTTAATTATCAAAAAAATTTCACAAAAACATCATTGAATGAACTTCAAGAACTCTAATTCCCATAAAAACTAGCATATGTAACAATCCTTAAAAAGCCCCTATCTTTATCTCATCTCATCCATAAATGGGGATCCTCTTTAGGAGTAAGCCCCAAATTATACACTTAAATCACCAAGGAATTATTTTTACGAAGTTAGTCCAAACTCATTTATCTCAAAGGACTACACTTTCCTATGAGACTTCTTGAACTACGTGGGAATTTATTCTCATCCAAATGAGATACCTTAAAAGCCTTGCAGAGGATCAAACCCGAAAAAATTAAATCATCCCTCTTTTTCATGGGCCACATTCCAAGTGGGGTATAATTCAATTTCGAAATTCATATCCCTTCCGGGTTCCTTGGGATGCTTCGGTATAAGTCCCTTACCAAACATTGATTTGGTAACTTCTGCCTATGCATCCTTACTACATGATGTTAAAATGTATGGATTGGTCCTTATCTCATGACCTTAAATGGTATGATGTGTCATTTTACATTGGACAAAACTACATGGGTTCAAATTCCTTTCATAAGTATACGTAGGTAGCCCATATATGGGTATGATCCCAACATTAAAAAAACTCATGTCTCCCTGGATGATGATAAATTCCAAAGTGCCTCAATATGTGGATTTAAAACCATCATAGTCATAATAATGACCAAATAATCTATAAGTATTATACCAAAGGATACCATTGGTGGTGGCCCTTGGATACATTTAGATGTCTCCATTGATGAAGAGCCTCAGACACATATAGACGATTCTCAAATTCTATACATGATAATCATTGATATCTAAATCACAAGGGAAAATCATTGTATACTTGGTGAATTAATAAGGATTCATGTACAAAACTTATATCAATAAGATAGTTCCAATGTAGGAAATAATTCCCCCTTAAAGTGTGTGATGAGCCCAACCTCCCATCCTATAGACCAATGTGTATACTCAAGAATCATCTTCAAAATGACATCAAGAATACCTACTTTTGGAAGGTAGGTGCCTAGGGATATAGAACCATTTAGTGTTTTCATTTCCATAAATAAATCAAATGGAAACCTTCCAGGAATAAAAACTCCTATCAAATTAGCATTTATGGGGGAAAAATGATGAACCCAATGTGAATCCTTAACCAAGTTGATAGTATTTCCCATCTGTCATGTTCCTATCAATTGATAAAGGAATTCCAAGTGAAGGAATAAATCACACATGTGTCCATATAAAAGGAACTACTTTAATGAAATTCATTTGTTTGTATTTTTAACATTTTCTTAGAACTCATTTTACTCCAAATGGTTTCCTTCATGTTTGCACCCTTAAATTTCCCGACTACTGCCCAAGCTAGAACCTCATCCACTGGAAGGATGTCATCACCAACTTAGTGTATTCAATGCGGGGTCTCAAATGTATTGTTCTGGGAATACCATCATAATGGTACTATCCCAACCCTATAGGGATCACGAAAGGCTCTCCATGTTAACAAAAACCCTTTATCATCTGACCAGCGACGATCGATGGTCAAGAAGAAGGTGATGCTAACCATTGTCTTCAACCATTTCAGGTCCTTATCTCCAGAACACAATAACAGTCCCACCCATACTATATGAAGTTGGATAAGGAGGTCACTCATGGCCTCAACTATAAGAGACATGGGTCCTTTCCAAGGTCTCCCACCAATAATCACCACCAACAGATGTGTGCGACAGTGAACCCCCAACATGATGGGGTTGTTTCCTTCGGTTGTTCATCCATGGCCCCTTAGACCCGACCATGAAAGATGAACTGCTGGGGAAAGAATCTGGCCAAAATGGAGTATGTTATTACCTTTTCCCTCTATGGAGAAGTCCATCAACCTATCTTAGTGGAAAAAATAAATGGGTACATACAACAGTTCGCCATAATTTCACCAGTCAGCAGACTCGCCTGTCAGTGTCCAACCAATACCGCCATTTAAATATAGTGGAGTACCATGAGAAGACACATAAAAATAAATTCAAAATATCATCCAGTTAGCATAATCATCTATATGAATTCAAGGATTCTCTCCAATAAAATATGGTGGAAACTTGTAAGTAGGAACATACATATGTCTGCACTCACCAATCCTTTCAGCAATCTCATCTGTCAGCATTTAAAGAATTCCATTGACCATGCTTGGTGTAAAACAAATAGCCCGAACATAAACCTGACATCATTGATCAAGCCTTCCAACGGATTTATTTGGAAGCACCCAGAGAATTCTTCCAAAATGCTTTGACAACAAACCTAGGGAAGACTCAAGTCTCTGCCCCCACACATGAGTACTGTCAGTATCCACTGAAAGGAAAGGGGGACATGGGAAGTCACATACACCTACTCTATACATGGAATGGATTTATATTCCCATTCTAGTTGATGAATTCACCAGACACATTTTAACAATGGTGAAAGTGTAGATAAAATTTCCTACCCATATTCTGGAAGCCTGTCAGCATATTATAATGGAAACATCAGTTGTACCAGAGGGAATGACACATAATTCTGTCCCCACACCTAGGATAACTCATCAAAATTCCATCTTGAAGTAGATACATACTTATATTCTAATTTATGAGGGTTATGGTCCATAATCCCCCATATCACACAAAAAACCGAATCAAGAACATACACCCATTACAATTAGAGATAATAATCCCATTCTGATGACCACTCCAAGGAAGGCACATACACCAACGCATGATAAAAAATTCTCCAATAAAGTGTCCCCAACTACATGTAAAATAGAATCTAATAAGAAGTCATTCCAAACATAGTTGGAAAATCGAGTTTCAATCTAAAATTCGACTCCTCTAAATGCAGGAGTTCTTGAAGCCCTCATATATTTATTTGTTGCAACTCAAGATCCTACCTTCCCATTACTACATTTTCAGAGTATTAATAGAAATTATGAAGTTCCTCATCAGATACTACATCATAAAGGATTAATTGATGATAATTCGGTCAATTTATATAACCTATCTATTGATGAGAGCCACGACAACCCTCTATGTGTCCATAAGACCAAAGAGTAAGAGTATTTATCCATTTCTATAATCTTCCATGGTGGTCCTCCCCATAATGGAATTCAATCCAAAAGTTATCTCTATAGTAGTGTTCCACATTGTCAAGATAATTCTCTAATTGAAAATTTAGTGATGAGAAATCCCTCTTCTCTTGAGGCACTTTCCAACATAAGGCCAGTCAAGTATAATGTCTTGTTACAAATAGGTGAAATACTTTATCAATGAGAATACAACCCAAGATGACGGTTATTCACCAAACATCCCTTGGGTTCTTTTCCTTATAATATACCAGATTAAAAATCAACTGATCCTATTTTTTGTGATAAAGCAATTGAGAATTTTCTACTCTGGTCAGAACTAGTTGAGAAAACTCTAGAAAAAGATGAGGAAGATATGTTTAATATGAGAAAACAACTTACTAAGGGTGAAATACTAGTCATTTTCTAGAGTTTGGAAACCTCTCAACACAACATTCTAGGATTGAAATCAGAAGATTTCATTAATGATATTCTCCTCAACATATAGAAATATTTTAGTCATCTGAAATACAAAGTATTACCTTATGAGAAATATCAAAGTCATTTAAAGGTAAAGGAAGGATTACAATGAGAAATTGACTTGGAATCTCACACATTTTCCTGATATCCAAAGGTTGAGAGGCAGGAGTGAGCCCTTCAATGTACATGACTCCATGCACTAAATAGGCTACACTAGTTAATTACTAACACCACATCTAGTGTTTATATCATAGGATGGGGTTGACACTGAGAATTTCATTTCACTATGCACCAAAATCATAAATGCCAGCCAAATGTGGTCTTATGCAATGTTATTACCCATGGATGGCTACAATAAAGATATTTTGTGTGTAATCAATTATATTCTCTAGAATACGCCTCAACTGGCTCTCATCAATGTTAGGACCAAAGAGAGAAATCTGTTGAGAAACTTTTGCATCAATCATCTATGAACATTAAAAAGGTCTCCCACATAGAGGATGTCATCCATCAGATTGCAAAAATATCTGAAATAACATAATGGTCTTCCAAAACAGGTGATTTAAGTGGTTTTTAGATAATGAACCCGGCCAATGTTCAGACCAGAATTTGTAAAATTAGAAGAATAGCTGCACATATATTATCTATAGCGGTTTTGGAGCCACCCCATCCTGTAGGGATGAGAATGTTTTACCCCAACCATATAATTAAACAAATAGAGATTTGTTTTTTGAATAAAAAGAATATGATAAGCCTCAGACTACAAGGATATGGTTTTTTTCACATCCAAATTCCACTCCTCCATGAAATTCATCCTTTTTATGATTAGGGAAGAATCCAAAATGTTAATACACAACCGAACTATCCAAGGATTCCCTTTAGGTAACTATCCTTCAAACGGTTCGTGGGAAATCAGTATATAGGAGAACAAAGTCTCATGGAGGGCATAGAAGGAAACAATCTTATAGTGATACTGACAGAATGTTGGAAATACATTTTGTGTCAGTGAACTCTATTAATACCATTATAAAATATCCTCTAGAAAATGATTCCAACTTGGGAGAGTTAGAGGATGAAGTTATTATTCCTAATACATTACACACTAATTCTAATTAAGAAGGTGTGCATATCTGAAATTAGTGGCATACCCAGAATTTAGGTATTCCCTATAGTATCCAACTACCACCTCTTTGAATGGAATCTAATAAGGGGAAAGGAAAAGGTTAGATCATGTCTCAATTTTCCACTGGAGAAGGTCAATCTGATTCTCTTTTAGAAATATTTTCCAAGTAAGACGATGATATGATTGAGTTGAAAATACTCAATGTAGAGTTACCCTAAAACAACATTCCATCTAGACATGCTCCATAAGCAGATTCTCACCTTGCACATCCAATAGGAACTACTTGGAGAAGAGGGTTTGTTGCAACAATAGATGTGGATAATGAATTCCCTCCATTGGTTACACAACTAGGATTGGGTAAAACAGATACTTACGTGTATGTCTCCAGGGGTTATCCAAGACAATTATCAGCAGCACCACCACTAGTGGTGTTTCCCGTCGTCGGCCAGTTCATGATCCATCTATTGTACTTGTATAGTCCCAGCTCATCCATATATTCCCCAAATAATTATGAATACAATTTAGGTATTAAAAACTCTATAGGAATCTATATAAAAATAAAGTGCACTAGTAAAACAAGAAAACAATGCTTACCCCAAATGGATATATCTGATCCCCCCACTAAACTTTTTGAATACCACATTTTTAATCTTTAATGGTTTAGGAGATCCATAGATCCACTTATCACATTTTGTTTCTCGATGTGATCACATGATGTGGACCCCTCAAAAAAGAGAATAAGTAAAGCTCAGATAATTTGTGCATTCATTATATGGGCCATCCTTGGTATGGTATAAAAGTTTGTAGTCTCGATCAATTAATGGATGGGAATACCACCATCATAAATTCCATTTCTAATTCAGCGCAACATAGCCAAAGACACCGATTTATGATCTTAAAAATTGCAAAAAAAGGAATAATGAAAGAGTTTCATATTTCATTGAACAATGTAAAGGATTAATATATTTCTTTAATCTACCATTCCCTTAATAATAGTTTCTACCAATTTGTGTATCAAATCTGTGTGATGCGTTATGCACACTACTATTCCCTATAAAATACACAAGAGGGTTTTTGAGACCTTAATTCAATATCCCAACAAGTGGAGGCTTCCATTGTGGAAAACAAAGATAAATCTCATGTAATCCCATCTAATTTGGGAAGAAGAATAGGGAAAGAAGATGATTCTATAGTCACACTCAAACAAGCACATATACCTAATTCTACTCCCAACCCTTCATCGTACCAAATGGATCCCACTTCTGAGCTTTAGAAGAAAGGACCACCTCATCAATATGACCAAAAAGATCAATGTCGGAGGTCATTTGAGGAATTAAAGAACAACAGTTATTCCTTCTGAAATAAACTGGTTCTCGGTTACTTAATTTCATATTTGGAAAACAATTTATTTCAATTTACAAGGACCAAGAAACTAAACAAATAAAAATATTAAGATCCCACAAATTATTTCCCCTTTCATCAAATGTTGGGGCATCCCATTCAGTAGTGTTTTGTTTTTAAAGACCTCTTGTGAAAAATGTTAGAATCTGGACAATTGAAACTAAAAAGTTCATGATTCCAACTAACATGTGTTACTACAACCAATCCAGAGGAAGAAGGCGAATGGCTGGAAGTGTAATGAAAAAAATTCCCAGAAGTGTGATGATTGGGGTGTTAAGAAAATGATCAACCAAACTCCAGTTGTGTAGGAACACAATTGAAACAACAGACTATGCATACTACCACTTCCGCTACACCAAAGAAATCTAAATCAAAATACCAGTACTCTAAAGGTAAGTCCTTATAGATGCAACATGATGAGAAAGGTAAAGATTATTCAAAAGATAAGGATCTCATGGTAAGGACAAAATTTTCCTTAACATTGGCATATTTCATACCAAATAACCCTAAAGAAGAAGCATTACCCCACCAAACAGAAAAAAAAATTACTAACTTATCAAACAGAATCCTTATCATATAAGGAATGGAACTTTGGTTTTGTTAATGCTATAGACTTAACAGACCCCTATGAAAATGATGATTCTACTTATGATGAACCTGAATTTCGTATAGAAGATTAGGGAACTAGAGTAAGAATTAATGGTTGAGGATATAGGGGAAGAAATGGATATGCTAAAAACACTATTTTAACAATACCCATTCTAAAAACTTTTATAAGGAAGAAACTCATGGGAGAGACCTTTAACAAGCTTATCAAGAAAAAGGTACCTCTCCCACACATGACAGGATTGAACCCTGCATGATCATCTTGGAAGACTGATTAGAGGTTACAACATCACTCTCTCGATAGGTAGATAAACCTAGTCATTATAATCCACCAAGAGACGAAGTATTTCTCGATTCTCACTTGATATATGATACATCTACATTAGGAGCATGAACATCTAAGGAACCTACAAAACCACATTTCCATGATTGAAAACACAGTCCTTTGGACCAAAATAATGATGTTTTTAAACAACTAGCTCATGTACCGGCAATGTTATCAATCCAATATCATTTGAATATGTTAAAAAATCTTTGAGAAGCAATTATTGATGCTTTTTGAAGTCCTCAAGATTTTGAAACCGAAGTTGCTCCTACTAAGGTTTACCATGTAGAGAATGATCCTACATTATATCATGAAGTTATGTCTTTGAAGGATCAAGATGAGGATGATGTTGTACATGGAAACATCAGGACCTTTTATCTATCTAGTAGGGTTAATAAAATAGACACCTGGAATGCCTTCATTAAAAATAGATCAAGGGTCAACCTTAACCCCATCTATACACATCATTGATTGGGTCTCATTGAATCTGACTTATCTCCTTCCACTCGAGCATTGTAAGGATATGAAAAGAATGAATAATAACCTCTAGGTGAGATTATAGTCAGAACTCATTCTGGGGATACTGTATCTAATTCATTTTTCATGGTTTTTCTAGAGGACACAACTTTCAACATTATTCTTGGAAGGCCTTAAATACATCAACAGGTTTTCATTCCTTCTTTATATCACCAATGTCTCAAGTATTACTTCATTGGTCAAATTGGTACATTGCATAGTTATAAGGCGCCTTTTAAAACATGTGAATATCAATATATTGGGGAATAATTATATCACTCAAAGGGAACAAGGTCCATTGTAAAGGATGTGAAAAACATCAATGCTATGAATGGTCTGGAAAAGATCTCAGCTAACCCATTCAAACATATGAGTATGGAGTACATGTTTCCTTTCAATAAAATTTAATGCATAGATCCAAATCCAAGAAATCATCCAGTGACTTCCATAATGTCATTTGTGGCAATCGATCCTGACAACATCGGAGAAATTATAGATCATGAAAGCTTAAATGGAGGTTTCTTCATCTCATCTACCAAACTCTAGAAAGTCTTTTAATCATCATCTAGGAAATAATATGTTTTCACATTAATAATGGAATACAAGGATATTTATTCCCAACCCATCATTATATATTCCATACTCCATGAATACCCTTCATCATTAGTTGGGTCAAAAATGATTTCCTATTCATCAAGATGTCCAAATACTTATTCCTCCCCAATCTCTAAAAAATTTTCTTCACCACCTACCCTTCAAGTAGAAACTATTGAAGTGACATGAGAGGAGGAAGAAGAAGAAGATATTATGGAAGACCCTATAGAATTTTAGGAAGGTTTCTCCATTATTGTGGAATAGATCATTGAAATAAATCATAGTACATATAAAGATCCACACCCTACTCTAATTAGTGCAACCCGAACTTCTGAAGATCAAGAGATGTATACTTAATTTCAAAATAAACATCAAGATATTTTTTCTTGGAACAATACAGAAATTCAATGACATAATCATTATTCGGCCACTCGTCATTTGGGTTTTCCAGAAGAGCATCGAGGATTGAAGTTGGAAGCAAGAAGAACTCACCCCCAAACACCTCTAAAATTGATGCTAATGTCATCCAGCATATCGAATCTAAATTTTTCAGGGAGGTTCAATATCCCAAATGGTTGTCCAACATTGTCCCAATGAAAAAGAAGAATGGGAAAATCTGAGTTTGAATTTATTTTCGCTATCTCAATTAGTATTGTCCCAAAGATGACTTCTCGGTTCAAATCATTGTGCTCTTAATTGATGCAAAAACTAGTTATAAAGATCTTTCCTTCATGGATGGCTACTCTAGGTAGAATCAAGTCCGGATATCCCCAAAAGATGAGGAGTCCACATCCTCCATATCCTCTTATGGTGTGCCTTGATATTGGATAATGCCATTTGGCTTGAAAACTTTTGGTGCAACATATCAACATGTCGTGCACCATATCTTCAAACCCTTCTTGGGAAAATTTATCAAATGTTATGTGCATGGTTTTGTGGTGAAATAAAGACAAATTTTTTATCACTTGTCTAATATGGAGACCATATTCATTAAAATTTGGGAACATAATTTGAAGACGAACCCCTTAAAATGTTCTTTTGGGGTTGCCTTAGGAAAATTCATTATCTTCATTATACACCATAAGGGGATTAAAGTTTGTCCTAGTAAGAAAAAAGATATCCTTGGCATGTCACCTCCTCAAAATTCTAATTAATTAAGAGGACTTCAAGGACATTGGGAATATTTTTTTTCTTTATCTCCAATTTAGCAAGTAAGTGTTTACCCTTCACTAGATTAATTAAGAAGTGAGTTAATTATCAATGGATGGAAGACCACTATGTTTCATTTGATACCCTCAAGAAATATATCTTAGGACCACTAGTATTAATGCCCCTATTGATGGAAATATTCTTATTCTCTATGTGACTGCTTTAGAGCGACAACTAGATGCCTTCCTTGCAAAAAATAATGATGCTGGGAATGCAAATAGCCTTTATTATGTCATTCAAACAATGATTGACAGAAAGACTCAATGTTCATGTATTGGGAAGTGTTTCCTAGAATAAGTATTTCCAGTTTAGAAGATGAGGCACTACTTGCAGCATAACAAGGACCACTTGGTATCTCATAATAACCCATTCAAATTTATCCTTAGCCGTCCTATGCTTACAGGATGTTTGGCACGATGGGTAGTTATTTCGAAACAGTTTGATATCAATTTTTTGACTTAGAAATAAGTAAAGGATAAGCCTTAGCATACTTCCTTAAAAAACACCCATCTATAGAAGATACATCTTTGAATACTGAACTTCCTAATGGTGAAATATTCTATATTAATGATAGTCACCAAATATAGAAGATGTAATTTGATGGTGCATCCAGAAGTCCAACTGGATAGAGAATGGAATATCCTAAACTCAAAAATGTTGGGTTATGAATTGTTCTTATCTCCCCATAAAAATTATTGTTACCTTATTCATTCCTATTATTAGAAGGTGGTACCAACAATGAGGCAAAATATCAAGCTCTAATTGTAGGCATGGAATTTGAACTCCAGGTACAAGTGAACCACCTAAAAGTCAAAGGTTATTTAGAATTGGTAATCAAATAGATCAATGGGGATTATGCTACTAAAAACTAAGAGTAAGTCCCTTTCTGTGATTATGTCGAAGGGTTACTGGCTGAATTTCCCTCATAGCTAGTATTTTCATATGTCCTACAATCAAAAAATTATCAAGATGATGCATTGGATAATGCTACCATAGACCTTGTAGATCCAAAACAGGATGATAAAATCATCAGTATTTCCCATAATCATGTGGTTTTACCTTTTTTTCAAACTAAAATATAGAAAATTAATGAAATTATCAATATTTCCAAGCCATATGGTTATACAAAAGGATGGATGAAACCTATCATGGAATACCTTCAAAATGGAATACATCATCATGATAGAGTTAAGAAAGAGAAAATCCAGCGACAAGTGGTCAATTGCACTCTTTATGATAGCCTTGATCACCAGAAGATCCTTTACAAATGAAGATTTGATAGAGTCCTCTTAATGTGTATTGAAGGAGAAGAAATAATAGCTATCATGAAAGAATTACATGTAGGATCTTGTAGTGCTCACTCGTCTAGGAATAAGATTTCTCTTCAAATTTGAAGTCTATGCACTTCTGGAATTCAATGACACAGAATTTCATAGATTTCACCAAGAAGTGTCACCCCTACCATGTGCATGACAACTTCACAGATCAACCCGCAATGTTGCTACACATAGATAAATACTCCTCACCATTTTCTACATGGGGAATAGATGTTGTAGGACCTTATCCTGTAGCAACGACTTAGTATTTTAAGTATATTATTACTGCTTCTGATTTCTAATCCAAATTGACTGAGGTTATACCTCTCAAAGAAGTGGGATCCATAATATCATTACCAGATTTGGTTTCCCTCATACCATATTTAAGGACAACGGAACCAATTTCTGTTCTGTTGAGGTAAAAAAGTTATATCAAGAGCAGAATATCAAATCTAATCATTCATTTCACTATCATTCAGTCGACAATGGAAAGATATAGGCTTTCAACAAGACCCTATCAAATATACTTTATAAAATGGTGGATAAAGATAAGAAACCATGGCCAGATAAAATTTTTCATGCTTTATGGGTTTATCATAATACTACCCATATTTCCATATGGGAAACTCCAATTTTTTTGGTGTATAGAACAAAACCAGTTTTCCCATTGAAATTCAATTTCCTTCACTTCAAGTTTCATTCTATGATCTATTAGCACTAGATTAATAGTCCTAGAAAATATTTGATGAGATGGAACAATTAGACAAAAAGAGAGTGCACACTTTCAGCCTTCAGAAGTCTACCGAAATAGAACTTCATGATATTTTAACAACAAAGTTCACCTATGATCATTTCTTCACTGGAAATTGGTATTTGTTATGAGGAATTTTATGATACCAGAAAGAAGCCTTCAAAGATTAAGCCAATGTGGGAAGGGCCTTACTCATTAGATAAGGTCCACACTAATTGAGCCTATTCCTTAATATCAATGGATGGAGACCGTATTACAACTCTAACCAATGAAAGATTTTTGAAGAAGTACATTGTGTAATCACACAGTGTAATTTCCTCGTTCCATGACATGAAACTACAGAGAATAATTTCCAAGTTCCAAGACAATAAACTATATAACAACCATATACATCCATGTTCCATGGCATTAAAATGCGTAGCATCTTTTTCCTTATCACACAATGTTTAAGTACATGACATCATTTTTCATAGGTAGACAACATTAAACAATATGGTTAACAATTTCTTATTTTTATGTTAAGAAATCCTATAAGTTACTACAAATTAATATTCCTTATTGTTATTGAAACAAATATGTGTATCTTCCATGCATAGGCATTACTCACATCGTTGTTATTATTTAGTGGCACATGACTTCCATTTCTCACTATCTCTGAATCAAATCTGCATAGAGACCTCCTTTTAAGAACTATGGGTTGCTTGATTCTCATTCCAATTTGATACATAAAGATGCCTAGATCTCCAATCTGGGGCCTAACCGCAACCATAATGACTTTTTCCCCTTTTTTATCCTATATATGAACCAAATTGATACAAAGTACTCATCTAGGAAGTATGGTTTTATCTTCATACCATCTTCTGTCTTAAGTTTAACGATTATTCTAGAATGTGATAGAAGCCCCTATCTCTCGCATCAAACTCAATTGGTGTGGGGAATGATTTTCTCAAGATCTATATTTGCATTGATTCAAATTTTAATGGGATACATAGAAACTCCTAGATCACTAATCATGGGCCCAGCCACAACAAAACAACATCCATATTCCCCATGTCAAAACGTGATTGATATGAGGAACCACCTCAAGAACAATGTGTGTCTTGATTTTTTATCTAGAAATATCCATAGTGACAACTGAGTATTTTCCCTTAGACTTTCTGCCATATTTATTTTCACATCAGAGTCACTTAACATCCTCACCACATGACAATAAACTGCATGGACCTAAAACAACTACATGTAGATTGATTCTCATCAATAAGAGATATGTAGTGAAATAAATATTTCAAATCATGGACCCCGCTACAATACGATATGAAGAGTCTTGTTTTATCATGTATACAAGTCATATCTACAAGAGGAGATTCAATTTCTCTTCACGCTAAAGCCCTTAATGTCTTCACTGCCTGACATTAAACTACCAAGTACTCAGAGAACTATATATGGCTTTATTCTCATCCCATTGAGATATATAATGAATACTTGGCCTTAAACCTTAGTCTCAGCCATGATATAAAATAAAATTATCCCTCTCCCACATACAATTTAAAATCTACAATGGATCTATTTTTTTGGGTCCTCTAGTTGGAGATCCCATCATGGAAACAAGAAATGTCCCAGTTTTACATACAATTCATATCTATGTAAGGAAGTCCAAATTTATTTCCAATTTAGTTCCAAATATTTCTCTTGGGCATAGGATATTACCCCTTTAACTTTTCATACTCCAAATATTGAGTACATCCAGAACTTCATAATTATACTTCGGATTTTGGTGATGTATTATCTAATACCTAAGAGATCATTTTCCTGACCATGCAGTATGTTCCCTTAGGTGGCCTTGCATAAAATTCGCCCGCATAACTGGCCTTTCAGTCAAAGGAGGAGACTATTTGACTATATAGAATATTCCCCCAGTCATCCCTACATAATATAACCACCATACCGGGTTCTTTGAATATTGGTCACTTAATTCTTAAGATAAGCATCTTTTATCCCTTTAAACATTCATGCCAGTACATAGGAACCCGTAGTTTAAATCGATCATCTTCCATGTACTAGTCCCACAACCATTCTCCCAACTTGAATGTTTCCTGGGCTATGGTTCACACATTCCGCCTCTCCATGTGTTCAAAGAATCTTGAAATAACCTTGGAGAATTTTTCCACATATCATCAATTGTTTCCAGAATATTCTTGTCCTAGTCGCATGACCTAAAACATAAAATACCATACATCCTACGTTTGGGTTAGAACTTCATAGAAATAATATTCCAATGATTCTATGGGAATCATGATTGGAAATAAACTTTCTATATTCATGTATTTTCTCCGTAAAACAAACTTTATGGTTGGAAAAATCCAAACCTTTATAAACGTTCATCGAATTTTAGCAATAAAATTTGAAATTCTCAAGATCTATTTTTCTTAAATATGTAATACTTGCCACCAGTGGCCTTGCATAAAATTCACCTACATAATGGGCCTGTCAGTCAAAGAACACCACTATTTGTCTGTGATGAATATTACCCCAGTTGGCCCTCCATAATACTTCCCCCCATAATGGGTTTTTCAAATAGCAGTAAATTCTTTTTTTGGAAGAGAACTCTTTAAATGCTATTATCCATTTTCTGATGTCATTATTTAGATCATTAAATTTACAAATAAATTTTTACATTTCCCCCTTTCCATACCTGAACATGGTAGATACCTTAAATTAAATCCATCTAATGTCTTTGCAGCATCACTTGAAACTGCACAACATTTTGTCCGAGCTGCATAACTCTAAACTATACAACATAATGTTAGAAAGACCCTTTTTGAAATATTTTAACCATTATTCACACACCAAATTTGTGTAGGGGTGTTTACCCCATTCATAACGTATGTCAGCATAGATGACCTATAATTCTTATATATCTTTCCTTGAAAACACCACCCACTATTGTCTTGAGTCACCCAAATCTTAATTTCCCTTGTCTATCAACAATAAAATGTAAGATTTCTTAGTTCTCTTTTGTCTAACTATTTCGTACACACCCTTATGTGGCCTTGCATAAAATTCTCTTACATAATGGGACTCTCAGTCAAATTATACAACTTTTTATCTATAAAACACATGCCCCTATTGTCCCTGCACAATACAGCCCTTATAATGGGCTTGTCAAGAAATTCCAACATCATTCATGGAAAAGACCTCCTCTATGTTTATACTTAATGTTTTAGATTTGGAAACTATATATATCATGAATCAATATTCCCCTTGAAATTATCTAAATAATATTAGTGAAATTGTAAGACACTACTCTTTTTTTGGTACTAATTTCAAATTTTGTGGTCAAAGTTATTCGACAATAAACACTAGATTTATGAGTCCAGTATACATGAATATAACCATCCCTTAAAACATGGTACTAAAAATATTGAAAAACCTAAAAGGGAACTATGGAAAAATTTTGAGTCCCATCTCACTAAACCTATACTCTGTACGGTCTGGGCAATATCGAGCAATGAAATTAAAAGGGAAAAAACATATTTGGTTGAAAACCTGAAAAGTGAAATCTAATAAAATTACATGTCTTATCCATTATGTATCATTAATATTGAGAATTGTATTAAATAAAGGTAATTAAAAAAATAATGTATTTTTGTTTTTTAATATAACCTTAGTCAAAATTAAACTATGATATATAGGCCCCAAGGCTTGGAAAAAATTGAGAATCCTTCCAAACATGACGTAGCTCCAAATCTAACCAAATAATTTTATAATGTGTCAATGTGACCTTACATTTTCCTTAGAATAAGAATTTTTTCATTCTGAATGAGTACAATTGTAAGGGGGTAGCTTTTTTAGACATCATGAAATGTGTTTCATGCACTTCTCCATAAAACATCCTCAACCAGGCTCGAAACGTTCGCAATGAAACTCTTCATTTTAATTGGGGTCGGTGATAGTCTTGAGGTGATTTCCCAAAGGGTCGGGATTATAGGTCAGTCCTGATCCAAAGCAGGGTTTTGGGGGAACATCTCCCATGGAGTGGACAATTATTTTGGCTATGTCCCCAAAGAGGTACCCAAGGTACCTATGTGCGATCACATGCGCACCACCATGCTGGCATTGTATGGAGCAGTTATTGAGACTAGGTCCCCAAAGTGGTGCCCAATGTACCGAGGGATGCAAGCCTCCTTGACTACCACCAATTCGGTGCCCAAGCACTAGAGAACCACAATTATGGTGTGAAACCCCACTTGTGTTCCCACACTCCTTTCACCCATGGTTCTATTTCTGCCTATAAATAGACCCTTGGAGACATCATTTGTACAAACAATTTTCCCTAAATCCCATTTTTTACTCTGGTCTCCCTAGTGCTTCTCCAAATTCTTCAGAAAACATCCTGACTTATCAAACCCTTGGGAAAGGCACAACATCATGTCTTACAATTGGTTTTTTATATTCATAGTCAATGGTTTCCCACATTTTTTTATAATGAGTTCAAGATTCATGGAGTGTCTATGGGTTTTTATATCCTCAGTCAAACAGATCTTTATCCAAGGAACAGTATTGTGGAGTTTCTTGTTTTGAAGATTATGGTTTGGGCCATGTCCTTCCCTTATCATCTCTAAAACCTAGAGCCTTAGGTCCCATGTAGGAAAGGTATGGTACATACTAATTTTTTTCTTTTGAAAAAAATAAAAGTCTCCCTCCCCTAACAGAACCAATTTTAGGGACTCAATTATTGCATAATCTCCTAGACTTTTGGGTTGAATCCAACAACCTTCAATGTTATTTTACATTGAATAGTTCATTGATCCAAATGGTCATCCACCATCGCCACTATATTCAAGGACTCTTCCACTGGCGGTGGAGGAAAAGTGTGTGTTCCCTTGTTGATTCTTTCACATCCACTTGATTCTCACACTGATCATGACTCATGTGGTCTTAGATATTTTTGATTATCACAACATTTGCACAAACACCACATTGAATGAACTACAAGAACTCATATTCCCTTCAAAATTAGTACACATTGGAAACCTTCATATGGGTCAATCTCTATATCATCTCATCCATAAATGGGCATCCTCCTTAGGAGTAATCCCCACATTAATCCCCCAAATCACCAAAGCATCATTTCTTGGATGAAATTCAAAACCCAGTTCTCTCAAAGGACTACACTCTCCTATGAGACTTCTCGAACTACTTGGTATTTGATTCTTATCCAAATGAGATCTATAGGAAGCCTCCCTAAGGTTCAAACCCAAAAATCTAAATCAACCCAATCTTTGATGGGCCACATTACCAAAAGGGTCAAATTCAACATGGAAATTCTTATCCATTCCATGTTTCATGGAATACATGGGTATATGTCCCACACCAAACATAGATTAGGTATCTTCCGCCTATTCATCTTTACCACATGACATTAAACAGTATGGATTGGACCTTATCACATGACCTTAAAATTAATAATGCGCCCTATTACATGGCACCAATCTACATGGATTCTTATTCCTTTCACAAGGATACGTAGGTAGAACATCAATGGGTACAATACCAACATTAATAAGTATTCATATACATATCTTAAATCTATAAGAGCGTCCCATAGAACATATTAATTCCACCCAAAAGGGTGCAATGGGCCCGAACTCCCATCCTCTCGACCAATGAGTACTCTCAAGAATGGTAGGCCAAATGACCTGATGAACGCCTGCCTTTGGAATGTAAGTCCCTATGGATAGAGAACCATTGGGTGTTTTAGGTTTCATAAAGAAATCCAATGGAAATAGTTTGGGAATAACGAATCCTATCAAAGTCCCATTTCCAATGAAAAAATCACATTCAATTAATGATATCTATATTAAAGTCCATTCTGTGAAAAATATTGTTTTCCATGAAGTTGATAAAATAAATCATCAATGCGAGGAAGAGGATACTTTATCTTTTTTATTATAACATTGATATCCATATAGTCAATGCACTACCTCATGGATCAGTATTTCTTCTTGGTAAAGAGAACGGGGGATCCCCATGGAGATTTACTAGTGTGAATAAATCAATTATTATTTAATTCATCCAGTTTAGTCTTGAAATACACTAATTCCACATTTTACATTATATAAGGATTCTTTGATATTTGTCTTGCATCAGGGATTAATTCAGTAGAAAATGCAACTTCCATCTATAGAAGATGTCCTGCTAAAAGATCTAGAAATACATCAATGTATTCTTGTATTATATGCATGTCCTAAATTTAGAGATTTGTATCCAAATCCATAGATGATTTCATCCCTTCGTCCCTAATCATTTCACTTAGAAGAGATGCTAGAGGTGGATCCAAATATGACTTCGATGACGAAGTCTACCCTCTAAAGATGGAAAAATACATAGATTCATCACGAATCATAATTTCATTCTATGTGAAAAATTGCATTATATCTTGAAAGAGTGTCCATTCTAAAGATTATATCAAAATAAACCATATGTATGATGATAAAATCTGAATTTAGAGATTTTTTATGTGTCATAATAGTAATATATCGACACATCTGTATTTCAATAGGTTTTTCATTGTGAGTCTTTATAGACAACACCCTTTTTATGTTGAATCTGAAATATCTAATTTTTAAACATAAATCGGAAGATAAAAATGAATGTGATGATATAGAATCCAATAGATATTTAGCTAATTTTGAGGATATGATTAAATTACATTCCACCACATCATTTTGAACTTCAACCATAGATACTGTGATTACATTAGCTTATCCTTGATCACTTGGCCTTTTCTAGGGATAGTTTCCTTGATGCTTTAAAAAATCATTTTCATAGTGTCCCATTTCCCTACAATTATATCATAAGAAATTGGTAGCTTCTCTATTTCCCATACAATTGTGGTCATGAAGGCCTTTTTATCCATACTTTTAGAATATTCTATTTCATTTTAAGTAGGTACCATGGAATTTTCATTCTATAGGTATCGCATGTTGGAAAATTACCTTATTGATTCTCACATCTATGAATTATTTTCTCCACCACACTCTTATTCTCTTCTTTTCTATTAATGTCATTAGACTTAGATAATTATTTCTCTGACTTGATATCATATGAAACTATATCTTCATATGATGTGAAATTTCGGGAGGCCAATTACCTATAGCAAAATGGTTTTAACCCATAAAATAATTGATAAATTTTTATCTTTATATTATATATATAATTCATATCATGCCTTACTATCATTTTAAAGTTGGATTCATATATAGAAACAATCACATCCTCCTTTTTCCTAAGATTCAAGAATTCTATCTCCATATATGCTCATTCTTTGCGAGGGAAATAATTTTCTAGAAAAATTTCTTTAAAACTATTTTAATAGATATTTTAAATTTATTCCACCTCCTATTTTTTTTGAATTAATTACCACCATTGATCCACATCTCCAGATATATGGTAAACTACCACTATAACCTTATCTATTTCATTACTTTTCAAATAGATAAATATATTTTATAAGAAACTTATCCACTACCCTACAACAAATGGTTTTTGAGCCCCATTGAATGATGGAGGTTGTTGTCTCATGAATTATTATAATATTTCTCCTCTTCATTGTAGATCAGGATGCCCTATATGGATAATTTTATTCTTCATAACCTGATTTAGTTGTACCAATAGAGTTATAATTTTCTCAACTCTAGTCGTAGCTGCTTCTCTATAATCGTTATCTTCCATAGGTGGGAAACCCCTACCTGAAATACAAGCATTGACATTGTTTAAATTTTTTTCACTATGCACCATTTCTAAATAACAGCATACACAAAATTAGATTATTAATCTAATTTTGAACTAGTAAAAAGAAAATAATTTGAATTTTTTTGCATAGATAATATCGTAATCATAACCATGGTGTCATTGGGGAAATAATTACTTTTAAATCATTCATAATGATATTAAAAAATATGTGTTTTATCCTAAGAATTTCCCCCAAGGAGTGTCAAATTAGGTGTGCGGTAATGCCCATTATCATGTACTGGGTTACGCCAAGTCAACCCTGACACACCATACAAATATTATAGGATATTATTCTATACTTATCCTCAATTTCCATCTTAGGGTTATGTTACCTAAACTATTATTTATAAATCTAATTTCTATGGATTCTACTAAATATATAATGATACTAAATCTTATGACCCCAACCCCAGTAACCCAAATTTATTACCTTAATTTTTTACATTGGTATAATAAACAAGGAAGTCACTTCCTGAAGGATTGAATAATTTAGTATATTTGGAAATAAAATATACACATAAGTTTTAAATTTCAACATGAAAATTAAACATCATATAAACTCCAGTGGAAACATCCATAAACTCCTAGATTATCCCAAAAATTCATTCATAATATATATCTTAAATTCCTGGGAAAAAAGTAATCATAAGAAAGAGGTGATCTCAGATACTCAGTATGGGTAAAAAATACACTGGAAGCTAATATAAACACAAACAATAATAAAGGGAGATTAACTAAAAAAATGTCTATTAGAACATAATCTTGATCATATTATAGAAGGAATAAAATTTGAATAAATAATGCCTTATAAATAATCACATGAGAATGAAACATAATAATGGATATTATACTATTTTAATAATCACATGGATTATCAATTACTAATATCATAGTAATTGAATGTATAATTATGGACATCTGAAATATACCATTGATGCCACATCGAAGACATCTGAAAATGTATGGTTAAGGCCTCGACCCAATCAATATTTTTATTGTCTCATAAAACTCATCGATTCATGGAGAGGATAGATCCGACCTCACCTGTGACGTACTAAGTCCAATAAATTTATCATATGAATGTTGTGAAACAAAAACAACATATACATACAAAATGTAAATACTTTATCCCAAACAGTAAACACAGTCACAAACAATTCTGAATAATATGGTGAACTGTATCAAGATAGCACATCCATAGTCACACTGATCATAAACTATTTAATAAAATATGGTAGATTATATAAATAGAGATAAATCCCATTTAATCATAAAATAAAATATATTTTGTCGACACAGATGAAAATATTCTAATAAAACCATCAATGAATTTCTAAGAGAAATACACTTTTTACATAGGAAAGAAGAGTTATTTTGGAAAAATAATTTGTATTTGTCATAAAATAATGTTATAAACATGTATATACCAGAGATAAAATGGTGGAAAATGAAAATATTTTTGAATCATAAATTATGTCCAACTGATGTGAAAACATGTAATATGATTTGTAAGAACATTAGAAATATGTCGCTTTAGTGCGGTTTGAGAGAGAATATAAAAGAGCCTTCAAAGTGGAAAATGATATTTTTCTTACATTGGGAAAAAATACATGATAGTTTTCCCTGATAAAAATAGTGACCTTATAAAAAATATGGGGTTTTTATAACATATTATATAGTGTACTAGAAAAATGGCAAGAAATTGGGATGTACCATTTAATCGGGCTTCCTTATCAGGAGGAATTAAAATAGAAACCATATTAAACATGTATTATCCCATAAATTAAGGATGTACTAATCTAGATATATGAGTTTGGAACATGTAAATAGAATTTAGAATATGTATATAAAAATAATGAATAATTATATTGGTGTAAATACAGAGAAAGCATAACCCAAATGAAAAGTGGATGTTTGTAATGAATCCTGCACCTTATGTCTGAAAGTGTTCTGCACTTGTGCTTAATGCCTTAAATAATGAAATAATATTAATCAATAATTTAATTCAGATCCAATTAAAAATTTATTTTAATTATTATAATTATATTAAGTTCAATTATTGTTTATTTATGATTTATAATATTCAATTTCATTATTCAAAAGTGTTCATTTCCTTGGTATTCGACATTGGTTCACATTTATACATGTGTGAAAGATCATGTGAAATAGAAATAGCTATCTAGAATTTAAATTATACAATATTAATGAACTCCCAATACATTTGTGGGTCTTATGTCTCCTTCTTCGTCTAGATACGATGATGATTAATTTGATAAAACATTCATTGATTAGATTATTTTGGCATTTTTTCGATCATCACGCTCTATTTTGGTATTCAGAATTAATATCACGTATATAAACAGGTTAAAAAGAATTAAATAATTTATATTATATATAATAACATATTTTTTATTGATAAAAGTTATTTTTATAAAATTCCTTAAAGTTGTAATTGAAAAACAAAAACACTTCAACCCTGAAGGCTGTAAATCCGCACCTCACTGATGATGATTTTATTTTTCAAATAAAATTGGTAAAATACATGAATTTGTGGTGGATATCCCATTATCAAAATAACATTCAAGTATATATAATATACTATAGCTATAATTCATTTTTTATAAAAGAGTTAAGGGGAGGATAAGAAAATTAAATAAATAAATAAAAAATCAAAGAATGATATGGGATTTACCTCTTGAATTGTATTCTTCAAAACTACCTTAAAAACATTTAAAAGTTATTTTGGTGAGAAATACAATAAAAAAACGTTGCAGAGTCATTTTGGAGAGGTATTGAGCATAAATTGGATAGGATTCAATGATTTATAAGTTTGAGGAGATGAGATGGCGAGGTGTGGTAATTATACTAGAGGGCATTGGAGTTTTTTTGATTTGATTATTCATTAGCTTATCATTTTAGTTGTATAAAATAATTAGATTAATCATTATCAATAAATATATTAAAATAATGAAGGATAGTTCGAGAATATGGGCTTACATCAGCCATACATCATCTATGACTCAATAATTCATGTGTCTACCAAATACCGTAAATTATCGTATTTCACTATTCACAAAAAATTCCACTCTTTTATAAAAATACTAAAAAATCAGCCTAATAATTTTTAAAAGTTTAGAATGAAATAATTTTCTAAATATTAAAAAATTATTTTTTTTAAAAAAAAACATCATTTACATTTTTAATATTATAATGAATTATATGACTCCTTAAAAATTAATTTAGGTCTTATAAGATTAACTTCCAATCATAAGACAATAAAATATTAATTTATGGAACTATTTCATGAAAAATAAATTATCTTTAAAATTATTTTATTAATTATATAATTGAAAAAAAACATTTATATATCACAAAATACCATAATTTAATTTGTCATTATTAAAATATTTATTTACTTATTCAAGGATATAAATATATTATATTTTCATTCATAAGATAACTAATTTTTTGTATACTTCCATAGGTTAAGTTACTCTTCAATTGGTCATACACTATTCATAATGGTCACATTACAATTCCCACATTCATATTTAATAAACAATTATGGTTTTAAACACTGTGTTTCTTGAAGCATAAATTATTGAAGTAATTAAATTTTAAAAGAGGCATACCATAAAAACTTGGGGTTTTATAATAAGTGATGAGAATCCCATTTTATATAAGTTATTATCTAGGTGATGTATAAGCTTTTTGATGGAGTTAATCATAAAATTTGGAAATGTAATTTGATTCCTATTTTTTTCTCAGAAGTATATATTTCACAATTCTCGAGCGGTTAATCAAGATGCACAAAAGTTTTTATATTGGATGTATTATTTTCATTGAAAATAAGACCAATTCTAAAACTCCTTGCACTATATAAGAGTCGTAAATGTTAACTATGTCCCACTAATTAGTTTAAATGTTTACAAGTTTTGTAATTCTATATGATAAAAATTAATTATTTCAAATGTATGTTTCATCAATTACATAACAAGAAATTTTAAAAATATAGAAAACTATACGCAATACATAAGAGTAAAAATCTATTCCACAAAATTGTATCAGTTAACAAAATTTTATAAGATTTGGATTTTCTAGAAGATAAATAAAAATTTTAACCCATGATATATTCCTAATATTATTAAATAACATTATTACTTAAAGGTAGTATTATTCAAGCTAAATTTATATTTTTAAATTTTTCATGACTGTTGATTGCACCGTGATTCACAGTTTCATTTTCACCCTTACACCACTGTGCTAAACTTATTTTATATTGAAAGTTATAAAAATAATAAAAATTTAATTCTATGTTTGAATAATTTATTTTGTGTTTATCACAGTTAAAAATGGAAATGTTACTTGTTTAGATGATTCCATTGTATGAGGATGTGATTTGGAGGACCAATGATGATGTCTTAGAAAAATGGGCCAAACTACGCAAGATCCATGCCCACATATGGACTCATCCCCACACTTCTCCTGAACCATCCATCTAAATGGGTTGCTATTTTGTGGTCTGGTAAAAATTTCATTGGGATACATTATCATCTGAAGGAATCCAGGACTTATTCCGGCATCTGTTGACCCAACCAACTTGATGTGTCCAACACACCGAATCTACAAGATGTCAAAAGTGGTTTGCTGTGATCGGTCCATATCTCAGGCTATAGTTGTCCAAATTGTGCCAAACTTTCAAGGGAGATAGCCACGCAGTGTGGATACAACTTTTTTGTTTTCTTCAAAGTGAGACGATGTGGTATGGAGGATGAAACCGCTGTGACAAGTGGTTTTAAGAAATCTATGTGCAGAGAACCACCTTCCCATATTTATATAAAATGGAACCGTGAGCACCCAATTTTTATGTTCGAAACAGAAGTTATTCTATTCTATTTTGGAGCCCTAGTGGAGTCTCCTCCTCATCCTTGAAGTAGTGGAGGCCCCGATCATCATATGGTGATCATATGTGAATGTGAAGCTCCACCTGAGCCTCCTCCTCCTCTCGATGGAGAGCTAAACGGTAGATGATCATTTCGAGGGAGCTACAAAAACTTGGGAGGGATTTACAACCCTATTTATTCTACTAGTTTTTTTATAATATCTATGTTAAATATTTAAATTATTTCTTATCTTGATATACCTCTCCCTTGAATGCGTTTCATTTGATGTAATTAAGTGAAACACTCTTTATTTTATCATCGATTGGGTTGAAATTTCAAGTGGGAATCTTGGGTTATTCTTATTGGAAAACACAAGCATGCTTTTTTTATCAGACATATACAAGAATTAAGTATTATTTGGTATCCCTTGTTCTATAATTGATAACAAAAACATGACAACAAGATCGTTGTGTCAATGTTTCCTTCTTTGTTCATCGTTTTAAGGGGTAAGAGGGTAATCAAGATGTTGACAACCCTCAACAAAATAATTAAACAAAAAATATGAAAGTTTCATAAGAATTAACTATCCAATATGTGTATTGAACATATATTGATATAAATATCTCATAATTATAAAACAAAACTTTTATTTATCAACTATTAAACTCTTTAAATCAATTCATCTTCTTAAAACTGTTTTTAAACCACCCCCTCTTTTGATCTTATTATTAAAAATTCACACTATAAAACCTCCAACTCTATTTAAGAGGTGACATAGGGTCTTCCATAGACTAAAAAATATTATTTAAATCATAATAAATTTTAAGTTTCATGAAAACACGTTCAAATTTTGGCACCGTTGTCAGGGAGTGCTTTGGTTTTAGTTTTTGTTTTTAATTGTTTTTTATAATTTTTGTGAATATTTTTTTATCATCTACCTTTTCATATACATTTGTGTTATGATTTATTTCGCCTATAGGTTATGTTCATGATGTTTTCTACTTCGGGGGACTTACATCCATTTGAACCCTAACTAGAGAGGATCTTATGTCAATAACCCTGAGATGCACAAGACAACCTTTTGAAGGAGGACACACAACAACTCGAGACTTTTCTAAACCCATCATCTTCTGGAATCAAATTAGAACCTGAAATTAACGTGTTCCAAATGGATAAAAACAATAGAATACTTAAAGAATTAACCTCACCATATCTTGATATCCAAACCACTTAAATTATTATGCAAGGTGAGGCACCAAATTTTGAACTTAAATATGGTTTAATTCATTTAGTACAAAGATTCCTTGGACTTGCTGGTGAAGACACACACAAGAATCTTAATGAATTTCATACTCTATGTACTTCATTAAAACATGAAAATGTGGATGATGAACAAGTAAAGCTCAGAGAATTACCATTTTCATTGGAAGACACTGCAAAAGACCGAATTTACAATGTTAATTCACCAATTAGAGGTTAGGAATACATGAAACACCTATTTCTTGAAAAATATTTCCCATTACCTCAAACTAAAATTATAAGGAAAGAATTATATGGTATAAGGAAATCTCAAGGAGAAACATTAAATAAATATTGGGAATTATTTAAAACCCCAATCGCTACAAGGAACATAATTGATAACAAGGCACATAACAGTCAACAATTTGGTTCAAGGTCTAATGTAACCATTCGAGGAATCCATGAGGAGCAATGTTTCGAAATCGAGAGGAAGGTGGACACAAAGTTCGAAGAGGTAAGTACCCATATTCAAAAACTTGCTCTTTCCCAAGAGAAATACCAATATCCTCCTCCAATAAATTTTGGTATATGTTCTTCTAACACGCACTACTCTAATCAATTCCCCCAACTAATAGATACTTTTGAGATTTGTGAGGAAATCATTCCATTCCACCCCTATAACTAACCATTTAGGCAAGAACCATATTATCCTTCTTATCTTGGGTGGAATGACAAAAAATATTATAGACAATAGGGGTATTCAAACTGACCTCAACATCCATGGAACCAACTAGGGTAGAGTATTCAACAACCACCAACCAGAAATCCTCAACCACAACAAAGGTCTTTCCAACAAACCCCTCCAAACCCCGATCCTAGATTAGAAGAAAAGATAAAAACAATGACTTCCAACAATATCCAATTCTAAAAAACCACCCAATATGCCATAAAAGACCTAAAACCCTAATTATAAAAACATACCAACTCGGTGGGGGAAATACAGATCCATGGGTTGGGTAAACTACCTTCTCAACCAGTAGTTAAACCTTGAGATAATGGAAATGTTAGTTCCACCACTCTTCAGAGTGGAACAAAACCAAAAATCCAAATAAACCCTCCACTAGAGTCATCCCCTCATAAAGAAACCACCATCAAAACTACTAGAAATGATCCAAATAAAGTAGAAACTTGTCCTGAGAGAGTCCCCTCCAAAGGAAAGAGTGTGTCTATTGATGACTCACCAAGCCCAATAATCCCTCCCTCATTTACACAGAGGGCCACCCACCCTAGAAAAAAAGGGAAACTGAACTTGATAAATAAATCTTTGTGGCTTTCAAAAAAGTGTAGGTACACATTCCCTTGGGTGATGTTTTGAAAAAAATTCAAAGATATTCCATGTTTCTAAAGGAGATGTGTACACACCGAAGGCGACTTAGAGGTGATGAGAAGGTGAGATTGTGGAGGAATGTTTCATCATTGATAGAGCCATCACTTCCCACCATGTTCTATGATCCCGGAACATTCACAATTCTATTCACCATAGGGGAGTATTCTTTTTTTAATGCTATGCTCGATTAAGGTGCTTCTATAAATGTGATGCCTAATACTATTTAATCTTCATTTCAGGTCTGGGACCTTAATCCCACTAGAATTATTGTTCAACTGGAAAACCGAAGTACCACACGCCCCACTAGTGTGTTAGAGGATATTCTTGTGAGGGATCAATATTTAATTTTTCCTACCAACTTTTATGTGCTTAAAATGGTGGATGATAGGATGAATGGACATTACCCAATTATATTTGGGAGACCCTTCTTGAAAATCACCAAAACAATAATTAATGCACATAATGGAACATTATCTATGGAGTTTGGTGGTGACATTGTCCCCTTCAATATCCTTGATTCCACGAAGCACCCCACAGAAGAACATTCCTCTCTCTCTCGGTTAATTCTATAGGTGTACTCCCTTCCCTTGAAAAAACATCATTTCATTCCCCGGATCCCCTTTTCAAGTTTTCTTCATTGATATAAATTATAGGAAATGATCCATTCATTTGTTTTTGTAGTGGTCTAGAAAAGTGTCATGCATTTTCATTCATTGTTGATTTTTTGAACACTGAGGATCCAATGACCATTGATGATACGACAAAGATTTTAGAAGCTCATTCATCATCTATAGATGATAACATTAAGTAGTTAGATGAGATCAGTGACCTATCAATTTTTCATACACTCCCATAATTCCAAAAATCCCCCTGAATTGGAACTAAAACAAATTCATCAAGATTTAAAATATTCATATCTTGATAATGGAAACAAGCTGCCAGTGATCATTGCAAGTTCACTCCCTCCTGAGCATGAATTGAGTGTACTTGATCTTTTGAGGGAGTATAAATTTACTTTGGGATGGAAAAATCCTAAAATTCTTGGTATTAGCCCATAAAGTTTTACACACTATATTTTATTAAATTATGTGGCTAAACCAGCAAGGCAGGAACAATATTGACTAAACCCAAACCTTCTAGAAGTTGTGAAAAAGGAGGTAACAAAATTTCTAGCTTGTGGAATCATTTACCTAATCTCTGATATCCAATGGGTCAATCCCATTCAATTAGTCCCTAAAAAACATTCCTAACTATAATTAAAAATGAAAACAATGAATTGGTTCCAACTCATGTGAAGAATAGTTAGAATTTCTGCAAATACTGTCACTCACTAAACCAATACACTAGAAAGGACCATTTCCCGTTTCCATTCATTAAGCAAATGATAGAGATGATAGCGAGTAAGTCCCACTACTGTTATCTTTATCGGTATTCTGGATAGATTCAGATCCAGATTTCCCTTGAGGATTAGGAAAAGAAATCCTTCGCTTGCCCCTTTTGAACATTTGTGTATAGGAGGATGCCATTTGTTTGGTTAAATGCTTCGGGTACTTTCTAGGCCGGTATGGTTAGTATTGTTTCGTATTACCTGGAGAATTGAATGGAAGTTTTCATGGATGAATTCACTATTTATATCTCCTATTTTCATGAATGTTTGAGTCGTTTTTGTTTATGCCTACGTCATTGTATTGAAAATAATCTTGTATTAAATTATGAGAAATTCCTTTTTATAGTGTGACAAGATATAGTTTTGGGTAATTTCATTTTTGGGGATGGTATCTAAGTAGATAAATCAAAAGTGGATGCCTTTTCTTCCTTACCATTCCCCGAAAATGTATAGGATGTGAGGCCTTTCTCAGGTCATGTTGGATTTTAATGATGTTCCATTCATAACTTTAGTAAGATTTCACTCCCACTCTCCTGGTTACTAAAAAAAGAAAAAGAAATTGTTTTTGATAAATAATGTGAGGAACCTTTTAATAAGTTAAAATGGACTCTCATGTCATCCCCGGTAATCCAACCACCTCGATGGGATTTACCATTTGAGCTTATGTGTGATGCCTTTAACTTTGCAGATGGGGTAGTCTTGTCATAAAGAGTCAATCGATCTCCACAAGTCATTGACTATGCCTCATGTACTTTGGACCCAACCTAAGAAAACATCACCAAAATTGAAAAAGAATTTTGGGCCTTAGTATTCTTCTTGGATAAATTTAGGTCACATCTTTTAGTATCCAAAGACATTGTATTCTTCGACCATGTATCCCTCTGGTATTTCCATAAGAAACATGAATCCAATCCACGCCTTATTCGCTTGATTCTCGTACTTCAAGAATTAAATCTAGAAATTATAGATAAAAAAGGAGTAGAGAATGTGGGGGCTGACTATATCAGTAGGATCCACCCATCCTCAGACAATGAACCTACTCCATGTATTCCTATAAATGAAATGTTTCTTGATGAGAAACTGTATAGAGTGAAAAATGTTATTCCTTGGTATACTGAAATTGTAAATTATTTAGTAGCATCTTTCAACCCAAATAATTAAAAAAAACCAGGCCAACTGTCCAAAACATGAGTCTCATTGGTACATTTGGGATGACCCCTACCTTTGGAACCCCTGTAGTTATCAAGTCCTCAGTCGTTGTGTTCCTGATAGCAAGTTTCAGTCTATCCTTAGGTTCTTCCACGCTCTTCTTGTGGGGGCGACATTTGTCCCCAACAGACTGACTGATTTCAAGGTCTACAATTGTGGTCTCTTTTGGCCCACTTTGTTTTGGGATTCCCATAACTTCTGTAAATCTTGTCCTCACTATCAAAGAATGGTGAATTAGTCTATAAGAAATGAAATTTTAAAAAAACTGTTGCTCTTCCATGACATTTTTTATGTTTGGTACATTGACTTTATGTGGCACGTCCATAATTAATTTGTAACCTATATATTCTTTTGGCAGTGGATTATGTTTCTAAATGGGTAGGGGAACGAGCTACAAGGACTAATGATTCTAAGGCACTTGTGGAATTATTGAGAACCAAAATATTCTGTAGGTTTGGTCTACCTCGGTTCGTCATCAGTGACTAGGGTTCTCATTTCTACCACAAAAAAATGCAATCACATTTGCATTAATATGGGGTCAATCATAGAGTGTCTACTTCACATAAACCACATACCAATGGTCAAGTCGAGGTCTCAAATAGATAGGTAAAACAAATTATTGAAAAAACTATTCAACCCTATAGAAAAGATTGGATTCTTCGTCTTGATGATTCATTATGGGAATACCATAGGAATTTCAAAATGCCCATTGGAATGTCACCCTATCAGTATGTGTTTGGAAATAGTTGTCACCTACCTATTGACATTGATCACCAGGCCTACTGTGCCATAATATATTGAAACTCTAATATTTCTGGTGCAGGTGATCAAAGGAAGCTACAAATTCAGGAGACATAGGAAGTGAGAAGAGATGCGTATGAGAACTATAGGATTTATAAGCAACGAACCAAGGTTGAACATGATCATCTCATCCTTCACCATCTTTTCCACATTGGGAAGAAGGTCCTCCTATATAATGCAAGGTTGAAGTTAAATCTAGGTAAGCTTCGTTTCACCTGGTTTGGACCATACGCTATTACTAATGTCTCTCTATTTGGTGTTTTCCAGGTTCAAAATGAAGAAACCAATTAAAACTTTACAGTTAATAGTCAGCCACTAAAGCACTTCCACGAAACCCTTTTGGAGTCCCCGATATAGGAACTCCATGTTTAAGAAGAAATATACTAATTACACCCACCATGTTTTACCCTTCCTTCCAACATTCAATTTTTTCCAGTGAGGACACTACACACTCTAGGAGTGAGGGATGGGTATATTTCTGGGTTAGTTGGGAACTTTCATCATCTTTCTTCTTTTCCTATTTTTATCTTGCATAATAGTATTGTTACTTTCCACACTTTTTCTCCAACTCACCTTTGTACTAGAATATTATTATTTTTTATTACCACTTTATCATGGAAAATGATGCCTATTTAATCATGGAAGTTATTGAAAATACATGTAGAGTGTCTGTATTTCATGTTATTTTAACATTCAAAAAACATTTCTGATGAAATGTGCATTTCATAAAGAATTCAATACTATGTTGTGACTTTATTTCGAAATTTAGTTCTTTGTCGATGAAATAAATAGTTTTATCCATTTATAACCTTTGAGAATAATGGTGCCATTTTTTGTGAATAGATTAAAGTAAAATTATGTCACTTAATCTCTCCACAATATTTTTTCATCCAACCATGATGTGTGAAAAATTATAACTTAATGGAAAGTAAATATAAGTTAGGTTGATTTTTTATATACTTTCCAAAATCATTTTCCTAATAGTTTCCTTATCCGATCTATTTCATTACTGTACCATATTGACTTATGCATGTGTACTTGTTATCCAAATATTGTACGCCCACAAAAAAATAAAAAAAATAAAAAAGGGTTATATATTGCGCAGGTCAAAAGCCACCATTACTCGACATTTTATTCTATTATAACTATTACAATTAGTGTCATGAGGAGATCAAAAATGGGTTGGGAGAAGTGTGTGTGATTTGTTCCAAGTGAATCTTTTGATAAATTAATAAATGAGGGGAGTGAGGAAACATAAAAAATATGGAGATATCTAGGTCAGAAGATTATGGTCGGAATTCTGGGAAAGATTAAGTGAGTGAGTATTGAAATTTTATTGCAAATGATGCGTGGAATGTTCCATGGAAATGTTCTTGTAAGTAGAAAATTATTAAAAGAACTTATATTTACTCGATAAAAAGTGGATAGAATATAATGAAATGGTTATCACACACAAACATGAAAAATTAGTGACATGATTAAATTTTGAATTATTTTATTTGATTGGTTTCATGAATCTCTTGAATTTCATTTGGATACAATTTTTGAGACATCTTTTTCAAGGATCATTGAGAATAACTCCTCGGTTTGATTTTTTTTCTTTGATTGAATTCCTATCAGGAATTAAATTTTCATTGAATGTTAAATGTGTATGAAGTTGGAAATATCGGCATGACTAATTTTTGGAATTAGGAATTTTCCCAAGAGAGAAAATTTTTAGGTGTGGGGGTGTGATCACACTGTGATTCAGTATTTTATTTTCTCCCTTAAACCGCTGTGCTAAACTTGTTTTATATTGAAAATTATAAAAAAAACTGAATTCCATGTTTGAAATATTTTTTTTTTATCATTGATAAAAATGAAAATGTTACTTTTTTAGATGATTCCATTGCCGAAGGAGGTGATTTCGAGGACCCATGATAATGTCCAAGAAAAATGGGCCAAACTACACAAGATCCATGCACACCAGTGGACACATCTGTGCACTGCTCTTGAACCGTGCATCAAATTGGGATGATATTTTGTGGAAGGGTCCAAAATTCAATATTATACATTTCCTCCTAAGGAACCCAATACACAGTCATCCATCTGGTGGCCCAAACAACCTTATGTGTCCAGCACACTGAGTATGCACAAAGACAAAGGTGGTGTGGTGTGATCTGTCCACATATCGGGCTCTAGTTGTCAAAATTGTTCCAAACGTTTAGTGGAGATGGCCAAGAGGTGGGGATACAAAGTTTTTATTTTGTCCCAATTGTGATAAGGCAGTCTAGAGGTCGATACCCATGTGAAAAGTGGTTTTATGAAATCTGTGTGCTCAAAACCACCTTCCCATTTTCCTATCAAATGGAACCTTGGTCTCCCCATTTGTAAGTTAGAACCATTAGTGAAGCTCTACCATTTTGGATTCCAAGAGAGTATCCTATTTATACCATAAGTCCTAGAGGCCCCTATCTTTATAGGGGGATCAAATATGATGTGAAAGTTCCACCTGAGCCTTCTCCTCCTCTCGATGGAGAGCTTAATGGTGGACGGTCATTTCGAGGTATCTACACACACATGGGAGGGATTTCCAGCAATTGTTATTCTACCGGATTTTTATAATTTTTTTTTTAAATATTTCACTTATTTCTTATCTTTACATTCCTATACATTTAATGAATTTCTTTTAATATAATTAAGTGAAACACTATGTATTTTAACACCGATTAGGTTGAAATTTCAAGTGGGAATCTTGGGATGTTCTAATTGGAAAACACAAGAATCCTTTATCCCTCACACATATATGAGATTTTATTATTATTTGTTATCCCTTGTTCTATAATTGATAACCAAACTGTGACAACATGATTGTTGTGTCAAGGGTTGCTTCTTTTTGGCATCGTTTTAAGCGGTAAGAGGGTAATCAAGATATTGACAACCCTCATCCAAAGAATTAAAAAAACCATGAGAAATTTTCAGAAGAATGAACCAACCAATATGTTTAGTGAACATGAAGTGATATACTTATCTCATAATTCCAAATCATCACTTTTATTAATCAACTATTAAACTCTTTAAATCAAGTCATTTTCAAAAAATTGTTTTCAAACCACCCCCTCCTTTGTTCTTCTTATTAAAAATACACACTATAAAACCAACAACACTCCTTGAACGAAGAACTAGAGTCTACCCTAGACTTAAAAATTTTATTTAAATCACTATAAAATTTATATGTAATGAAAATGTGTTTATATGCTTTTAGATATTCCATATCAAAACTATAATGTTCATAAGGAAAGTGAGGATTTACTCATTCTAGGAAGTGAAGTGTTACACTATGATTACTCATGAAAATATGATGATTTCTTATTGATTCTTTGAAATGTTTGAAGAATAATTATCCAAAGTGTTTATATAATTTTAAAGGGATTTTTTAAATGGATTAAATTATATTAGAAATATAGAGATATTATGGAATAGAATACAATCAAAATTTCATGAAATTAAAATTCAATGTGGATTTCTAAATTCAAATATGGAAAAATATTCCTGGGATTATGAATCGAAATAAAAAAAATATGATAATGGTAGGTTTGTCTAATTTAATTTTAGTGGAAAAAAATAAAAAAGAATAAAATATCTAATACTATTGTGTCATGAATATCAAAGGAATTAAAGATAAAAAATTTAAGATATTTAGTAAAAGAATAATAAAAATAAGTAATATGGGAGATTATTTAGTGCATGTCATTTATAGATAATCATTTCTATCAAGTTTAAAATTAAGGTTACATTCATGAAGTTCATTTTATCATATCTAGGTAGTCAATTTTATTAAATTTAATGAATATGATCTAATTTGGTGATGTTGATACATACTGTATTTCATCCGTAGAGATTTTTTTCACTGTTAGTGGACAAAAATATTCAATCGGTGGGAACCAATATATTATAATATTAGGTTAAAAAGTATCAGGAAATTATATTTTGTTGATGATAAAAATTTATTAAAAACATTTAATTACCTTTGATATTTGTGTAATTTTTTTTCTGACATGAATTGAATACAATAAGGACATAGTTACCCATAAAAGGGAGAACCTTATAAATATATTGTGTCAGTTTTATTCATTTTGTTTTTTGTTTTTAGGTGTAGGAGAGATAAAAAGGTTCAGTATACAATACTCTAATAATAAAAAAATTTATTTCTGAAAACAAAATTGTAAAAAAATCAAGTGATTCAACACCCCCATCTCAATGTTATAATGTATCCATGCCACTTAATTTGGTTTGAAATAAATTTATTTCCCTCTTTTTCGTATATATTTTTATTATTATATTGGATTTGAACAATTATACAAGTATAGGTATTCACATATTTTATAGAAAATTATTATTTTAGGAAGAATATAATGATACCATCCATCCATTTACAAGGCATAGAAGTAGCATATTCTACTAGTTTGGGTTTTTGACCTGTTGAAAAATATTCACATATATATTTTTCTAATAAGTTAAATTGATATCCCAATGGGTTTCATTATTACCCATAGGGATACCAAAATTATAAATTTTAAAACACAAAAAATAGTAAACTATCGGTTTGTAAAGGAATTTTAGGTCTGAGGTTAAACCCTTACAGACAATGTTATAGAAAATATTAATTTAATAAAATATCAATAAACTATTTGTGATTTGTAGAAATTAAATCTAAAGAAATGATCATTTCATTGGAGATGAACGTCGAAGAAAAAAAATATAAAAATGGTCTTGAGAAGTAATGAATTTGAGTTCATGCATTGAGAATGTAAAAAATAATCAATTAAAATTTATGTAGTCATCAGAATCTATTCATATCATGTACAATGGTCCTAGTTAACACTCTCTATCTAAATATCCGGTTTTCACAAGGTCATGAACATCGAATTACTAATAATAGGAAACCCAATAACATAATTTAACCATTGGGAAGACATAAAATTAACGGTCTTGTGACAATTCAAAACCAAAGATACCATATCAAAAAGAGGTTATTAAATCAACTCTAAAAGTAGTCATAGTCAAAGGAATAAATAAAATAAACTCACTTCTCAACCCTGCTCATAATGGACTGGTAAAATGAAATCTGGGAATTGATAGAATTGATGAATAAACATAATACCCCAACAAAAATTCCAATAAAAAATGTAATAAATCATACATTTAATCATAGTTCATCTTGTATTCCATGACATGCAAAAATTACCCCTCATTCTATCCATGAGAGGGTTCAAAAAAAGAGTCATGAAAAATACAACAGAATGCAGTGAAGTAGGGCTCCATGGTTGTTGGTGTCATCTAGAAGGAATCCCTCATTGAGGGTCCCTCCTAAATGCCTCCAAGTGTAAGATTAGATTATATTTTTCGAATCGTCCACTATAAAACCCTCATGAATTTATATTTAACATACTATCAATTGAATAATACATGATATATAAATCATACACATTGTGTAATCATCTAATTTTCACTAGGTGTGAAGGCTTTGAGAAATTTAGTATATCTCTTCAAAAATAACTTCTACAAAGAACTCACATTGTTTAATTTAATACACAAAATTAACATTCTCTTCTTCAGTTGTGTATCTGTGCTACATCCACACAATTTTTTTGTCACACAGCGAGCTTCCTACCTGGTGAAATATTTCTTTTAGCTCAAATATTCCCCTCTTTTCATTCCATTTACTCTTCCCTATTATTTACTTTTATAAAATATAAAAAACCGGTCACAAATTGGAATGATTCATCCATTAAATAAATAAATAAATTTATTAACATACTATAAAATACAAGCATGAAATACAATTATCAGAAATATAGTGGTGGGAGGAAAGAAAATAAATGAGATCCTCAGGAACCTATATAATAAAGTGTATACAATGGTTATGAGAATTAAAAAAGATTATGAGACTTGGAATATACATGAATGAATGTTTCAAGTGAATTAGAATGTCATGAAATATTTTATACTTATTTAGAGATGTTTATTTTATGATGGGATGTTACTTGATGAATAATTTAATGAGGATTACATTAACAATGAGGAAAAAATACCAACAACAACAAAGTTTTTAGAGATATTATGGTGTATTATTCTATTTTAAAAAAATTTATGAATGGTTTCTTGAATTTTATGATGAATCAATTTCTATAAGGTATCTAGAGAGGATTTATTGCTTGATAAATTTCAGAATATTCTTGTTTCTTACTAGATAAAGAATTATATGTCATTGAAAAAGAATATCTAGAAGGATATGGAATGTGAATCAATGAAAAAACTCAATATAATTAAATGGGAACATGACTTCATAAGACAACATGATGAATAATAAAAAATAGATGATGATTTTAATGGGATTATTTCTATTATCAAAATGAATAACAAAAAAGGAAATGGAAATTAAAAGGGTAAACTCACACTAAAATTATATAAATGTGGAGGAGTTGGGAATTTTGAAATTAAATTTTCAATGTAGAATTATAATGAGAATGTGAAAAATAATGTGGAATAATGTACTAAAATTAATACATGAGGATAAATGATAGAAGAAGTTAAAAAATATGATGATATAATTAAGAGTTATATAAGACCAAATCCTGAAAAAAAAAATTAAATCACGTGACAAAAACCTTTCTTTGAATAATGTAGAATTTGGAACATAAAAACAAAAGGCCTCTATGTGTAGAATATAGTATGAAAAAATTATTATTATTTAAAAAATTTCAAGGACTTAAATAAGAATCATTGAAATCTACATAGAATGATAGACTGAAAGGATTGATCAAATATGCTTCAGTTGAACATAAAATAATATATTTTATCTATATGAGTGTAAGTTTTAAGGAAACAAATGGATATGTTTTGGATAATAAAATTGATTATAAGGATTAATCTAAATGAAGGGAAGAAAATAGAATTGCATGAATAATTAAAATCACATTAGAAAATAAGTCCCAATATATAAGAGAACAATAGTAATTTATTTCCAAATAGAACTATTTTTAGAATTAAATTAAAATATTAAGAGTTTAATGTATGTTATATGGAATTTATGTGCGCAAATACAACTCAATATAGTAAAAAAATATTACTTCCTTGTAGTAGGCGTGTATCAAGGAGGAGAAACACTAATAAAAACGTTTTTAAATCTGATAAGCAGATGAGATAGAATATAGTAAATATATGTCGACAAAATATGACAAGGTAAAAAATAATTTTTTATATGGAATAACATTTTAGAATATTTAACAACAATTTTCATTATACTGAAGATTATATGAATAAACATTCAAGGAAATCAACTTATGATAACAATTTAAAGTCATTTTAGAAAAAGTAGGGCCAAAATACAATTATTAATTAAGTTTATATAAATGATAGAATATAATGAACACCATAGATACTTGATTGTAACTGATCCCATCACACAATGTTTCAAAAAAAATCTTTATGATCCTAATAGATGGGTAGATAAATTTTCAAATGAAACATTATTAAATTCTGTAAGAGTTGGTAAGATTTAAATTGATCTTTATAAACTAAAATAGAAATATTTCTTGTTTGTTGATTGGCTTGAAGACCAAATATTGAGTGAATTTTTTTTCGATGATTAGAATGTATTTATATTTATGAAAAACTCATAGAACATTAAAAACTATGAAGATATAATAATTACCACCAAGTTATAAATAATAAGTATTAATATATTCTAGATTAGTTATAAATAGAGATCTTTTCAATTATATAATATTGATGAAAAGAAATTTGGGTACAAATGGATTATTCATTTTTTTTCAATGAAGTTTGATTGAAATATATATGAAATATCTGGGGACAAACCTATGCCAACTAAGGATGTAAAGAATTTTTATCTTTCAAACATTTCAAAAGTAAATAATTATCCCTGGAAGTCATAAAAGAGTTGACATGTTATCTAAAAAACCCTGTAAATCAATTAAATTTTATTTGTGTGATCTTATGTGACATAAATGAAATTGGGGTGTCTTTTAATTAAATAAATTCATTTATAAATTCATATGAATGTAAAATATATTGTTCATAAATATAAAATTAGATAATTTGTAAATGATTACAATGTTTTGAAGAGAGATGAGAGCGGTCTTGGAGTTTTCATTAAACATTTGATAACTTATCAAAGAAGGGAGTCCATATGTAATTATTTTTAGCGTTATATTTAAAATAATGTGATTAAACATCAATACAGTTGTCTTTATGAGTAATATAAAAATGGGGTTTACAAAGAAATAATAGAAGCTTAGTTGAAATGAGAATAAACTTATCTACTAAATATTAAATATCAAAATTCATAGGGATGGAAGTGGAGTATACAACTATATATATTAAGAATATATTCTTACTAAGAGATGAATCTTGAATTACATGTTATGATATTTGGTAAAACAAACTATGAAATAAAGTTACACATGCTGGTATATTTTTATGATGTTAAATTTAAGAAAAATTAACCCCAATTTTGATAATATAATGATGAAGTTTTTGAAAATATATTTGTTTATAGTTTAGCGATTTTTATAAAAATCTATAAAGAATGTGATAAACATGAAAATGATAATTTTTTTTATAACTCATATTACAAAACAGATGATGATGGTAAATTTATATATATGAAACTAAGTTATTAAAAATGATTCATTTATAATAATAAATAAACATTGGAAATCATGAATCTCCGATTTATATAACAATAAGTGCGAGACATTAAAAATAAACAGATCCTATTCAACTGGTTTAACCAAAAATATTTAAAGAGTTTATTGAGTAAATATATTGGATAACTCCCATAAATGATGATTTGGATAATATTAGGCGAATTACACTTGGGACCTCCATCCCATACTTAAATGGAATAACATTATTGGAATTAAGTTTGAATTTATAAATAAACTCAAAAAATGGGAGGATTTCAACAATCAAGGAATTTTTTTTCCAAAGTCGATTCTCAGTTTCAATTAATTGAATATGGAAAAACATTCAAACCAAAATAATACCACAAAACTAATTCAATGTTTATGTCTATTATGGAGGAAAAATTCTATAAAATTTATAAAATTTAACTAATGGATTCTTTAATAAATAATGATGTTGAATAATATGTTTTTATTGAGAAACCATAAAAAATTATATGAATGTGATGAAACTAGTGTATAAATATTGAATAAGGTTATATATATACTAAAATAGTACCCCTGATTATGGTACATATATTTGGAAAAATTTTCTTAATCATTAAATTTACTCATAGAATATTTGTCACCAATTTTTATGTGAAAGTGATTAAAAATGTACTATAATTTAATTTTATATATTAATGAAATAATTTTATAGGTTAAAATGACGATTCTGGTGAAAAATTATATAGACAGATAAAAAAATTTCAAAATGAAAACATTTGGATAAACGTTCTCCCCTCTAATATTCCAAGTTATATAGAAAGTTGAATTTAAAATTCTATCCGAAGGCAATTATGGTTTGGAGTTTTTGAGGAAATTAAAAATTGGAAAATCAAAGGAGGAATCCATTATCATATCTATTCATGTGACACTATGTAAAGATAGAGATGAAAAATTTATTTATGTATGAAACAATATAAAAATAATGGGAATCTTTATTTATCACACTATATCCTATCTGGATAGTGTTTTTGGAGTGATATTTAATTATTCATATAAAAGAGATATAAAATAATTGAACATGGTAGTTTCCAAGAGAATTTAAATATATGATAAAGGAACATTGAACCTAGGTCTTATATATACAATATTGTTTAAGATGAATCTATTTAGAAACACTGAGGATGAATTAGTTAGAGATCATTATAACAAAAAATTAAAATCAATCGAAATATTATTTTTTTGTGAAAATTATGTAAGTTGATATTGAAATATATAGAACATCATAACATTAAGCACTACTATGTATAAAAATATGTGGGTACTATAAATTAATGTAAACAACTGATTAGGATGAAATAAAAAATGGGATATTTCTAGGTGAGCATTAACATGACCAATAGAAATGAATGTGAAAATCAAAGTGTAATTGGTCCATCCAAAAATATTATTTAATACAATAAATACAACGATATTGATATAAAAAATATTTCACCTCAGAGAATGTGGATAATGGAGATTCCAATTTTGATTATATTTAAAAATGGGTTTAAATGTATTATATTTTCTTAAATTTCATTCTAATGGATATATTTGAAGAGAAAATATTGAATTTGAATGGTTATCCCTTCCATATCACTTAAGTCATTATTGGATTATACCATATTTATTTCACTTTTATAGTAAAAGTTGGAAAAGGTAAAAAAATTAACAATTCCATAGTTTCAATCCACATGTTTTATTTGATAAAGGGGATTAATGAGATTATTGACTGAGGGGATATATCAATGTTAGTAGCCAAAAAAATTATATCACCCAGGTAAGTAATTATCTCAAAAATATTTCATTATCCCATAGTATGGTGTTCTAAGATATTTATATTAAAAAGAATGCGAGTTGATTATTAATATGGTTCGTTGAAAAAGTTGAAAATAAACCGAAAGGGGGAGATTGAAGAAATCAGTTGAATTTTGGAATTGTTTTATTTTTTCCATCTTTGGGTGAATATCAGTTATTCATTGAGTATATTTTAAAATTCATTTAATTAAATTTTTTTGTGCTAGGAAAAGATCTTTCATAAAATACAATATAGAGTGGGGTATTTTTTTCAAAAATAATATTATTTTGTTAAACCATTAAGTTATTAAAGTTATCATATTATAAGATATTCCATAAAACTATCAAATAAGATAAAGTAAATTATGCAGAATTTTAACAATTGATGTACCAAATATAAAAATAATAATAATATGACTAGAAATTAAACTATTAATCAGGTTGGAAAAAAATAAATACAATATACATTAGAATACAATCTAAGTTCACTAATAAAGTAAATTATTACTAACTAAACACCCTCTAATTATGGGAGTATTTTTTTAACACAAATTAGAAATTGGGTCATTAAACTAACTCTATAAATCCCCATTTTGGACTCTAAACACCCACAAATATAAACCATTTAGAAAGTATTCTATATTATGAACCATGCAATACCTTAATATCATTGAAAAGATATAATTTATCTTCCTCCTAAGAAACCCTCAATATCATTGGATCAATGATAAATTGCTTCCACACTCTAAAATATCCTCTAGAAACATTTTCTAAAATACAACGATTACAAATGAAATATTATTTTTTTACTATAAAATCCTTATAATGTGGATCTATAAGTAATAATCTTAGGAAGGGAAAAATTTCAACTTGAATCTCTATGGAATAAAATGATATTGTGTAAATGAAAAAAGAAATAATTATTAAGAGTATTAGGTTCTCAACTAATCTATTAAGATATAGAAATTATATAATGATGAACCTATAAATACTAGATTCCATATTCCATAGCTTCAATTAAAAAAATCATATATAAGAACTAGATCTTATAATGGATTCTATAATACTTTTTATTTTCCAATGAAATCAAACTATTCCACTATCATGCTTCATTTTATTTTTGTTCATAAATTTTAAACTTATTATATTTTCATCCTCTATAACACATCTGACTAGAAAAACTTCATGTAAAATAAAATACATATTTATATGTATTCTGATTTTAAAAATAAAGGATAAAACGAAGCCATTGGCTGAACAATACATATTTTCTTGAAAACATATTTATTAAAAATAAAACTAATAAGTTGATTTATTTTTAAAAATAAATTTTTCCTATAAGTATATAATTAAATTAAAAAATTATTTATCTACTCTCCAATACCTCCTATTAAAAAGTACGAAACTCAAGGAAATCATAAAACATTTCACTCTCCCTAAGGCTTTTATTTATCTCATATATCTCTACTCGGTTTCTCAATAATAACTCCATATAAAATAAATAAATAAAGAACATATAATATTAGAAGTTGATAAAATAAAAAATGGTGACAAGTTAAAAAATACATGAATGATATCATTAATAATGTTAAACATTTTGGAAGTTATCTCATGGTACATATCACTTATCATCTTATTATAATGATATATTCAAGGAATATTGAAATGAAACTATTTTTTATTTTAATTGTGAAAGTATAATTATGTAAAATATTCATGAAATTTCTTTCACCTCTTGAGAGGATAGTTATATGTATCCATAGCTCAAACCACATTAAAGTATTAAGATCCGAAAAAAAACAATTTTTTTTTGAATATCATTATTAAAAGAAAAAAATAATTGAAAATTCAACCTTGAGATATATAATATGTTATCATATAAACCTTTTATGTATCATAATATCTTATTACATGGAATGATCAATGAAATGATTATATATCTGATCACATACAGAATTGTACATTATTTTTCATTATGGTTTTTTGATAAATAATACTTGATAGAGTTTAATTGCAATTATGTTTAACAAAAAAAATCAACTTTTGTTCAAGTTAACTCATTTCATTTAACTCATAGAAAAATTATTTTTTACTATATTATGTTGGAAAAATTATAAAACAAATAATCTTCAACCTTTTTAGGGTTTCCATTGTAATGAGATACATCAATTTATAAGTTCATTATATGACCACTTGACATTGATCATACCTATGTCTTGTTTAATATATTCAAATTGATAAAAAAAATAATAGATCGGACAAACTATCAATATTGTACTTTTTAGAACAGATAAAATAAACATTTATATCTCACTTTTGTGAATGATACTTATAAAAATGATGACTTTTATCTATATTACTTTCAAGTGAGTGATTTGAGGGGTTTATTAAAACAAATAGCAGTTGTGAAATTAAAAAAAATTGAATTTTCTGTAAAATTAAGTCCAAAATCAATGACTATATATTCGATTGACAAAATTTGAGCACAAAATCATTCAGTTTCCACTTAGTCATGTAAAATAGTGAAAAGTGAAATTGAGTATTTCTTCTTTCTTTACCAAGAAACCAAATCATTTTCAAGGAAATGAAGTGTTCTAGAAGTAATCCTTCCACCCAAACTAAAACCTCTGAAATTAGTTTCTTAGTAACACTTAAGAATATAATCTGTTTCAAAAGATTTAAATTGGAGATATCATAATTTACATTTCAGATAATATAGAAAAGATCTTAATGTCTTTTGAAAGTGTATATTTTATATTTTCTTAAAATCTTTCAAACAAACGTAACAGAATCTTGATTTATGGCCAACTAGATGTTAGTTATAGTAAACATAAAATAATACCTATATAATTTTTTTGATCTACTAGTTTATCAGATCCATCATTTCCATGATTAATATAGGTTACAACTCTTGTACATATAATAGAATAATTATCCACAAAATATCTTATTAAATCTTTAATATATTTATGTTGTGTTTTAATATTTCCATCATATCCATTAGTAATTTTAAAATAATAGAAGAATTTAAAATCACACTTCATCAATTAAAAAACCCACCAAAGAGAGATTTATGTGTTGAGGAAAACCATTATTCCCTTGGCATAAATTTTAACAACAAGGGTATAATAAAAAAATTCCTAGTAAAAATACTTGGATGTATCATCTCCATAACTAAATAATTTTAAATTAAAAATCCAGTTAATATTTCATACCATTCTCATGGAACTTTTTTAAGGCCATAGAATTTTTTTAAAATTTTATATACATGGTCTCAAAATTTTTCATCATAACAATTTGGGGTTGTTCAAAATAAACTTCTAGTGAAAAAACCTATTTTGAAAAGATATTTTATTATCCATTTTGATTTAACCGTATTTCAGATGTACTATGAAGGATAATTGGATTCAAATAGACTTGATCTTAGAAAACTATGTAAATTTTCATCCATAATCTACACCAACTTCCTATAAATAACACTTAGGAACAATCCTTTCATTATTTTTCAAAATTGCACCTCATTCATCACATTTATTTTGAAAAACCCATTTAAGTACTATTAAAGAATGATATTTATGAAGTTCAACTAATTTTTAATCTCCACATCACTGAATATGCTATATATGGGATGGTTCAACGATAATATACAGTTTCTTAGTAAAATAGAATGTTCTTCAACGACTATAATTTATAATAATTTTATTGAAGTGACTTTGATAAATTTATATTATTTTTCTATAAAATCCAAGGACTTTACAAAATTTTATGTGGTTTGACCTCTACTCAATTCTATGATGAAATTTACAACCAAAATCATGGGGATTTTCTTCAAGAAGTTATACAAAAACAATAGGATTAGTTTTATAAAATATTACGTGAAATGGTTATAAAAAACTATTAGATCTTTAGATGAAAACAAAATTGGACTTAATAGTTATAGAATAACAAATAAAAATAGCTTCATCTACCTTGGGATGAAATTTTCAAAGATGATAATTAGTATAAAAAAAAGTTACACCCAAATATTGTGTAATAGAATAGTTTTTGTTTTCTTACAGTTCACAAATACTAATGATATTAGTTTAGAAGACAGTATGACAAAACACAATTTATAGTGTGGAAATATGTTCTCATGAATTATTCCCAAAAATACATAGTAATGTAATACCCACCCGTTAATGTTAGAGTATTTCCTAAATAATGTTTTCTTTCTTTGACCACACCATTCAATTCATTTTTAAGGTACTAAGTAGTTACGAGAAATATGTTTCTTATGACAAAAGTTTCAAAATCCAAATTTAATTACTCACCACTATGAACAATCTTGATAGTAATGTGAGGTATATTTTCTTACGATTTCAGTAAAGTGTAAAAATATTAAATGAATAAAGAATCATTATGGATTTAAAGTGAAAAATAGGCCAAATTGAATCTACTATAATCATAAAAATTTACATAATAAAAGTTCTTCCCAACATAGTATATTTCGTATAGGACTATGTCAATCCATTTTTACAAACTGATGTGTTTAAAAGATGATAATTGTTTGGTTGGTTTAAACATAGACTTATATTTTTTACATAGTTGACAAGGATAAAAAATTCTAGGGATGTTCAACTTACTTTAATGAGAATTCCATGGCTGTTTACCGACAATTTTTAAATTATATAATTCAATTATTTAATCGGGAAGTATTTATTTTTACATTATAATTTATGTAATGGTGTATAAGGAAATATAGTCCTAGTGTTTGTACATTCTCATGGATTTAAGTAAATAAAAAATGAATTTCATGTAAAAAATTGTATAGTATATTTATCATTCCTAAATTTCTTAATGTAACTTGAATCATATATAAAGTATATGATACTATGTTTCCACATGTATCATAAAACATTGAAAATATTAAAAATTATTGTTTTACCAATAAGATACACATTAATAAATCAAATAATTTCTCTATATGCACTATATCCAAATATTTAGTGACCCTGAACCTAGAAGACTAGGTCTACTATTTAATGTAACACCCCAAGATTTCATGGTACGTTTCTCTTTTAATAATGCAATAGCTTGGTTTGTACGCAACATCGAGTTCTATCACAACACGACCAATCAAACTAGATTTTATTAATAATAATACCAACTTTTAAATTTTTTATAAAATTTATATTTCAAAATGGACTTTATTTTTGGATTCGGAATATCAAAATTAACTTATGGAGATTTTTTGGTATTTTTTTGAAAACATTCAATTTTTGATGTATAGAGAAAAACACTACGTTATTATTTAAAACCGTGTTTTTATTTAAATTATTATTTATTTTATTTAAATTTATTTTATGTCAAAATAGATACATAATAACTATATAAGGTCAATTTAATTCATTTGAGTCATTTTATAATAAAAATTGATGTATAAATTTTTATTGAATCTTTTAACTTCTTTTACCCACCTTCTAGGCGCATTTGCAAATTTTTATAAAATGTAATTTTACCGCTTCTGTAAATTGAATTTAAAAAATCTGAGATACATGGTCAAAATAAGTAAGTAAAATGTGGTTCAATAGAATGATAATATTTTGGTGAATAGTAACTTTTGAATTTTATTTACTATGGTTAAAAGTAAATAGGGTAATTAAAGGTAAAAATGATATTATAATTACCCTAACACATTTCCTTATTCTATTGGATAAGTGTTTTTTAGACTGAAATGAACCTTCAGAATAAATTATGATTCTCTTTGATCCACTTGGATTAGATTACGATATTAATTATAATTTTATTTAAAGAAGAGTTAAAATTATTAAATTCAAATTTTCATAACTAAGATAATTTTAATATAGGGTTATACATAAGAAAAATTTGACTATGAATATTTAATAGAAATATAAAAATATTACCTACATCGTGGTATTTCATTTATAATGTTTAGACGTTAAATAATTAAATTAATTTATGACACAATTTTGATGTATTATTTACCTTATTAATGAAAGATTAAAATAATTGATATATTAAATATCCAAATAAATGTAAATAGAGACTTTTGATAAATTACACTAATTTTATAGGTTAATATGACATGTTAGTATTGATGTAATGTATTTTTTTTGATGCAATCAACTTTTTTTGAGTTTCATAAAAACAAAATACAAAATAGCTTTAAAATTGAATGATTTTTTAAAACAAATAATATTTTATTAAATTTTATAATAGTTTAAAAAGTATAAGTTTCATCCAAAGGACTTATATAATAAATGATATTTCATTAATAATCCACTTGAGGTTTTCCTGGTTTTTTATAGTAAGTTTATTAACTATTTAGTGTAATAATAGAAGAAGACATTATAAAAGTTAAACTATTTAACTAAGAGTTATATCTAGGGGATAAGGTTAATATGGAGACCTAAAATTGTCTAAAACCTATTGGTTGAGATGTTTTCGACTCATACCCACCTTATCCTAGAAATAAATCCTTTTGGATCCATTATAAACTGAAAATGTCCTTATAATAACATATATTTCAAGGTTTTCCTAAAGTGACCCTCACTTCTCTAATAAAAGAGTACTCCACCTTCTCTACAAATCACACCTCCAAATCTATCTACCTCGGAAAAACCCATATCGAATATCCTCCAAACTACCCCCACTTAAACCTGGAGGCCTTACATTGATCAGAAAGCCGACTTATGGAGCCCTTTTGATCAAATCAAAAGGAAGCACCCAAAGAAGAGGTAATTATTTCATCACCTCTTTCAACGTTATTTTCATCTTCTTCTTCCTCTTTCTTTGTTGTCTCCATACCAGAATAATAACACTAGTACTTTCTACACATTATTATGTTATTATAAATATAGTACAACCATATTCATTATTTATCCATCCTATGAATGACCAATTCACCATACGTGCGTACGTACGGCTTAACGTCTCCCTGTCATGGTGTTGTTTGTTATTCAACACTTCATTATTTGGATGGGTATAATAATTTTTATAATTGATTTAAATCTTAAAAATAAAGTGTTAATGATTTTTTCTATGTAATATACTAATCAATTTCATACTATTTCTCCATCAATATAATGATATTGTTGTTCATACATACGTTTGGATTGTCGTCTCCACAAACGTGATAAGATTCATTTCACCATTGTAACCATTCAAGAATAATCTTCATAATATGTGTAAAATTCATATTTAAAAACTTAATATCATTCTTGATATGAATCAAATACATCTTATCCATAACAAACATATCATATGTAACAAAACACATAAAGGAAAATGAATCAGTTAACACACAAAACAATTATACTACTAAAATATTATTAACAAACCAATATTAGAAGATCATATATGATATTATATTTAATTGTTTGGTTCTAGTATAATTTAATAAAAATGATTTATCTATTGCATAGGAGGATAATGTACCCTCGACCAAGGAAAATTACAAGGTAATGTTTAATTCTACATTCACTTTATTATCCGAGGTTGTTTTTACAAAAGTATCTACTGGGACTTGTTTATCATCCACATCCGTGTTTCTTAAAAATATATTCCACTTATTTTTACTATTTCCTAGAATATGGGTTAATGTCATTTATACCATTTTTTGACTTTTTATAAAATGTTTTGAAAGGAATCATTCCATCATTTTCTAGACAAGGTACTTTATAAACATTTCGACAAATTATGGTAAGAATGTTTTTTAACTAATACAACAGGTGTAGCTATATTTCACCATTATAACACCATTGAAGCTTCCATTACATTAATATAAGAACTTTTTCAAAATAAATGTTTTCTTCTATAATTTCCTGACTTCTAAATGATTTCAAAATAGAAAGAGATATTTTTATCAAATATTTTTTGTTTCATCTATATCAACATAAATTTATGGATTTTACACTTTTTTGAAGTTGTATTATTATGATAAAATCATCCATATTGTATTGAAGTTTTTGTGATATATGTTACTATGTATATGTTATTTTTATACCATTCATTTTTTATGGTTAAAGTATTAACTTTTCGTATGCTAGTTTTAATAAGAATGTTTATGTTATGTTTCAACCTTTTCATATGAGGAATTCATTGGAATTTGTAAGTGATGGGTGGATCATGCTATAACTACTTGATGTATTAGTACGTCTCATGAGACAAATTAGTGTCTTGGCACAAGGACTTTACACAATTTTATTTTAACTCTTGGCACTAGGCCTTGACTATGTGGTTCTGATGTCTGAAATTATGCATTCCATCATTATGAAATTAGCTATTGATATTACATGTGATTATATAACAAGTAGAACATAACTTTGAATAAGTAAAATGGAATTATTTGATTTATCATTTCCATATTATACTGAAATATACTTTTAAAAGTCTTGTGTTTTATAATTATACACTACCTTAAATGTTTATGCTTATTTATGATAGTTTCTGCTATATTGTTATCCTTACTCAGCATATGAGCTCACCCATTTCTTATGTTTTCTTTTCCTAGGATGTTAAGAAGTATACTATGATTAACCTATAGAGATAGGCTAAAGGATATGAGTGTGTTCAAACGAGTCACAATTTTTTTTGTTTTTCCATTTCATGATGTAATGTTAAACTAATGTATGTATGTAGTACATCCAAGGCTACTAAATTAATCGGCCTTTTGGGACTTGATTTCGATTGGTCATGCCAATGTTATTAATTATGCACTGAATCTAGGAAACTAGGGTTAGGGTGTTACTATTGGTATCAGAGGTAGGCTTAGTACAAACCTTGGAAGCTAGATTTAGAAAAACGTTGATTAGAGAACATTACCCAATGATAGAATTTGAGGATTAATATTGAAGAACTTCTTATAATTTTGGTAATGTAGATATTTTGTGTATTTTCAAAGTAATACATCCCTGTCTCGATATAAGAAGGTAGTGGTGGCTCTGACACAGATGGACCTAGTAGTGAAAACTATAAAAAAGAGTTTCGAGCTAGACCAGGGATATCCTGGTGCTTAATATATTATAACCATATTAGGACAACTCAATCAGGTTATGAATAATAACTATGCCTGTATGGTGCACCCTGATCCACAATGCTGATGATCAATGTTAGACTACTTCATGATGCAAAAACCACCAACATTTAATGGGACTAAAAATCAATTTGTAGATGAGCAATGGATTAGTTCATTATAGAAAATATTTCATGCTTTGGGGAGTAGCGAATGGGAGAAAGTTTCCATGTCGGTTTATCGCCTTATGGGTGATGTAGATCTATTGTGGCCATTAATTCAAAACACAGAGTAGGAAAAAGAAGAAAAAAATATGTAATTGAGGGAGTTTAAAGATATTTTCTTCGAAAAATACTTTCCTCGTGACCATTGAGTGGACATGGAAGGACAATTTTTGAGTCTAAGGAAAAAGGATGGTGAGAATGTCACAAAGTATGAGGCTAACATTAAATGGATAACAAGGAATGATACATATTACATACATAACCCAGAGAGTAAGATTGATCGATGCTTTTATGGGTTAAAACCATTTCTATATCGATCATTATTTTCAGAATCCTTCTCATCATATGAAGATACTGTCTCATGTGCTATCAAGACAGAAAATGAATTCTCCAAGTCGTATGACTTTAAAGAAAAGAAAGAGAAAATGATATTTGATGAACACTCTTGAAATGGAAATAAGTAGAAGAATGTAAGAGTTTAATTTCTGTCCTATAGTAATTATGGAACGAAAAACCCCAGTACATTCTTAAATGGAATGGGAGTCTGTTACAAGTGTGGTGAAAAAGGCCACAATGATAATGATTGCAAGGGAAAGAAAAAGGATGTCAATGTTGAATGCTACAATTGTAGAAAAATGGGTAATTATGTGAATGAATGTCATTAAATCCAAGAAAACTACCCTTAGAAAAGGCCAAGGGGGCAATGCCAAGCTTATACGATCACTAGAGTTGAGTTTGAAGCTCTGAATGATGTGGTGGTAGGTAATTTTATGGTTTCCTCAAATTTAGCCAATGCTTTACTTGATTTTGGATCATTGAATTGTTTTATATCTTCCAAGTTTTCTTATAAAATTAGATATTTTCCATTTTATTTAATTAAGGAGTTTTCAGTCAAAACTCTTAAGGGAAGTGTCATTGCAATAATGTTTTGTTAATCAGTTCCCATTAGGACATACAAATTTGCTTTATCTACTGATATCAGTATCATACCCATGATTGAATATGATATAATCCTTGGTATGAATTGGATTTCAAACAATGGTGAAAAAATTTATTGTAAGAAGAAGGAGGTTCCAATTTTTGATGATGATAATGAATACCTTATCTTTAGAACATAAATGTCACCATATGATTCTCATCTAAATCCACCCCTAATAACTCTACTAAATTCAATTGTTTAGGAGTAATAGAGTGAAATAATTATGGGTGGGGAAAGTAATGTACAAATTGAGGACATACATATCGTGCAAGAATATGTTGATTTTCTTCCATAGGATTTACCTGGACATCCTCCAGAATGATAAATTGAGTTTTCCATTGATTTAATTCCTGTTTCAAGGCCTATATCAAAGGCCCCTTATAGAGTGGCCACTGTGGAATTAGTGAATCTAATGAAAAAACTAGAGAAATTGAGTAATAAAGGATTTATTCACCCTTGTGTTTCTCTATGGGGATCCCCTGTTCTTTTTTTAAGAAGAAAGATGGATCAATGAGGTTGTGCATTGACTACAAGGAGATCAATGATATAACAATAAAGAACAAGTATCCCCTACCTCAATTTAATGATTTATTTGACAATATTCATGGAGATCGATATTTTACAATGATTGAACTTCGATATGGATATCATCTATTGTGTGTGAAGAATGCAGACATTCCGAAGACAACATATCATGCGAGGTATGGACATTATGAGTTTACAGTATTTCCTTTTAGACAGACTAATACACCCTTTGTCTTCAAGGCCCTAATGTATAGAATTTTCAAGTAATCTCTTGATGAATTTGTAGTGGTATTTATTGATGATATCTTGGTATACACCAAAATCTACAAAGATCATGAAAATCACTTGTACACTATTCTAAAGACTCTTAGAAGAAATTAATTATATTAGAAGTTTAGAAAGTGTGAATTCTGGATTCAAGAGATTTCTTTTTAGGGCTATATTGTCTCTAAGGATGGAATATCTATTGGTCCTTCTAAGACAATAGAAATATAAGAATATCCTGCACCAACAAGTATAACTGTGGAACACAGTTTTATTGTTTTAGTAGGTGATTATTGTTGTTTTGTCTATAATTTTGCCTGATTGGCTAACATATTAACCATGCTCCCACATAAAGGGGTTAAAAGTTTTGGACAAAAGAGGGTGAATAATGTTTTGAAGAACTGAAGAGAATATTAGTCAATGCTTCTATCTTGAATATACCATTGGGGAGTGAGGGGTTTGCTATTTATAGTGATTCTTTAAAGGAAAGACTTGGTTGTATCCTTATTTCGAATGATAGAGTTATTTCCTATGCATCACGACAGCTAAAAAATCATGAAGAAAACTATCCCACTCATGATATTGAGTTAGAAGATGTAACATTTTATTTGAAGATATGGAGACACAATCTCTATGGTCAAAAATGTGTGATATATACCAATCATAAGAGTTTGAAGTATATTTTCTCCCAGAAAATACTCAACCTGAGGCAAAGACGATGGATTGAACTACTTATGGATTATTATTTAACTATATACTACCACCCATGGATGGAAAATAAGGTAGAAGATTCTTTGATCAGATTGGATCATGGTGTTTTGAGAAATACGAGAGTTGAAAGGGATTCTATGTTCATGGATCTAGTAAAGATGTATATGGGAATAATCATGGAGTGAGAAACATTAAAACTTTTTCAAATGGTTTCTAAACCATCACTATTAGAAAGGATAAAAAGTTATCAGACTAATGATGGAGAGTTTCAGAAGAAAATTAAATTTGTGAATGATGGGAGATTGATTGAATTCTCACATGAAGATGGGATTTTGAAATTTGGGAAGAGACTTTGTGTTCTTGACATACCATATGTAAAAAGGGAGTTGTTGGATGATGTCCACAGATCAAATTTCTCTATATACCCTGGTATAACTAATTTGTATAGAGATTTGAAGGAATATTATTGGTGGGACAACATGAAGAGGGATATTGCATATTATATGCGAAGATGTATGGTTTGTCAATAGGTAAAGGCTGCAAGACAACATCCTAGATGATTCATGCAATATTTTACCATACCTGAGTTGAAATGGGATGATATTATGATGGAATTTGTCATGGGGCTACCAAAGGCTCCTAGAACGAATAATGAAATATGCGTAAATGTTGATATTCTTACCAAGTCAACACATTTTCATTCAATAAAAGAAGATTTACAACTTGAATGTTTATAAAGACTATAAATTAATGATGTTTTAATACTTTATACAGTACCCCTATCGATTGTTTCCTATCATGATCCTCATTTTACAACAAGATTCTAGAAAATTCTTCAGAAGGCCCAGGATACTGAACTTTGTTTGAGTAGTGCCTACCACCCTCAAATTAATGGACAATTAGAACAAACTATTCAAAGCTGAGAAGACATGTGGAGATCTTTATCACTTGACATTCAAGGTATGTGGGATCAATATTTAACTCTGGTAGATTCTTTTTATAACAGTAGATTCAATTCCAGTATTAAGATGGCACCATATGAAGTGTTATATAGAAAGAGATATCACACACCAACTTGTGGGGATGATGTTGGTGAAATAAAACTTGTAGATCCATAACTTGTTAAGGAAAAATGGAAATGGTGAATATTATCCAAACCCACATCAATGCGGTTAAAAGTAGGGAAAAAAGATGTGCCAATAACCGAAGGATAGATTTGGAATTTAAATTTGGAGATCATGTTTTCTCAAAGTTATCTCCATGGAAGGGTGTAACAAGATTCGGTAAAAAAGGTAAATTAAGACCTATGTACATTAGACCTTTCGAAAATCTAAAAAAAACTAGAGTTGTAGCTCACCGTTTGGAAATTCATCTAAGTCTCTTCAAAGCTCATGATGTGTTCCAGATATCACAATTGAGAAAATACATGCTTGACCAAACAAATGTACTCACCTATAAAGAAATAGAAATGAAACTTGAACTATCTTATTTTGAAGATACGGTCAAGATTCTTGATACTAGAGAACAAGTGTTGAGAAACCGGACAACTCGTCTAGTAAAATTTCTATGGAGAAACCATAAAATGGAAGAGGCAACGTGGGAATATATGTAATATATGATGAAGAACCACCAAAATATTTTTATGCAATAATATTCTAGAAATGTTTTGGGCAAAATAATTTGAAGGAGGGTAGAATTTAAAACCCCAAGAATCCATAGTATGTTTCTAATTGAATAACGACATAGCTTGCGGTGTACGCAACATCGATTTCTAGCACACCTCGACCAATAAAACTAGAAATTATGAATAGTAATAAAACTTTTGGAAATTTCATAAATTTTACTTTTCAAAATGGACTTCATTTTTGGACTTGTAATAACAAAATTATCTTAGGGGGAATTTTAGGTATTTTTATGAAAACATTCATTTTTTGATGAATAGTGAAAAACATTGCGTTATTCTTTAAAACCGAATTTTTTTAAATAATTATTTATTTTATTTAAGTTTATTTTAAATAAAAATATATGAATAATACCTATATAAGTTCAATTTAATTCATTGGGGTCATTTTATAATAAAATTATATGTTTTAAATTTTATTGAACTTTTAGCGTCTTTTACCCACCTTCTATGGACATTTTTTAATTTGCATAAAAATAATTTTACCACTTATTTGAATTGAATTTCAAAACTATGAGAGACACAGTTGAGAATATTAATTAAAATGTGGTTCAATAGGATGAGAATAATTTTTGGGTAATAGTAACTCTTGAATTTTATATACCAGAGTTAAAAGTAAATTGTGTTATTAAAGTTAAACATTATATTATGATTACCCCAATACACGCACTAATTCTATTGGATAAGTTTTTTCGACAAAAATAAACCTTATTAATAAAATATAATCCACTTTGATCCACTTTTATTAAATTAAGACATTTATTACAATTTTATTTATAGAAGAGTTAACAGTGTTATTTTTTAATTTTCATAACTGAAACATTTTTAATGTAGGGTTATATATAAGATAAATTCTACTATAAATATTCATTATAAAGATAAAACGATATACTATGTAATACTATATTATTTATAATATTTAAATATTAAATAATTAAATTTATTTATGACACAATGATGATGCAGTAATTAACTTATTAATGAAAGTTTTAAATAAGTGATATTATAAATATCCAAATAAATGTAAATTGGGACTTTTGATGCATTAAACTAATGTTATAGGTTAATATGACATGTTATTATTGATTTAATTTAATTTTTTAGAATTAATCATGTTTTTATGACATCCACAAAATTCAAATACTAAATAGTGTCGAAATTGACATAAATGTGTTTTTAAAACAAATACTATTGTATTAAATTATATAATATTACTAAAAATATATGGTTTGTCTGAAGGACTTATATAATAATAGATATATCATAGGTGAACCACTTGAGGTTCTATTGCCTTTTTATTGTATGTTTATTGTCCATTTATTATAATAATATAAGAAGACATTGTAGAAGTTAAACTATTTAACTAAGAGTTAAATATAAAAGATAAGGTTAATATGGTGACCTAAACTTGTCTAAAACCAATTGGATGAGAATTTTTCGACCCATCCCAAATTTATCCTTGAAATAAATTCTTTTGGAGGCATTATAAACTGAATATGTCTTTATAATAAAATATTATTTTAATATTTTCATAAAGTAACCCTCACCTCTCTTATAAAATGATACACCCCATTCTCTAAAAATCACCCTTCAAAGCCATTTTTCTTGGCCAACCCCATATCAAATATCCTCCCAGAAACCCTAAATTTAACCTATATGCCTTAATTTTATTATAAATCCAACCTAAGGAGCCCTTTTGATCAAATTAAAGGAAATCACCTGAATAAGAGGAAATTATTTCATCATCTCTTTCAACATTCTTTTCTTCTACCGCTTCCTCTTTCTTAGTTGTTTCCGTATCAAAATTATAACACTAGTACCTTCTATATACAGTGATGTTATTAAAAATATGGTACACCAATATTCATTATTATATCCATCCTATGAATTACAAATTCACCACACGTGTGTACGTATGACTTACCATCTCCATGTTGTGGTGTTGTTTGTTATTGAACACTTCATTATTTGGATGGGTATAATAATGAGTATAATTGACTGAAATAATAAATATAACATGTTATTGATTCTGTATATGTAATATAACATCCAATTAAATATTATTTCACCATCAATAGAATTATATTGTCGCTCGTGCGTATGTACGGATCACCATCTCCACGAACACGATAAGATTCATTTCCCCAACATAACCATTCAAGAATAATTTTTATTTTATGCATAAAAAAAATGTTTAAGAACTTAATATCATTCTGGATATAAATCAAATACATCCTGTCCATTACAATCATAACTTACGTAACAAAACATATAAAGGAAAAAAAATCAGTTAACACCCAAAACAATGATACTTCTAAAATATTATTAACAATGAAATATTATAATATAATATATGATATCATATTTATGTGTTTGGTTCTAGTATAATTTAATAACAATGATTTATCTATTATACAATAGGTTAATGTACCCTCGACGAAGGAAAGTTACAAGGTAAAGGTTAATTTTACAATCTCTTTATTTTCGGAGGTCATTTTTACAAAAGTATCTACTAGGACTTCATTATCATCCCCATTTTTGTTTCGTAAAAAATTATTTCAAAACATTTTAACTATTTCCTAGAATGTGGGTTCAAGTCATTTATACCATTTTTTTTATAAAATTTTTTGAAAGTAATATTTTCGTCCTTTTCCAAAGAAGGCGGTTTATGACCTTTTTGACAAATTAAGGTAAGAATGTTTTTTAAATTATATGGTGGGTGCAGCTATTTTCCACCATTATAATACCTTTGAAGCTTCCCTCAGAATATTATAAGAATATTTTCAAAATAAATGTTTTCTTTTATAATTACATGACTTTTAAATGATTTCAAAATATAAAGAGATATTCCTCTCAAATAGTTTTGATTTCATCTATGTCAACAACCATTGATGGATTTTAGCCTTGTTTGAAGTTGAATTATTATGATATAATCATTCATATTGTGTTGAATGATTTTTTATTTGTTTGATTGTGGATGTGTTATTTTTATACCATTCATGGTTTATAGTTAAAGTATTAAATTTTTTATGATAGTTTTAATATCAATGTTTCTGTTATGTTTCAAACTTTTCAAATGGGGAATGAATTTGACTTAGTAAGTGATGGGTGGAGCCCTCTATAGCTCCTCGAAGAATCAGTAGGTCTCATGAGACAAACTAGTGTCTTAGAATAAGGCCTTGAAAAACTATTATTTGTAGTCTTGGAACGAGGCCTTGACTATGTGGTTATGATTTCAAACATTATGTATTCCATGATTATGAAATTATCTACTGATATTACATGTGATTATTGGACTAGTTGAATATCCATGTGAATAAATAAATGGAATTATTTGATTTATCTTTTCTATGTTATGATGAAGTTTAATTTTTAAAGGATTGTGTTTTATTCTTAAACATTTATATAAGTGTTTATTCTTATTTATGATAGTTTCTACTCTATTGATATCCTTTCTGAGCATCTGAGCTTACCCCTTTCTTATGTTTTCTTTTCCTAAGATGTGAAGAAGTATATTATGATTGACCTGTAGGGATATGCTAAAGGATATAAGTGTGTTCAAAGGAGAAAAAAATTATGTTGTTTTCCCCTTTATTGAAGTAATATAAAACTCATATATGTATCTATTACTTCCAAGGCTACTAAACTAATCGGTCATTCAAGACTTGATATCTTGTGATCATTCCAATGTTATGTAATAATGAACCGAATCTGGGTAACTAGGGTCGAGGAGTTACATTTACACTATTACATTAGAATAATATTTAGGGAATCCCATCCCAATGGACTAAATAGGTTGGTAGTCTTTGTGAACTAGATAAAAAAATTAGTCTTACACTATATTTGAATGAAAAAATAGAAAAAATTGATAATAACATTATTCTCTCTATGAAATCCTTGGATGTCAAGCATAGTTGACTTCCTGGAATCCTATGAAATAAAAACATATAAGGATGAGATTAGATTCTCAGTAAGGGTTAACTATAGAAGAATCTATCATTGATTAAATTATAAAAATTATATAATTTAAAATCATTGAATACACATTCTATTTAATCAATAAGATTATATTGAAATTAATCTTGAGATTGTATCATTGTGAAAATCATAGGGATAACAATCAATATAGAAAGTTAAATAGATGAAAAGAAATTCCATTTCATCAATAACATGAAAATCTTAATTGGATAAGGAATAATCAAGATGTAGAGGTCAATAACTAAACACACATGACGATTAATCATTAACTGAGAATTAAAATCATCTAGATTTAATATCACTATGAAAATATCCTGGATAATAATCACTAAATTTTAATAACCGATATGATTATCTATTGGACATCATGTCATAAATATATGTACCTATATTGTTAAGACCTTTCAAAATAAATATTAAACCTATATGTAAAAACCCATTTAATACTTACATACTAATTTGTCTCATAAGAACAAATGATAAACTAAGGGGCTATAAAATGTTGGTCCCCACCCTTCACTATAGGTCCAAAACATTCCTCATATATTTAATAATATATTTAATTCAGGAATTAATATCCCTTAACATCAAATATACATATTGATTAAAGGATATAAATTTATCAAATTTCCCCTAATCAATCAAATTAAATTCATTGTAAACCACACTCTATATAAATGAGATAAAATTTAAGTATTAATCGTATACATGATAAGTAATATGGTTATTTAGGGGAAGTTTATTATCTAATGATCACATCATGTGATTATTTCAAGGTAATGTAGATAAAAAATCAATAATGAAATTTATTTCCAATTCATTACTAGGTAAAAATAATCATAAATCATCTATATAAAGAGTAATTGAATTACCAATACCTCATATCCCCATTTTAGTAATATTAAAGCACTACTGTCATTTATGAAGAGAAATATCATTATAAAATCTTTAAAAACATTATTGAAAAACATACCATTCTAATTTTCAAAAATATTTTTTAAAATATATAAATGTTAAAAATACTTGTACATGAAAATAAACATGAAAACGTTAAATGGAATCAGGAAAACATTCTATTGTCATGAAAGAATAAAATTTTGAATATATCGTACATATTAAAATAATGATTCCTTTATTATTTCAAGTAAAATGTATGTGAATATTCTATTTTTGGAAAAATTCATAAAGATTACATTAAAAAAATTAAAAAATAAAAATTCAAAAAAATATCTTTAATAAATCATTAAAATAAGATAAAAATTTATTTTTTTAGAAAACATGGTTTCGAATGAAAACTAATTTCTGACAATATATAGAAATGCAGGATATTTTTCTTAAAAACATTTCCTGAGTTATATTAAGTATAAATTAGTTGAAGAATGGTAATATTACTATAATATCAATAATAATAAGAGGATAAGAAAATTAAGTGGGTTTATTAGTAAATGGTAAAATAACCGACCTCAAATAAAATTCCTGAATTAATAATATTAATTAGAATGAGACTGTGAAATAAACCCTTAGAGTGATCATAACATTAAGGTGATAATTATTCAATAAATATATTATTTGTGTAAAATGTAAATCCAAATAAAATAATTATAAATACAACATAAGATAAGAAATGTTTATTGAACACATAATCTAGGGAGATTAAAGGTTTCTCTGGTGTTTATTATTACCCAAAGAGATGGATGTTGTTATGATATTAGGATAGAATCCATAAATGGGAATCCTATGTATCCTTGTGATAGGAATCAGAACCCATATAGTTTTTTCCTATTAAATGGGAAACATACTAACTTTTATGGTTGTGTGATAAATACCCAACCATATAGTTTAACGTCATGTGGAAAGGGAATCTAGGTGGAAGGTGCCTATTCAATACTTAGTGTGGGAATTATACATAACCAGTCCAAGAGAAATAGAAGGAATGTGATCTCCCAATTTGAATTATCTCCTACTATGATTATGGTCAAGAAAGGACATGGTTGATTTGGAATATTGCATTTCAACCTTAGGTAGGATTCCTATGTATCCCATTTGGATGGTAATTAAAGCCTGCGTATTTTGGTACCGCTTAATGGGACACATAAAAACTTCTTAGGTAGTTTGATAAGGACCCAACCATATAATTTAACATCATGTGTCAAAGGCATCTAGGAGGAATTTTCCTACTCAAATCTTTGTGTGGGACTTATGCTTAAAAAGTCCAATGAACATAGAAAAAATATGAGCATCCAAGTTGAATTATAATCTCCTAGGAATTTGGTCTAAAGAGGATAGGGTCAATTTTGAGTATTGCATTGGAACCTTAGGGAGGTTTCTATATATCCTATTTGGAAGGGAATCAATGCCCATATAGTTTGGTAAGTCTCACAAGAGAATATTTACATTTCATAGAAATAAGTTGGGGCATACTCTTAAACATGATTCCTTTATAATATGGTCTATAAGAGATATCTTAACTTATAGTTATTTATGGAGGCTTTATTCAGGGACTAATATTATGTAGGATCCCTAGATTATAGGAATTAGGAATGGACTCTTGAGGAGTAAGTCTAGTGAACTCGAGGCCTAGGTGATAGATTCATACGTATAGTAGTTATGGTGGGAATTAGAGTTCTCATAGTTCATTAAGTCAGGTTGATTGTGTGGATATCATGATCATTATAAATCTCTAAGACCATGTTAGTCATCCTTGGTCTAAGAAATAAGAGGATGTTTAGGATTCAACAAACCACACACACTTTTCCTCCTCCATAGATGGATGTGGTCATGCCTACATCAAAAGAGCCATGACGATGGTTGGAGAGGTCATGGATATGGTAGAAGATGCCAAAGAAACGAATATTTCCTCTCATAACCTTAAATTAGAAGAGGGTCCAATATAAGGTAGGTGGGATGATGAAGGAAGTAGAGGGGAGTGATATTAAAACCTACAACATAAAAGGTTAGGGTCTTACACCATGATGGTTGCCCATGAATGGGACCTATAGTGGGAGGAGGATATCATTCCCTATAGAAGGGAAAATAATGTTTGATTCTCACTCTTCCTACTGTGGACTGAAGGCTTTATATCATAGATATGGTAAGGGGTGGATTTATTCTTATCCCTGTATTCCAAGATCTAGAACTCCTCAACACTATCTATGGGTTTAGGTTCTATGTGACCATAGATATACAAATCCATAGACACCTTGATTATCCTTACCCTATTGAGGCATAAGTGTGGAAAAAATTTGATCATAGATATAGAAATCCAAATTTGAGACATGGTAATGTTTCATTCCCATAGGTTTGATGAATCAAGAGGTATTTTTAGAGGATTCAACTTGGTCTCTTTCCGAATAGGGTGCCAAAGAAGAAAAATCCCTTCCACGAGTGGTCTTAAAAGTGGGTATAAAGGATTGATATTATAAGTGATCCAAAAAGGTATTATATGTAGGTATTCCATGTACGTATTCTATGTAGGTATGTCATGAAGATCCTAGTAAGAATTGAAAAATTCTTACTACAGGAAGGATAAGCCTATGAAATCTTGATATGACTTGAGAAAAAAACTACCAGGACAAGAACAATTGGGTGAGGTCTAAACATAATCACCATGGGTTTCCCTTAATGTCTTGGATGAATCCCTCATAAGTATTTTCTTAAAGAAAGGATGCTTCATATGTGACTTATTCTTATGGAAGGAAATTCATCTAACATGTATATTTTGTTTCAGTGTAGGTGGTGTGTTCCTTCTAAACTAAATTGGTAAGACATGAACTAGCCTCTTGATGTATTAGTGTACCAAATAGGGTGATTGGTCAAACCAACATGGAGAACATACTTCTCTATACTATAGGGCATGCGCCCCCACACCCCTGCTTAGGATCACTATCATGCATACACATCAGACTTTCGAGATGGTGTCCTCACAACCTTCACTGACCCCTCTGAAAAATGTAGAGTCACACCATGATCATTTTGAGTCCGGTCAAGGAATTCTCGGGGGAGGCACATGGAAATCCAATTTTCTCCTTCCTCAATTAGATTTATTTTACTCAAACATAGAATATGGAGTCTAAGTGAGGTTCACATCATCAATTCTATAGATAATTTCATGGAACACATTTCTTGGTCTTTACAACCCCCTAGAATTATATTTTCTCAAAATGAAAAATATCTTATTCCAAGGTATCATTAGTTTACTTTGACTCATTCTAAAAACCTTTTTTTGGGTTTTGGAGCTACATAAAGAATTGAACGACACACTAATTTTTACCAAAGCCCAGGGGCATGACAAGAATATATTGACTATTTATGGGGTCATATGGAGAACCCTACAAATGTTTTTATTTTATGTTATCACCATAATTTATACATAAGATCAATTTGATAGAGACATAACATGTGAGACATGAATTTTTTCTCAGTATTCCCCTTTTGGTTTTTAATCCAATCATGTTTTTCATTTTATCTTTTCATCTCTCAATATAGTCTAAACTCTACAGAGTGTAGGTATAGTGAGCTGATACTCAACTTTGTTCCAGGGTTATCATTGTGAGTTTTCATCCTAGTAGTGTTATATATCTTTTAATGGGAAGTTTTAGGGTCACGAATTTCGGAGTGGTGAAGATAATAATTTAGGTCAAATAGTATTGACCATGAATTTTTAAATTAGAACCCAAATAATGATCGATGTCTAGGAAGGTCTCGATATTCCTCATATATTTCCATAAGAAATCTTGAGTCATGATATTTATGGTCACCAAATATAAAATTTAATGTATAAGAATAAATTGTGTATTTTCCAAGTATGAAGTTACCATTATTAAAAAAACCCATCATGGCGCTGTATTAGTTAGGGCCAATAGGGCCATGTGATGCAAAACCAAACATTGGAATACTTAGGGTGGCTTGCCAGTTATGTGTACTGTTTATGCATGGACACCTAGGTCATGTAATGGATTTCAGGTAAGGGAGTTCTTAGAAATTTTGATATTATACTATAGATACAAAAGGGGTCTAATATTTAGATGTCTGAAGACCACCATGGGTATTTTTTTCCATGGAAATATGTCAAATAATAAAAGGTTAATCTATCCTTACATTTTCCTTTAATGAGAAACCACTTCTACAAAGATTTCATTGGTAAAGGATGGAACATTTTGAAAAATAAACAATTTTAGGAGAAGAATGATCTTTTCTAAAAAGGGTAATGGTGATGTGAAATTTATTTTCATGCATCAAGGACACTACGTCGTGATGTTTAAAGTTGTTCAGCAAAGACATTATGTCGTTTGGTTTAATGTTTTATAGAAAAGACATTAAGATCTTTTTAACAATATGTTGTTTAGTTTAAATTATTATATTAAGGAAATTATAGGGGATTTAATGTAAGGCTTTCAGCTTTGACTATAGGTTAATGATTCTCCAATTTATTATCAATATTTCTGGATATGTGCTTCCATATTATGGTATTGAAAGTAAATTATTGTAAACTATGATTTTGGAATTTTTGGATATCGATAATGACATGGGAAAAGGGATAAAGGAATTAGAGGATGTCCCTTCCATGAATGATATTACCAGTATTTGAAAAACCAATTAAAGGAGATATATTATTAATAAACAACTAGGGCATGTGTTGCATAGTCAATAGTGGCATCCTTTTGGTGACAGGCCTGTTATGTGTGAATATTTTATGCAAGGCCAAATGGGGATCATACTACATTGTTTGGTAAATTAGTTTTTCAAATTATTATATTATATCGCTAAAATATGATCAAAGTTTATGGAAATTAGGTGTTTCCCAAGCACAATGTTTGGTTTATAGAGAAAAGTACCTAAATATAGGAAGAGTATTTCTAGTCATGATTTACAAAGAGTCAGAGGAAGAAGATTTATACGAATGTCTAATCCAAACTTGTGAATTATGGTGTCTATAGTTTTATGTCCTATGACGAGGACCATAACATTATGGGAAAATTGAATATTTTGATGTAAAATTACCCATGATTATTCCATTATGCATTGAATATGTGAAGCGGAGAGCAGTAAACCCAACCTTGAAGTCTTTCAGAACGGTAGAAAGGATGTGGGATAAATATGAAAAGGATGGCCACATTAAAATATGGGTTCCTTCATACCGTCATCATATCATAGTGGTTATAGAAGAGGATTCTCCCAAGAACAAAGTTACCGCTATTTTAAAAAACCATTATGGGGTCAATATTATAGAGGGCCAACTAAGGCATATATTTCATAGCCAAATAGTGGCATATTTTTATAGAGAAGCATGTTATGTGGGTGACTTATGCAAGGTTTCCTAAGGGAATATACTGTATGGTTAGGTAAAAATATCTCAGGTAGAACACATTTTATGACTAGAAGCTAATGAATGATTATAAAGATATGAAAGTATTCAACATTAGGAGTATGAAATGTGAGGGAAAATTTCAAATGAAAAATGGAAGTATTTGAAATAATATTTTCCATGATTTTGGAGTCCCTTACATTTATCGGACACGTATGAATAATGGAGACATATTTTGTTTCCTTGATTGAGATGATCCAAAACAAAGACTCCTATATAAACTTTCAATTGTATGCAGGAGAGGGGGGTTTTTCTTTTTAAAATGAGTCTTGACCTGGGATAGAAAATTTGAGAGTGGGGGAATTGATATAAAGAGAAATTGAATATTATTTATCGAATAGGGCATAGGAAGTTTCACAACGTACTTGTAGGAGATAGAATCATGCCACATATAGTTCTTTCAAATATATGTTCAGTGGTAAGGGAGACTTATATTAGATATCCTCATGTAAATATAATTCATACATAATTGAATAAGGGTTTTTTATATCATTTTGTAGCTAGGCGCATGATTACAAATCTAGGAATTTCTACATATATCTTATAGATGAGAATAAAGCCACAAGTAGTTCCTGCAGGTCCACGCAGTTTATCATTATGCGGTGAGGATATGAAGTGATTCCAACATGGAAAATAATATTATGGATGGACTATGGGATTAGACCTAGGTGTCCCTACATATCTTGATGGGGAAAGAGTCAATCCCAACATAGTTCTTAAATAACGTTTACCCATCCCTAATTGAATTCACAAGTTAGGAATAATAGGGGTTTCTTGAATACGAATTCATACATAATATTATAACTTTTATTGATCTACTCATTCAGATCTAAATATTACATGGGATAAAAGAGGCATAAATTTCTTGATTTTATGGTTGGGTCCATGATTGAAAATCTAGACATCAGTACATCTCTAACATGGATGAGGATAAATCCATACATAGTTCTTGAAAGGGTTTCTCGTTCTGATGTGATGTATACATAGGGAGTGGGGAATTTTTCATTGTCACAACTAGAACGAAGATATGAGATACGAGTGCATTACATATCTCAACAGAATGAGAATCAACCCACATGTAGTTCATTATACTTCCATGCAGTTTAACATCATGTCATAAGGATGAAGGTGAAATGATGTGAAATAACTACATATCTTTTAAAAATGATAATTGAACCACACCTAGTTTTATTTAACAAGACCATGTAGTGTATTGAAATGAGATGAGGACATCTATCTTGTCTTTAAGGTTTTATAGTCAGGGACATTGATAACCGAAAAGGAAATAGGGCACATTTTTTATGCAGAGAATTAGTTTATCCAATTCCAAAGCCCACATGATATATGATCGGTGTAAGAAACAAATAGTGGAAAAATTTTCCTTTGAAACATAAGTTTGATACAATTTAATGATATGAGTATGATGATTGAATTGTGATTGATCCAGGATATAGGGCTCGAGCTTTACTACATATATTTCTCGGGGAAACAATTAACCCACTCATTGTTCTTAAATTCCAACATAGTTAAACATTTTATGGTATGGATGAAGACAAACCAACGTGAAAAGACGCAGATATTGAATCTTTTATAGGGTAAAAAACTAGGCATCACTATGTATCTTACTAGAGAATGAATCAAGGCACATGTAGTTTTTGAAACATTACCTATGCATGTTTGACTCATATACACATGGAATGCGTGGGTTTTTTATTTTTTTCATGGATGGGACCAAGATTGGAGATTTTGGTGTCTCTATGTATCTTATTGGAATAAGAATCAAGCCTTATGTAGTTCCTGATGAGATTATTCACACCAACTGGGTTTTTGTGTGAGGAAGTGGGTTTTCATTAGTCATAGCTTGACCCAAGATTAGAGATCTGGGCATCACTACATATCTCATTAAACTAAGAATCAAGCCACATGTAGTTCTTGAATAGATCATTCCCCACACCAACTGATTTTGATGTGAGAGATGAGTGATTTTGATATATTCTAGAATAACAGTAAATCTCAATTCATAATATGGTATATGAATCAAACCACATATTCTAGAAGAGTCCTATATAATGTTTTAGTTTATATATATGAAATTGGGAAATTATTTTCTTTATTGTTGAGAATGGGACCAATATTAGAGATCTAGGAGTCACTATGTATCTCATTGGAATGAGAATAAAGAAACACATATTTCTTACAGAATCATGCATTTTAATGTGTTGTAGCGAGGAAATAAGTCACCTGATGTGAAAGAAACATTAAGTCTAGACCAGGGAATAAGACCTAAGTGTCACTACATATCTTACTAGGGGAAAGAATCAAGCCATATGTTGTTCTTAAAAAGGGGTCCCTCTATAAATATGATTCAAAAATGGGATAAATAGGGATCAAGTTCCACAAAAAAGTGTCATTGATGTGATTAATTCTTGCACATGGAAGCTACTCATCTTTTTAAGGACCACAATGAATTCCAATTTGTGGTATATTAGGGGATTTCTTAACCTCGAATGAAGGAGGTGTTAATAGTATAGTTTAATGTCATACAGAGGGTACAAAGAATGTTTTGATGTCTAAAGTTATGTGACAAGGTTAAATATTCTTTTCATTTTAACATCATCAAGCATGGACTTGTATGGTGATATGCATTTTAATGTCCTATGACTATTCCACGCTCTATGTGATTACACAAAGTATTTCATGAAGAACCTTACATTGGTTAGAGTTTTAATGAGGTATCTTTCCATTGATATTAGGGAATAACCTCCATTAATGTGGACCTTATGTATGGAGTAAGGTACTTACCACATTGGCTCCTGATTTGGTGGATTCTTTCCTGATATCATTAGAGTCTTGAGGACTAATACCAATTCTTCTTGAAGAAATGAACTGTGGAAATTTTTCTTACTAAAAGCTCATATTATTCTATCCTGATGGACTTCTATGTGATTCAAGGTATGAAGTCTCTTTTCATCCAATTGCTCCTGCTCATCTAGTCACTTATTGGACTTCCCATTGGTAGATAACTTGTCACAGAAGGCAATGAAGAGTGAAGTAAATTGAACTTTAATGGGTAGGACTAATTCTATTCTGTATACCAATGATAATGGAGTTTCTTGTGTATTTGTATGAGTAGTATTCATTTAAGCCAATAAATAATGAAAGTGTTTATCAGGCCAAGATTTATTATCTATATTCACCATATTCTAGATTTTATTTGATAGTGTCTTGTGGAATGCCTCTATATATCCATTGTCCACTGCATGATAGTTGCATTAATGGTTGGATTTAATATTGTGTTCTTGATATAACTTATCTACCTCAGAAGAACACAAATTGGTGGCGTTTTTCATTAATTTGGTATGAGGGACACAACATCTGCCGATGATATTAACTTTAACAAAGATAAAAATGCTTTTCACCCTGACTTCTTTAAGAGGAATTTTCTTATCCCATTTGTAGAAGAAATCGGTAGTAGTAAGAATATACTTGAACTGCTTAGCTGTATATAGAGGATAAGGTCCCACTACATTCATTCCCTATATAGAAAATAAAAAGGATTATTTAGCTTTATGTAGCAACTCTTGGGGCTGATGAATGAAATTATAATGCACCTGTAGGTGATGAAATGTTTCAGTAAAATCGGTGAAATCCTACGTCCTTGAAGGAATGATGTTTCAATCCTCCATATATGATCAGAAAACCTATTCCCAAATTGGTGGGCACCCCATGCTCCTTCATGTACTTATTTCATGACAGTTATAGTCTCTTCCCAATCAATGCATCTGAGGAGTATTCCATCAAAGCAACACCTATGGAGGATCTTATAGTGACCCGGGACATAATAAATAGTGAAATTAATTTTTCACCACCACATTTTCTCTCATTAAACTCTATCCAGTGGAAGTATCCTTTGTCGGTGGTTTCCAATGATTGGTACTATCTATCCCATGGTATGACCATATGGTTCAGGAATGGAAATGATTTCATTTATTTATTCTATTATGATTTGAACAATAAGTGAAACCACATGATGATGATAAATTATAATGATAGTTTCGTCCTAATTTGGATCAGATAGGGTTGTAGCTGCATTTTACAATACATCTGACTGAGCATTTTGTGACCACGAGATGTAATACAATGTTGGATTTGAAGGAAATTCAGCCTTTATCCTTTATACATAATCATACATAGGGATTAACTATACATTTCTAATTTTGTAATCCTCATTGATCTACTTGACTACCAATCTGGAATCACCTTTCACTTCTAGGTGATTCATTGGTACTTGCAGTGCCAATTCCAAAACTGAAATTAGAGCCTGATATTATACCTAATTATTGGTACCACCTTCGAATAATAGGAAAGAATACAAAAACACCACCTTTTTTGGGAAATATTCACAATCACAAACCCTATAATATTGAGTTTAGGATCATCCATTATATTATCCATTGGGCTTATAGAAGCACCATCAAAATACTTTTCAAATGTCATGAGGTTATCTTAAATAGGGAATATTTCTTCATTAGGAAGATCAGTATTCAATGACGTTTTTTCCATAGATGGGTCCTCAGTAAGGAAGTCTTCTAAGGATTGTACTTTTTCTAATTTATGAGGAACAAAATATATATCAAACTACTTTATAATACCAAATACCATGACAAACGTTTTATAAGAATATGATGATTGTGGAAACATTTATGTTGGTTGTTGCGAAATACCTACTGGACCTCCTGTTGTTGTAGATAAAGCCTTGGTTTTTGAACTGCAATGATTAATTCTATGAATATTTTCTTAATATCAGAATATAGATTCTCTGCAATGATCATGGTTTGACTCATATAGTAATGACTGTTTTCATTACCGTGATTGTTCTTTTGTGCAAGGAAGGCACCCAATGATCGCTCCAAGGCTGTCATGTAAAGAATGAAAGGATTTCCTTCAATAGGTGGAATAAATACCACTGGACTCAAAGGGTATTTCTTGAGGGTATCAAATGCTTCATAGCAGTCATTGGTCCATTGATATGTGACCTTTTTTTATCAATTTGGTGAAGGAAAAAACAGGCCTGCAATATTTTCTATGAAGCGCCGGTTCTAGTACAATTTTCCTTGAAGTTCTCTCAAATATTTCATGTTTTGAGGAGGATATATGCAAAGTATTTCTTTAATTGTCTTGTGTTTGACTTCAATATGTAGATGTCATGAAACAAAATTGGGAAATTTTCATAAGGATTCCCAAAAAGCACATTTCACAGTGCTTATCATTAGATTATGTTGTCAAATCTTGATGAATATGGTCTCCAAGATAGTCATCTGATTACAATATTTTTTTGGCTTTAACAACTAGATCACCAATATATCATTCAATGAATTTACCCAAGAAGGGTTTGAGGATGTGGTACATTGCATGTTGATATGTTGCACCAACATTCTTCAAGCCAAAAATCGTTACCCAATGAAAAAATAAACCTTTAGGGGATATAAAATTTGATGATTACTCATCTTATAAGTCCATAAATATCTTATTTCACCTATAGTATCCATCCATGAAGGAGAGAGCCTCATAGCCAGCTGTTTCATCAATTAATAGTTCTGTGATCGGGGCCGACAAGTCATCTTTGTGACAATGTCATATGTGATATCTGAAATCATTGTAGACTCTGATTTTCTTGTTATTATTTTCCACCAAGACAATATGAGCTATCCACATGAGATATTTCACCTCTCAGATGAAGTCATATTTTATAATCTTTTCTCCTTCAGCATCAATTTTGGTGGCATGTGTCGAGTGTGTTCTTCTTGCTTCTGGTTTGTATCCCCGATGATCTTATGGTAATCCCAAGTGATGGGTGGCCACCTCAGGGTCAAGACCTGATATCCTTGTGTAAATAAAAGAAAAAACATCATGATGTTTCTTTAGAAAATAATTATATACCTCTTTATCTTTTAGAGTCATGGATGCACTAGTCTTAGTAAGGTGTGGATCTTCCTTTGTGACCAGATTTATTTCACTAAGTTCATCCACAGTGGTGGAGACACCTTCCTCAAATGATGGAGGGGAACCTCTAAGGTGTTCCTCTTCTTCCTCTTCTTCATTTTTGTCTTCTTCCTCCTGTTCTTGAAGAGACTTTGATTAATAAAAACTTTCAAAGATAGGGGATGAATCCGTATTTGGACACCCTGAAGTGGATTAAACCATATCTCGACCAAATGATGATGAAGTGTCTTTTTGATGTCTTGAAGGGAAGATGATGAGATGGGAATCAGAATTTATATCCTTTTACATGAGTGGGACAAATTCTTATATTTTATAAGGCATATAATTTCTAAATCTCACGGTATGGAATGAAAACATCTCTATTAGGGATTTCATCTTTGTTTAGTGAATCAAGGATTTCTACTGTATTATCTGGCTCGGTTTCCACAACTTCCATATTGGAATCCAGAAAACGAGTTCTTTTATTTGAGTCAACCCTTTAAATTTTATCAATGGAAAATATGTATTCTATTCTTGGATGCTTGAATGGGTGAATGAGTTTTTTTTTCAGACCATTCGGATCATTGATTTTACTAACATCATTCTCCATGGACTATTTTTCATTTGTGTGATAGAAATCCACATCAATGTAGTAAGATTATAATGTTTTGAATAGGGACATATCACCATTAAATTTACCAATATAACTATAGATAGAATATTTGATTCATTGATGGTACAATGATGGAACATGAACAAGATGATGTAACCAAGGTGTTTGCAACATAATTTTTAATGATTTGTACAGATGGAAAACCATAAAATCTTAGTCGGATATGAGATTCCCAAACTGAGTTCTGAGCATAATATCATGGATAGGTTCTTTGACATTGTTATCATAACCCCATAACATCAAAGTGAAGGAAAAAATGGGATTCAGTGAGGCCTATTCGTCATAGTGTCTAGATGGGAATGAGGCTAACCCCTGAGACATTATCAATGAAGGCTCATTCCGTGTCAATATCATTAATCCTTCCAGATATGTACATGGGTATGAAGTGTCATTATACAACAACATCTTCATCCTAGTCCGTGAATGATATTACTACATGGAATTCTTCAAGGTCATTCTCTATATGGTAAACCTCTATGGAAGAAACCTCAATTTAAAACTTTTAGGCTCTTGAAAAATCCTCAATAAGTAATTACTTGAGATCTATTGACATCTTCAGAGCATCCAGGATTGATAGATTGGCCGATACGTGGGCCAGTTTCTTCAACACATAATATTTTTGATCCAATGGTCTGCGTTTTCTAGCATGTAAATGTTTTTTATAGGTTCCTTTGAAGATGGTGATCTTGATGTGGGTGGACCATTTGTTAGGGAGAAATCATAAAAAACTTTTTTCCCTGGAGAATTAAGCTTTCTAGGTCAACCCATTTGCATATGAGGTGATGGCATATCTATTAATTAATTTTCCAAGATGATCATGTTAGGGAAGAACCAATCATTTGTGAGAGAATAGCCTTTTTCCCATTAATCCCACTAGAGGGCTCTCCCAATAGTTTCTACTACAAAATCGTTTTGATTAGGGGTGTAACTGAAATATTGGTTTCTAACATGCCCGTATCTTCCCATGTATCCTCAACCTTAACAAACACTTCCCCCAGTTCCCCAATCAAATTAGGAGAACTTAGGTTCGTAATTTGAATAAACATTTTTATATGGATTCATTATGTGTATAACATTAACAAAAACGAAAATAAAATCCTTATCTGATGAAGATTCTACCTGATAGGTTTATTTATGTTGTATCATTTGGGGTGGTGGTGTTCGTGCTATTGATATAGTTGGAATGATATCCGCTATGGAAAATGACACTGTTGGACGTGACACCAACTAATCTTCTTCCACATTCTCCTTATTCTTCTACCCATGTTTCTTTATTGTCAATTGGCCTTCAGAGGCCTTGTCTTTTAATAATGTTTTATTTACTATAGAATAAGTGGAACTTTTGGTTGATTCAACTATTTTTTTAGAATGTAATGATTATAGTTGATTGTTTTTCTAAACATCCAATCATTGAATTTCTAAGAATTATACCTTTTCACTTCCTGTCACTCGCCTTCCTCCTCTAGATTGGTAATAGTAACATATGATACCTAGTATCATGAATTTTTTAGCTTCACTTGTCCAAATTCTACGATCATTTTTTGGAGTTCATTAAAAACAAAACACACTGAGATGGGGTTCCCCAAAATTTGATGGAAAGGGAAATAGTTTGGGTGGTCCTCACCTCCTTCATTGTTAGGTTTCATCAGCCTTGGAAACCTAAATATGTTTTTTTTCTATGATGAGATGAAGTATTCAGAGACTTGGTCATTTTGAAATTAATATACCTTGTTTTTTACTCCTAAAACTATCTGAAACTTTGATATTTTTGATCATATTTATGAGGGGGTCATTGCTGCTGATGTTCTGGAGGCAGATCTGTACTGTATAATGAGGGATTTGAAGTAGGAGCAGGTATAGGGGACTGCATAAGTGTAACTATAGAAGACACTTATTTTCCTTATTATCTTCCCAAACCTGATTGGATTTCTCTGGATTTGGCTCTAGTCACTATTATGGAGTTTTCCACCTGTTGAGCAAACACGGCCTGGTCCCAAAACCCTCTTGTGTATTTCACATGGATTAATATTGTGCACAACTAATTATTGTTTTTTGAAACACAAATTGTAATAATATCTTCATGAGTGAGCAGTATAATCAAGGGTTATGTTAATCCTTTACACCAAGAAATGAAAAAAGAAACTCTTTAAATATACCTTTTCATGAAATTTGTGAGATTGACGATTGTTGTCTTCTGAAACATCAAGTTTAATTTGAAAATGTATTTCTGATAAATATCATCCAATCCAATGATTAATCAAGACTATATACATATATACCATACAATGGTTTTCCCCTCCAATTATTGTATAAAGCATATAAGTTTCAATCCTTCTTTTTTCTCAGGGGTTCCCATCATAGGATCATAATGAGATATGAAATTCATTAGGTGTTGTTCAAGATATTCTATGAAATTAAAGATAGGAAAAGTAAGATACACAATGTTTGGAGTAGGAGGGGTTAGATCCACCCATTCGGGATAAAACATATTATTCTGGCTGTATTGGTGAACACCATTCTTTTATAGCGTCCAATATATTTTTCGGTGACTCAATGTTGTTAGTAAGCATTCAAGAAACATCTGCCTAAGTTGGAATGGGAACTGGTATGGTAGATGGAGCCTACGTTGGTGCGGCAACTAGTAGGACTACCAGTGGTGTTGTTTTTGGTATTTTTCTTCAATAACCCATAGAGATAGGCCTATTAAGATGTTCCTAACCCTGCTATTTTTTTTACATGTAATAGGGGTAATTCGTTATCTACATTAGTTGTACCAATAAACCCTTTTTGTTGAGTGTCTCCTACTGTTAGTGCAAGCTAAGGATCTTCTTATGGATCATGTCTGATAGGAATACTACTTTAGAGTAACCCAACATTGAATCTTTTTAACTCCTTCGTCTCCTCTTCTGGATGGGAAAAATATTTCCTTAAGAGAAATAGATTTACCTTATCTGGGTTAATGGTGAGGCATAGTCAAACATTTACCTTTTCCCTTATTAGGTTCCCTTTCAAGAGGTGGAAGTTGATTATTCGAGGTAATACCTAAATTTTGGGAAAGCCTCTGATTTTGGGTTTGAAAACATCATTAATTTTCTTTGGGTTAGACCACCTTATGACTAAGAATATAATTATCTAACTCCCCTAAACTAGACTCATTTTCTAAAGGATTTTCCATGATTTTATTAATGACATTCACTAATGCATAATGCACTATAGGAATCCTATCAGTGTCTTTGTAAGATATCTCTCTTCTGTGTAGTACATGAGACCTTGTCCTCCTATTTTTTGGTTACCCAATAATTGTTTGAAAAATGTAACCGAAATGGAATCCTTTAATAGTTAATTTGTGCATTTATTTTCTGGATTCTTCCTTAATCCAGAGAAAACTGACTTCTATTGAAGAGGGGATTGTGAATGTGAAAAAGTCCCCAACCCTGCTGGTTGGGGCTGTTCTTGTTCTTATTTCTAAACCCTTCGAGATATACTTATTGTCTTCATGGTTTGGGTTAAAAATCCCCTAACCCTATGGGCTTCGGTTGCTCTTGAACTACTACGGATGATATCACCACAACTATTCTTCTGATTTTACAGAGTCTTGTCTAAATATTGGTTGAGTGCATTATCTATTAAATTTCCTATTTCAGAAGACTATTGTTCTATTTTTGAAATTTGTGAAATCTAATTATGGGGTCCTCTAAATTGGAGGCTTTTATGATATTCAATGATTATTTATGAAAAATGTTTTCAAAAACCTTCTATCTTTGGGCATGAATTCAGTGGAAACTAGTCGAGGCATGTTTTGACAGATCATCTCTTGGGCTATGAAAAGAAATCATTTTGTTTCATCCATCCTAGGGAAATAACCTTTATTGAGACCCCTTTTTGTGGGATTTTAGTATTTTATATGTAGTGAAATGAAATGATCTATGTGAACCTCATCCTATGATATGAAAACCAAATGGGGTTTCTACGATCAATTGTCACATCCTCTTTAATGAATCGACAGATGCATGTTGTAGGGGTCCCTCTTGATTATTGATATTTTCATTTTTGGAAACCTTGAGATATTCCAAATCAATTTAGTTCTTCAAACCTTACATTATATTTACATTACATTGATACTCATCATATGGTAACACTTTGGATTTCAGATGATGAATATTCTTCTATATATAATGACTGATATCATGAGTACAATCTTCTATCAACATATCTAAAATGTTCTATTGAGGGGTTTACAAAGGCCAGAACTTTACTTGTATTTCACCATTGGATAAATGATTCCTCAAGTTCAACATATCCTCTTTGTCGATTTTTAGTGGTTTCTCAACCTAGTCTAACCAGAGTAGACACTTTCCATTTTATTTACCATAAGTAATGGGATGAGTTGGTGTTTCCCCGACTATATAAGATGGAAAATGGTCCAAGGGAAGTTCAATGAATGTCCATCACCTTGGGAACTCTTCTATATTAGAATTCATATCACCTTCTTAAAACAAGGCGTCAGAAATTAATGCCTTTTTGTTTTCAAGTGGCTCAAGATAAAATGGCATTCTCATCGCTACATTGATAGTTGTAGAATTCCCTTGACAGTATGAAACAATGATGTGGAGATAACTTTTGTAGAAAATTACATCATGGGGAGGACCACTATTTTGGATTACAGAAAGAGATAAGTCCCCTTGATCCTTGGTCTTCTGGTCATATGGAGGGTTTTCATGGCTCTCATCTAGAGATAAGTTCTCAAGATTGACTGAATTTTCATGAAGAAAGACTTAATGATGAATTGTCTAATGAGGACCTTCAAAGTTACTACTACTAATCCAATAATTTTTTAATGGGATAGTAGGATTTAGAGCCACAATACATAAATGTATGAGGGATTCAATAACTCCATCATTAAGAGGATCCAAATTGTAGATCGAATCTCGATTCTCCAACTATGCTTTGGGAGACATCTTCTTAGGTGCCTTATTACATGATTTAGTGGCCACTTGCTAGGAGAAGTCAATATCAAGATCCAGTGTAAGTGACTTCTTTAAAGTGTCCATTAAAATAGTTTGATTATATCAAATTGGAATGATTATATATTCCTGATCTGGTTGTCCATATGATACGGGGATGTATGCCCCAAAATCCTCTTAGACTGGAACAAAGGTGTGTATCTTCTCCAAAATGGAATGATGATGAGTAATCCAAGGTATTGGTATACAATTATGTGTTTGTACCTCTATTATTTTTGAAGGTTCCATTATGATATCCTGAAATGATTCTAAGATATGGGCAAGAATTTTTTTATGCCCTTTCACCATTTTCAAAATGTGATTAGTGACATCAGTAGTTAGTATGGGAATATACATTCATTACATATATAGAGTTTGTATATTTACCTACTCTCATCCTCCCTTTCCTATAAATGGATTCTAATAGTACTCATGTATCTCGGCAGAGAGTTGTGTCTATCCCAAGATTATCATCAGATCTTTCTGACTGAATTCTCCAGGTACTACCAAATAAGACCATTGGCAGGCTTCATGGTTGTGGGTAAATATTATTCCTGATGGAAGTTTTTCTCCAAGCATGGTCGAAGTACTACTTTATGTGCTTCTAGATGAGACTGCTGGAAAGCTTGGAGATTCCAAGCAGCTGTATGTTCCTTTTTACATGTTTTCTCTTCATTTGGTTGGTGGGAGTTGTTGAATGCAGCCAGAGGAGTCTTCAAACCAGATATAAGATTGTAAGACAGTGTATGTGCATGTTCATGGTACACCACTATATTTGGATGATGGGATTGGTTGGGTATCACCAAAAAAGTATCATGGACGACACAATAAAGGTAGAAAGGTGTATGTTCCTGGTCCCTATTTGACCCTAAACTGGGTTAGTGGACCTCTATAGAGGGATAAAAGGATGAAACCGACTCCTTGTTACCCTGAAGTTGTCTCTGGTGGATTGTGTTTCATGCTTGATTTTGAGGGACCTGGGCCGGAAAACCAATGATAACACACTCATCATGTTGAGGGTTTCTACCACGTAGTGTTGGCGGCAGTGATTGTTGGCCAGAACCCTTGGAAAGGACCCCTGTGTCTTCTATATAGGGCCATATGTGTCTTATTTGTTAGCCTCCCTTGAATATGGTAGGTATTGTAGATTGATTTATGAGGATAATCTCCTGAAATGATCAAATATGGTTGTTGGCACCGTCTTCCTATCAACCACCAATCGTCATTGACTAGACAATCGAGGGTTATTTTGATTTAGAGGGATTATCGGGTAGCCACCAAGGTTGGGATAATGTTGTGTTGACAATAATCTCAGACTAGTGTATGGGAAATCCATCATTGAATATGTTGAGTCGGTGATGGTGTCCATTGAGCGGATGGGGATCATACTTGAGCACCTGTCGCGGCATTCACTGGTGTAAACTTGAAGGAATACATTTTGAAGGAAGGGATTTTAGAAAGCATGTGAATTTATATATGAAAAAAACAAACAACAAACTCTAGAAAAGTAAAATATTTTTGGATGAACACATGCATGATTGATTTCCCTGTCTGACCAACTTTTATCAATTGATAGGGGCCTAGAAAATGGGTAACACTATCATCTTGGTTAAGGATTAACATTATGTTCACCATTTTTTATTTCCCTCAAAACATATTTTCTAGTTAGGAATCCCTATTTCTGAATGGTTTCCAATGTATTTGTTTATGGAAATGGAAACAACCAATGATTCTAAATCCAAAGGCACCTACTATCCAATGTCATGTGTTCATTAGGTGTTTTGAAAAATACTCTATAGGACTCGCATCTCTCAAGAGGATGGGAGTTCAGTCTTATCACACCTTTTTGGGGGTAATTAATTTCTACTCAGGGACTCTCTTATATATTTGAGATATGTTCATGGATCATTCTATAATTCCCATGTATTAAGTAAATCATCCCAAAATTGGATATTGGTTATTTTCATGTTGAAATTATGAATCATTTGCATGTATTCGAGGCTATTCATCAATGGATATATTTATAATAATTTAAGGTTCTCCATCAATTGTATCCTCTTATATACAAATTAGATATTATTTTTTGTTATTATGAAAATGATAGTTTTAAAGCCACATAGAGTGGTTATCTATAATTTATTTTCATCCAGGTAGACAAGAATTATTCTGGGGTTTATCATCATCTAGGGAGATGAAATGTTACTATGTAGTTTATTTTTATACAAGAATATGGAATTTGTTTTGATGTTGGGATCAAGCCCAAAAATGGTAATCCTACTTATCCTTGTGAAAGTAATCAAAATCCATGTAGTTTGATATCGCTTGATGGGAGACATAATACCTTTTATGGCTATGTGATAAGGACCCAACTATACAGTTTAACGTCATGTGGCAAGGACATCTAGGATGAATGTTCCTAGTCAAAGTATGGTGTTGGACTTATGCCTAGTATCCCATGGAACATGGAAGAAATATTAGCTCCCATGTTGAATTAGAACCCGGTACGAATATGGTCCTTAGAGGATAGGGTTGATTTGATATATTGGTTTTGAACCTCAAAAGTATTTCTATGTATCCTTTTTAGATGGGAATCATAACCCACATTTCATGGTACTGCTTAATGGGACACATCATACCTTTTAAGGTCTTGTGATAAAGACCCAACCCTATAGATTAATGTGATTTGGACATGAAATATAGGTAGAATGTGCCTATTCAATGCTTTTTGTGGTACTTATGCCTATGGAGACCATTACACTTGGAAAGAATATGAGCCCACATGTTTAATTAGTCCATGTTATGAATATGGTGTAGAGTGGATTGGGTTAATTTGGAGTATTAGGTTTGAACCTCAAGGAGGCTTCCTACTTATCCTGTTTGGATGGGAACCAAATACCAGGTATTTCAGTAAGTGTCACAATGGAGTATGGACCATTCAAAGAAATAGGTTAGGGATTACTTATAAAGAGTATTTCATTGTAACAGGGTCTATGAGATATATCTTAACACGTAGTGATTTAGGGAGGATTAATTCAGGTCTTTCTTCAATAGAGGATTCATGGATTAAGGGAACTATAGTTGGACTCCTAAGGGGGATGTCTAGTGAGCTCGGTCCCTAGGTGAAGGCTTCCTATGTATCCTGATTATGGTGTGAATTAGAGTTATCATAGTTCAATATGTTCATTGGATTGTGTGGATGTCTTGATCATTAAAAACCTCTAATCCCACGTGATTCATGATCAGTGTGAGAAACAAGAGGATGTGAATGATTTAACAAACCACACACACTTTTCCTCTTCCACTGGTGGAAGAAGTTTGGCCTATGGAGGAATAAGTCATGGTGATTGTGGTAGAGATCAAGGCTACAGTAGAAGAGGATAAAGCAACAAACCTTTACTCTCTTCAATTTACATTAGAGGAGGTTCCAATGTAAGGAAGAAGTGAAGGTGATGGAAGTAGAGAGGAGTGATACTACAACCTCTTATGTAAAAGGCTAGGGGATTACACTAGGATGGATTTCCTTGAAAGGGTCTTGTAATTCAAGGAGGATATCATTCTCATGGAAGGGAAAAGAATGTGTGATCCTCACTCTTCCTACTGGGGACCAGAGGCTTTGGATCATGGGGATGAGAAGGGGAGGAAAGAGTCATATCCCCGTAATCCAAGACCAGGAACTCCTCAAATATGTCTCTCAGGTAAGGGTCGATGTGACCATAGATTTCCAACTCCATGGACACCCTAAAGATCCATAACCTTTTGAAGGAAATGTATGGAAAACCTCTACCCATTGATATGATAATCCAAAATGGGATACATGCTGATGTGCCTTTATGATAGGTTTGATGAATCAATAGGTCATAGAGGAGGTTTCAACTTGGTCTCTTTCAAAAAAGGGTTCCAAAGAAGAATACATCTCTCTATGAGTGGTTTTAAAAGAGGGTCTAAAGGAAAGAATGCATAGGTGGTCTGTATAGGTATGTCATGTAGGTATGCCATTCAAGTACATGAAAGAATTGAAAAATTAATAACATGGGAGGGATAAGACTTGTAATCATGATATGTATTGGTCAATGGACTCATGAGACAAAAACACTTGTGTGAGGTTTTAATAGAAGCACCATGGGTTCCCCTTAATGTCCATAGAATAGTCCCAAGTATGTATTTTCTAAAATAAAGGTCCTTGCATAGGTGAATTATTCTTATAGAAGGAGGGTCCTCAAACTAGTATCATGTGTTTTAGAACCTGAAGGGACTATGATCGTGTTTTTCCCTTTTAGTTATCTCTTCTCTCATGCTTTAGAGAGCTTACTGAGAAAATTAAGGGGACTTGGGTGAAGGAGATATGCAATGAGAGCTTCAAGAATTCTTCTGAAATTTTTAGTTGTTGAAATATGAATCCCGAGGGTCTTATTTATAAGCTGGGATGTGAACTGGTTGAAGGGAGTTTGTATGTGTAGGTCCAGGGTGTAGCTCCTCCATTCAGATCCCCCGTGCTCTGGTGTAAAAACTACACTACTTCCTAGGTCGCCGGTGAATGTCCCCGATATAGGTCCTTTGCATAGGGGGGCTGCGCCTTCTAAACTTCACGGTTATGACCAGTGCTAGCCTCTTATTGTATAGGTGTACCACATAGGTGGGTATCATTGAACCACCTTGGAGAACATACTTCTATACCACGGGTGATGCACCCTTGCTCCACAGTTCTGGGTCACTTTCACGCTTCAGTCACATCCATCAAAATGATTCCTTTGTGACCATCACTGAACCCCATGAAAACTAAAGAGCCACACCATAAACCTTTTGAGTCTGATCGAGGTATTTTTGGGTTTCAGTATATAGACATCCAATTAGATCCTTCATCTATAAAGACAAATTTTACTCAAACATATCTGTAACAGCCCAAGATTTTATAAAAAAATATATTCTTTTTAATTTTATTAATGTCTTGTGTTGTACGCTACACCAAAAGGAGCTTGCACAACACGCATCCTTGTCTTACCTTGCATTACACGCAATCGCGACCTTCCTCGATAGCGTGTGTAATACGCAATACCGAGTTTCACTAAACAACGATGTGCTATTAAAATATTATTAAAACTAGCCGTTATGAATAGTAATAACCACTTTTTAAAATTCTGTAAATCTTATTTTTCAAAATGAACTTCATTCTTGGATTCGGAGTATCGATTTTAGCCTAAGGTGAAATTTTGGTACTTTTCGGATAACTTTCATATTCTGATGAATAGTGAAAATTACTAAATTATAATTAAAAACAACTTTTTTAATCGAAATAATTAATAGTGATAAATTATTAATTTGAGTGGTTTTAAAGTATATTTAGAATATATTTTTACAATTTAATACAATGTTGGTCATTGGATGTAATTTCACATTTAAACTAGACATAAACAAGTGTCAATCTTTTGATAGATATTGTTTCTTAAAAAACACGCTATTTGTTTTAACAGCGGGATTTAATTATAAAATTAATTAATGCAACTTTTATGTTATGAATTTGGTAAAATAGACTTCATTTTTGAATTCGGAATATGAAATATAGCTTGGGATGAAATTTTGGCATTGTTCTGAAAAACATCAATTTTTGATGAATAGTGAAACTACTAAGTGGTAGGTTAAAAACTGAATTTTGCATAAAACTTAATTTTACCGCTTCTGTGAATAGAATTTCGAAAATCCGAGAGACACGGTTAATATCAAGGACTAAAATGTGGTTCAATGAGATGAAAATAATTTTTTGGTGAATAGTAACTTTTTACTTTTTTTTACCACGGTTAATAGTCAATAGGGTAACTAAGGGTAAATATGATATTAATATTACCCTAACACATGTCCTAATTCTATTGGACAAGTGTAATTCGACCAAAAACAAACTTAGGAATAAAATATGACCATTTAGGCCCACTTGGGTTAGATTAGGACATTTATTATTAATTTATTTAAAGAAGGGTTAAAAGAGTTAAAATCAAAGTTTATTTACTAAAACATTTTTAATATGGGGTTATACATAAGATAAATTCGATTGTAAATATTCATTAGAAAGCTAAAAAGATTTACTACATTATGGTATTTTATTTGTAATTTTTAGACATAAAATAATTTAATTTATTTATGACACAACGATGATGCAGTAATTATCTTATTAATGAAATATTGACATAATTGATGTTATAAACACCAAAATAAATGTAATTTGAGATTTTTTATAAATTACACTAATTTTCTAGGTTACTATGATATATTAATGTTGATTTAATCAACTTGGTTTGAACATTTAATTCTGTTATGACTTTCACAAAAATCATATATCAAATAGTGTCAAAATTGACACAAAATAGTTTTTAAAACAAATATTATATTATTAATTGTTATTGTATTCCTAAAAATCTAAGGTTCGGCCGAATGACTTAGATAAGGATATATATATTAATAATAAACAATTTGGGGTTCGTTTGGCATGTTATAGTAAGTTTATTAACCATATAGTGAAAGAAAACAAAAATACATGGTAAACGTTAAATTATTTAACTTAGAGTTAAATCTAATTGATAAGGTTAAAATAATATCCTAAACTTGTCTAAATTCTATTGGTTGATAGGATTTCGACCCATCCCCACCTTAGCTTCGAAATAAGACCCTTTGGAACCATTATAAACCGATTTTGACTTTAATATAAAATAATATTTTGAGATATTCCTGAGGTGCTCCTCTCCTCCCTTATAAAAGGACACCTCCTCCCCCTCCTCCTCACACCAATTTGAGCACTCAAGCTCGGCCAAACCCCGCCAAAATCTCTTCTCCACTTCCCTAGCAACATCCTAGAGGTGCTGGTCTTCCTCAAAGACCAATTCTAGTGCCCTAAGAGGAGGTCTCAAAGAGGCACTTCAAAGAAGAGGTAATTACCGTTACCAATTCTTTCATCTTTATTTCTTCTTCCACTTCTTCTTCTTAGGTTGTTTCATTATGAAGTAATAACATCAGTATCACTCATATACTGATATGTTATTATAAGTATGAAACAACCCTATTTCACCATCTATCCATCCTACGGAAAAAGAAATCACCGCGCGTGCGTACGTACGGAATACCGTCTCCACGCCGTGGTGTAATCTATTTTCCACCACCACCTTACATGGATGGGTATAATGGTGTAAAGAAAAACTATACATAGTTATTACAACATCATATTGATTCTGATATATTGTATAATCCACTCCAATTCAATTCAGTATTTATAGAAATGATATCATCGCTCGTGCGTACGTACGGAATACTATCTCCACGACGCGATGAGATTCATTCTCCATGTTAACCATTTAAGAATGATTATAATGTATATATAAGAAATAATAATGAAATATATGACATTATAAAGCTACTGGATTTATATATATATATACATATGTATGTCATCTACTTACTTCCATTTCAAGACAATAAGGAAAGGAAAACAGCGTTCATGCGTATGTACGGACTACCGTCTCCATGAACGGTGTTTTTCATTTTATTTATCTACCTATTATATATATATATATACTGAATATATATGATATATAAATCATATTTTATATTCTGGAAGTAAGTAAATCATGATATAAGTAATAATGATGTCAAGAACAACAAGTCAAAACACCTACGATAAATGAAACGATTTTACCCAAAACGCTTCTTTAACATGGAATTTACAAAAGAACGGGTAATATAATGTCATAAGTGAACCATATATGATATCATAACAATGAATATGATTCTGTAATAAGTCAATAACATTATTTAAATCATTATACATGAGGTTTGGACACTTACAAAGCAAGTCGGACCTAAGGTAAGGGAAATATCACAATCTCATTTTTATCCGAGATTGTTTATTCGTAAGTATTTACTGGGGTGTATTTTATCATCCACATCCATGTTTACTCAATATGTAATATTATTTCCATCCACCTAAAATTGTTTAAACCCATTTTTACCCTTCGTTGAGTTTTTAGTAAAAGAAATGAAAGGAATCTTTTGTCGTTTTTCGTACGAGGTATTTTTTTAACTTTTTCGACAAAAGTACGAAGAATGTTTTTTTAACTTATACGGCGTGAACGGATTTTTACGGTTTCATAACGCCTCATTTTCAAGAAGATTCGTTTACAAGATTGCATGATTATTTTCAACAAAAAACCCTTATCTTTTAAAGTTGCATTGAATTTTTTGAAAAGAAAATGTTTTTAAAAAGAAAGGATATTTTCCTCAAGAATTCATTTCAAGTGTTTTTTCAAAACTATTTTTCATCTAAGATGACATTATTTCATATGTGTATGTTTCAAGTAAAATTCATCTATGATTTAAATGGTTTCAATTTTCTTATGATGAAATGATATCAATTGTTTATGGATTATGTTATGATGGCATGATGTTTAAGAATCCCATTTTATTTCATGGGTTATGCTATGATGTATGGTTTATGATTTTGTGGCACACATAAGAATGGTATCATTATGAGATGGGTGGGACCTATATCTCCCTCCAATGCATTGGGTAAAGATTTCATATCTCATGAGATTGACATGGCTGGAATGGTAGGTTATACCGGTTCAGTGAAACAGGACTGAAACGAGTATTACTCGATTCAGAAAGGGACTTTGTCCACTAAGATAGTCTTGGAAATGAGTCTTGACTAACAAGAAATTATTCTCTATGATTATGTGTGTATGCCACAATGAGTAATGTTTTAAGATATGGTTTCATTTTCACTACTATGATTTTTCCCATGTTATGAAATTATGCTCTCTTTTACAGGTTAAGATTTCCAAAAATGTTATGTTCTTATGAAAATTATGTGATTGATATTTCTTTTGTTTACCCTTACTGAGCATTTGAGCTCACCCTTTTATGTTTTCTTTTCCCCAGGATATAAAGAAAGGTTTTAGGTAAAAAAAAGGAAGATTTTTGTGGGAGATTTTGATGATCTTTCACCAGGATTAGAAGTTTACATTCCGAGTTTCCAAAGACACTAAACTATTACGATCCTTGTGTGTATATTTTTGTTATGTATTAAGTATTCCGCAAAAGTAATGTAATGTTCATGTACGTTAGGCTTCGGGTCTCTACAGTTGGTATCAGAGGCAAAGGAGGTAGGAATGTATCCGATCCTTGGGAACTCTCACATGTGAGCGTTGGACGAAGCATGGCTCTCCGCCCAAGGGCTTCATGAGGAAATGGCTGCCAATGGGGATGGTGGTGTGTCCCGCCCAGGGGGTGTAGCCACCCATGGAGTGCCCTGATAGGTATCAATTGTAGTCCACTGGAAGTAATTCTAGACCGCTACAGTTGGTATCAGAGGAAAGGTTTAGTCAACCTTTGGAAACTAGGATGTGAGAACGTTAGTGAGATCCCTAGAGATATTTCTAAGGTATGTCTAGGGATGTCCCTAAGGATAAGTATACGTATAAGATACAGTCCTAGAACTACGGTAACGATCTTAGAATTTAACCTAATATGTTAGATATTGAGGGTGCTCCCCCATTACTATGTTGTCTTCCCTATCATGATTTCGCCTCTCACAAAATTCTTTTTGTGTTTTAGTTAATGGAGGGAACCAGAAGGAATTCGGTTAACATTGAATCCAATGGACAAATTTGTGACTATGAGCAACAAAATTGTGTGATGCCTAGAGATAAAGATATTGTGATTATGCCGAATCAGTCATCACGATATATGATTAACAAGGTGAAATTTAGTGGTATGACTAATTCATCAAAGAAGAGGAAGATAAACTATTATGCATGTTCGCATGTTGAGGATCATAAAGAAAGGAAGATTGAGATTTCTAAAGAAGGGAAGAAGAACCTTGAGGAATACCTCAAATGGAGGGACCGATGTTATCTGTGTGGAGAAAAGGGTTATAGAGTGACAGATTGTTATGGAGTTCAATGTCTTATTTGTGGAGAACATGGGCATTACCCAACTCAATGCCCTGACCTAAAAAGATACTTCTAAATCAAGGAAGGAATTATTCCAGGACAGTCATTGAAGTGGATGGACTGAAGTGTTTATGTATTGGTATTCAAGAATAATGTTGTTGAGGTACTTTTATGGTGTATTGGAATATTTATGTATTGCTCTAATGTGGTATTCGAAGTGATTGAGGTGTTTTTGGAAAAAAAGATGATATGCGCATAATGAAGGGAAAATGAGAAAATGAAATATTTGACAGTATTCATGAGCTCATGATTGATATAAGGACTAAGTGATATCATGGTTTGAGTATATAGAATTTTGAGGATTTTGGTATGTGGAAAGTGTTAACTTTTAACTGCACTCATGTTTTCACTAAGGTATTCAAGTGAATACACGATTAAGGACTTTGAATGTTTGGAATGTGACCAACAAGACATATCTTATGATATGTGGGGATCAACGACAGTATTAAATCTCTGGTAATCGATGTCACTATATTATGAGAGTGGACTGCAGTATTATGTATAAGCCTAAAGATTAGACTGGATTATGTTGGACATAAGTTAGTATTGTTTAAGGATAGAAGATTTTCGATATTATTGATGGGATGTTATAGTAATATAGTTTTAGAAAAAGGACAACCTGCTGGACGGGCGACAACCCATCGCGTCGGACAAGGCTGTGGAAATTGAACCCACAACCGAAGTGCGACTGGCCTTTATCGCCTACCACTGGCCTACAGGAAGTCCCTGTTTAGTAGAAACTAGTTTTATTATATTAAGCAGTATGATATATGAAGTATAAGTCCATTTTAGGAACCATATATGATTAATCCCACTATAGATCGACTTATGTATATAAATTTTGCTAACCTTTTGAGACAGATGGAATGACCCGTCATTCTATCACATGATCTGCTAACACTTCACGAATAAAAAATTCAACTTCATTTATTTAAGAGATGAAGTGGAAATTGTTAAAGGCACGAACAACAGTGAGATTGTATCAAAATAAAGTAAGTATTTATTCTAATTCAAATTTTCAACTTTAGGGAAATGATCTTGAAAACCAAAAATGTTGTCCTAGTTCTCTTATACCTGATGAATCAGATGGTACCTTATATCATCACAAATCTATGGATTTGTGATTACTGGCTTTTCCATAGCCATGTTCTCTACCACTCTCCATCAGAACATGATGGTTAGATTTCTCTTCCATATCCATATTTTCACCTATGTGGAAACCCAGTGATTAGTTTATTTGGGTAATCGTTACATTTCATACTTTAGTTTTTAAAGCCAAGTTTTGGTATTCCCTTTTACGATGTGGGTTTCTATTAAAGAAACTTTCAAATAGTAAACCATTTATAACCCCGACGAATTTCGCGGGCGAAATTCATTTTAAGGGGGGTAGAATGTAACAGCCCAAGATTTTATAAAAAAATATATTCTTTTTAATTTTATTAATGTCTTGTGTTGTACGCTACACCAAAAGGAGCTTGCACAACACGCATCCTTGTCTTACCTTGCATTACACGCAATCGCGACCTTCCTCGATAGCGTGTGTAATACGCAATACCGAGTTTCACTAAACAACGATGTGCTATTAAAATATTATTAAAACTAGCCGTTATGAATAGTAATAACCACTTTTTAAAATTCTGTAAATCTTATTTTTCAAAATGAACTTCATTCTTGGATTCGGAGTATCGATTTTAGCCTAAGGTGAAATTTTGGTACTTTTCGGATAACTTTCATATTCTGATGAATAGTGAAAATTACTAAATTATAATTAAAAACAACTTTTTTAATCGAAATAATTAATAGTGATAAATTATTAATTTGAGTGGTTTTAAAGTATATTTAGAATATATTTTTACAATTTAATACAATGTTGGTCATTGGATGTAATTTCACATTTAAACTAGACATAAACAAGTGTCAATCTTTTGATAGATATTGTTTCTTAAAAAACACGCTATTTGTTTTAACAGCGGGATTTAATTATAAAATTAATTAATGCAACTTTTTTGTTATGAATTTGGTAAAATAGACTTCATTTTTGAATTCGGAATATGAAATATAGCTTGGGATGAAATTTTGGCATTGTTCTGAAAAACATCAATTTTTGATGAATAGTGAAACTACTAAGTGGTAGGTTAAAAACTGAATTTTGCATAAAACTTAATTTTACCGCTTCTGTGAATAGAATTTCGAAAAACCGAGACACACGGTTAATATCAAGGACTAAAATGTGGTTCAATGAGATGAAAATAATTTTTTGGTGAATAGTAACTTTTTACTTTTTTTTACCACGGTTAATAGTAAATAGGGTAACTAAGGGTAAATATGATATTAATATTACCCTAACACATGTCCTAATTCTATTGGACAAGTGTAATTCGACCAAAAACAAACTTAGGAATAAAATATGACCATTTAGGCCCACTTGGGTTAGATTAGGACATTTATTATTAATTTATTTAAAGAAGGGTTAAAAGAGTTAAAATCAAAGTTTATTTACTAAAACATTTTTAATATGGGGTTATACATAAGATAAATTCGATTGTAAATATTCATTAGAAAGCTAAAAAGATTTCCTACATGATGGTATTTTATTTGTAATTTTTAGACATAAAATAATTTAATTTATTTATGACACAACGATGATGCAATAATTATCTTATTAATGAAATATTGACATAATTGATGTTATAAACACCAAAATAAATGTAATTTGAGCTTTTTTATAAATTCCACTATTTTTCTAGGTTACTATGATATATTAATGTTGATTTAATAAACTTGGTTCGAACATTTAATTCTGTTATGACTTTCACAAAAATCATATATCAAATAGTGTCAAAATTGACACAAAATAGTTTTTAAAACAAATATTATATTATTAATTGTTATTGTATTCCTAAAAATCTAAGGTTCGGCCAAATGACTTAGATAAGGATATATATATTAATAATAAACAATTTTGGGTTCGTTTGACATGTTATAGTAAGTTTATTAACCATATAGTGAAAGAAAACAAAAAGACATGGTAAACGTTAAATTATTTAACTTAGAGTTAAATCTAATTGATAAGGTTAAAATAATATCCTAAACTTGTCTAAATTCTATTGGTTGATAGGATTTCTACCCATCCCCACCTTAGATTCGAAATAAGACCCTTTGGAACCATTATAAACCGATTTTTACTTTAATATAAAATAATATTTTGAGATATTCCTAAGGTGCCCCTCTCCTCCCTTATAAAAGGACACCTCCTCCCCCTCCTCCTCACACCAATTTGAGCACTCAAGCTCGGCCAAACCCTGCCAAAATCTCTTCTCCACTTCCCTAGAAACATCCTAGAGGTTCTGGTCGTCCTCAAAGACCAATTCTAGTGCCCTAAGAGGAGGTCTCAAAGAGCCACTTCAAAGAAGAGGTAATTACCGTTACCAATTCTTTCATCTTTATTTCTTCTTCCACTTCTTCTTCTTAGGTTGTTTCATTATGAAGTAATAACATCAGTATCACTCATATACTGATATGTTATTATAAGTATGAAACAACCCTATTTCACCATCTATACATCCTACGGAAAAAGAAATCACCACGCGTGCGTACGTACGGAATACCGTCTCCACGCCGTGGTGTAATCTATTTTCCACCACCACCTTACATGGATGGGTATAATGGTGTAAAGAAAAACTATACATAGTTATTACAACATCATATTGATTCTGATATATTGTATAATCCACTCCAATTCAATTCAGTATTTATAGAAATGATATCATCGCTCGTGCGTACGTACGGAATACCGTCTCCACGACGCGATGAGATTCATTCTCCATGTTAACCATTTAAGAATGATTATAATGTATATATAAGAAATAATAATGAAATATATGACATTATAAAGCTACTGGATTTATATATATATACATATGTATGTCATCTACTTACTTCCATTTCAAGACAATAAGGAAAGGAAAACAGCGTTCATGCGTACGTACGGACTACCGTCTCCATGAACGGTGTTTTTCATTTTATTTATCTACCTATTATATATATATATATATACTGAATATATATGATATATAAATCATATTTTATATTCTGTAAGTAAGTAAATCATGATATAAGTAATAATGATTTCAAGAACAACAAGTCAAAACACCTACGATAAATGAAACGATTTTACCCAAAACGCTTCTTTAACATGGAATTTACAAAAGAACGGGTAATATAATGTCATAAGTGAACCATATATGATATCATAACAATGAATATGATTCTGTAATAAGTCAATAACATGATTTAAATCATTATACAGGAGGTTTGGACACTTACAAAGCAAGTCGGACCTAAGGTAAGGGAAATATCACAATCTCATTTTTATCCGAGAGTTTTTATTCGTAAGTATTTACTGGGGTGTATTTTATCATCCACATCCATGTTTACTCAATATGTAATATTATTTCCATCCACCTAAAATTGTTTAAACCCATTTTTACCCTTCGTTGAGTTTTTAGTAAAAGAAATGAAAGGAATCTTTTGTCGTTTTTCGTACGAGGTATTTTTTTAACTTTTTTGACAAAAGTACGAAGAATGTTTTTTTTTTAACTTATACGGCGTGAACGGATTTTTACGGTTTCATAACGCCTCATTTTCAAGAAGATTCCTCTACAAGATTGCATGATTATTTTCAACAGAAAACCCTTATCTTTTAAAGTTGCATTGAATTTTGTGAAAAGAAAATGTTTTTAAAAAGAAAGGATATTTTCCTCAAGAATTCATTTCAAGTGTTTTTTCAAAACTATTTTTCATCTAAGATGACATTATTTCATATGTGTATGTTTCAAGTAAAATTCATCTATGATTTAAATGGTTTCAATTTTCTTATGATGAAATGATATCAATTGTTTATGGATTATGTTATGATGGCATGATGTTTAAGAATCCCATTTTATTTCATGGGTTATGCTATGATGTATGGTTTATGATTTTGTGGCACACATAAGAATGGTATCATTATGAGATGGGTGGGACCTATATCTCCCTCCAATGCATTGGGTTAAGATTTCATATCTCTTGAGATAGACATGGCTGGAATGGTAGGTTATACCGGTTCAGTGAAACAGGACTGAAACGAGGATTACTCGATTCAGAAAGGGACTTTGTCCACTAAGATAGTCTTGGCAATGAGTCTTGACTAACAAGAAATGATTCTCTATGATTATGTGTGTATGCCACAATGAGTAATGTTTTATGATATGGTTTCATTTTCACTACTATGATTTTTCCCATGTTATGAAATTATGCTCTCTTTTACAGGTTAAGATTTCCAAAAATGTTATGTTCTTATGAAAATTATGTGATTGATATTTCTGTTGTTTACCCTTACTGAGCATTTGAGCTCACCCTTTTATGATTTCTTTTCCCCAGGATATAAATAAAGGTTTTAGGTAAAAAAAGGAAGATTTTTGTGGGAGATTTTGAAGATCTTTCACCAGGATTAGAAGTTTACATTCCGAGTTTCCAATGACACTAAACTATTACGATCCTTGTGTGTATATTTTTGTTATGTATTAAGTATTCCGCAAAAGTAATGTAATGTTCATGTACGTTAGGCTTCGGGTCTCTACAATATCATTTTGTGTCTAAGTGAATTTCACATCATCAATTTTATAGAGAAGTGCACAGAAAACATTTAATGGTTTCTACACAATTAAATGATTTTTATTTTTATTTATAATCAATAGATAACCAATGAATGTTTTTAAATTATATATCTTTTAAAATTTAGTTAGTACCACTCATAACTTCCAATTAAACAACTAGGTATACTTATCGTAATAATATTTTAATAATATCTCACATTTCATTTAACATGATATTATATTAAACACAAGCTTAAAATACTATTGTGTGTAAAATAATAAAACCCATTATTTCGTTTAATGTAAGAGATTGAAGAGATTGAATTTTATTTAAAATAAATATTTCTTAAATACATGGGGTTTATTATTTTATTCTAATCTTGGTGTTGTGTGTCATCCTTAAAATAAATTCCATATAACCCAAGAAAATGCATTATTTTTTTCTACACTTGGTCTTTTATGTGACATAAGAAAACTCACTATTACGTGTAATAAAAGATATCCAAGAGATATATTTTATTTAAAAAAAAAATATATCATAAATATTCAGGGTATATTATCTTATAATCTTGGTGTTACATTCTCCCCAACCTAACTGAATTGCATCCTCAAAATTTAGACTAAAATCCACTATTAAATAGTTTGATATTTGGAAATTATTTTGTCGAAAACAAACATCATTAGAATAATTAATAATATATTTTATTTACAAGGGAGGAATAAGATTTAAATGATCATATAGAATAATAAATAACTAGGTTTATAAGTAGGCTAAAAATGGTTTATGGAAAAGATGCAGAAATGAAATAAATATTTAAATAAATATAAATAAAGACAGAAGTCAATGATCAAAATAATGTTAATGATCAATGAAATGGTAAGGGCCTCAATACCATAAACTGAATAGGTGTAAAAAAGTTCATTAATATCATCATAAATGAATGTAATAGAATAACATATTATTTCAATATCCTTTTTTCTAATGATGAGGAACTCTTTTACTCTTTATGAAGACAAGGAAATATATATTCTTCATAAGTTTCTAATTCGTAAGCATAATTTAATTCGTTGGTTATACGGGGATCAATTTATAATTCATCCCTTACTTCAAGACATGAATATCCTAGAATGAATATTTTTTCTCAAAATACTAAAATTCAATTTTAAAGGATTGTTAAAATAATTAAAGAGTGACAAGACATTCTATCTGTCTCCAACTATCTTCCAAAAACAAAATGGTCTTCACAAGTTTTATAATATTATAAATTAATCACTAAAACTCAAATATAAAAAACATCTTTATTATTAAAATTTATTTTTTGAATCATTTTTCTAAAATATAATGACATATTAATCAGCACATCATGTAGGCTGGTGGTAGTCATGAACCCCTTATCGTCCTTCAGTCTTGGGTTCAAGCCCCATGGAATTTCTGAATGAGATGAGTTTTCCCCCAACATATGGGTTTTAAATTTTCAAAACTATATTATTATAATTCCTAAAACATTCGGAAACCAACATTATGGACATAATTTAAATACAATTTATCAACAAAAAACCTTTTTACTAACATTTTAATTAAAACTTATTTTTTCATAAAGGCCAATATTATTTTAAACTACTATTTCAATGTCATTAAGGATCATATAAACCCTAAAGGATATAAATACCATTAGACTTATTTCTATTAATAATAAATGAATTATTATTGAATTAAATTTTCCAAAAAAACATATTCATTAAAAAAATCTCTTTGAAAAAATACTAAATCAAGGTAGAATCCCATAACTTAAAATCAAAAAATGTTGTTTAATAAATTCAATGTATGATCATCCTTAAACATATACCCATGATGGAATGAATAACTCTTAAGTTAATTAATAAATATATAATTATAATATTCAACTTAATCTTTAAATGTTTCATGATTCTTATAAATGAAACACCATTGGAAAAAATAGTTCAAAATTTTAATCTTCCGAATCATAATACATAAATACTTCATTTGTTTTATTTCTTCATAAGTCTTTCATTGTCTAGGGTTTAACCTTAAAAGAGGAAACTTACTCAGATAACGAATAGGTTATCAACATTTAAGTCAAAATATTATAAATGGATCCCTTGAATATGATTTATTTCCTTTCATAACACTCATAATTCTTTCTCATTGATTTATTTCATTATATCCTTCCATTCCACACATAAAACATTTTCTAGTTCCTTTAAGATGCATTATTTTAAATATAATACACCTTATATTTTACCTAGGTTATTCATTTTCATCGTCTATCCAAATCCTTCATAATGGTTGTTGGTTAAATAATGAATTATCCTATGAATATACCATGAGAGGGTTAAACTAGGTGTGTATTAACGTTTATTTTCATTCACCAGGAGGAGATCAAGACAATAACAGTGGGATATTTTTTCAGTTATTACCCCTATCTATATCCATGGTAAAACCACATCCACTTGTAGTATCTTTTCAAGGATGTATTTTCAGAAAAAATAACATAATAAAAACCTTATCAAAACATTAGGATGTTATTATCTTCTTATCATCAGGGTATATCATAGTGTTATGAACCATAAACTATGTTTTACTAAAACAAGTTCCCAATGTTTCTACTAATCTTCCTATGATACTAATTGTAGCAACCCAACCCTAGAAGCTAGGATATGGTGTCTACTTAATTACATTATTATAAGATACATGGAACTGTATTCTAAAAGTCCAAATATTTTGTCAGTATTCTTATACTACATATAAAATCAATTATTTCATTAAATTTTAATGCACTGATTACAAAATAATTTTTTGAGAATAATATTATTCCCTCTAGTATATCCTTGAATTACAATCATTGTACACTTCATGGAATCCTCAGAATGGAAAAGAATAAGGTTGATCTATCATTATTCATATGGGTTAAGTATAATGGAAGTAATAATGGATAAATAATAAAAAAAATATAAAATAGTAAATAACTGAATACACATTCCATTTAATAAATAATTCAATAATGAAGTTAATACAAAGATAAAATCATGGTGAAAATAACATGGAAAATAATCAACATGGAATGTTAAATAACTAAAAAAATAACATTTAATCAATAGTGAGACTATCGTAATTGGATAATCCATAATCAACACAGAATGGTAAATAACTAAAAACACATGGCATTTAATTAATAACAGAGAATGAAAAGAATCTAGATAAAATATCATCATCAAAATATCATCGATAATAATGAATAAATTTTGGATGAAGTAAATTTTTAATTATTGGACATCATGTATCAAGAGCATGATACCTCAACCATTTAGACTTTTCACAAAAAAAATTAACACTACAAGTAAAAACAAATTTAACGTTAGTTTATAGATTTGTATCATGAGACCTACTAATACATCGAGGGGCTATATAATTCCAGTATCCAATGGCCACTGATGTTTTAAATTACTCCTCATATATTTAATAATCATTTTGTTTAATGAATAACTATTCCTCATCTTCAAATATCTATATTGGGTAAATGATATATATTTATCAATTTTTCCATAGTCAATCAAATAACTTTCAACATAAAATACTATATGTATAAATGAGGCATGGTTTAAAAACTTAACTTATCCACGATAAATAATGTTTTTTTTTATTTTTTAGAAATTTAATATCTAATGATTAAAAGAAGGTGAATATTTCAAGGGAATGTTAATGAATAAAAAATGAATCAAGAATGTTATTGTTAATAATTAAATTGGTCAAAACAATCATAAACCATAAATCTAATGAATAAGGATAGAATAAACAAAAAAAATATCCCCATCGGAGTAAGATTAAAGTGCGTTTGTCATTGATTAATAGAAAAACCATAAAATGATATTTAATAAGATTATTGAGGAAAATAACCTTTTAATTTTTGAAAATAGTTTTTTAAACATAAAAAATATTTAACGTACTTTGATATGAAAATTAACATGGAAACTAATAAATTATTATTCACAACATTTTTATGCTATGACATCATAAATTTCTATACGTGTTGTACATTTTAGAAGTAATATTCCATTGAGATTTCCAATAAAATCTAAATGGGTATTGTTTGGGAAGTGATGTGAATATTTCTTGGATTTTTTTTGTCAAAAGTTTAAATTGGTAAAATTGTATTTAAGAATTCAATTTTAAATGGGTAAAAATAATTCGAAATATTTCTTAAAAAACATGGGGTTGGAAGAAAAGATATTTCTATCAGAAAAGAGAAATGAAGTGGAATGTTCATAAAATAATCTTGTCAATTATTTTAAGTTACAAAGATAAGACAAATGGTACTAAAACATGAATATATCATGAATAAGAAGAATATAGTATTATTCAATTTATTATTTAGGAAATTATAAAATAATTTCATTCAACTGAAATTCAAAAATAAATAATCTCTATTAGAATGATATTGTCAAATCAACCGTTACAATGATCAAAATGTTGAAGTGAGAATTAATCAACGAATCAATTATTTCTATAAAATATAAATACATAGGAAAAAATTTACAATAAAACATAACAAAATCAAAATTCATTACACACATAGTCTTAAAATATCAATGGAAATGAAGAAGTAAGATAACATAATGAAAAAAGTGAGTTATGAAATTCTATACCACTTAGTAATTTTAATGTCTAATCCCCTTAGATTAAATACCTGAAATTAAAAGATAAAATACCATTAATTTCTAATTAAATCATATTCAAAATATCGATGGTTATTTATATTCACAATATTTAAGAAATTAGGTGCATAACATTAAAATATTCCTCAATGAAATGAAAAATAAACTAAATCGCTCACTTTATGATTCCTTTTGGTTGAATGTCATTCGAGCTCTTTTATAGTAGTTTTAAAAAGGTTATAAACATATACCACAAACATATTAATATTTATAATGTATTATATGACCCTTTTATGACATATTCTGATCCATTCATCAATATTCATTCAATATTTTCACCGTTTCAAGTGTTATTTTCCTTGGTTTCTTCGCGCATTAGGTGATGAAAGATCTTGATATTTTATATATTCTATAGTCAAATAATATATAGAATAATAATAATAACAACATAATAATCATATTTATACATCAATTATACTTCGTAAACAAATAATAAAATATAGTCTTGAAAAATGAAATATGTAATGATTATAGAGATGATAGGCCATATATTTGCATGGGTAATGTTTCCTTTTTTGAAAGATCATTTTAGAAGGGTGTTAAATGTTATTTAATATTTAAATAATGATCCTAATATAATAATAACCATATAATTTCTTTAAATACACACATATATATGTATATATGAAAGTGCACAGTCAGGATGACTGTATCATTGAGAATGGGAGGTGTGAATCAGTGATACATTTTATTTTAAGTTTCTTTCCAAGTGAATCAATTTTCCCCTCATGTTAAAGATTATAATTCATAATAAAATCAATTAAAGCACAAATATAAATTAAAATAATTATTTATAAGGTCATTATTCAAGAAGAATAGATACATCCTTGGTATGGTATAGAAATGATCCAATATCACAAAATAAATTAGGAAACAATCATTGGATTTGAATGATTAGGATATAAGATTTCACTCAAGTATCACTATATAAACAATCTAGTAGTTTGTGTTCACACTGTTAGAATAATAGGGTAATATAATATTTGTGTAAAAATTCATGTTACCTATTCATATTTTCAATTTCACAAATATATTCAATTGAAAACAATTATTCCATTTCATAAACATAATATGGTAAGAACTTTATGGACATTGTTAAAGAAAAACCATGTGTTTTTCCCTGCCCATTTTTTCCACTCTAATGACTCCTAGTATGATTCTCCCTGATATGATTCTTCCAGGTAAAATTATCCCCATTATGAAAGGTAAAAAATTTATATATTATAGTAGAAATTAATCGGAACCTCTTCAATTCTGAGTACGTAAAAATTAGTATGATTCTCCCTATACGATTCTTCCTCAGTCCAAAAATCCATGTACCGAAATCTAGATCTGATTAATCTATCCTAATATGATGATCAACCAAATACAATTGTCAAGTTGATTATGGTAATCTTCTGTGTATGATAATATCTGAGTATGATGATCATCTAAAGAAAAATTGTGATCTTATCTATTCATTTTCACTTTAATATCTCAAATAATTTTCAACAAATATCTCAATACAAAAACCCTCTTCTTTCTCGAAAAAACTCATAGATTCTCTCTCTCCTATGATGAACAATTCCTCAGTCATTGGAAAATTCCAATGTACTTTTCATCTTTTATAGGTGTCTATCTAGAGTCTTTGGTGGGAATACCAATTTTTTTCTGCTTATTAAAATTCACACTCATCTCAATTTCCTCTAAAATCTTGGGTGAATTTTGACATCATCAACACATCTTTAAGCTTCTTGATTATTATTCAAACTTCATCTCAAAATATTATTTTAAATTTTTAGTTTGATTTAAATTAAGAAGTCTGATTTTATGAATCCAATTTTCATAAAAAAAACACTATGTATCTATTGAATTTATATGAATAAATGGATACCACTTTTGAATACATAATACAATCATTATTTTGAATCTTAATCTCCCCCCTTGATAGTATATCACATGAAATACTTCACTACTTCACTTTTTCTCTTGACCCAGTTGAGATGAAGAAATTATTCGTCTCCAATTATCGTGATCTAGTTGGAAATATGAAATAATTGAAATATGTTAAAATGGATCTTGACCCAATTGAAACCCATAAAGTAATTCCACCCTCTTTTTTAATGGTTGACTACATTGTTGAACATTTTTTTAACATTAAAATTTTCATCGGCCTCATATCATCTTCATAATATTTCTTCATTCAAAAAACTATGTATGTATATTGAATTTCTATTTGGAATTAAATTCACTAGAGATCAGCTTCATCATCATCAAACATTAATTAAAAGGTATCATAACTTTCTATTCATTACATATTCTTTCTTTCATTAATAATCTGGTTATGATTTTCTGGGTATGATCATTCTAGGTAAGATCATTCTATGTATGATCATTCTGGGTATGATTATTTCTAATATGATATTATTGAGTATTATATTTCTAGGTACGATCCCTTTTCGATCAGATCCATATCATTATTCTCTTCCACCTAGATATGATAAATTAGGGTATGATTTTGAATAATTCTTCACCAGTTTCTTCCATCATGATTTAATTAAAATTATTTCAATTAAATTTTTATTTATGAGATATTAATCAGTAAAGCATTGTTACATTAAAATTTATCGTAGTCCTATAGATTATGATTATCCATCAAAAGAGTCAATTATTTCACATCGAATTCAGAGTTAATCTGATGACAATGTACATTCAGAAAGATACATTCTCAATGTGGTAGATTCAATCATTCTAGATATGGATCAATTTCCCATTAAGATATTTTCCTATTCTGGACCAAAGTTATGTCTAATTAGAGCATTTTCCTTCAAACATCTTATTATTATTATAATGGACTATGTGTGAATGATTCTTTTGAAAGTGCGAGTATGATTATTTTTAAATCAATGGTCAAAGCATTTTCCACAAAATTCAAAGTGAGTTGATTTCCATTTTATATTTTGTCTTCATCTTTATTAACAATAAAAGATAACATTTGAAAACAAACACCTTCTTCATCTTCTTGGTCCTTACAATCTCCCCCTTTGTATATTTTTGTCAATCGAGTTTCAAAAATCACTGAATATTGTATCTTCAAGAAATGGATTACATTTTAATAATTCTATGCCTACATTAGAAAAATAATTATTGGAAATAAGTATCATTGACAGAAAACCCATGCTATCAAAAGTTAGTGATTATAATTTTTTCCCTTATCCCTTTCTCATCCTCTATGGAATAAAAAACAATTCCTTTTCCCATAACCACTCCTACAAATATTTAGATTAATTCACTCACAAAACAATGGTGAATTCATAGCTTACACAGAAATCTCTATTTTAATATCAAATATAGTGATTTATGAAACAATTATACCCATGGAAAATAAAATCAAAAGGTAATATGAGATAGGGGACATAAAAACATACATAAAACATAGAGAGAAAGTGGTTGAACTCGCATGTTCAACCTCGATTTTGACAATGATTTCTTCAGTAAAGGTTTTGTAAAAATTTAAACAACTTGTTATGATGTTGGAACATATTCTAGTTTCAATTCATTCTTCTCTATAGGGTCTTTTATGAAATGATATTTTATAAAAATATTCTTTTAATGAGAATGTTGAACTGGATTCCTCGTGAGGTTGATTGTAATTTGATTACCACAACCTAAGAGTAAGGGAAACTTCACTACAACAATTAAGTCATCCAATTGAGTTTTCATCCACATAAGTTTAGTAGTGTCTTGAGTGGTAGAAATATTCTCAGCGTCATCCGTAATGAGTGTTACTGAATTATATTTCTTTCAATTCCAAATAAAAAAATTATTTCCTAGAAATAATAGTTCAGTATATGTGGATCTTCTATCATCAACATTTCATCCTCTATCAGCATCTGAATACAGAAAAAAATCAATACTATCTGAGCTACCATACCATATTCTGAATTCTTTTGTGCCTTTGATGTATCTGAGAATTCCTTTTCCAATAATTAAATGTTCTTCTTTGGAGCACTCTTAAATCATTCACATAAGGTAATATCAGAATCAATGTGGGGTCTTTAGGTATCCAAATAAATAAACTACTTATAAACATTCATAATTTACTCGAATAAACATATTTTCCTTCTCCATCTTGGAAAAACATTATTCCAACAAAAATAGGTGTGGAAATAGGTTTTGAATTTTCTATTTTGAACCACCTAAGAAGTTCCTCAGTATAGTTTTATTGATAAATAAAAATGTATATATCCAATTTATAGGATTTTTATCCAAATAAATTATTTTATTTCCCACATCTTATAAATTTAAAATACTATTTTAATTTATTTATAAAACTATTCACAATATTTTTTAACATTCTGAAAAAGATAATTTCATCAATATAAACAATCATAATGTGGGCATAATCTTGACATTATCTGATGTATATATTTCCATCAACACTTCCTTTCATGAAATTCTTATTCTAGCAGAATGTATCTAATTTCGAAAGTCATTCCCTTGGTGATTATTTAGGAAATAAAAATTATTTTCCAATCATCATATGTAACTTTCATTTTTTCAACTACAAATCCACATTGTTTTTAAATTTAAACAACACCCTAACAACCACCATCTAGAAATGTGGATTTAACCTCCAGTTGAAAGATCTTGTAGCCTCATTGTGTAGAAATGGATATAAGGATTCAGGTTATTTCCATTATTACCACTAGATTAAGGGTTCTATCAAAATGAATACATTCAATTTTTAATACACTTTTGACACCAATATTTCTTTGTTTTGTATCACTTAAACTTCTTCAATCATCTTGTTAGAGAAAACCCAATTTTTCTAATAATGTTTTTGTTTTCAGGATTCAGTACAAGTTCCCATGTATCATTGTTCTCAATATTATACAAATCTTTATTCATGTCCTAAACTCATTCAAGATACTAAAATGATTATTTCACATCCTTTGGATCCACTTTTGAATACAAAGAAGTATGTGTAATAGATTTTTTTTTGTTCTTTCCTGAACCTTCTAATGTTGATCAAAAGTTATATTCTGAGCTTCCAATTTATTCCTCATCATAGGATATTATTTTTAGGTATCCTCATCATTATTTGAAATAGTAGAGTCCATTTATTCTTCTTGAGTCGGTATACAATTGTCTTTATCAATATCATAATTTTTTTTCTTCAACTAGCTCAATTTCTTTTTCTATAAGAATATGTTTTTCTTTCTCACATATTTAAATTAATTACACATCAATAGAATCATCAATTATTTTTCCCTTTGTTGAGGCATCTATATCCTCTTCCATCTAGAGAATAGCCTAAACAGATTCCATCTTCACCTTTTAGCTTGAACATTCCATAGTTTCCACATTATTTATATTTAATAGACCCCTGAATGCATTAAAATGTTTCAAACTTTGAGTTTTTCCATAAAACAATTCATATGTAGTCATATCTGAATGGGGAATATAGAAAAAATGGTTCTGAATATAAATAGCAGTACTCTTGTCTTGCCTCCAAAAGTAATGAGTGAGGCCATGTTCCTGTAACACAGTTCTTCCCATTTCCCCCAAACTTCTATTCGTTCTTTTAGAAACCCCAATCTGTTGAAGAGTGTATGGGGAAATATACGCATGATGAATTCCATTATTCCCTTGAGAACATTCAAATTTTTTAACTTCTGTATTCACCGCCATTATCTATTCTCAACTTCTTCACTGAATACTCACATTCATTCTCATCTTTCATTATAAAACTTTTAAACATTATAAAATCAATTAAATTAGGTTTCATATACATTTTTTGATAAAAGACAGATTCTTTAATTGTGAAAATCAGCAGATGTACATACTCGAAGCCATGTAGGGAAATGGTCCAGCCGTAGCTGGTTGACATCAAAAGGGCTAGCTGCTTCCAGTTGAGGGGCTGCCTTGTTTCCTTCCCTTTTGGTAAAGGAGAAGGTACAGAAAGAAAAGAAGTGACGACTGGAGGGGATTTTTCTGATGAGGGGCCCAAAGGACTGAAGTCCGCCATCATTGAGGTTGATGGCATTGATAATGGTGAGGCAGTCAGATTCGATGATGATTTTGTCCCATCCACAGTCAACCGCGAGCATCATTCCAGCGAGGATGGCGACATCCTCAGCAACCACCAATTCCCAAAAAGCGTGATGTGCCTCATTTTTGGCTGAAATGATTTGACCAAGATGGTTTCGGTCCAGCAGGACAAGGGAAATAGGACCATCCTTGGGGAGAGCCGCATCCACATTAATCTTGAGAATCCCTTCCAGGGGTAGGCTCCAATGGGAGGAAAAGGAGGGGGTTTCAAAGGAAAAATGTTGTCCATGGTGGTCCTGTCAGCCCTCAAACAAAGAAGAGGCCCGTTCAATCCAGAATTAGGGAGGTTTGTGAACATGGTTAAAAACGACATCATTGCGGCGGACCCAAATGATCCAGGGCATGATGCAAAGAGAGCCCGCTTCAGCCGACGAGAAGGAGGATCACCATTGCATTAGGAGGGAGTGGAGGTTAGAGTCCAAGATCAGTGAGGTGTCTGAAGAAGAGTTCAATTTCTTCCAAATCTCATTTTCCCTTGGACATTGGATGATAGCGTGAAAGGGAGATTCAGGGATGTTTGGGCAGAAGGGGCAGAATTTGTCATTGGAAATATGTCGAAAGGCGAGGTTGCTCATGGTATAGAGGGTTCCCTTGCACACCTGCCACCAAAAGTGGTGGTTATTTTGGGGGACATTGAGTTTCCAAAGCTATTTCTAGGCCCCCATTACCTCACTTCATTCTTAGTACCAAAAGTATGTTGGTAACCGGATTTCACCGTATAGGCTCCGGAGAGGTCGTGGATCCAAAAGAGATGGTCAGGGCCGATGTCTGGAACACAGGGGATACTCTGGATAACTTTTTTATCTCTTTCCCTAAACCATGCATGTATCCGTTCCATGAACCACCCAAGCCCTTGATCGTCAAACATGCATCTAACAGTGGAATCTTCAAAGCCTGGTTGGGTAGGGGACGATGCCCACACACTTTCTTTATCGATCAGCCAGGGATCGATCCAGTTGTTAATGGTTGATCCATTCCCAATCCTCCAGCCCTTCCCTTTTCCCAGGAGACTACGGGCGCCCCAGATACTTCTCCAGAGGAAGCTTGGACGGGGTCCAAGAGAGGATTTGTGGAAGTCCTTGTGGGGGAAGTATTTTCCATGGAGAACCCGCGCACAAAGAGAGGATGAGGGGCTCAAAAGGCTTCAACCATTCTTAGCTAGCAGTGCGTCATTGATGTGACGAAGGTCCTGGAATCCCATTCCTCCCTCATATTTAGGTAGGAAAAGGTTCTCCCAGGCTATCCAGTGGGTTTTATTCTTCCCTTTATTTGTTCCCCACCGAAAATTGGTTGTGCGTGCATGAATCTGACTCATAACAGCAGCTGGGAGCTTAAGGAGGAACATGAAATAGTTGGGGATGGATTAGAGGGAAGATTTAATAAGGGTATCCTTTCCATCTTTGGAAATTATTTTTGGGGTCCAGCTTTGACAACATCAGCTGGGAGCTTAAAAAAAGTAATACGAGTAAAATCCACAATGGAAATGATGAAGTAGTTATATTTTTTGGATTAATATTTTCTCATTGTTCTGCAGATATTAGAATGAATCATCTCCATGTGTTGTTTTAAACTAATCTCAAATTACTTTGGTACAACCTTTGTAATTTTTCCTTTCCCAAAAAAGTGAAACACGAATAAATTCTTCCTAGAAAATAAGGAATGCCTCCAACACTATCTCTTTTAGATATCATTATCATGATTCTTTGACGCATGTGTCCTAGAATTTTATGCCATAATTGGTTCTCTTCCACCATACTCATATAATAAGTGTTTTTTCACCAACCTGAAATAAATTTCCTTTTACACATTGGGATCATTAAACAATATTTCCATATTCCTCACTTTCGCCAAAAAACCCATGTTTTTAAAGGTAAAAGATTTACCCTCATCACACAATTATGAAATACATAGCAGATTGTGCTTGATAACATCAACATACACGGTTTTCTTGGATTTCATCTTTTATTTCCCAATGGTGGATAATCCTATACCTTTGATTTTACAGTATTCTTCATTTCCAAATTTCATTATTACTTATTTAAAATCATTGAAATTTTTAAATAATTTCAAACCTCCCATAATCTGAGAAGAAAAACAATTATCAAGGATTCAAGGTTGTTCTCCTTTTTTAATTTACAATTCAGTTTCAAAAACAAGATCTTTTACTTATTCCAATTCTTTCTTCAAATTCATCTTTCGAGAATTATGAAGGGTATTTATTATGCTACAAGAAAAACAAAATATATTTTTTCAAGCTGTCTAGTTTGTTCGTATCTTTAACTATTGGTTTCCAAAGGTTGGAACCTATTTTCAACTTTTACTCCACCTTTCTCAATATTCTCAGACCTCTTTTTTAGGGAAATAGATCCCCTCAAAATAATCCTTTCATAACCCGTGGAATAAAAATAATATTTTTAGTTGAGATAACACATATTTTTTAATTTTTTGAATCCAACCTAATACTATCACTATCCATAGAAGGATTATTTTCCTCGGAAACTTCCATATTTCTTTAAAATGTGAATGTGTTTCTCAGCCACCTTCTTCTATTTCTTTTATGAGCCTCTGACCATTATATTATCATTAAGTGTCTTCCTTTTCGTGTGTTCTGTATTAGATCTAGAAGTGTTTAATGCTTTTCTATACTCATATTGGTTTAAAAAAATTTTAGACTCTTGGTTCTTTGAGACTTTTGAGTTCATGACAATGTTGGTCCTATACCCAAACAATAATTTCCTAGCATTTTTCCTTTTAAAAAAATCCATATTTATTCACATCCGTTAAAGGTATATTTTGTTGAAACTTATATTATTTCTAATTTTTATACCTTTCACCAATGTTATTGACATAGTTTTGGAAACTAGTGTTTCTCAATTTAGATTTTGAGAGTTTTTTCTAGACAAGTTCCAACTCTTCTTCTTTTTTCCTTCTACTTCACCCCTGGATGCTCATTATGATTCTTTTCCCCTTTGAGATATTTCATAAAATAATCAATCTCAACAACCAGCTTCACATTCTCATCATAAAAACATTCTTGATTTCTTATTGTGTAACATTCCTCTTCTTATTTTTGGTTTTACTTTTTGTGCCTTATAATATTTCTCAGATAATATTTCAATTATAATTTCAAATTAATTTTATATTTAGTTTCTTCTTCTTAATAACTATTACTTCTGAATTCTTTACCATTGAAAATTGAAAAAACAATTACGCTCAACACCATACTCAACTAATTTTTTGGATTCAGCATCATTGCCTTTTTCTTTTTCATCGTTAGATAAGAAGCTTTATCTTTTTGAATTGAAGAATCTATTATCTTTCCCCATAGAATAAAATTTTAGTTTGTTGCCCTGATTCTTCCATGATCTTCTTGTATTTATTTATTCATTATAACTATCCTCTTCTTTCTTTCTTTGTGGACAATTGGTAGTAAAGTGACTAACTCCTCCATGTTCAAAGCAATTAATGGGATGTGTCCCTTTGAATTCCCCTATACCCATTTTTACATTTTTAGAAAACAGAGATAAAATATCATCAAGATTTTTAAATACATCATTTTCAGAGTTATATTCACTAGATTCATCTTCAATAAGAATATTCCTTGAGATTTATCTCTTAGAAGACTTGAAATACATTTCTCTATCAGATTTTTTTTTTCAATTCATAGATTTATCGTTTATCATTTCATAAGTGATGAGAGTGATATGAAAACCATAAATAGGTAATGTTTCAGGATCTATGTCTTCTAATGAGGAAACTTTGTTTCAAGCTTGTTGGTAAGGATTATCAAAATATTTTCAAAAACTATCGAATCATCTAAAATTTTACCAATACATATGATTGTACTCACAACTCCATTAACCATAGTAAATAAGTCTCCAATATATCCATACTCACTCATCTACATGCCTTCATACACCAATCTATAGATTTTATGTTTTTAATTCCTCACATTTGAATTTAATTCTTATATGTTTTTCAATTTACCCTATATACCTTTGGTTTTGTAAATACCTTTCACCCTTAAGAATTTACTTCTAGAAATTTATAATAATATAACATTATTACCCATTCCATAAATTCTATAGAATCTTATTATCAAAAGAAATAAGAGGAATTATAAAATAAAGAGGAGGAAACCCATCTATTACAGATTCATTAACATCATATCCAATAGAAATAAGATAAAGAAACATTTTATCATATCACATATGATAATTCCTTCCCTCGAAAAATGGAATACCTTTAGAAGTCACAAAATTCAAATTCTCCATTAGGAAAGAATAGACGAAGGGATTTGTAAGAACCTGGATCTCCTTTTCTGGTATGTTTTCCTTTTTGGTCGTTTTTGAAGAAAATTTGAATTTTTGGAAATTTTTGAATTACACGCTGTGTACTTTATGAGTACATGACGTGTACTCAGTTACCGCGGGTAGCCGTGTGCTGACCTTATAGCGTCCTTGCACATGACCATGTGTAGTGACCTGGAGTCTGCCTAAAGCGGGGCTCAGTAAGGGTAGGTATATGCCATGTACTTCAAAAGTACATGTCGGGTACTTTTTTTCATTAAACGGGCCAGGGTCACGTTTTATTGACAGAAACACCTTATTTTTCTCCTTCGACGATTGAGAGCACTCATACGACTGCTTTTATTCCCCGAGCTCCTGATCAAGCACCTGTTCTCCGAATTAACCACTGTCGATTGCGTTGGGATCGCCTCAGTTAGCTCTTCTTTATGCTAGAGGTTCACTTCATGATTTTTCTTCTTTCTCAATTTATCCTATGTTGAATTTCATTGAATGTTTTGTTGATCTATGGTGTTATTGGGCAATTCAAGGCTCGAGGTTCACGTATTGTGATATCCCAACACTGAGTTAGGTGGTTTGTGCCTTTCTATTGAATGTATTTGAGTTATATGTACAATTTTTCCAAATACCCTTGAACAGGGTAGTGCGTGCTTATCGTTTTAACCCTATTAATTTCCATGTCTGCTAATATGCATGAGTAGAGGTTAATTAGATTCAAATAGGGTTGGTTTCTATGCCTTGTAAGTGTCTTCCCATGCATGTTCTGTTTACGACCATTTGGTCATGTTTAGCATGTTAGGATTCCTTTATGTTTTCCCACGCCTAGTACTGTAGGATGGAGGGGATATTTTAAATGACATGATTGATTTTCTGTAGACTATTATCCAAGTATTTATTAAGGTTTACTTTGTCCGTATTGCATTTTTTTGCTCGTTTGACTTACACAGGTCCGTGAGAACCTGTTGTAGTAGACTATAAGGGGAATTAACCATGTGAGCTTCCTCATAGAGTCTTTGACCACTTTTTACTATATTGGGAATTAACCATGTGAGCTTTCTCAGAGAGTCTTTATCACTTTTGACTATATGGGGAATTTACTGTGTGAGGTTCCCTAGAGAGTCTTTCTTCCTTGAACTATATGGGGAATTGACTGAGAGAGCTTCCTCAGAGAGTCTTTGTAATATCCTTGTTATTTGAACCAGAGGGGTATACTGTGTGCGCTTCCCCAATGGTTGCTTGTGTTTCTAGGTATGACTAGAGTGGCTAGGATGTGAGTACTTCCTAGAGGGTTACCTGTTTGTGTTTTCTTGCTGGATTAACTATTTACTTGATATATGAAAGTAAATGCTTTGAAATTGTGGACTGTTTACTACTGAGTACTTCCTTGTTTATTGCATCCAGTTATTTATTACAGGCCATACATTCACTGACAGTTAGGAACATATCTTGTGGTGGTTTCCTACTGGGATTTAGTCTCACACCCTGTTTGGGCTATGATTTTGGGCCTAAAAAGATTATATTTATGTAGGTATAGATAAGGGAAATTACCCTTCTTCTTTAGGTACTTGAGTGCTATGGAGCTGGATAGCAATGGACCAATCTGAGGCCTGTGATTCCAAGGAACTGTCATCTGTCTTTCTTTTGAAATTTGGTTTAGTAATGTTCGTATTCCAGCATTGTGATTTGTTTGGATGCTTTTCTAGACATATGTATCATGCAGCATTCACACACACACACACACACATATATATATATATCTCTGTGTGTGTGTGTGTGTGTGTTTGTGCTCCAGTTTATTAATTCTAGTCCTCCGTTGTATCCTTTTGTATGGATTATTACTACTTCTCCTATTGTATATCAGTTTTACTTTCGCTGTGTTACTCTGCCAAGGAGGGAATAGTTTCCCCACTATCACACCCAATGCCCTCGTTTCTATTCAGCAGCCTCTGGTGTTCGGGGAAATACACTTGAGGCCATGGGACCAACAGGGTATGGAGCACCTCTGGGCGGCATCCGAAATCGGGACGTTATAGGATCCAATCCCCACATACCAATAGAAAGTGCCTAGTCAAGGACATTGTATCACTAAGAGGGGGAGTGGTGAACCGGTGACACATTTTATTTTATATTTCTTTTCAATAGAAATAATTGTTTCCTCCTATTAAGGATTCAATTCCTTACTGAAAAATATTCAAACACACATCCACAGAAACACAAGTATTTACAAGATTTACTATTCAATAAAAATATATCTGTCCAATGTATGGTATGAAAATGATCTAATACTAAACAATAAACTGGAAAAAAATCCTTGGATTACAATGAGTAGCATATACCTTTTAACTTGTGTAGCAATATGTAAACAATTCAATAGTGAGTGTGCACCTAGTTAGCACAAAAAGGGAAATACAATGTTTGGGTAACAATAAATGTTACATGTGCTTCATTTTAGTTTCAAAAATATACACAATTGGAAAAACTCCTTCGATTTCTTACCCAAAATATTTTAGGATCTTGATAGACATTGTTAAGGAAAAATGAACTCTGAATTTCCCAATCCATTTCTAGTAGTCTGATTTGTCTGTGTATGATTATCCATGATACGATTCATCCAGGTTAAATTATCCCCTATAAAAAAATATAACTTTGAAATAATAAGATAGAAATAAATCATCACCATTTTAATTTGGGGTAAGGAAAACCCATTATTATTCTCCATGTAAACTTTTTCCTCAATCTAGAAATCCCAGTATGAAAATACTGATCAGATTAATCCTTCTCGATACTCTGATCAAACGAATATGATTGACAAGATGAATATGGTAATTTTCTGAGTGTGATAATTACTAAATACAGTGATAAGATGAATAAAACATTTTGATTTTGTCACATCACATTCACTTCAATATGTCCAAATAACTTCAACAAAAATCTCAATACCAAAATCCAGTTATTCTCCCTAAAAACATAGATATTATCTCTCTTCTAAGATCAATCCTAAAAAAAGTATGATGTACTTTTCACCTATTATAGGTGACCCTCGAATATATTTGGAAGGAATCCCAAATTATTCCTTCTTAATCAAATTCACCCTAATATCAATTTACCCTAAAATCTCAGGTGTATTTCGACTTCATCAACACTTCTCAATGTTTCTCGATTGTTCTTCAAAAATCATCTCGAACTATTATTTTCTATCTCTATTTCAATTTCAATTCATTAGTTTTATGTTCTGAATACTTTTTTCTTCGAAAAAAATATATTTAACCATTAAATTTAAATGAATAATTTGATACAAATTTTTAATGATGAATACAATCATTATTTAAAATGTCGATCTCCCCCTTAGTAGTACATCCAACAAACTCCTTCACTTCTTCACTTTTTTCTATTTACCTAGTGGAGATAAAAAACATATTCTTCTCTTCTTCTCTTGAACCTGTTGGAAATATAAAACCATTTATCATGTTTTAAATGGATCTTTACCCAATTGAATCCCACAAATTACTTCAACCTATTTTTTAATGGTTGATTACATTTCTAGTCGGATTTTATTATAACAATTTTCATGGACCACATATCATCTTCAACAGCTTCTTTCCTCCAAAAACAAATGCATGTATCATGACATTTTTCATGACATTAAATTAATATGATACCTATTACAACATTATATAACTTTAATTTGAATGTATCATAATAGTCTTTTCATTCCAACATCTTTTTTCCTTCACATCCTGAGTAAGAATTTCTTAGTATGATTTTTCTGGTTACAATCATTCTGGGTACGATCATTTGGGGTATGATCATTCTGTTTATGACCATTCTCGGTATGATTATTCTAATTACGATTAGGTTGACTATGATTTTTCTTGGTATGATAACTTTTCAATCGGTAGTACTCTTCCTTCTCTTACACCCAGATACGATAAATATGGGTATGATTTGGAATAATTCTTTTCCATTTTATTACATCAAGATTAAATCAAAGGTTCTTTAATAAACATATGATTAATGAGATATTAATTAGAAAATCATTGTCACAATTAAATTAATCATAGACATAGAGACACTGATTATCCATAAAAACCCACTTCTTTCAAATTGAATTCAGAGTGAATCTAATGACCATTTTCTTTCAACAAGATACCTTCTCCATGTGATCAATTCTCTCATTCCAGATAATGATCAATTCCTTATTATGATATTTTGCCATTCTAGACCCAATGCAAGTCTGATTAGAACCATTTCATTCAAATAAATTCTTCTCATTATGATATAAAAATAGAGTCTTATTTTTTTAAAAGAGTGAATATGATCCTTTTAAAAAAAATGGTCAATACATTTTTTACCAAATTAAATGTGCAGTGATATCCCTTTCATCTTTATTAGTAAACTTTTTTTTTCAAAAAAAACATTTGAAAAAAAAATTCCTCTTCAGCTTAGTCCTAAAAATATATATACCATCGATGTGGTGTGGTGATTAAAATATATTCACATCACTTCATGAAGGAATTTTCCCACAAAAAAACGAACCATGTTATCATCCTTCAGTGTAATAAATAAAAGAAATATTATATTAAAATAATGATAAATATTTCAAAAACATAATTATAGTGTTACTTGATTAACATATAGTCAATAAAATTACCCTAATCACACTCCTTTTAAGGCTTTAGTGATTCAAAAATCACATCACTTTGTGAGGCGGTAGTCTTAAGTACACACACGTGTCATTATCATATCCCCTCCAGAATAGAATGAATATATATATATATATGATATAAAGAATACATTGGTATAAATATAAAATATATATCTTATATCCATCATCATACCAAATTGTGGATGATGGTAATTGAAGAATGATTAACATCGTGAATGAGGCGACAGACTATCATATACCTAAATGATGATTTGATAACCCATTTGATGGAAGTGGATGTGGTGGAAGGTCTTGAAATTATTATAATAAAATAAGTATATAGAATATATAGGGTTAATTATATAAACATTGTTTAATAATAATTGAAGAATGTGGGGAAATAAAGAAAATAAAAATAATCATTGAATAATGTCGCATCTTCTTCGGGTGTCATCCTTAGTTTTGAAGCCAAATCCATTCAAGGTAGGATTTTTTTATAAAAAAGGATTTAAGGGTGAGTTGAGGGTTTTTTGGAATCTTTTTAGTAATTTATTTAATAAACTGAATAGATTTTAAGGTGTGAATTGGAGAGAAAATAGGGTGGCCTTTTATAAGTGTTGTGGGTGGCACACTTGAAATGTTTTGAAAACATTGAGTCAAACCAACATTTATATCATAAAAAAATAATAATAAATGGAACATTCGAGAACCTAGAATGGATATGGTCAAAATATATCCATTCCATTCGTGTTTTTAATGTTTTAGGTCATTTGTAACCATTATCCTCTATGTTTAACCCCCAATAAATCCATTTTTATAATAACTACAACAATTAATTTTTATTATTTTCACGATTCTTTATGGTCAGAATTAATTTTACCATATTATAAATTATAAATTATGATGATTAAAAATATATAATAAATTATTAAAAATTTGAATCATAAAATAAAAATAATTTAATTTAATTTTAAATTATGTGTTCAAAGCGTGATTAAACCGTATTTTAGAAAAAAATATTTTTTAGTTAATATTTATTTTACTCTTAAATGATATGTAATATTATTTATAACTAATTAATTTTTTTAGGATATATAGTTTTCATAATATAGTTATTATTATTGATAGTTTCCAATTTAATGGTTATATATATATCATAATAATAATTTAATAATATGTTTTGTTTTGTTTAAACATGATTTTTCATGAAATGCAAGATAAAGTTAGTGTTGTGTGTATGAAAACGTTAAATAAATATTTACTATAATGGAATGCATTGAAGTTATTTATTTTATTTAAAAATAAAAATATATTATAACGTTTGAGATTGTTATATTTTCTTACATTCATGGGGTTTCTTGTCAGAAAGGAAATCAAATACAATGTTCTTATTTTATAATTTCATGGTGTTACAAAATATATTTCACCCACCATTGAAGTTATAATTATTTATAGTCACTATGTATAACACATACTGTATTTATTCCACATGTTTTGGCTACTGGTACTCCAAATTTTTTCTTGGAATCAGTAATAATATATTCTTTAGAACCAACTGTTCATGGGTTAAATTATGTTTGAAAATAAATCCTTAGAAACCCACATCTACAGAATTATAATATCCTAGGTTGCTGTAAGAATTTAATTAATGAAATAAGTATGAAATAAAAAATCATAAATTGAGTATAAAAAAATAATTATTTTTTCAATTTCCTCATCCATGAAATTTATAAAACAATTGTACATATTTAGTGAGAAAATAATTAGGCCCAAAATGTTACTTTATAGATTTATAACCAATTATGAATGATTTAATATATACATTTAGAATATCAAAACTCTTCTAATCAAGGTAAAAATACATAATTATAAAAAATAATAAATTCAATGTTTATTTTAATAAAAAAAATTAATCTGTAGTTGATTCAAATAATCTTATTTAGGATATAATTGTGATGGAAATTTTTAAATCTAGGATGTGATTTTAATAATCCTTTTAGACAATTTAGAAAGTTATACCTTATTAAAATCATATCCAATAATTATTATAGTGTTTTTATTTTCCATACAAGTCACATATCGAGTTATTTATTCAAATACAGGGAATATCATCCCCAACATCTGATGATTTAAATCTATCATATTTTAAATAAGTTGAAATTAATTCATATATGAAGAACTAGTAAATCTTGAATTAAATGAAAAAAAATTAGTGTATATAGTACATAATTTATCCATACCACATTTATCATTATTGATAATTCACACAAAAAAACCAACAAACTACTTACTTATATTTCTATCTTTGGAATAATAATTGGAAGTTTCATCTCCCCCACTTTCATAACATCCCTCCAAGACATTAAATATATTCATTCCTCTACTCTATGAGGATATCTTAGAATGATTTTTCAATCCTTTTGAAACTCAAATAGTATTTACTTATATAGACACTCTTTGATCATTCATAAAATATAATTTTTTAAGATTCTTCCTTTTCATTCCATTCTTTATAAACTTTTTTGTAATCATAATAAAAAAATTTATTTCCAATAATCTGATACACCCTTATTAAACATGTGATAAATCTTGCTCACCATAATTATAATTATTTTGATCTAAATGATACATAAGATTCTATCATGTAGTGGTTGGGATTTAAATTTTATCTCTAGAATGAACTATAGTTGACATAATATTACTATAGGTATAAAAAAGTTTCCCCATAATATCTATGTTATTTTAATCTATATCTCTTTAACCAATTATCATATTGAATTGATATACCAGTATGATTAATATGATTTAACATTATTAGGTTCTTACTAACATCTATACTTGATTGGTTAATTTACACTACATAGAAATTATATCAATAACTATTCCCACCAATGGATCACTAGACAACTCATGTACCCCAAGATATTAAATACCATTAAAAAATATAAAAAACATCATACTTTTATGTTCTAAAAAATCAGATTGTTGAAAAAATCATTCCAATCATCCCTCACTATATATCTTTTAGTTTTAAAAACATATGACATTCCAAAAGGAATAATTTCGGATTTATTCTGTATTCCATTATCTATTTTAACAATATGAAATTTAACTATAGATATCTAGGGACATATATAAAAGTAACATATTATTAACATTATATTTTACATGAAATTACATATTTTCTTCATATGAAATATTATTATAATATTTGTCAAAAATCAATGAATTCCTAATCACCATAAGAAATTTTTCAAAACCAATATTTACTTAAAACACCATCATCATATCACACCAATATTCATAGTCCAGACTACTAAAAAGGTACATAACTATAAAATAATTTATCGGGAGTTCCAATTGTAAGTCCAGTCATGTCAAAAAATGGACCTCATTGACAACATATTAGTGCCTGGAAATATTAAAATGTTTCTCAAAAATTATGATTAACCTTTGATGAAAAACGTTTCCCAAAAAAATATGACAGGTTAAATATAAAATAGGTTGAATTATAGGGAAAAATCAACTTATAACATTTCAAAACACTCAATAGTTATTGTTTTTGATAGATAATAAATTCAAATAAAATTAAAAATGATTATAGTTAATCATAGATGATTCCATATAATCAGTGTAACAAATGTAAACACAACTGAAATATTATAAAAATAAAATTTGTAAGCTCAATGATAATGAAAAAAATGAAAAGAATTTTTTAAATATTAAGAACTACTATAATGGATATTATAAAAATGTAAACACATTCTAATCAAGGTTTTATTCACATTAACATAGTTCAACATGTGAATAATTGAACAAACTAAATATATCCTCATTTCAGGTTATGAATGACTTTGATTGAAAACCTATTGGAAGGTATTCTATCTTATTACCCACGAAATAAATTGATCTACTTGATCCGAAATATATTCATCTTCTTCATTAGTATCCACCAATCTAAATAGGTCAGTAGTATCCTATTTTGGTACACAAAATGATCCATGATCAACATGATCAGAAATATAATGATTAAAAATAACAATAAAAGATATTAATTTGAAAATACTCAATATATATAAATCATTTAAAAACACTTAGAAAGGAAAAATAAAATACACAATATCTCATGAGAACTATATAATATAGACTTAATAGAAATCAAAATATTTCAATGTCACAATTTATCTACATATCCCTAGATTAGGGTGTTGTATTTATATGTGATCCTATAGCGGTCAGATTTTGTAAACCTTGGTTTTAGTTCCAACAACATCATAATAAATAAATCTATCTTCTGATATATATCTTAACTCCCTATGTCATCTTATGAAATCAGACCGCATATTAAAAATAGTTCATTAAATTTTCATTAATAAGATTAAAAATCACAATATTTTCATCATTATTAATAAAAATAACTAAAATATACATTATGTTAATTAAAATTCATATTTAATTATATTATTTTTTTCAAAAAAAATATGTAAAGGATTCATTTTCATAACAATTGGATATTTCTTAAGTGTTATGTGAAAAGAATCTGATTTAATTTGAATAAGTTCTAAACTTACATGAAGAATTTTTGAATTCTGAGTTGATGCATAAAAATATAGAAAATGAATTATATAGGGATAATTTTCTACAAAAATAGAAGAATTGAATAGGTTTTCTGATTATCTATTTCCTGATATTTTTCCTAGTATGATACATATGTTTTTTTATTAATTTTCATCCTGAAATATATAAAAGTCATTGGATACATATGGTTTTCTCAAATGCTGAGATATTAATTTCTTGATGAGTTTAATTTAAATACAAAAAATTTAATACATTCTATTTAATAATTTTATTAAAAATAATACCATTTAAAAAACTTACATAATATGTAAGAGTTATAAAAAATTACAAATTAACCGTTATTTGGAAAAAATATGGATAAGACTATAATTTATCTATAATATGTAAGAATAAAAATTTCTTATGTAGGATTCATCAATCAGTGAACCAAAAATTAGAAAAGGAATAAAACCTTACATAATATATATGAGAAAATATTTCTATTGAATAGGTTAAACACTTAACTGAATTTCAGATGATGATTCTTTTCTAGTTTATATATCCAGAAGTTAACCCAAATGATAATACCATATTTAAGAGGATTAAATATCATAGATATTTGAACGGGGTATAATTCATGAAAAAATGGGTTTGATTATTTTTTATGATCAAGGAAGAATATTCCATGTAACAAACATTCAATTCAGGGGGAAGTTGATGACTCACTAACACTATGAAGTGGATTATTTCCCTAAGACTACTCATGAAAATGTGGTGATTGATGAGGGATTTTGAAGAATGTTTATAGAATAATTATATTGATTCATTTTATAAAATTAAATTTAAATGTTTTAAAGGAATTAATGGAGAATAAAATGATAGAGATGTTATTAATTATCATAAAAGGCAAAGATCACACTATTGTAAGTGAAGTGGCATTTTCACATTGAAATATGGAAATATATTCATGTATTGTAAATATAAAATATCTAAAGGTTATGATACTAGAATGTTTTTTCTGATAAAAATATCAATGAGATAGAATAATAAGTAAAAATTCATCTGATACATAGTTCAAAGAATGTATAAGCTATCAAAGATAGATAAATTAAATATATTCAGCGGATGATGTATTAAAGAAAGAAATTGAGAGGGATCAACTAGTAGTAATTAGTGCTAAATGATTTTCTTTGTCAATATGATAAAAAGGAAAACATTCATATGGTGAATGTGATGTTATCCAAGAACCCTATGTTCTTAATATTGAAGAGGAATATCTCATATATTAATGTTTTAATATCCTAAACTTCATTTAATGATTATTTATGTTTTTTTGGTGGATTTATATTTTCAATTGGTGACAAATTGTAAAATATTTCACTAATAGAAAAAGATTTGTTAATAATTAATAGGTTTAAATAAAAAATTTAATAAAACACTTTAAATAATCATAAATATTAGTAGAAATATTTTTGATTAAATTAAAAAATTCATCATGGACATAGTCACCCACATAGGTGGGAAACATTGTAAAAACCATGTGTTCCATAAGTGAATTTACTTCTCTATTTCATTTAGCAATATATGAGATATATCATTTTAATGGATTGAACTTTAAAAAGATAAAAAAAAATTATTTCAAAAAAATTGAAAACATAACAATAATTCTACCCCTCCACTTATAGTGGTACAATTTTTTCAAGGAACTATAGGACATCCAATTATTTAGTTACGAAATATGAACTAAGATGTGAAAATGATAAATAATGATTCTTGTGATGATTTATCTATTTTTAAGGAAGAATAATATTCTCTAAATATCTTCTATGAGAAGATTATTCCATCCTCTTTCATTTATTCAACTACATATTAATGAGAAAATGACCAACTCTTAAAGAGATTTCCCATGATGAGTTTATTGTTGGATGATCAGTGCTAATTTGGGAATCGATGAATACTGAATGTTTTGGAAATGATAATGGATTGAGTTTAAAATTTGTTAAATAAATTTCCATGTTGATGAATAATCACACGAGAAAGGTTTAATATATACTGTTAAATATATGGAGTTTGAGTTTTATCCACCTTTCTTGGGTGAGGTCTGAGTGGAAGAAAACATAAATTCATAAATGTTTTCTATTGGAATTTTATATGATTTTATTGTTCATTGGCGAGTTACGTATGTATTGAATCTTAGAATGTAAACTTTGATTCAATAGTTACAATGAACATTGGGGGTTGGGTTTTACAAGCTGGGTATAAGAATGATCCATGAGTTTCACACCATGGGATTAATCAATCATGGGTAAAGGTTTTCTAAATGATTATGACAATGTAGATGAATAAGGAAAAAAGAAGAGAATAATTGTGGCTATAATAAAATTAAAAATTTTAAAAGATAGAAATGAAATTTAATAATTGAGAATGGCCTAAATATTAATGAAGGAGTTAAATTGTGAAATAATTAGCGGACACAAAATATATCCAATAAGAGATGAGAAATTTAAATAGAATATTAAATCCATGTGATAATAATGTTAAAAGAGATAAATTATTGATAAATAGTGAAATGATTTGACTAAAATGGGAGGAAGGTTTTCAATATATTAAAATACTCGGTTGTATTGACAAATGAGAGATAAACTAATCTATGATCATAAATTCATGGATATTCTAATTGAATTGGGGACAAATTATGGTTCTATCTAGTTAGTGATTATTATCGATTAATTTGAGTTTAACTGAATGTAGTTGATGATAGTTTGGAGCTATTGACACATAGAACAAGATTCTTATAAGATGGTCTTCTCCTTGTTTTCATGGTTTTTCTTTTAAATTGGAGGAGGAGGGAATTGTTATCATTATTCCCACTACAGTGGTGATGATTTGTCTTTATCTATTACTCTCTCATATGTAATCGAAGATTTTATTCTATAATCAATGTGAAGGGATGTCTTCTTCCTCATGTCATCTTATGTACTATTTTCTATAATGATAATGGAAAATAAATTTTCATCCATTTTTCACATATGTTAATAGTGATTAATGTGCCATCTCTTTTGTTTCATTGATTTCATTATTTTTATACAGATTATATATCTATAGTATAATGTTTCAGATGTGTGATCTCCCCTTTCCATGTTTACTAAATTAAAATATTCATATTCATTTTTATTAAATCCACTCAACATCATATTTATTCAAACATTGTATTTGATATATAATGACTATGTATAATAAGTTTATTACCAAGTTATTTTTTATGATATTGTTTCTTACATGTTGTAGTTATTAATGAACTTAACACTATTTTTATAAGATAAATGGATGATTATTAGTGTTGATTCATTAATTTACTCAAAATAATATGAAAATTTTTATTTTTAAGAGATAACTGATAATATCAAGCTAAATAAACCTCCAAACAATATAATTTTTTTTCATACATCATTATGTTTATAATTTCATTCATAGTGACACAATCATAACGAATTTTTATTAATATAACATATTAATTTTCTTGTAAATCCCAAATTATTTAGTATAGTTCTGTATATTTTAGTAAAAACATCATCACAATAATATAGAAAGGGTATATGTTCATGGAGTTTTTGTGAGATGAAGAATTTTTCTTGTGCCCCTGTAATAAACTTTTTTTAAAATAAGTTATATACATTTTTATATTTGGTGTTAAATTTAAAAAAAAACTCAATAATTAGATTTATTTCCTAGGACAAAAAAATTTTCAAAAACTATTTTTCCCAATTAAATATTTCTGAATAATTATTTCATTTGAAAATATCAAATGTATATATCATTAATTGAAATGCCATTATTTACAAAAAAAATCCAATGGAATTTGATAATTGTTTAATATATGTTTGAACTTAATTTTCTTAATTAAATTTTTTATTGTTCTATGATGATGTAAAATTTATTCTATGAGTGTTTTCTAAATCTTTGAAAAAAATATTGCAACAAATTTATTGTCTTCACTGATGAACCATAAGATATTAAAATAGATTGGTTGGAATTTTTTTCTTTAGTGGACGACATGTACGATTTTTTCAAAAATTATATGATAAATTAACTCAATATGTGATGAGAAATACTTTCAGAAGATCACAATTGAAATTACAGGCACATTAAAAATTATTACCCTTCAGCCTATATCCATTGATATATAAGAATTCCTTATGTTTTGACCAGAGTTATATGTAAAAAAGGTAGTGTAAATAGATATTAAATAAAGAATTATGAAAAAATTCCTCACACCTTTATAAAAATAGATATATTGATGATCTAGGAACTTATGAAGGCTTAAAAACTTCTAAAACTTTGTATAATAATTTCAAATGCATTGAACAAGTTGTAATTTCTTTTGATACTTCACAGAGAGCTAAAAACTGACTGAATATTACACTATTTAAATTTTCATAACATAATCTATATTAACTATATTATATTTAAAATTTTTATGTAAAAAACAATTTTATCATTACTTCAAAGAGAAAGAAATAAAAGAATCTGATTTAATTATGAAAAAATTTAGATGACAAATCCATCGAATTTTAGATTTCCCCTATTAGTATAATTTATATAATAATGATGTTTATTATGAATAGAAATATATTTTCCTATATGATTATTTTATTGATGATTATTTTTATAGAAATAAGCTTGCACAAATCATTTTTTGTTACTTCTAAAAATGATCTCTCAGATTTGAATAATATAATAACAACTAAAAAAAATGATTCCAATGAATTTAACTCTTAAAATTATAATAGTGGAAAGGAATCATTAAATAAAGAAATAATATATAATGACTATTATAATTAAAATGATGTAAAAACCGAAGAATAACATATGAAACAAAAAATGGGGTCTTCATTTACAAACATTATTGCTCCTTTAGAAGCAAGATTAATAATATTTGAGTATAAACATTTATTTTCATTCACTAAAAATGATCAAGATATTTATAAAATTAACATTGAACAAGTGGGGCATGATTATTTCTCGGTAATTATTTATTTATATTGTTATATGGATGTATAAAGAAATTATTTCAACCAACTATAATTTTAATATCAATCATTTCAACAACAACTTTTTAACAAATTAAGAAATGAATTTCAAACGTGAAATGGGTTTGAAAATTTAATATACTTACAGAATTTTGGAAATTTATTAGTTATGTAATGGTATATATTTTAAAATGGATTTATGATGGGATGATTGAGGTTGGTTATGATGAATTTGAAACTTTTGATTGTTTGAATGAGTGCCTTATTAGTTTTGAAATAATTGATATTGAACTTTATTTTTCACTAGTTTAGAATTTAAACACTTATAAGAAGATGATGATTTGGATTTAAGTAATGAAATATGATATCAATTTTCATTTGATGAGATCTTTCACCTACTGAATTAAGAAATAGTGAATGTGGCTAGTTTTGTTGTAGGAATCAATGAGAATATATACGTCTCTGAGTATAGTAATTTCAAAAAATTCATTTTTTGAGTAACATTATGATATGGGTACTGTTTTTTGTATAAATAAGAAATTATTCATGATGATCACTTATATTAAACAGATAAGTTTACCATTTTTTGTTTATTAATGGTTTTTATGTACTGTTTAGTTGTAAATATGGAATAGGTTAAAAATTCTGTCAGTCATGAGTTTCCATTTACTAGTAGAGAATTCCTAGTCATGATTTATAATTTATGTGGGAAAAACCATGTAAATAGAATGGAGAAACAATCAACCTTGAGTAAGAAAAAAAATTGTGTTTATTTTATTTATTTTTCAGTCTTTACACGACATTTTCTTTGTTATTCTGTAATGAAATATATAGGGTTTTGTTCCAAAAGATTAAATTCAACTTTTAGCCACTATCCATATCAATTTAGAACATTAATGTTTATACTTCCATCCAATTTTCATTAAATATTTAATTTTTTATCATACATTTCTAGATAAGTGTTGGAGAAGTCACATCATATCACATTCTTATTTACTATAAATTTAAATTTAAATTTTATTATTCTACCAATCTAATTATACCATTATTTTTAGACAAATTAATAGCAGAATTTTTTTATTTTAAATTTAAGTGAGTTTTTTTATAATATTTATATATTATTTAGTTGAATAAATTTTTTATATTTTACCATATTCTTTCTGGTGTTCCTAAGAAAATTAATGGGATATTAATGAAATATGGAAAACATGTAATTTTAACATTACTCCAACTCTTATGTATGTTATATTGACTAAAACATCATAAACCCATTTTAAAGATTATTTAATAATTTCTATATTACACCTTAGGATAAATGTTTTCGAAAATATTAAAAATATATAAGATAGGATGAGAAAGCTTTTGAAAAAGGCTATTTTTTTAATATATGATCACTTATCTATTTGAAATTTCATAAATTTGGTTTTTTGGTAATTGTTTCCATAATTAGCCGAATGATTTTCTGCAAATATAAGGTGATGTTTCTCACTTTAAATTAGTAAAAAAATTCATTTTATCATGAGAATTAATATAATTTAATTTTTTATTACACTTTTTAAAATAAATTATTTATAAAACTTTAGTGGTGTGTATTTTATTTGTTATTTTTATCAATCCTTTAACATTTTCATTATACTAAATATAAGAAAAAACACATAAAATACATGGTTGAATAGGGTCAGTGTGTGAATATAACGGTTGAGTATTCATTATTTATGTTATGTTACTATTTAATATTTCTCACAAGATCATGAAATACATATTACGTGGAGGTTATTTAATTATTTATATGGATAATTTAATTATTATTAATTATTGATTAATTTGTGTTTAATCCATGCATAAATAGATATATTTTAATGGATTACTAAAATTTAGAATGGTGATGTCTTAATGTTATTCTTGAATTTCATATTTAATTATTAATTTTAAAAAGGAGACTATTTTTCCAAAATATTTTAATTTTATGATAGTGGTGTTATTTTTCATCATTTACCCTTCTCATGGAGGAGGCCAAATTAAACAATTCCATCATTTTAATAAAAAATTATAGTCATTGTTTACTATATTTTCATGATGTTGTGTATATTGGACTAGTTATTAAATAAAATTCATGGATTTTTTGTGGGGTGGTTTTGTGGTTCATATTGTTAGTTATATATATGTATATATTCATCTTAATTTTTTATGATTGTGATCTTATAATATTTTTTATTGATGAATATTTTATAATTGAATGGTTTTTATGAAACATTATAATCATTGAATAATTAGTGTGGAACATGATCTTTGTGGAATAATTTTTTAAATTGTTCACTACTTGAGTTTTCAAATAATCTAGAACTCATTATTCTTCTGTTTTTATTGTTGATAAATTGAAATTTCTTGTTAAGAAGAATTTGGATATTTACAGATTATTCAATGACTAGTAATTGATAAATAATTTTATATAATATATTAAATATTAATTGAATAAAAAAAATTACATGAAATTAATTTTTATTTAAATTTATAAATCATTAAAAGAAACGAAAATTTAAGAATATTTTTAATTTTTCGTTGATTTTTTGATATTTTTTTTATTTTCTGTGGTTGGTTTACAGGATAACTTTTCAATGTGTAACCTTCCAAATTTATCTTATATAAAATTTAATTTGTTTAATGAAATATAGTGAAATAGATTTTTCCAACCATTGAATTTTAAATAAGATTAAATTACTTATTAAGTTGGAACATGAAAATTATTAATTTTATAAGTGGATAATGTAATATTGAAAAATGTAAATCAATATGAATAATTTTAGATATATTAAAGTCATATTGGAATAAAATATTCTACCTAATAAAATATGTTAAAAGAATAAGGAATTATTTACTAGGAACACTATATGAATGCATATATTATTTCATATAAGGGTAATCTTTTAGTGTGAATGCAATTTAAGATCTGGTTGAAAGAAAGTATGAGGGTATTCGAGTTCAAACCATTAGTCAGCGAAACTCAAATATATGTTTGAATTCTCCTAAACCAATAGAGTAGGATATTTAGTGTTATTAGAAACAACTGTATAGATATCATGATTTATAACATTAGTTAATGAAAATATATATAGAAAATGAATGAATAAATGAAATTTTTGGTGAGGGATGTAGCATGTATTGATAGGTTGGTTAGGAGATTACTTGGAGAGATGGTTGTGTCTCGTTTTCATTTTGGGTAATGAATGGTCATAAAATTAAAATATGGAGTGGATAAATATTTTTAATATGGATTTGTGAAATACCATATCAAAATTTTAGTGATAAATATTATTAAATTGATAAATAATCATTGAGTCCAATCTATAGAAATTGATTTCATTTGGTCAATTAGGAATAAATAAGGTATAAAAAAGATTATGGAAAATTGAAGATGGTTTTGTTAGAGACTTTTAGAGGAAATATTGCTTCTTTAAATTCTAACCCATACAAAATAAATGAATTATAATCATTATTTCAAATATGGATTGATTAAAAAATGATATTGGTATAAATATGTTTCCATAATTATTTTTTGTTATTGTTAAGATATTAAATATTTTTGGAATTTAGGATCACCAATTTTTAAATCTTTGAATATATATTGATGTGTAGATCATGTTCCCCTCAAATTGTCACGTTCGGTTTTTTTGACTTCATACATGTTGAAGATAATGCGTTGAATGTGTCGAGTAAATGCTTCAACAATTTTACTAGATTGTGGAAAAAGATGATTTCAACTAGGATAATGAAATTACAGTTGTGGGGAATCTTATTTCATTAAAATAGTAATTGACATCTAATTAATTATGGATTTATTGAAAAATATTTTCTCTGATTCCTTCCAAATAATGAGAACTGATATTTGGGATTTCTTATATGATTGTGGGAGTGATACATTACATGAACACCATGAGATACTTTAAGAATTTCTATGGCCATGTTCAAATTATAATGTCAATGAAAATGGATATCTAAAAAAATGACATAAGTGTGTCCAAAAAGGAATAATAAAAATAAAACAAAAACTAATTGGAAAAATTAAAAATTGGCCCACTATTAATGGGGGTAGTTGTAAAATTAATAATACACAACCATTTAAAAAGGTCACTGGAATTTTATATGGAATATTAAATCCATTTTAGTAGAATGATAATAGAATGTGTTTTTTGATAAATATGGGCATGTTATGATTGAAATCAGTGTTTGATAGATGAGATATTATAAAACTAAGAAGAATTTAAAAATAAAATAGAGTAACTAAAAAAATTTGAAAAGTGAAATGTGATTAAAAAAACATGTACACGTTATCAAAAATGTTTAAACACTTGATTAAGTGTCTTAAGTTAGTGGTGAAGCTAGAATAAATTGAGTTGGACTAAACTAAGATAAAGATCACTTGGATATTCTTCAGCGTTGAACAAGATATTTGTTAGATGGTATTTTGAATTTATTATTGTTTATTATTTAATATATAAAATTCAGATTACTATAAGAATTATTTCAACTTGATTGTTTTTTATTTTTACTTTCTCTATTCCACTCTCTTTTTTAACTATGTATTTCATTTTATGAACAATGTAATTTTATGTATTATTTATCTATGTTGTGTTTTGATCTCCTTTATCTAGAGATAATGTAGAAACATGTTTTGTTTATTTGACTAGGGATAAAATTGTAATTACATTTATTTATAATATGATTTTATGATTATTTTCATTTTATTCCAAACAATTTAGAGCGAGAAAAATTGACAGGATGTGTAGATTGATTCTTTTCTCTCTTCAATAAATTATTCTATTCTTTTCCATGATTTCTCATTTTATTCATCATCAAAATTCTTCAAAAATTATTGTTGATAAATCCAAATGATGCATAATGATCAAGTGGTTGAGTCATATTTAGGAATACGTTTTTAGGACATGTTAGAGTTTTGTGAGTGAGAGTATCACTATCTAATAAAGTCATATGGAAGATGACCGATGTTGATTCATCTATTTAATGAAAATAATAGTAATTGGTTTATGTTTAATATAATGATAATAAATTTTCACTAAAAAGTCCTACAGAAAGTAGACGTTCCTCTGAATTGATTATATTTTACATTACATTCATAGTGCAAGTATTATACCTTATTTATATACATATCAAAATTCATTTTATTATAAATCCCCCACTATTTCATGTAGTTTAATATATTTTAGAAAATACATAATAATGAAAATAGAGAAATGTTTTTTGTTTATGGCCTCATTTTCATATCAACCCTAGTTCGTGTTCTTTTATAGTTTATTACTTTTGTAATAAAACATATATTTTTGAATTTTCATATTTGAAAAAGCCTGGTTTTCAAAGGTATTCATCAAGAGGTCCATATAATATTATTAAATTGAAAATTATATTTAAATGATCAAATATAATTTTATTTTTAATGGTTTAAATTTCTCATAATTAATTTATTGATGTGTATTCATATAAAGTTCCATGCCATTCATTTTTACATATAAATCATAAAAATAGTCATAATCATTATTTTCATAGGAATTATTGCTAATTATAAACACTTGGTAATTTAAGAGGTTTCTATGGGGAGGTTATGATATGTATTTATTAGGAATCCTTTACATGTGACGAATGTATTGGACTTATTATATTATATGTGGGACCCATAATTATATGCCTCCTCAATTAATTTGTAGATTTTTTGAGACAATCTATATTTGTTATTGAGGGTATGTCTACCCTTTTATGAATGATTTCTTGGAACTTATCCTTAATGTTATTATTAAGGTTTCCAGTTTTATGATTTCTATTATTATGTTATCTAATATTGTTATATATACATTTTTTATTCCATTATTATGTTATCAATCTATTATTTAATTATCATGTTATTTTTTATATGGTATTATTTTATTACTTATTTGTTTCATATTTTATATTTCATATTTAGGTTATCCACTACTCTAATGTAAATTGTCCATTAATTAGTGTCAATGATCAACAATTAAATGATTTCCCAATTTCCCTGGGAAACCATGATTAATACGACATGTTAACATAAAATATTACTAAATAATTAATTAATATTTTGGTAACATTAGAATGAGCATAAAATTTCAAATTTTAAACAATGTTTATATTTAAAATGAGTTTCGTAAGCCAGTAAAATTTTTGGATCTATTCTACTGTAATATTATATATTTGGTTTCCAAAAAAATAAATAAGCATCATCTATATCTTTTTTGTGTGAGGGTTATTACAACTAACTTCTTGGTTAGCATGATAAATTTGAATATCATGTTGTTGTAATCACCAACATACAAGGTTATATGTTCTTCTCCTCATCTCTCATCATGTGTCATATGACTGCACATAAAAGTGATAACCAAATAAGTAATTTTTGAATATATTATATTATTTGGACTATGACGATTTTGATCCATCATCCATCACACAAAATCATCATGTTTTATCGTTATATCTCTCTCACTTCATATTAGGAATACCAATCAAATAGTATATTAATAAATATTTTCATTATATTTTTATGAATATGATCTAGTTGTTGTTTCTATATGATAATTTCTCTATTTTTAAAATTAAAATTGTAATTAAATATATTTTTCACCTAGTAATTATTAACATATTTCCTCTATCATTACAATAATGAATTTATTGTCATTGTTTTAATTATTCATCCTTTTCAGTTTAATTTTATTTAGAGTCTCATATCAAATTTGTGTCTTACTAAAAATTACAATGGAGTGACATCTAAGCACTGAGAGAGGGGTGGGTGGTAAATCTATGGTCTCAAAATAATCCAAAATTTCAATCAAAATATAATTTATATGCTGTTTAATTCATGAAATCTATATAAAAAGTAAATGAAAAAAATATATGTTGAATGTGAGAGGATGGATTGGAACATAATAAATTTTAATGGTTACCATGACCCATATAAAATGTATGGTACTCCTTATTTTGTAGATATTGTGATCCCACTATCCATGATCATTTTTATTATCAATCAAACATGTCTATAGAAGTTGGATTATATTTTACTCTTCATATAGTGAGATCGATACTAAATTTCCCTTGCATACCTAATTTCATATCCCAATTTCAAGTGCCTCTAAGGGAGGGTGTGTGAGCATTCTTCATTGAATTAAATCCTATAAAGGAACAATGAGTAATGTGATCTGCAATATAGAGCTAGTGTTGTAGGCTTCATATTCATTTTCATTAATCAATGTCCACACTAGAAAAAATACATGTTTTAGGAAATTCTCATTCAACCATATAGGATATTTATCTAACTAGATTTAATATTATTATATTTTCATCAACTATCTAGAAAGATACATGATATTTTAATTTCATCATATTAATTTATGTGTCATATTACAGAAATATTGAGTTAAAGTATTCTATTATGTTTTTTTCATGAATTATCACATTTTTCATCCCAAAATAATAGGGTATATGACTTTATGATATTTTGAAATTTACAAAATTATAGAATGATAGTAAACTATTATGATTTAATATAATAAATCATGGAAAAAACTTATATCAAACTTAAGTCTAAAAATTTGGATGAAATATCTCCTTAAATCTATATGATATATATTATACCTTATAAAAAGGCTAGATAAATTCTGTTGTGGAATACATATCATCTTATATACATTGTTGACCTATTATGGTATGAAACCTTTCACTACGGTGCTTTTTCCAAATTTAAAAGAATGAGAAAAAAATACCAATTTCCTACATCTACTTTTAATAATACTTGTGTAATTACTTGATATAATGCATCATGATGAAAATAATAATCATTAAAACAAATAAACCATCAAATTTATATATTTAATGGTATTTTGGAATGTCAGTTTCTTTGATACATTCTCCCTTTGTCTTCCATAGATCCAATTATGTACAAGATCTTCAAATCATGGTAGCTCGTGTTTAAAAGTAAGTATTGTGTCATGATGTATAGTATCTCAACAAAAATTTCTTTAGATCCTATAATAGTACAAAAATAATTTAATGTGGCTTCCCATCCCTCCACAGTTGATTCCCTGTAGTTTCTCCACAAAAACTTCTTATTGAAAAATCATATATTGTATCACGAAACTTTTTATAGAAGTGAAAATTGTTCTTCTACCATAACTTCTTCCTGGATAAATAAGTTTGAATATGGATTCATTCACATACTTAAGAGTAAAATCTCGTTTTATTTCCAACATTTATTGTGGGATTAAAAATCCTCCCCATATTGTATGAAATTACTGAGAAACCATCCGTTAACATGGATTCTCAAAAATAATATTCATTATTCATTATCCATGAATTTGTGAATATTATATATAAAACATTTCTCTTATTGGATATAAAACTTTTCAAGAGTAATTATATTATAAAATTATAGAATTATATATTTCACAATGACATGCATCTTTACAATCAGAATGTAAAAACACTTATAAGATATGAATAAAAAATAATATGACCCATGAAATTTATAGGTTTAGTGTCTTTGTTAAATTAGGTTAATACAACATGAATACATATATAAAATTAAATATTATTTAAATCCTCCATCATAGTCCTTCTATTGGATTTCATAATCTTATTAATCTATATAATCACCAGGGAAAAAACATAAATGAAAGGGTGGGCTAAAATCCCAGTAATGGGTTGAAATAATGGAGAGGATTAGGAGACATGAATTAGTATAAGTGAATGGGTGATCATAACCATTATCATCTTATCATAAGAGTATGATCATAATATATTTAATTATTTGTTCAAGGCTTTCAATTTGGTAGATGAATGTTAATCAATCACTATAAAAAATTGGTCAATTCTAAGACATAGATTGTCAACAAAGATAACATTATTTTCATGCATAATAATATCATGAAATAATAAATATTACCTAATGAAATTTATGTTTATATAATTTTGGGTGCATATTTTACATTATAATATATTTATAATCATGTACTCTATATATAATGTAAGTATTTATCAATCATAAACAAAAATTAAATTCATTAATAAATAGTGGGTTTTATAAAAACAAAATGAATAAAATAATGGTTTTTAAAAATAGAGGTTGCTAAAATAATAATGAAAAAATTATTAAATGGTGTAAATTATTATGAAAATAGTAAATTTCTTGAAGAGGGGGAGAATAAATAGAATAAGAATAATCATGGAGATGTTTTGGGAAAAAACTATTTATCAACAGTTATTGTGTCATAGAAAAGTAATAAATTCACTAAATTTCATCCATGAATATACATAAAAATAAAAAAATAATGTAAAATAAAATTATAATATATTATTTTAATAAATATTAGTAAAATATGAGTTTAACACCAACATAGAAAGGATGGTTTAGTGTCTGGTCACCTTTTCTCCCCTTTTGTTCCATCAGATTTACACCTCATGTATATTAGAGTGGTATTAATTGAAATATTAATCACCAAGTTAAAACATTAATTTATATTATTATTGATAAATTATAATGATTTAAATGTATTTATTAATTATTTTTTTTATATGAAATCATTAATTACATGTTTCTTTAAATTATATCATTTTCTGAATTTCATGGTTTTTAGTCCTTAATAATTTTGTATTTGTTAAGTTACCTAGAAAGTGTGAATAATAAATAAATTAAATATAAATACATACCATATAAATAATATATGTTATCTATAAATGATTTTGGAGATAATTAAATTTACGGAGAAGTTCTCAAAGGTGGATAAAACTAACTATTAACGTGATGTATCAAAAATGTTGGAGATACAGTAAATATATTATTAGTGAATTTATATAGTTTAACCATAAAAATAAGATAAAAGTTAATTGAAATTTTAATTATAATTATTTAAGAACCTCAAAAATTAAAAGTGATTAGGTGAGTATAAAGAAAAATTAAAGAAATATGCTAGTGATGTTCGACATACCTTAATGTGTATGCCATTTCTATGAAATTGAGTCCTTTAAGGATGTTATTTGTATGAAATAAAGAAGTATATAGGTGTTGTTCGGAGTGGATACTCAAGAGGGGGGTGAATTGAGTTCCAATTAAAAATTTTTATTTAAACTATTTGTATTAAAATCCCCCAATTTATAAAACAAACTAAACTATAGTGAATTTATAAAGATTGTAAATGTTCAATTAGTTTCTGAAAGATTGATTATTTCTCAGTTAACAAAATATGAAGATTAAGTTAGATTTTGAAACTAACTTACTGGTTCATAATAATTATAAACACTTTCTAGTTCAACTATCAATGTTAGTTTAAAATAGATTTTAGTTTCAAAGTAAATAGTAGAGGAATATTAAAAAATAGATTAAACTGAAATAAGATGCAAAACAGTGTTAATAAAGAGGTTCAGTCTCAATATGAGACTTAGTCTTCTCAAACAGTTTATATAAAACTTTGATCCACACCCTGGATCGGGGTTATAATTGTAATCAGACTGTCCAGGTCCTCAGACCTCTACCATAGTTCTATAAGGAAAAGCAGTAGCAACAACACACAGGCTATCTAGGTCCTCAGACCTCTACCAAAGTTCTATGTGGGATACCTAAAGGTGTAAATAGTTTAGTGTGAGTTTTTCAGTATCCTCCAGTTCATCTTAGGAGTCATTCTAGGTCAAAATAGACAGAATCACACACTACTCATAATGTAAAGAAAAGGATGATCACAGTAGAGCAAGAATATAGAAATGAGATTAGAATGCTCTTGTGCGATATCAATGTATCTCTGGACTCCTTTGGATTGAAGCAGATGAAGCTTGAAACCTTTATCATGAATTTGTCTAGAAAATTGAGTGTCGTGGTTTTGTTTCTTGACATCCAGTGAAGGTGTGCTGCTTGAATGCGTGAGTATTCCTAGTGGGGATAGAACCTCCTCCTTGAATTTCATCTCTTGATGCGTATGAGTGTTCTTTGAGTTATTTTTGTGTTCTTCTCTGCATGTACGTGTGTATCTTTTCTTTCTTCCTTACGTAAATATCTCCAAATATATCTCTGTTTTGCAGTAGATTGATATTCCTTTTATTTCTATTTTTTCCAGAAATGGGAATGATTACCTTTTACAGGTACGAGGTAAGGTTCCCAAACATGCGAACAACCCACATTAATTAATACCAATTTCCTTAAAAGCACCAAATATAACCGTTGGAAATTAAATTGAAAGATGAAAAAATAGATTAAGAAACGGCGTCAGAGTAAGTCATGGAAACGGTGTCTTCTACACACGATGTCTAGGTTAATCACTGTGTTTGAGTGTCATGGTGTCTGAGTGTCACGGTGTCTCATGGTCAAGGCATGTGCTTCATGGTGTTTGGTTCATGATGTCTTGTTCATGGTGTCTTGTTCATGGTGACTTGTTCATGGTGTCTTGTTCACAGTGTCTTTTTCACGGTGCCTTGCTCAAGTTGTCTTACTTCACGGTGTGTTGGTCATCGTGTCCTATTCACGGTTTCTTTCTCACGTTGTCTTGTTTCATGGTGTCTTGTTCATGGTGTCTGGTTTCACGGTGTCTGGCTTCACAGTGTCTGCCTTCACGGTGTCTTGTTCACGGTGTCTAGCTTTATGGTGACTGGCTTCACGGTGTCTTTGAATTTCCAAACTAACTATGTTCAGACTTAAATAAATATGATAATAGAAAGTAGTAGACATAAATATTTTTTAAATAAGGTATTTTGAGAGTAGATAATAGAGAAAATAATATCTTTCAAGGATCTTCTTAAAGCATGAGAGAACTTTAAACATTAATACAAATGATTGGATATAATTTATTGAAGTTAACTAGGTTGAATAAGATTTGGAATCATTAAAACATGATTAAATAAGATTTGTGATCATTAAAACATGATTAATACATGAGGAGTCCAACAATCTCCCCCTTTTTGATGATCTCAAGTCATATACAATGAATGTGTATATTGGATTGAACTATATCAATAAATTGCTAACATAGTATATAAAAACTTCTCCCCCTTTTGGGATTATAAAAAAAGATGAAATAAGAGAGGTGAAAAAGGGTCACAGTCCATTAATAAAAAATAAGTGACAGTACAACAAAAAAAGGTAATACAAAAACAATAACATCCCTATAAAAAAAAGTAATCATTGTTCTCCTTCAAGGGCATGCCTTCTCTTTTCCTTTATTAGTAGTGGAAGAAGAGGAAGCCATATGGGTAGAGGCAGAGGTAGAAGAAGGTAGAGAGGTGGTTGATAAAAGGGAAAATGGAGACCTTCAAAGACTAAGGGAGCCAAGGTAGGAGAAGTAGAAGATTGGGGAATTTGTTGATAAAAATCCCAGGCTTGATCTGTCTGAGTTCTTTTCCAATAGACATGGTGGTTGAGGCTAGAGCAGAGGTGAAGGTAGGCATCCGAGGTCTGAGAGGTGCAGCCACTGGAGGAAAAAACGCTGTACTCTAGACATGAATATAGGGCCTCAGGAGTCTGATGAAATTTGTAATAATCACTCCACCATATTGCATGGCTTTATCAAAATCATCCTTGTTCTCCATAAACTTTTCCAACAATCGTGTAACCTCTGTGAGATTATAGACTTAGTTCTTGAAATCTTGAGTCATAGGAGGAATCCTCAGATTTTCTACAAGGTACTTAAAAAGGTTTGTCATATCTATCTTGGAGGAGATTCTGTTGAAGTAGAAATCTAGTTTCTTGGAAATATCCTGCTGAGAATCATTAGAAATTCTGGAGTGGATTTGTACTAGGTCAAGAACTCTATTATAGTTTTTGATCACTTTAGTTAATGAAGCCGCATTGAAACCACTGAAGTCATTCTAAGGCTCTTCTTGGATTAGAGTTCTGAGAAGATCACTTTCCAAGGAGGGTTTATAGGATAGACCAGATGCTTTGACAGTTGTTATCAGAGATTTTAGTTTATTCAACACCGTTTGAAGACACCCTGTATACTCATTAGTGAGTTTATTCAGATTGGAAACAATATCTTTCATTTAATTCACAATTTTTTTGTTCCTTTAAGTGATCTTTTTATCTAATAATGCTAGACAAGGTTAAAGATGAGACACACGAAATTGTGGGATTTGAGGAACAATAGGTTCTACAGGAGGAACAACATATTCAGATCTCAAACGCATCTCTCTCTGCATGTCTTCAACCATAATTCTAAGAGACTTTACTTCATTTCTGAGCAGATTATTTTAAACTCTCACTTCATGAATTTCATGGAGCATCTTATGTTGTATTTTCCAGATAATATTCTCCAATAATATTGAGGAATCTATCTCACTTAAATTTGTCACTGGAAGAGGTTGGGTATTCATGAGTTTTTCAACTCTAGATAAGAGAGTTGAACCAAATTCTTTCAGATCATCCTTACTTACAAAGGATGGTTGTTCACATAAGGGTTCATTACTAGGGACTTGTACAGGCTCAGGTTCCTTCTCTAGTGCCAAATTAAAGACTGATTTCAACTGAAATAGGGAGGAAACATCATTTTTGCTTTCTGCAACCTACTAAGAATCAGTCACATCATAGAAATTGGGAAATTTATACTGAGTTTCTATAGGACTTGACTCAGTTGGATGTGAGGTTTCAATAGACTCAAGATATTTGGTTTTCTTCCCCTCAATTGGTGCCTGATTCTCAGGACTGAGAGGCTTAGGATCTTGGTCTAAATCCAAAGACTCAACTTTGAGTTCCTCACTAATTTCTTGTCTAGCCAGGTGAAAATCAAGCTCCATCCGTTCTTCAGTAGAAGGTATGATTTCAAGAATAGATTTTTCCATAGGGAGTTCCACAAGATTGACCTCTTGCAATATAAGTATCTCTTCTACTATAGGATCCTCTACTATAGGCTCTTCAATGGAATGCTTTTCAGATTCTTTGGTAATTTTTTATTTTACAGCTTCAGGATGAATTTACAAATTGTCTACTTCTTTAGGAGCAGGGACTTATTCTTCAAGAAATGCATGAGGAACAGTAGTCCTGTCTTCCTCCACAATAACTGATTCCCTAGGTGGAACTTCAGCCTCTTCTTCTCTTCTTCAGGATACTCAAAAATGTCATCTTGTTCCAAACCAGGATCATTAATGTGTTTTGGTATTGTGGGATAATCCACCGGATTGAATTTTTCATAAACATTATTTTGTCTTCCACCCATTCCTTTTTCCAAGGATTCCAGTTTATCTTCATTCTTTTGATAGTTGATTTTGAGAGGCAATACTCATAGTCCATAATAACTTCATCATTAGGTACAACCAAACCTTTTTCAAGAAGCATGGTTGATATTATCCGAGAGTAAAATAGAGAAGTTTACTTGGATGATACTTTGATAAAATCACACATATGGTGAATGATATACTTTCACAGGTTGATATTATGCCCATTTTTCATGTGGTGAATTAGAAACACATCTTGATATTTTAACACAGGAAAATAACCATTTCTTGGACTGACCAAATTCTATAAAAACTTAAATATAAGCCTTGTTTCTCCGTCTAATTAAGCACCAATGGATCTCCTCTGGGTTCCATTTCTAGTTAGGGTTTTTCAGGGAATCTTCTAGATCAAAGAAATCAGTTGAAGGTGGAGGTCCTCTCTGATTATCCTCACATATGCCTTTATGAGGTATCCTAAGCTATGCATCTCATAACCTTGATGATAAAGTGCATCTCTGGCCATTTAACCAGCTCCTCACAACATAAATCTCACAAGAATCAAATAAGAAATGTACATATTGGTAAAATTGAGCTACTAACCTAAGATATATGGGTCTATCTGCCTTCGAGAACCATTATAACCAGCCTTGTTGTTCTAACACTTTCAATACCAGAGACTTACTAGATAGAATCCATTTGTGGGAAATATCTTTCTCAGGTACAACAACGCGGTTTACTAAATTTGGATTTAAAGGTCCTTCAAATGTCAGATTAGGTGAAATAATCTTCTTCTTCAAGATGTGATTCTCATGTGTCGATGATGATGAAAATTTCATTCTTGGAATTCACAAAAGGTTTGAGAGAGAGAAGGGATGAAGAAGGTTTTTAAAAGAGTAGGTAGAAGAAACCGTGGTTGAAGAAGCGAGTGATACTTACTTTGTTTTATCATTTAGGAATACCAAACGTCGCTAACATAAAAATGAGGGAAGATAAAAAGGTGAAAAGGATAATTACCATGATATGGGTTTTAAAAATAACATAATTAATTTTTATAGTGAGACCGTGAGTGGTCATTATGGTGAGACAGTAAACGAGTTCCACAGTGAGACCGTGAGCGAACTTTTCAGTGAACATTATGGTGAGACAGTAAACGTTAGACCGTAAGTACAAAATGCTAACAGTGAGAATGAAAACATAAAACTTTATAGTGAAATAGTAAACATGAGTGACAGTAACTGAGAAACAGTAATCATGAAACAGTAATGTGTAATATAGTAAGATATCAAATAGTAATACTTGAAATAGTAACTAGTAGGGTATCTATTAGAGATTTATCATGCCTAGTTCATGCATGATGTAGTCTATTATCTCATAATTTAATGGTTTAGTTAATATATTAGCAAGTTGATATTCAGTACCAATGAATTCAAAAGTGATATCACCTTTTTGATAATTATCTCTCAAAAAGTGATGTATTACATCAATATACTAGTGACTTGCCTAAAAGGTGAAATGTTCCAGAGGTTTTTTTCTATCTAACTTAAAGCCACCGAAGTCAGCATCAAAATAACTAACTAATTCAAATGATTGTCCTTTAGGATAAAATATTCCTAGATTGGGTGTTTGCTTGAGGTATTTGAGAATTCTCTTTACTGTATTTAAGTGATATTCCTTAGAATTTTCTTCAAAACGAGCACACATACACACACTAAACATAATGTCAAGACGACTAGCAGTTAATTAGAGTAAACTTCCCATCATTCCACTATATGTTGTTTGATTAGCAAATTTTCCATCTTCATCAAGATCCAACTTACAAGTGTTACTCACAGGAGTGTCACTACTTTTAGTGAAATCCAATCTAAATCATTTTTGAAGATCCATATTATATTTACTTTGATTTAAAATAATACCATTTTCATTTTGCAAAACTTCAAATCCAAGAAAATATTTGGGATCTCCCATTAAAATCATTTCAAATTCATTTTGCATCCATTTATAAAAACCAACACATAAAAAATTCTTCGAAGATCCAAAAATAATGTCATCTACATACATTTGAACAACTAAAACATCATTGAAAATTCGTTTTATAAAGAGTAGGATCAGCTATTCCTTTTGTAAATCATTTGGAAATAAGAAAAGTATTCATTCAATCATACCAGGATCGTGGATCATGCTTTAAACCATATAAAGCATTTCATAATTTAAAAATATGATTTGGAAAATTAGGGTTTTTAAATCTAGGGGGGTTTTCAAAAAACACATCCTCAATTATATACCCATTTAAGAATGCACTCTTAATATCTGGTTGATATAGTTTTAAATTAAAATGTGCTCCATAGGCAAGCAGGATTCTGATGGCTTCAAGTATGGCTACTAGTGAAACAGTCTCCTCATAGTACATTCCTTCTTCTTGACTATAGCCTTGTGCAACTAATGTAGAGTTGTTTCTAACAATGTTTCCATCTTCATCCAAATAATTCCTAAAAACCCTTTTGGCGCATATGGTCAATGTTTCCTTTGGTATTTCTACTAATTCCCAGACTTTGTTTCTTCCTAATTGACTCAATTCTTCTAGCCTTTCCATCACCCAAAATTCATCATTGATTTCATCATTGAAACTTTTAGGTTTAAGCTATAAAAGAAAAGCTTAATGTTCAACCTAGTTTCTCAGAGAAGTTCTAGTTTGTGTCCCTCTATCTAAATCTCCTAATACAACCTCTAAAAGATGATTTTTAAGAGTCCTAGTTGGTCTAGAAAAGATAGGTCTAGAAATTTCAGGTTCAATTACAGGTTTCGGTTCTATAGAAGAAGGTTCTGAAAATTTTCCAGAACTAGTTGTCTTAACAACAGGATTACTATTTTTGTCATTAAGGTCTAAATGGACATATCTTCTTCAAGATTTTCAAGAGGGGTCTTAGGTTCATGTGGAGCAGTTTCATCAAATTTTATGTGTATTGAATATTCCACACATTTGGTTATCTTATTGAAGACTCTATAGGCTTTACTGGTTGTAGAGTAACATAGGAAAATTCCTTCATCACTTTTGTAAGAAATTTTTTCTAGATTATATTTAATGTTAAGGACATAAACTTTGAAACCAAAAACTCTAACGTAATTTACCTTAGGCTTCCTATTGTTTCAAATATCATAAGGGGCCTTTTTAAGAATTGGTCTAATCATGACTCTTGATAAAGAAACAAGCTTTAGTGACAGATTCAGCCCAAAAGTAAATAGGTAAGTCATATTCATTGATTATTGTCCTAGCAATCTCTTGAAGAGTCATATTTATTGTTTCTACTACACCATTCTGTTATGGTGTTCTAGGAGAAGAGAAGTTCTGACTATAGCCATTATGTTAGAAATAGGTTTCAAACTCCTGATTTTCAAAATAACGACCATGATCACTTCTTAAGGTATTGATCCTAAGTCCACTATGGTTTTCTACAGACTTGGAATATTTATCAAAATAGGAACAAGCTTTAATTTTGTGAGCTAGAAAGTATAACCAAGTGTATCTAGAAAAGTCATCTACAAGGACATAGACATAATACTTCCCATTTAAACTAGATACTCTATAGGGTCCAAATAAATCCATGTGAACCAACTCGAGTGGTTGAGAAGTAGAAACTTATTTCTTTGATTTGAAATAAAATTTATGTTATTTTACCTTTTGACAAGGAATACAAAATTTATCTGTTGGGAATTATAGTTTGGACCGGTCTCTAACTAAACCTTTCCTTGTCAGTTTCATGAGATAGTGCACATTGAAGTGTCCTAATATTCTATTCCATAGCCGATATTATTTATGAAAAGTATTTAAATAAGTAACATTTTATTTAGCTGAAGAATTCAAATCTATAGCATAATCATTTTCATTTCTTAATGCAGTAAATACCAATACAATTTTTGAATCAAAAACATTACATGAATCATTTTCAAAGAGAAAATTAAATCCATAATCACAGAACTGGGGAATCCTTAATAGATTATACTTTAGTCCATCAACAAATAAAACTTTAGAAATTCAAATTGAATCAGTGTTACCAATCTGGTCTAATCTGATGATATTTCCTTTGAATTATCCCCAAAAGCGACATATCCGCCATAAAAGTTGACTATGATTTTAAAAAATGAAAATTATATTGTCATATGTCTTGAAAATCCACTGTCCATGTACCATGTCTTCTTATAGGAACTTTTTAATCAGGTTTCCTACAACACAATTTTATATAGAAAATGATTTTGGTACCCAGATTTTCGTTGGTCCAGACATGTTAGCAAGAAGAACTTTTGGTACCCAGATTTGTCTAATGGGTTTCTTATGATTAATAGATTTAAAAGATTTTGATTTATAAACTTCTTTGGATCTATAACTATGTGTGTAGCTAGTTGAGAAAAAAAAATTTTCAGAACGATAACTAGAAGCATACTATCCAGATTTATGAATAAATCTATTTTTTTAATCTATCTTTGTCCGGGCTAATAGCCTTAACCCGTAATATACTTTGGTGCTACTTGTTTTTCTAGCATTTGTGTAAGAGTTTCCATTACATTAGTAAATTTTTCTAAATATTTCTTGAGTTGATCATTAGACAATTTCAGTTCAGTGTTCTCTTTGAGTAGTTGAGAATTATTTTCCTTTTCTACTTCTAGTGCAGATTTGGCTGTGCTAGTTAAATCATTCTGTTTTTTAAGGCTTTATATTTGTCTTTCAGCTCATTGCAGGTGTCCTCTAGCATGTTACAGTATTCAAATAATTATTCACTAGACATGTTTTATGAATCAAAATCAGAATCATTTGCAGAATAATTAGAGTCTAATGCATGAGTATCCAATGATACCTCATATGTGTTTGTCAAAAAACACATAATAGATTTTTGAGATTTTTCATCCGGAGTGGAGTCAAAATCAGTTGAACTATCTTCTGAAGTACTCCAGGTTTCTTTCATAGCTTTCTTATATTTTTTGTCCTTGTACTCATATTTCTTCTTGTACTTTAACTTCAGGCAGTCCCCTTTCACATGTCCTTTCATCCTACATTCATAGAAAACTATGTCATCACTTTTATCAGTCTTTTTCCAATCCTTCTTACAATAACCATTATTCTCATACTTTCACTTATAGTTGGATTTTCTAGAAAACTTCATTTTCCTATAAAACATCTTAAATCGTTAGGCTATGTGATCCATTTCAGCATCACTGTCAGATGCACCCTCTTAACTACTTGAACTATCACTTACAACTTGACTTTTCTCTTTATCCTTGCTTTTTAAGCAGAGGACTTGAAGGCTACTGATTTCTTTCTTAGTTCATTATCTTATTCATTGTTTACCTTCAAATCTTCTTCATACATCATCAACTTACTAATCAACTCCTTGACAAGCATCTTGACAATGTCACATGATTCTCGTATAGAGACATAGGTTCCTCTCTATCTGTTTGGTAGGCATCTTAGTATCCTCCTGATTTGATCCTTTGCTGGAAAAACTTTTCCCAGTGATCTCATTATACTGATTATCTCATTAAACCAGAGATACATATCAAAAATAGATTCATCAGTTTTCATTTTAAAATTATCAAACTCAATAGTGTTTGTGTATAGTCTCATTTCCTTAACATTGGTTGTTCCCTCATGAGAAACAGCCAGAGTATCACATATTTCATAAGTAGTCTTACAAGCAGATATTCGATTAAATTCTTCATCTCCTAATGCAAAATAAAGGGCATTCATTACTTTATAATTATTATTGTAAGCGGCTTTAGTAGGTTCATCCCAAGTAGTTCTAACAATTTCTGGAATCATATACTGAGTCTCCATGGCAGTACAAATGTCAAATACCATACTTTCTAAATTAATTTTCATTTTGATTTTCCATTGGGCATAATTAACACCATTAAAGTAGGGTAACATGTTTGTAGCTACACCTTCTAATGTGTTATCCATATTACCTAAGTTATATAAAGATATAAAATTTATAATTAATATAAAATTTATGATCTTTAAGATACAACTAAAATCACAGTTGAAAACTTTTCACAAACAGAGTTTCTTGAAAGCCTTTTATCAGCACATCTGATACCGAATGTTGGTTGGAGTGGATACTCAAGAGGGGGGGGTGAATTGAGTTCAAATTAAAAATTTCTATTTAAACAATTTTTATTAAAATATCCCAATTCATAAAACAAGTTAAAATGTAGTGAATTTATAAATATTGTTAATGTTCAATTAGTTTCTCAAAGATTGATTTTTCTTAGTTAACATAATCTGATGATTAAGTTAGATTTTAAATCTAACTTACTGGTTCAAAATAATTAGAAACACTTTCTATTTCAACTATCAATGTTACTTTAAAATAGATTTTAGTTTCAAAGTAAATAGTAGCAGAATATTGAAAAATAGTTTAAACTAAAATAAGATGCACAAATGTGTTAATCAAGAGGTTTAGTCTCAAGATTGGACTTATTCCTCTTAAACAGTTTATATAAAAATTTGATCTACACCCTGTATTGGGGTTACAATAGTACTCAGACTGTCCAGGTCCCCATACCTCTACCATAGTTCTACGTGGGAAAGCAATAGAAACAACACATAGGCTATCCAGGTCCTCAGACCTCTACCACAATTCTATATGGGATACACTAAGGTGTAAATATTTTAGTGTGAGGATTTTAGTATCCTCCAGTTCAGCTTTGGAGTCAGTGTGTGTCAAACAGACATAAGAACACACTGCTCATAATGTAAAGAAAAGGATAATTATGTTAAAGAAAGAATATAGAAATGAGTTTAGAATGATCTTGTGTGATATCAATGCATCTCTAGAGTCCTTTAGATTGAAGAAGATGAAGCTTGGAGTCCTTCTTAGGAAGTTCTCTGGAAAACAGAGTGTCGGCATATTGTTTCTTCACTTCCAGTGCAGGTGTTCAGTTTGAATGCGCGAGTATTCCAAGTGGTTCTTGAACCTCCTCTTTGAACTTTTCTTCTTGATGTGTATGAGTGTTCTTTGATTTATTTTTGTGTTCTTCTCTGTATGTATGTGTGTATATTTTACTCTTCCATACGTATATGTCTCCGTGTATATCTCCCTTTTACAGTAGCTCTATAGTACATTTATTTCTCTCTTTTTTCCAGCAATGAGAATGATTACCTTTTATAGGTTCGAGGTACGGTTCCCTAACATGCCAACAACCAACATTAATTAATAGAAATTGCATTAAAAGACCAAAATATGACCATTGGAATATTTATTTAAAGACGACCAAATAGTTTAAAAAACGGTGTCATAATAAGTTATGGAAATGATGTCTCTTTCACACGGTGTCTTGGTTGATGACAGTTTCTAAGTGTCACAGCTTTTGAGTGTCACGATGTTTCATGGTTACAGTGTCTTCTTCACGGTGTTTGGTTTGCGATGTCTTGTTCACTGTGGCTTGTTCACGTTGTCTTGTTCACGGTATCTTGTTCACGGTTTCTTGTTTATAGTGCCTTGTTCACGGCATCTTGCTACATGGTGTCTTTTTCACGGTGTCTTGTCCATGGTGTCTTTGTCACAGTGTCTTGTTTCACAGTGTCTTGTTCACAGTGTCTGGCTTCATGATGTCTTGTTCATGGTTTCGGTCTTCACAGTTTATGGCTTCGCGGGGTATTGGAATTTCCAAAGTAACTATGTGAAAACTTAAATAAAGATGATAATATAAAGGATTAGACTTAAGTATTTGTTAAATAAGGTATTTTGAGAGTTGATAATAGAGCAATTGAGATCTTTCAAGGCTCTTCATAAAGCATGAGAAAACTTTAAACATAAATACACATGATTGGATATAATGTATAGAAGTTAACTAGGTTGAATAAGATTTGGAATAATTAACACATGATTAAAAAAGATTTGTGATCATTAAAACATGATTAATACATGAGGAGTCCAACAATAGAAATATTAGTGGGACTATGACAATTCAATTGGATAGATATTAGGAAATGAGATGTTTATAGGAATAGATTTTCTAAGATAGAGAGAAGGGGTATTTATCCATAAAGGAAAGGGTAATTTAGGGTTTAAATATTGAATGAAATATTATTTGAAGAACAATATATTTAATAGTGGTATTATTTTAGATTATAAATATAATTAGACAAAACACACACGTATTTACAAATTTTAAACCAGTTAATCATCAAATATTTTAGTTTATATAGTGAAATAATGAAAAATGTAATTCAAATAATAATATAATTAATTATCCTTTAAACATTGTATATTAATTTATAGGTTTGAAAGATATAAAATTTCTTTTAATTTAATTTTATATATTATTAAATATATTTTTCTTCAATATAACCATATAATTATTTATTTTTTCATTATTACATCATTATTGTGTCATAGTGTTAAAACCTAAAAATTCTAAACCTTATAAACCAGATGTTATATTCAATAAATTATATAATGTGATATAATTAATGTAAACTATCCAAAAAATATTATAATAGAATTATTAAAAAAATTTAAAATAAATAGTAATATTATAAATCGTTAAATTTTACTAACATTAAAATGTATATATTTAATATGTGTTATTTTCCATAATATTAATTTTCAATAAAATATATATTTTTTATATTATATATCTTAGTTTAAAAACTAAATTTAAAATTTTCTAATGTAAGTTTAATGAAATAATTATTTTGAGTTTCTCAAAAAAATATTACTAAGTGTGTTTTTTGTTATTTTTTCTAAAAATGATACTTTATAGTTGAAAATTGTTGTTCTTGAAAAATAATTATTTTTTATGGTTTCATTATTCTATAAGAATTCCCAATACATTTTAAAAAATTTAAGTAATAAAATATTAATTCATAGAATAAAATAAATAATTTTACTATATTCCTTGACCTAATAAATCTTATGTTAAATGTTTTTTTAGAAAAACATATGGTTAGTTTAATAAAAAATATTTTCCATACTAGAATTTTAATGGAATATTATCAACGTGAGAATCAATTTGGTCTTTGAAAAAAGGCTCCTAACTTTAATTTAGTACATAATAAACATACCTATGACATGTTAATGGATAATCTTAATATATATGGATTACACATAAATGTTATTCCTAAGATCCCATTTAGAAAACTATTTTACAAATATATGTGAAAATCATAATATTTATTTTTTATAAATATTTGAAATTTTATTTGATAAAATAATTTTAAAATTTTAAATTATATGTTTCATGTTCTTTAAAAGTTTCAATATTTAATTTTTTAATTATAATTAATTACAATGGTTAAAAAATAATTACCATGTTAAAGTTAATTTGGGAAAAAAGTTAAAAAATTGAAATAAAAGTTCCTAAAACACTAACAATTTTCTCCAAAATGAGTGTTTTGGGTTTTTTTGACTAAGAAACACATTCAAATCCTCTGTATTCTGTTGTATGTCCATTTACCCTTGAATAATAACTTTACATTGTCGAAAATTTAAGGGTTGCTCCATGAAAAACTTTTCTCTTCACTTATAAAAAAGGAACATAAATACCAACTCAATTCTACCCTTCCCTTTGAATTTATAAATATAACTCTACTAATTTATTTACTTCTAGAACCCAATATTACTTTTATATGATTTTGGTCAGCCTTATTGTTTTTAATGAATTCATCTCTAAGGTGTTTTTGAAGAAAAAACTTATGCTCCAGACACGAGTATTACTTTTTAAGAGTCTTTTATTTTATTACACGCCATCCTAAATCATATCTCAATATAATAATATGACTAAATAAGTAAAATTATTATACTAAAATTTCATTTTATTAATTTATCAAATATTATTTTTTCCAGTCGATTTACCAAAAAAATGAAATATTTTTTGGCATGTGTTTTGCAGACTACAATCTCCATGAAATAATGTTTTCATTTTTCTTCATGATTTTATTTCTTCAAAAAAAATACATCAAATATGATTCACTAAATTAGAAATCTCTTAGTTAAATCATTATTCATTTTTATGATGATATATATATTCCTTTAAATATACTCACCCATTAAGATATATTGTGTTCATGTTTCTATTGGATTAACCACATATTTGAATAAATTAAATCATTTATGTCTATGATGAAATAAATAATAATAGTATTATAAGTGAAGAATAATTTTCATAATTTATATTTGGAATTATAATAGTTATATTTTTTATTTAAAATAATAATGTGATATCTTTATTAACCTAATTTTTTTTAAAACTAACCTAACAACGATTCAATTTTCAAATAAGTATAGGAAAAACTATATAAGGAATAAATAGAATATTATATGAATGGTTTATATTAAATTTAAAATATAATAATAATGTTCATAATATGGTACCTAATGAATATTATTTGACTATTCATAAATTTAATATTGTTCACAGAATGAAACTTGAATAGGGTAATTTGTTTCATCTAAAATTCATCACTTTGAGACTAGTTTTTTATCATGCACCTATTTACACTTATGTTATGTATAGACTACCTATTTGAGAAATAATATCAATAATTTACTTTTACTCATGGGAATTGATGTTCAATTCCAATCTCTCTCTTTTAGGAGTATTTGATTTAAATGCCCCTCCAAATATAAGCCATTTTTATGAATCCAATTTTTAAATGGGTCATTATCACATCTCATTGACTAATATCATTAAAGAATGATTAATTATAAAATATTTTTTATATTATATTTACACCTTATTCTATAGATGGGTCATCGTTAATGTCAATTTATTTTTTCCTCGTTAATTTATTATACTGTTAAAATTGATTTTTATTAATAAAAATACGTATTTATTTGATGGACTTTTCTACCATATTTTTATATTTACTTCCATAAAAAATTCCATTCCCTGTTGAAAACATAATTTTTTATATCTCCAAAGTATAAAATATTAATCTTTATTTTCAAAAAAGTTTTAATTTCTTTTTTAATAATGTTGGTTTCAATAATTTGTTTTTCAAAAAATACATAAATAGAATTTCTTTTTGAAGATTTTATATTATTCCCTGATGTATATAATTTTTTGAAATAATTTTTTTATTTATTATCAAGGAATATATATGAGAATTTAGTATTTAATATTTATTATATTAAACATTTAAAAATATGAATTTCTAAAATTTACTTTAAAATCGCATCTATTTAAGGTGATATTAAGTTTCCAATTTTTAAGAACATTCTTTATGAGATTTATCATTCATTTTCAAATGAATTTTCTCTAATGGAATATTGTTTGAAAATAAATATATATGTTGTTTTCTTTAATATAAATTTTGGTTGTTTATTTTTTTGATATCAAATTATCATTATTTTTATTTGATACCATTTGAAAAATTTATAAAACCCATTTTCGTTCCATGGGTAATTTATGAAAAAATTATTGATTTGATTTTATATGTGAATAATCTATATTTATGATGATATATGGGTTCATATATCTCCCTATAAATGATTATTTAAGGTTTTATATCTCAAAAGATATCTATGTGAATCTAGTAAGGATTTCCTTATCCAGAATGGTAATTGAGTATTTATTGCTTCCTACACTATGGGATTTAAGTAGGTATGCCTACTCCACTCTGGGAATAAAGTGATGATTACTACTCCATAATAAGAAAATTACCAATGATAATATTTATGACCTTTATTTTTACAGTGATATTACTTATCAATGGAATTCGAAAAAAATTATCATTTTCCATTTTTTAAAGATATCCCTCTTTCTTATAGTATGATTTCATGTTTCATTTGATTTTTATTTTATGCTTCTAAGACATGTTTTGATGATTCATCATTGTTATTATGTTTATATATAATGGTAATTATTTCTTAATGACTCATTTTGACATTAATTTATTATACCATGATATTTTTAAATGATATGTTTCCATTACTCTTGTTTTCCCTTTTATTAATAATCAGTCCATTATGGATGGTTAATAGTTTTCCATTATTGAGAATTGATATCATCCCTTTCTTATTTTTTCATTACCCATGTTATGAGGATGATTATATAATATGATAGTATAAAATAGGGATTATAGGAGCATAGTTATTGAGATATATGAACATGTGTTGTGGAATTAAATTATTATGTGGATAATATTTAAGAAACTAAAAATTCATTACATGGGTTGTTAGACAGTTTGTGAGATATATTATCTAAAATATAGAATCAATATATTATTTATATACATTCATATTGGGTCACCATAGTTTGTATCATTCTTGGTTCAGTAATAATGAGGGTTATTTTGGTGAACATTAGTGAGAATCCTTGTAATATGTCTACTTATAGGATTACATATTGGGGTTTTGGTAAACTAGAGGTTGTGTGGTTCTACTAGAAATTTCATTTCTTCATAGATGTTTGGTAATTAAATGGATTGTAAATTGGTTCATGAAAAATAGGAATTACTATAGAACTAGTTTGAAACAAATGGGGTATATGCCTTGGTTAATCATTTTATCTTCATAAACCATGAAAAAGTATTTGAGTATGAGGTAAATTAATTATCATAATGATCCTAATAAAAAATCATAGATAACATAGTTTAAATCCTCTTGGTTTGTATGTTAGTGTATGTACATCATTTATGAGTTAGTAATTATATGCACATAGTTTTACATCAACATATTTAATTATGTCCCTGTATATTTTATTATTTGATGTAATTTTTTGAAACAAAGTGTTATTGAGAGAGTAATTAGTGTATAGGAAAATTCAACGATTTTCCAAATGAACTACCAAAAAGGATTGGAAACAATATACCCAACCTCATATAAATGATAACTGAACAATCAAAACCTATGAAAAATAATATGACTACTGTTAAGATCCCAAACACACCAAGGATGGAGCATGTTGTTTTATTATTCTTTCATGTGACAACATCAACCCTCCTTCTGTGGATCTTCAAAAAGACACATTTTTAGGGATAGATCCTTAAATTGGTGATTGTAATTTAAATTATATTGGGCTTCAGAAATGAGAATTTCATTTTAGTCTTCTATAATTTAAAATTATATGCTGCAAAATTATATAATTTAATTAATAAATAAATATATAAAGAGGAATTACACTCTATTTAATGGGATGAATTAATTAAAGTAAAATTAATTAATCACCTTCTTTTAACTCTTCATAAAAATAATTCCCCAAGATTTAAAAAATGATTATGGGATTATTGTAACCTAAAAAGTGATCATTACAAGGCTCATGAGGTTCACCTATGTTTATATCACTATCCTCAAAAGTAGGATAGACTATTTATTTGGTATCTTAATATGAATTCTTCTAATGGAATTTTTTATATGAGCCTTTTGAAGTTCTAAATAATGTTTCATGTGTGTTAAAGTAGAACATGGAAATAATGGACTAAAATCATCTTAGTGATAATGAAATAATGTTGCATTATCAAGATATCTCTAATGATAAGTCACGTAATGTAAATAAATTATAATATCCTACATGAAAAAAATGTGAGAATAATTACACATGCAATATCATTAACGGGGAAAATTAGGTGTTTAAAGTGTTGTATTTTATGATATATTTCCAAAAAACACTGATGTAATACTAAGAGAATAGACACAACATAGGAGAAGATGTCTCCAACTAGTGTCCCAAGTCAAATTCAGAAATTCATGTGAAAAGTGTTAAAGCACAATACAAATCACTACTTTAACCCTGAGTTATTGAATAGAATAGGACCTATAAACCTCCTAAAACATAGGATCAAGGAAAAGTGAATTCAATGACTACTACTGAGGTTGATCATGATAATTATGTTGTGGAAGGTAAAACAATTGTTCACTATATACCTAGAGTTTCCCTATTTGATTCATCTTCTTCACATTATTTTATATTGTAAATTTGTTCTATAATATAAATTCAGAACCTCAAGACATAGATTAATAACTATCTAAGAAAAATTCTAGAAATGAAACCACATAATACGAGATACATAGCCATTCTTTGATCAAAATTTTGGAGTCATTATTTTTTAAAATCTAGTTCTTATAACCTCCATTCAATTTGATGTAATTTTGTGTATACATTGGATAGAGTTCTCATATAACTATTATTTAAATTTTATCATTTAAATGGAACAATATGAGGATTGGATGGGATGATATTTATGACTCTAACATATAGTGATAATAGTAGAGAATGTTATCTGAAATTTCATGTAAAATAGGTGTAATATCTGGGAAGAGCACGAAGTTGATCCATAGATACATCATTCCCTTTGAGACCCTTAATCATTTCTAGTCAATTAATTTTCAGGTAGATCGTCCTCACGACCTCTTCCTATTTTATTATTTTTTCCATGTTTTACTTTGGAGTAAGTGAATATCGAAAAAATTACATGTACTAAACTAAGAATTTGTACAATTTAAAGATGATCTTTTATATGACAAACAACCCATGGAAATTTGGGATCAAAGAGAAATAGTGCTACAAAACCAGACCACTCAGATATTCAATTTTATATGAAGGAATCATAAGTTTGAAGAATCTTAGTCATATCTTGTGGATTTATTGAAAATGGTTATCTTAAATAAAATTTATAAAATTTATATTATTTATATTCTATAAATATTTGTATTTAAAAATTTAAGAATTTAATCATAATAAAATCTTGTTCATATTTTAATTCCTCCCATAAAAATTTACTTAGAATGAATGTTTGATATTTTTCAAAATAAAATACATTTTTAGTCAAAAAATAATATTTTCCAGATATTGAAATATTTATGATTTTAAATTTATATATGAATATATGAGAAGTTTAAAAACCCATTTAATTAATAAAATATTTATTTATTTAATATAATTATTAATTTTAATATATTTTTGGAGCTCATAAATCCTACAATCTATATTTATAGAAAAAAATAAAAAATATTGTTTAATAAAAAATTATTTTTTTTTCTTTTCATTGAATCAATTATTTTCACGATTAGATTAAGTTAGGTCATTCCATTAATTACTAATACCACTTATTTGGTTTATAAATAACAAATTTATATCTTTGAAATTGATCTTTTTAATAAAATATGTTTACAAAAGATATTTAGTCTTAAAAATATTTTTATTTAAAAGTGTTTTTACACATTATCTTCACTAATCAAAAAACAAACTTTTCGAAAAATTATATATTTTATTTGATAAAATTATTTCAAAATTGTAAATGATAAAGTTCAAATTAGGTAAATGGGTCAATAATAGTATTTTTCAATAAAATCAACTAAAATGGATAGAAATTAATTAATAATTTATGGGTAAAATTTGGTAAATGTTATAAAGATAAATTAACATTATTAAAAAACATTTTTTTCCAAAATTAGTGGTTCTGGTTATTTTTGACCGACCATCACTTTTCCCTACCATTTTTTCAATTTTTTGGACATCTAACCTTTAATATTAACTTTATATTATTGAAAATGAAAGGGTAGTTTCCAAAACTAATCATCTATTAACTTATAAAAGTGTAATATTTTCCAAATATATTTCTTTTAATATAGTTATATTATGTTCATTTATAACTATTTCAATGGGATATAATTTTAATTTTCATTTTTCGGTAGGATTTTGATTCAAAGATCCATAGTCAGATCACTTGTGGATAATTATTTTGAGTTTCTTCATATGGGAATATAATTCCAAAATAGAAATTAAATGATATTCATGTACATCCCAAAAATAAAATGTTTCCAAATATCTATATTTTCTCAGACATATGGATGAATAATTTAGTAAAAACATTAATGTTATATGGTAATTTCATTTAAGTAGTTTTTCCAACCCTAAAGGCATTGATTTGTTTTATCTAATTCAATTACAATTAATACATTCCAAAATAATTAGATAATTTATATTTATTTATTATCATCATATTTAGTGATAATAATTTTTCAGTAAAAAAACCTAAGGGTGGTGGATAGAAATGAAGAAATTTTTTTTTGCAGGTGGTGAATCCACCAAAATATGGATAATATTTTTATTTTAAGAATGTTGAGATACGAGAAGATGATTTATGGTAGATATTACATTATCCCAATGAAATTAAAGTATATTTTTAATAATTTATTGTTTTTTTCATATTATATGTTGTATTTAATGATAATGAGAGAGAATAAATGAATTTTAAAGAAATAAATTTAGAATATCACCTCCTAAACATATTCTCTTGAAATTCACCTTATATAACATTAGTTTTTCAAATTTTTGAGGAATAATGATGTGGATATAAGAGAAAGGGTTAAAAATTTCATATGATTGAAACTTCAAAAAATCAAATGCATAAATGTTTTGGGGAGAAGGGGTGTTAAGGGTGGTATTTTAAAGTGGGGAGATTATACGAACAAGATTATTATTTGTCTTAAAAAATAAATGACATTGATTACTATTTATATATATAATGTAAATTTTGTTTTTGAGGATGATCTAATAGTAACCTACATCATCTGTAACTAATTTTAGATTATATTTTTTTTAATATTTAAAAATATTGTTTTTATTGTTTTCTACATTTAAAAAAAGATCCAACCAATAATTCACCGTAAAATTTATTTGATGTGTAGATTTAAAAAGTGTAATCCATATTATGAAAATTTTATTGAATTTTTTGAAATTCTATTTTTGAAATCAAATATCATATTTATTTTAAATATAACTATTTTAATAAAATGGCCAATTTTCCGAAAATTTAAAGAATTTATTATGGTCATATAAAATTATTTTATCATTATAATGCAACTTATTAATAATTTATAATTCAATTTTAAATCCTTATATTTTTTAAAACAAAGAAAATAAAGAATTTATGTTTTATAAAATAATACAGACACTTATTTTATAAATTTTAAAAAATTTATATATATGTATCATCATATAATTTTGACATATTTTAGTTTCATAAGATAAAAAATATACTTTTTCACTTCCATAGGTGATACTACTATTCCAATGGTCATCTTAATATGCCTAATAGTCTTGTTACTTTTCCAAAAATCAGATTACTATTCGAATGTTTAGATTTGTTATAGTTAGTTGGGTTTCCTACTTTCAGAAATGCCTCACTTTTCATTCATCAGTCTCTCACTTTTATTTTCTATTATGGTTTTTTATTTTTTTAATTCCAAAAATTAATGTTGGATTAGTAATATTATGCCTCATTTCTATAGTGTGTTTGGTTAGTTCAAATATTCTTGCGGGATTGAGTAGATCCAAATTTTTAAACATTAGTTATTATATTTTATATTCTCATCCATTGTAATATTTTTAATTCTTATGGCTATAGTTTATCTCTAGATGTAATGTTTAGATTCATATTGTAAAATGTTTTTCATTTTACGTTGTGGTTAATGTGAATTATATAATACTATATTATTAAATATTAAAAAAGTATTTAATAATAAGGGAAATTCCCTTGGAAAAATTTTAGGTGATTAAATTATTCCCACATATTGAATATTTTACCTTGAAATTTAATTTTAAAAACATAATGTGAAAACTATTTTGGGTACATCTACTTTCCTTTTCCTCCAATTCTCATGTCATATCCTTGTACTTGTGGTTCAGCCTTAGTAATTTCACTAGGTGAGTTACCTTTCTTCACATATCTTTATCTCAACATTCCTTGATATTCACCAGTTATTCCTCATAAGAGTTGGGATTTTCTAACTATACCACATCAATATTTAGTTTATGGTTGGGTTATTGACTGTACTTCATCGAAAGGGATGCATTAAACACATTATATTATTAAGATAGGGTCGGTGTTTATTCACATCAATTTAAAATATCTCTAAAGGGATAAATAAAATACAAGGGTCCACTATATATGTGACTTATATAGAGACCCAGGATTATTATACATGGATATTATATCATTTTAGATAAATATTCAGTACATTCTAAGAATACAGGCCTGAGTACCATAATATTTTAGTGTCTTCGGAAACATGAAAACAAACAATTCTATCCCGATGAAAGAACTTCAACATCTCACATAATGATCCACACCTTTAGTTCTTATACCTAGAACCCTTCATCATAACCTGTAGAAAATAAAGCATAAGAAATGGGTGAGCTCAGATGATCAGTAATGGTAAATAAGAGATACAGGTATGCATAAACATGAACATATGGGTATGATAATCTAATCGTAACATGAAGAGATCATACCCTATATAAAAAGATAAAAAACATTAGTTATGAGATAAATATTAGAAGATCATAAGCCTTGAATCATAAGGAAATAAAAAACATGAGTCATAAAATAATAACTATGGAATAAGACATAGGATTTTTGGAATACATATAAAAATAAAAACTTTTATTTCAAAGATCTTGACCAAGACCTTTATAACATGTTAGGCTTGGGCTATGACCTGTGTACCTACTTAGGGCTTGGAATAGAAACCCATGTACCCACTTTAATTTATGATTAGGATAAAATTCACGTACCCAATTGTTTTTATGTTACTCTACAACCTATGTAACACATTTCTTTTAGCCTTGGGCTACAACCAATGAACCTTCTTTCTTTTAGTCTTGGGTTATAAGCTATGAACCTTCTTTCATTTAGGATTGGGCTACAACCCATGAACCATATTTATTTTATGATTGGTTTAAAACCCATGAACCTACATTCTTTTAGGAATGGACTTCATACAATATACCCATTATTCTCATATAAGAAATATCATTACCTAATTCGTTGGAGTGAGATATGGGTCCCACCCATCACATAATGAAATCATACATGCATGTTCCATAAAACACTCTTCATATCATAAAAATGAAAATGAGTGCGTTATATAAAAATAAAACCATAACCCAAAAAATAAAATGTGATTCAATACAATTTCACCACATCCTAAACTATGGAACAAAGATATGTTTCAAAATAATTTCATTGAATCTTTTCCCTAAAACGATGTTTTTTTTGAAAGAATATAACCTATGAAAAAGAAATGGATTTCATAAATACCATGACCTTAGGAATAACCCATTTATAGAAAGGATTTAAATAGAACCTTTATATAATTTCATATAATGTCTTGAGTAACATCAATGAATGTCATCTTCGATGGAAATTAATTTTGAAACAAAAATAAAAAATATTTCTATAGGTAAATATCATATCTCAATTGAAAAATTCTATTTAATACCAAGAACCATTTAAAATTCAGTTTTTTTACAGAACATGAAAACCTATAAAGAATACATAAAATAAATTTAAAAACCACTTTATTTGAAAATTAATTTTATAAAAAAACATCTGAAATATTATCCTTTCAAAATGAAAATGAATCTTCAAAGGAATGATGATGGGTAAATCTGTACATTTTGTATGAGGAAAAAAGAACATTCTTTTTGCACGGTAATAAATTTAGAAAGAATGCCCTATTTGGAAAGAGACAATAAAATACCCTTGAAGATATTTTTAAAATAAAAAAGTTTAAAAATTAATTTTAAATCTTATAGTATTACAGAACAATATTATTGGAAACCCTTTCTAGTAAACACGTTTTTAAGGAACATAGATTTCTGACCGATGAGAAGGTAAAGTCGGGATTTTGTTGAAACACTTTCTTAAATTTAATATATAGTAAAGAGTAAAAATATGGTACTGATAAATTTTTATAACATCGATAACCTAGGGATAATAAAATTCATGAATGTCTATAATAGATGGATAATACGATTTCATCCAAGTAAGCATAAACAATCTCAAAAAAATGATGAGATAGTCTCAATAAACACTTATAACATTGTAATATTGGATAACACGCTACATGTAATAAATTAAATTTAATTAAGTTTAAAATAACCTGATAATATTTTGATTCAAGATATAATATTGAAAATATATGTATATACACCTCAATGAAATATTTTAGGTGTATAACAAAACATGAGTCTCAAAGAATGAAAATTCAGACAAAACTGTTTTACCGATTTGGACTCTTTTGAATCCTAATCCCCAAGAAAGAATGATCAAAAAATGTACACATGAATGCAGATTCATATAATTACAATATACATAGAACACAATCCTGGTTAGTACATACACCCAAAAAATGAAAGAGTGTCAAACATAACATTTATCTCATAGAAATTAAATGTGAGAGGAAATACTCTTACCTTGTGTCTTGACTCTTGCAGTACACATTCAAACCACCGGTATAATAAATATATATTTATTATAAAGATTTTACAGGACCATATTATTATATCTAATAAAATAAATTTTTGTATTATGTCCTTATATTACACACTTTTTAATGACCCAAGGTTAAGGTTTCAATTCGTGTAATATTTTCTTTGTTCTCCAGAGGTGTCTTAATTTGTTATATTGTTGGTAATTATACTTATATAATAATTCTAGAATGTAAATCACAGTATAAATATAATTTATATCCATTATATTTATATTATAATATGTTATATCATAAATAAGTACAAAATGTAATACATTGTTCATGGAGACGTTTAAAAGTAAGTATGCATGAATGTTGTTTCTGTTTTTATTTTCGTATTGAAAGAAAGTATGTAATTTATATGTTTATATATATTTATTTATACATAATTGTTTTATTATCCATATTATATAATATTAATCATATAATTTCATTAATACCATCCTTAAAACATTTCATGTGGGTTGTGAATGAATCATATCACTTTGAGGGGGTGGTAGTCCACACTTCAATAAAAGAGATTATACTATTATCACCAAATGGAAAGTATATATATGTGTGTTCAAAAAGGAATATATAATATTAAATTCATAATAAATATAATATATAACATATAAAAATATATTTTACATCATAATTCCCACCTTTATTGGTGGTAAAGTAGAGATTAAGAATCATCATTTCGTGGGGTTGTAGTTCATCGTACCCAGAAACTATATGGCTCATATCCATTCGATGGAGTTGTGTGTAATTTTAGGTCTAATTAATTTCATTAAAAATTATAGAATATTTATTATAATTATTTTTTCAAAAAATAATGGAACAAAGAAATTGGAGGTGGTGATGAAGGAAAATAACAGGAAGGATATTGAGAGAATATGTTACCTCTAAATCAGGTAACTCCTTTTGGTTTGTGCCAAAAGGATTTATTGAGAGGATTTATACCCAAAAGAGGGCCTAAATGTATAAATTAGTATTTTTGGGAGGATAATTGGGAATATAATTTTCAAAATTAATTGGTTTTATAGATATGAGGACTGGGTAGAATTAGTGGAATTTTATAGAGGAAGTGGAGTGACACTTTTCTAAATATTTTAAGAGATAATTCCAACTCGTTTTTATGTATAGAACATGGATCAAATAGTGATCCAAGGTCCATAAAATTGTGTATAGGGTCCAAATAATTCATAACATGTGTTTTTAGATGTTTCTAGGCCATTTTTGGTCTTAACTTTAATGATTAGTACTTTATTAACCTAATTTTTCTCTTAATTGGTGTAATTAATTTTAATCACTTTCATTAATAGTTCTTATAAAAAAAATTGACCTTATTAGATATTACAAATTCTCAACACTCCCAATATAAAATCCATTTTTCCAAATTATAAACAGATAAGTGGAAAAAATTAATTTTAAATTAATCTCGTTAACGGGATGACACTACTGGTTTTTAAAGTAAATACTTCGAAAATTTTGCTATGATTTTATATCCAATTTCAATGTAAATTGGTTCCAATAACCTAAATTCTATTAATGGATAAAAATATTATCAAACTAAACTATTAAGAAAATTGAAAATATAATTTAACCATCTATATAAATTAGATGAAAATGTATTTTTTAATTAAAATAAAATATTTTTTAACTATTGATTAAAAGATTGAATCTTTCATAAAAATACCCAAAATTTATCTTAACATAATTTTTATGTTTTTATTACAAATATTATGTTTAACTTTACATACTAAATCAATAAAAGTACAAACAATTTATTTAAAATGGTATCTCCATTAAAAAAATATAAAACTACCTTTATAAACAAATTGTTTAGTGCATAACATTTGGTTTGTTCTTATCTTATATCTAGAAAATATATTGGATGAATATGAAACATATTTTTTTGATTATATAACATATTTATTAAATTTATATCACTTAACAATTGTAAATAATTTTATTTACTCTGTTAAAATAACTTTGTGACTATACTAATATTTTCCTTTACATTCAACTGGTTTTTATATTCATTAATTGGTAACCTATGAATTCATCTAATATTTTTAGACACCACATATTTTCATAACCTTTTTAATAATAATCATATCACAAAACATAACTTATAGTTTATATTCGATTATAATAATATATTATATTTAGGTAACACTCATTCTTGTGTGTTATGCAAGCCATCAAGGAATGCCAATCTTGCATGTAAAATATGGTAACCTTGTTGTTCCGTGTGATGTATGCTATGTTGGTGTTGTGTGTAATATACACCAAGTCATATCTATGTGAAACGAATTTTTGAATTAGTGAAAATAAATTTTTAGTGTTTCATGAAGTAAAAAATGTCAAATAAATAAATTAATTTGAAAAAAAAAATCAACAAAATCTTAAAGAGTTACATTCTACCCCCATTAAAATAATTTTCACCTTCAAAATTAATTTTTTTATTCATTGGTTTAATAATTAAAAGTTTAATTCCAAGAAACCAACATCGTAAAAATTGATTCTATAACCTCCCTTAAAAACTGAAATTTGGGACTATAACGGTCACCCAAAGTTACATATAACTTGGTTTTCATATAGGAGAACATTAGTTGGGAGTGAATATTGGACATGGAGGAAAAGAGTAAATATTTATATTCATTTATTCAGGTCATCAATCATAAACAAGTGAATGATCAAAGGTTATTTAAGGGTCTCAAAGTGATAAATCTGTGATGATTACAAAATACATTGGTTTAATAGAATTTATGGTATTAGGAAAACATTTTTTTGATCATATTCAGATCATTGAGTTATTCATGGTAAATTTCTACAAAAAAAAATTCATACATTTTTTGTTCTTTGATAAATTTCTAATAAATCCATTCCCATACAGAATGAATGTCCAAAAATAAAATTTTAAAGTATCTTAAGGCCCAAAAAAGAATGAAAATTCAAACTGTCAATGTGAATTAATTTTCAAACATAATGATTAAAACTATTAGTTTATAATAAATATTTATTAAAAAATATATATATTTACCTGGGCATCATTTATTCTATTTGTAGGCATGGAACCCTTATCATCCTCTAGTATGTAGATTAATACCTACATACTTTCTAATCTTTATTGGATTTTACCTGACCTACATGAAACCTTTTTGAAAACCACACTAATAAAATATACAAGATATACATCCTTGAAATATGTTTAATCACTAATTATCCTTTTAACCATGGATTTCAACACTAACTCGGTTCAAAAATACTTACTCTAATGTTTATCTTATACTTTTCAGGGATGGATACCCTTATAACCCTTCTCAAAGGTGAACATCCAGAACATTAGAAAGAGAGTCATTAAATAAGATTAACATTGATTCCAATATATTTCATAATGTAGATCTTGGTTATTACATTTTAAACATGTTAACACCCATATCCTATATTCTCTTGAAACATTGTAACAACCTGAATTTCTTTAAATCCTTTTGGAAAACATGCATTATTCTTTATTCTAAAGTGTATTGGATCTATTCCTTAGATTCTAAAATGCTATAAATTTCATTGGGGATAGTATAAACCACCTAAATAAAAAACGTTTACTTATTTCCAAGGTAATAAATAATTTCTAATTTACTTATTCATATCAAATAAATATTTATCCAAACTTCATTATCTCAATGTCAGACACTATTTAAGGGTTACCTTTCCTTAATCAAAATATCACATTTTTATGAAATCACTTTTCTATTTATTCATCACCTTTCATCATTTCCTTTTAAATACTTAAAGAAATACTTATATATTACATGATTCATATTAAATAATATATTAATTCCATAACATAATTATTTCATTCATCCAACGTTATTGGTAAACCATTAGTCAAGCTTCATAAAATTATTCCCAAATAACTCTTTACAAGAATATGAAATATGAATCAAGTATTAAGGTTAATCAACCTAAATATAATCATTCTTCTTATGTTTAATGTAAACAATACTGGAAGAACATCACATACCTTTCACATGTTGTTTCTAGTCTCTTTATCTGCATAAGTATAACCAGTAATTGTAACACCTTCCTGATTCTCTTTATGAGATTTCCAATTGGTAAATTGATTCTCATAATACCAATACTTTCCAAATATGAAACTTTATTTGTTAACCATGGTATTTCTTGTTATCCCAATTATTAAAAACACAAATCATGGGGTGAGAAACCCATATCATATAAGAAACCCACATAATCAAGAAAAATCACTTATATATTGTCTAAATTATTACACCTTCCTTAATATATAAAATATTATGTTGATATGAGGTTATTCACAGTCAAATAAGGTTTAAATCCATAATGATGGTTCATGAAGAGTTTGTGAATATCAAAATCATATCCCCAAGGAGTGCCAAACTAGGTGTGTAACATGGCCCGTTTTTGTGTACCATACTATCCCAAGTCAAGCTCGGAACATTTTGTCTGAGTTGTTACCCATAGGTACGTCTGTTCCAGATCTATATCCAATTTTAGTATCTAGAAATAGATCAATTTCTAGTGAACAACACCTATCTTTCAACAAAATTCCATGACATTTTTCCAAAATGTTAACTCATCCTCATACTTATCCATAAAGACATGCATATACATGTACTTGAAAAATATACCTAGGGATATTACTAAGGTTTTATAATCATAATTTCCAAAGGATGACTAAACCATTCTAATGATACCAACTCTAGAAATCTAGGATTAGCATAGATAGATACTGTATAAAATTTTATGAATATTATTTACATGACAAAAATACATGCCAAAGGACCGTAATAGTTTAGTGTCATTGGAAACATCGAAAAAATAAAATCTTCTATCCCAGTAAAATATCTTCAATATCTCCCATAAAGATCCCCACCTATTGTAAATCTACCTAAAACCTTTCCTCATGACCAATATAAAGGAATAATGAGAAAATGGTGAGCTTGGATGCTTATTATGTGTAAACAAAAGAGACATGTAATCATAACCCTGAACATAGGGTTATGATAATGTGATGTTATAATGAAGAGATCATACTATGTATATCAAAGATCATAAACCTGAGTTATGGGATAAATATTTTCACATCATTAGATATGAATCATATATAAATACACATCATGAGCCGTGAAATCATAACTAAGGAATTTGATATAGGATCTGTGCCATACAAATAAAAATAGAAACTTTTAGGTCAAGGCTACCTACCAAGACCTTTATAACATGTTAATCCTGGTATATGACCTTTGTAATTACATAGGGCATGGGATATCAACTCGTGTACCCACTTTTGTTTACAATTGGGGTATAACCCATGTACATTATTATTGTCGGAAATAGTCTACATCCTATGTACCCTATTTATTTTAGGCTTGGGTGACAACCCATGAATATTAATTCCATTACTATTGGTATACATGCCATTAACATTATCTGTTTTAGAAATGGACTAAAACCCTGAACCTTCTTTGTATTGGTCTTGGGATACAACCCATGAACCTTTTTTCCTTTAGTCTTGTGCTAAAAACCCTACACTAATTGAGTTTATGTAAAAAATATCATTGCCCAATTAATTAGAGGGAGACATAGGTCCAACCGATCAAATAATGAAATTATACATGCATGTGACATAAAAAATTCATCATATCATGACCCATGAAAAAATATGGGTTATATAAATATCAAATCATAACCCACAAAATGAAATGGGAAGAAATAACATTTCATCACATCATAACCTATATAAAATAGATAGGTTTCATAATAATCTCAATGATGTACATCCTATGAGAAGAAGTGGGTTTCAAAAAAATATAACTTGTGGAAAAGAAATAGATTTCATAAACACCATGAAACGAAAAAACACCCATTCATTGAAAGTACATGAGTCTTACATTTAGATAATTTTATATAATATCATGAGTTACATAAAAATATTTCATCTTTGATGTAAAATAAATTTGAAGCATCAATCAAAAATACTTCTTGAGTAAAATATCCTTTCTTCTTTGAAAAATTCTTTTTTATACATAAAACAATTTAAAATTCGTTTTCATAAAATATAACTTGAAAAAATATAAAGAATACATAAAATCATTTATAAGGTTTTCATTTTAAAATTACTTTTAAAAACATTTTCTTAATGTTTAAAATCTTTAAATGAAAAGAAATTTTAAAAGGAATGATGTAGGGTAAATCCATATATGTCGTACGAGGTAAATATTCAAATGAATATATTGGTAAAAGATAAAAACATTAAACAATTATTTTAAATATTATATGATATAGGTATAATATTCTGGGAAACCCATTTTAGCAAAGATGTTTTGAAAAAACATATATTTTCGACAGAATAGAAGGTAAATTATGGATTTATTTAAAAACTTTTTTAACTATATTGAACACCAAATAGTATAAATATGGTACCAAGACATGAGTATAACATGGAAAACTAAGGGAAAAAGTCATGAATTTCCTTGAGATATGGATCATATGATTTTAACCAATGAAGTAGAAAACATTGCAACAAAACAATGGGATTGTCTCAATAAACACTTATAACTTAGTAACATGGGTTCATACACTCCATGTAAGAAAATAAATTTCATGAAGATTAAAATATCATGTACGTATTTTAGGTGCAGAATAATACATGAGTCTTAATGAGTGGAAATTGAGACAAAAATGTTTTACCAATTTGGTAACTTTTGAGAATTAAACCCCATGAAATAAGGATAATAAAATGGAAATGTATATAAACATAAATATAAGTATAATATAAATAAATCAAATTCATTTTTAGTATATAGAACACATAAAAGGAATGAGTGTCGAACATAACATGTATTTCATTGAAATTAAAAGTGTGATTGAATCCCTATACATTGTGTCATGACTCTCATCGTACTCGTTTAAACCACATGTATAAAAAATATAAATTTTATCGAAAAATTTTAAAAAATCATATTATTATATCAAATACCAAATATGGTATTATTATGGCATTATATTACCTTCTTTTTAACGGTCCTGCGTTAAGGATTCACTTTAGGTAATATTTCTTTATTCTTCACATGTATCTTAATTTGTTTTATCTTTAGACATTATACTTATATAATTATTCCAAAATGGTAAAGAATGGTATAAATATATAATATATATATATTATATGTAAATTATAATGTATTATATAATAAAGAATCACAAAATGGAATACACTATTCATGGAGATGGTGAGTCGTACGTAAGCAAAAATGTTATTTACGTTTTGATTGTCGAGTTGAAAAAATGTAAATGACATGTGTCTGTATATATATATATATATATATGTATGTATATATATGTCATTGTTAAATTAGAATTATTATGTCATATATATTATATAAATTAATTAAACCCATCCTTAATACATTCCATGTGGTGTGTGAACGAACCACATCTCTTTGAGGGAAGATAGTCCATACTTTATCAAACGAGATTATCATATTAACACCAAATTGAATGTAAAGATATGTGTATGGAAAAAGGAATATATAAGCTTAAATACATAATAAATATAATATATAACATATATAAATATATTTTCCATCATAATAGCTACCATGATTTTTGGAAAAGTAGAAATGAACAATCATAATTTCATGAGGTAATAGTTTTCCATACAAAGAAACAATATGTCCAATATCCATTACATAGATGTGTGTGTATGTTTTGGTTGAATAATTTTCATAAAAACATTCTATTATATGTTATATAATATTTAATCCACAAAATAATTGAAAGAAGATGTTGGAGTGGTGAATAAGGAAAATAAAGGAAAGGATCTTGAGAGAAGACGTTACCTCTAAATCAGGTAACTCATTTTGGTTTGTGCCAAAAGGATTCATTGAGAGAATTTCAACCCAAAGGGGGGATTCAAGATCAGAGGGAGTATTGTTTAGAGCCTAATTGGGTAGATATTGGCCAAACTAAAACGTTTTGAGAGGTGTGGGGAATGGGTATAAGTGGTGACATTTTACAGTGGAAGTGGGGTGGCACTCTTATAAATATTCAAAGGGGGAATTTTAGCCATTTTTTTCATGTTGCAAGGGGATACCATAATGCACCACGATCAATAAAATTGATTATAGGTTCGAAATAAATCCATCCAATAGGTTTTGGATATGTTTCTAGGTTATTTTGGGTCTTCCATTTATGATTTAGTGCTTTATTAACCAAATTTTTTTCTTTACTGGTGTAATTAATTTTAATCACTTCCACTAATATTTTTTTATTAAAAAAATTTGAAATTATTATAAATTATAAAAAATTATGCATAAAAATATGAAATCCGTTTTTCCAAATTCTAATCACAGAAGTGGAAAAAATTAATTTTAGATTAATCCCACTAACGGGAAAACACTACGGGGTTTTAAAGTTAAAAAGTTTACAAGTTTTCTATGTTTTTATGTATAATTTCAATGTTTAATTGGATCTAATTACCTAAATTGGATAATTTATAAAACATTTATCTAAATAATATATTAAGCCAATTAAAAATATAATTTAACCTTATAACTAAATTTGATGAAAAAAATATGTTTTTAATTAAAATATAGTATTTTAACTATTCATTAAAAGATGAAACCTATCATAAAAATACCAAAAATTAATCGGAAGCCAGTTTTTATGTTTCACTTCAAAAGATAAATTTTATTTTGACACATTTAGTATATTAATGTTGCAAATATTGTATTTCAAATGTGTTCTCCATTAAAAGGTGGTAAAAATACCTCTATAAAAATAGTTTTTTTACATAAAAATGGGATTGTTGTTATCTTATGTCCATTGAATCTATTAGACAAGTATAAAAAATAATTTATTGACGATATAAAATATGTATTAAATTAATATCACTTACCAGTTGTAATTAATTTAATTTACTAGGTTAAAATATCTTTGTGACTATAATAATATTTTCCTTTATATTCAATCACTTTTCATATTCTTTAATTGGTAACATATGAATTCGTATTATATAGTTTAAACCAAATATTTTTTTAATTTAGTTAAGAATATTCTTATACATAAACCTATTGTCTACATTATATTCCGTTATAATAATATTTTTAATAATATATTATACTTAGGTTACAGTCGGTCTTTTGTGTTATGCAAGCCATCGGGGAAGGTCAATCTTGCACGTAACTTATGCTATCCTTGTTGTTCTGTGTAATGTATGCCATGTTGGGATTGTGTGTCATATAAATCAAGTCATCTCTATGTTAAAGGAATTTTTGGTTTAGTGAAAATATATTCTCAGTGTTTCATGAAGTAGAAAATATCAAAAAAAATTATTTAATTCAAAAAAAATTCATCAAAATCTAGCGGTGTTACAAATTGGCTACCCATTATTCAAAAATATCATGCCCAACTTCCATAAATATGTAAATAATAACACATTATATTGAACATAAAACTCCATGTATCATCCATGATTATCTACATATCTCTTCTACCGACATAGATATGATCTAATTTACACCAAAGTGGTTATGACCTTTCCTTCCATTTCATCGACCACTTCATGTACTATAAGCTTGCATTCACCAACATCATCTCATAAAACTTATCTTATACATATAATACTGTCAATATATCCATATGGAAGCTTTTATATGATGGATTTAAAGCTATTAGTATATGAAAAAATCAACCAGAAGAAGGTATTGATTATATCATCTTTTGGGGTCCATCGAGAATTGTCCCAACATTTCTTATATGGTCTGGAAGTTGTGCTCAAAATTAATGTCATTTTTGTGGGTATATTTCATAATGAAGTTATACTCATGGTTTAAGTCATTTTGTAGAATCCTACTAAACATGGAGGTAAATCTTGGACCTTGATTAGGTATAATCAATAGTGATGTTCCATGTAGGATCAACATTTCTCTAATTTATATCCTTAAAATTGATCATGTGGGAAGATAAGTTGAATTGTAATGATGTGATGAGTCTCTATAATATTATCTACCACAACTCATAGATCTTCATTTCATTTTGGTATCATCAAAAGACAAGTGAAAACTTCCTTTATGTTTTTTCCAATTTCAATGAAGTTATGGGTAATTTTTAATCCCCCTTTAACTTTTTCATTTTATCATTCACTTTCTAAATTTCTTAGAAAATTGATTTATATTTCAGGATATAATTCCTTATATTTCCCAAAAAATATTGGACTTAGAGGTATTAAAATATATTTATGCTCCCTCAGTAGATGGGAAGGATGATACATGTTATCATTCAAAAGATTATTCATTATCTCAAGAATATATGGAACAAATAGTCATGAATATAATCTAATAACACCTATATCATGAGTATTGATCTACAAGGATTTACAATTTCTTATAGGTTCTAACTTAATCTATATTTGCATATCATTTATTTTAGAATCTTTATCATGTCCAGAATGGATGGTTTTGTAATATTTTGATCTAGATAGGGTGCTTCTCCAATAATTATGACTTCCATGACTATCCTCATCATGTAAAAGATGATTAGATCAATATCAATCCTCATTATGGATATGGTTTTATGATTCCTTCTTCAAAGATAATCTGAAACTTTATTTTCCAACCCATGGTGGTAATGGATTGAGTAGTTATAATTCTTTATTAGATTCAACCATCGTCTCTAACACATATTAATCTTATTCTATGTGGATATATTCTTCAGGATAATATGATTTGTATATATTTTATACTTTTCCCCATTGATACAATACTTACCAATCCTTCATTTGAGATAACTACAACAAATATAGAATTTTTCATTGGGTAGTTTTTCCCATGAACATCCAATTACCATGAGGCCTTGTCTATCATTGTTTCATTTTTCATCAATAAAAATCCCAATCCACTATTATAATAATCACTATATACTACAAAAACATCCCCACAATATGGTAGTTTATTTAATAGTGTAGTGATAATCCTGATTTTCAATTCCTTGAATCTCTTTTCCAATTTATTATTCCCCAGAAACATTACTCCCTTATTAGTCATCTTTGTTTTCAGGTTTTATAATCACAATAAGATTCTACCAAAGTATTGGTAATGACCATCAAGTATAAGGAAAATGTTAATCTCTACTATCAATTCCATTTTAGTTCATTCCTCAATTTAATTTGTCTTATAAGGGACCATAGATATCACGTTATGGGTGGTAAATGTAAAAATAATGATAAATCCTCCTTCTAGAAACAACATTTATTGTAATTTTCATATAGATTCTCCTTTTTCAATTCCTTAAAAACAATATTTAGATCATACTGATGCTTCTTATTTTGGATTATATCATTATATAATTTTTAAATACTTTAATAAATTTATTAAAGGGATATCCAGAAACTCTATTCATTATGAACATGCATATTTTTATAGAGTTAGTGAGATCAAAGTTAGTTACTAAGAATTAATAGTGTCCATGAATTATCATAATAGTAGTTTTTATAGTATCTTGCATCATTAAATTTAATTGATGATACCCTAATACAGTTTCCACCTTTTATAAGTACAGTTCCCTTTGTAGTTTATCAAACAAGTCTTCAAAATATTAGAGGGGGTATTTCTTATCTATCTTTTTTTTAATTCATGATAATCAATTTTTTGTTTCATAGACCCATACTTATTCTTAAATAAGAGGATAGTCAAACCCCTTGGTAAATTACTCAAGATTAAAAAAACTATTTCCAGTTTTCCTTTAAGACACTTCTTAAGTATTCCAACTTGGTTGTGGCTATTTAGTTGTGAGTCTTGGATATGGGAAGATATCCTTGTATAAGTTCAATTGAGAATTCAACATATTTACCAATAGGATTTCTTGAAAACACATCAAAAATACATTAATATATTCCCTCACAATTAGAATTTTTTCACGCATGATTCTCTCCATTTTCTCAATCATTCGAGATATATTCTTTCCCATGTGGTAATAAAATTCATTCATGGCAAGAATATTCCAATGGAGATTCATCCTTCAATTTACAATTCTAAATAAAATTAATATGTTTATGGAAGTGAAGTGTAATCTCCCTCACCTGAAAATTGATGTTGTATTTAAATAAGGATTATAATAAAATTATGAATATAGTATAAAATCCCCTAAAGGAAGTATGAAAGGATATTTTTAGAGATTGGGATGAAAAACATTGATATATGAATAGTTATATACTTGAGAATAAAAAATTCACCAACTGAATGGGGAGGAGTTATACACCGGGCCATATTCTTATTGTTAATCGAAACCATCATTTATTATATTCCATGGGTGGGATTCTTGATCTACCTTCATTATTTATTATACTGGTACCCATATTTTCTACACATGAAATATATTTGTATTTTGTTGACATAGTTTCAGAGATTCTTTTTCCCATATTTTTGACATACGTGTTTTTGAATTTTCTTTCCTCTATGGGATTTATCTGTTAATCCACCCAACTTAAACACCATTTTATATTTTTTATCTCCCTCCCCATGGGATAATTGAGAGTCATTAATACACAAGTCAACTATCATATAAGAAGGGAAATCACTTCTCATTTTTCAATTCCATGAAACAAAAATTCATTTTCTATACGTGGAATTATTTGATTAAATTAGTGGTATACAATAAATTTAATGTTGATAAAAAGGATAGAGGTAAATCATGGAATAAATTTTAATTTTTCCCCATACACCATAATAAAATCATATCCCTTTTTCATCAATTTGAGGAACACAATCTCCAATTTATGATGAAGTGTTTAGGTAAAATATTTATTGGAAACTCTTTTATGGAATCTCACCAATTTCATGGAATCTACTTAATCTTCGGGATTTAAGCTCTTAATTAGACTCCACTAGTGATCATACCACCCCTTTAGGTGATAAAGGTTGAGTTTTCCTTTCTATTTATTTAAATAATTTGTGGATAGGAAATATCTTCTCAATATTGAAAATCTGTTATTCCACAATGAGGGGATTAGAATATCCACTAAATGTATGAGTCCGTTTTCAAATAATGGATTATAAAACAATTTTATATTTCAAAGGATAAGTAAGGTCTTCCATATGATTCATGTTATTATTCTTAACTTGAGTCAGTTATTCCAGTGCCTCCAGGATGTTCTGACCTCCTGCTCCTACATGGTTAGGCATCTCATTATGGTAATCATCATATTTCCTATCACATTGGTTATATACACTATTCCATTAATTTCCAACCATTAATTATGATAAATTATTAATATAATGATGATAACACTAAAACTAAAAAATATATAAAATTCTAACTATGAGCTTAGAAGAAATAAGATTTAAAGGAAAAGTATATCCAAACTTATGAGTATCTATGTTTAAATATGGTTCATCAATGGAAATTTACATATTATGTTTTCTAACATGACAATCTATTCATTTATTGAAATTTAGTTCATAAAGAGTGTCGAAATTTTCAAAAGTATATTACTTAATTGGATCAAAAAAGGTATGCATCAGGGTGTCCTTTTCATGCACCAATTACATGTTGAGTTAACACCCAACATTACCTTTTAGGGATATTATACCTAGGTATATCTATGTTGGTGACTCTATTACCAAATATGATTTTCATTAATTTATATCACAAGATACTAAATTAATATTCATTTAATAACATAATGATCCATACCACAATCTTATAGGTATAGTGCCCTTGGAAACAAGGATATGTAAACAACTCATTCGCGGGGAAATAAATCATCTCAAAATAAGTTCCTTAAAAAAATAACCCTTTATATACATATCATAAATAATAAAATTATTTATATCAAGGAGGTAATGGAACATATGATATGGTGAGATAATATGCTCATTAATGGTAAACAAGGGTGTTATCAATGATCACATAAACATTAAATAAAAACTAGGGTATAAGAACATTAGAATAAAATTCGAAAACCATACCATACATATTATAGATCATAATTTTGATTCATGTAATGATGAATATAAGTTCATAAGAAATTAATTATTTTTTAATAAAAGAACATTTTCTATGAGATCATAACATTTTCATAAGACATAGATATATGTGATTGACATATATATATAGAAAATTATTTCCATAATTGTCAAGGATACCTTTACTGACTATCATTGTTGAATGAGTTCACTCACCAAACCATCATACTATTAAAGGTTCACTCTAAATACTATCATCATGGATAGACTCCATTTCTAAACTAGGTTCACTTCCTATTCGTGTCTTATTTATCAGTATTTACCGAATTCATGGGAGGGATATATAATTCATATCCAACCCATAAAAAAATTATTATAATTTAGATATGATCCAAAATATCATAAATTAATTATTGTATCATATACTATGACAAATAAATGTATTTCACCAAAAATTCATCATGACATAATCCATGGAAAAAAGGTTTCAACAATCATTTTGTCAAGTCATCATAGAATATCTTGTGGAAAATAAATGGGTACCATGAAATCCTTTTCATAATGTTAATAAAACATCCATGTATTGAAGTTGGGTGTCATAATTTTATGATATTCCCATTATTTATTTGGAAAAATCAAAGGATTTCATCATAGATGGAAAAAACTTTTAAAAGTTCACTTGAAACATTTATTGATGAAAATATCATTTCCAATATGAAATTGCATATTTAAAATAAAAAAAAATTATATGTATTGGAGAAATAAATTTAATTGAAAAAACCATGGAATTATCTAATGTGTTCATTAAAATATTGAGTAGTCAAGAAGCCGGTAAATACTATTCCTTCTGTACTTGTTAAAACAAATAATTCTTTTATTTTTTTTGTAAAAAGACAAATGTTCCACATTTGGGAAAAGTAATGAAGATTCCTTTTAAACCACATTATAAAAAATGTAAATAAATGATAAAAATTAAATTTAAGTAGATATTTTACAAATTTATATAAATTTTCTGTAACATTTTTTGAAAACATGGGCATAAAAAAAGGATTTTCAACCAAAGAGATAAAAAAAGTCTATTTTATATGAACAATATATTGGGATCTAGAGTTCATAAAGAGAGTAAAATTAAAAGAAAAAAAATTGATTTCTATAACTAAATAGAGGATAATAAAATTATTAGTTTCTTTATATATGGATCGTAATATTTCATCATCAGAATCATAATTATAAACAATCCAGATAAATAGTGAGATTGTAATATAAAACACAAATCATATTAGTAACATGAAAATTGTATGAACCATGAAATAAAAAACCATATATGGATTTTTATATCCCATAATTTTAATTATAATAATCATAAATAAAATTTATATAGGGTATATACACCATAATAATGAAATATGTGGTCAATATTGAATGGGTCTCATGGAATTTAAAGTGAGATCAAAATTTGATACCTCTGGTCTGAAATCCTTTGTACGTATTCTAACATCAGGTATAATAATTATATTTATCTAAAAAATATATTTAAAACCCATAATCATACATTTTTTAATAAACATGATTTAATTATAACCATTTTATCAATCATTTTTTAAAATATCTTTCTTCAAATCACTATTTCGTGTAGTAACTTCTTTTTTTTCATGTCATTTTTTGTCTTTTCTAATATTGGTTTGTGTATATTGATTTATGTTGCATCATCTAAATAAAATTAATAATGATATAAATAACATATATATGAATTTTTATATATAGTTTCGTCTCTAAATTTAAATGATAGATAAAGGAATTACATCCTTCATGGAGATGGTATACCATACGCATTCATGAATATTGTTTCCATATTTCAACAAATGAAAAAAAAACAATTAAATATAATTTAATCAAAAATAATATTTTTTAAGATATTATATATCATAAATATTCTTTAATTATTTCATTATAATCAAACATGTCAAAATAGAATGAAAAATGCATCACTTCGCTTCATGGTGATGGTAGTCCACAGATACGCATGAGAGGCGTTATCATTTTCTGGTAGTTTGGATGGTAAAAAGGTAGATGTGATATTGTAATTCCATATGTATACTTATTTCATAAATATTATATATATATATATATATATAAACCATCATTATGTACATTCGTGAGAGGTTATGATGGAAAACGAGTTTGATCGGATCATGAGGGGTTATTATGTCAAACACATGATGGACGATTTTGTTTCCAATTTTAGGGTAGATGGGTTGAATATAGGTTATGATATTAAAATAATAAAATATCATCATATGACTGATATTTTTTTTATTATTTCATATATTTTTAATAATATTTCAATGAGGTGGAAGAAAAAATAAAATAAAATACTCAATTAGGAACGATACCACTTATTTAGAAAACCAATTTAGGTTTACATCGTAATCATTCCCAAAAGGGGATTCCAATAAAAACCATAATATATAACATGGGAATGTACATATGTAATGTATTTGGGTATGTATTGGGTGTACCAAAAGTTTTTTAACGTCTAAATTAAAGAGGTGATGAGGTTCCCTTTTATAAGTGAAAGGAGTTACATTTTTTCAAATACAAGAAAAAACTATTCAATAATGGGAAGTATCTCTTAAGCCATGTTCCATGAGAATTTTTAAATAATGTAGTGGTAGATGATATGTCCAATCCACATTTCCATCATAGAAAATAAACATGTTTTAAATATGTAATTCCATTAACCTATATGTTTAATTACTTTAAATATTTTTTTACCATTATAAATAGTTTTCCCCTGTTAATTAATCCTCAAAACATAGAAAAATAATGATTGTTACTAAATAATTTGGAACTACATTTTATAAATTTTGAACACAATTTATCAATTAAAAATCTATGTGTTTGGAAAATAAATTCTAAAAAATGCACATGTCATATGAGAAAACATTCTAACCTTAATCATGACTATTATGTTTTTCTATTTTTATTATTCACTATGAAGAAAAATTATTTTTACTATATTAACTGTTGTAATTTATAATTTTTTCAAATATGGAATCTATTTTACGGATCTAAATTCACTGAATTTGTAGAATTTAAAAAACAATTAAACTAGTAAGTGTGATGAAAATAGGATTTTCCAAAGAATTATTTTTATTAAGTATAAAAATTATTTTATATAACTAATTTAACATTTCTTCCAACTTTAAAATAAGATTTATCATTTTATATTCTTTAAATGAAAATATATTTTTAAATAAAACAAGTACATTTTAACTATTCATGTTAAAAACAATCTTTTCAAAACATATCAAAAATCCACTCTAAGATAATTTTTATATGTTCATTTCAAAAACTAATTTCATTTTTTAAAATAAATTTCTTTATTGTGGTAAATATTAATTTATAATTTAATACCCAAAATGTGATTAAACATAGTTTACAAAAATAGAGTTCTTAATCATTGAATTAGATTTGTTCTTATACCATGCCTTAAATGGCATTAGATAAATGATTAATTTTTTTTATTTAATATAAAATATAAAAATTTCATTAAAATGTTTCACTAATTTATTATGATTAATGAACATTATGGTCATAAAAATAGTTTTCCAGGAAACATTTTTTTATATTCACCTTTTTTCATTTCTGATAAATTATTAAAACATGAATTTATTTTATTTATTTGTAAACCATATAGCTTTCATAATTTAGTTATTTGCATTTTTTTCCACCAATTTATAATATGTGTTTTAATTGTATAATATTTTATAGTTCGTTAAATATCCCTATTTTGTGTAATTCAAGCTACTAGAGAATTTGATATTTTTAAACATATTTCATAATATATAGAGGGGTTTAAATATTTCCCCACTAAAATGATTTTTTCACTTGACATTACCTCAATATAATAAAAAAACTAAGGATACTTTAATATAATTATATCACTAGGTTCATATATTGCTCCCTCAAATTTCTGGTTTCACCACCAAACATTGACCATGTGAGTAGTCTTATTGCATAGTGCCTTATATCTATGATCAATAATCTCCATTAGTTATTCCTAATAATCGTGATCTTACTCCAGTATCATGAACTGCGTGTTTATTATAATATAATGATTAGATATGAACATCCTCTAGAGAGATATAATTAATAAATTATGAACATGAGATATTTTCAATGGAAGCATTAAGAGACCAACTATTTTCCCTTCTCGATTAATAATATTGAAGGGAAAAATATTCCCAAGGAGTGGATTTTCTTTCATATTTAATTCCAAAACCCTTTCCTATAGATAACATAAAAGAACCACCATATCACCAACGTCTATCTATAGATCATATAGATGATTTTATTATACTTTTTCACTCTACTTTGTGATGATCTTATGCGTTTTTGAATATCTTTGATGTTATCTTCCATTTCTTCATTTAGATCATTTTTTAATACCATACTTCCTCCAACATTATTAGAAAACATCTATTTTATACACTTCATTCCATGCAGGGATTCATAAGAATCCATCTGAATTCCCGAGTGAAAACTATTGTTTTATAAAAACTTTCCCAGAGGATGGAGTTAATACCAACCTCCTTTAAAGTCTATACAATGAGGTATCAACATATCCTATATGGTTTGAATGGTTATTTGGGATTTAACATCTCTTTGTGTATGATTCATAGTTCCAAAAAGTAACACTTCATCTAGATTCTATAGAAGGCTTCGATAGAATATTGAGGTAATCCTCTGATCCTGATCAGATACAATATAATGTGGTACTCCATCCACACATACAAATTTATTAATGTATATATAGGAATGATGACGTAGAGAGAAATATTATCTAATAGTAATTATATATGTTGAATTTATATGCTAATAGACTACAACCCAAATATCATTATGCCCTTTATCCATTTTGGGGAGTCCAATAACAAAATCCATTATGTTGTTTTCTCATTTCCATTCTATCATGGGTAATGGTAGTAAAATCACCTTATAAATTTTTCTCTCAGCCTTAACTTGATTAAATACCATGAACTAATATATATAAGCAGAAATATCTCTCTAAATTATTCCTACCATAAATACTCATTCAAACATCTATAAATCTATATACTTTCAAGATCAATAAATTATAAAGAAATATGAGAATAATCCAATATATACTTCCTTAAATATGATATAGATAAAACACATACAATATTCTTAAACATTATCATTCCATCAAATCCAAGTTTATTCTTAGGAAAAGTTTTACACCGCCTTTTCAGCTTTACATCTTCCTTTAGCACCTCTTTAATCTCCACTTGGATAGATGGTTGAAAACTTATTTGAGAGAGAGACTATTTATCCCCTTCAATTAATATTTATGGATCCATCCTTTTTTATTTACCAAAATATTGGATCTTATGGGGTCATCATTATATACATGTTTTCATTTTCCTTTCATAAAAAGCATATTGAAACATGTTCACTTTCCCTGGGTGGTAATGTATTGAGTAGTCGTAATATTTAATCATCTTATACCATCTTCTGTGGAATATATTCAACTCTTTATATGGGAAAATGTATTTTTTATTATATGATCTGTAAATATACCACACAATTCTTCATAAATATAATGTCTCTGTATCATTAATGAAAAGATTAAGACAGCTAACTCTATATCATGACTTCAGTAAATTTTTTGATGAACATTAACTTTTTAGGCATAATGTATAACCATATTATTCTGAATGAAAATTAATCCTAGTCCATAATTTAATTCATCACTATATATTTCATAATATTATATACTATAATATAATTTAAACATAGCTTCAATGACATACCATCTCATTAGTTCCATGAATGTTTGATCACATTTATTTATAAAAATGAACTTATATCTATTTTTCGTTAACTTGTTGTGTGGATTGGATTGAGATGATAAATTTTCCAATAATGACTCTATTTATACATATAAAAAGACTATGGATATCAATAACCATGGTTGTTATGGGGAAACGTTCAATAAAATCATCCTTTTTTGGTTCCACTGATATACCATCACTTGAGATCATATAACCGAATAATTACAGTTCTTTTTAAAAAAAATTACTATATTTAAATATTTCATACAAGTTATTTTTATATAGGGGCTTTAGTAAAATCATCAAGATATCTTCATTATCTTATTTTCAATTTGAATTGATAATAATATAATCTATAAAGACTACCATAAACTAATAAAGGTAATGTTTAAATACATTATCCATTAAATACAAGAAGGTATTAGGGTATTCATTTAGTGAAAATTCAAACACTATATATCCGTAGTGTTTATACCTTATACATAATTCGTTATAGGGTATATACTACTTCTTTTCCATCAAATTATTATATCCATAATAAATGTTAGTCATATAAAATAATTTATCACTATGCAATTTATCAAAAATAGTTATGAAAATGGGGTAAGGAGATATGTTCATGATGTGATATTGTTCATTTCATGGAAATAAATGTATATTTTCCTCAATCTATATTGCATTATAACAAAATTAATAGTCACATTCTATGTTAAAAAACATGGATGAACGCGTCCCATTTCAAGAATCTTCTAGAGTTACTTATTTAAATCTTGAATCACAATTTGGGACATTCAATATATACTCTTCGAAATAGGTGTACCACTAGGAATGAGTTATATTGAGAAATAAAATTGAAAATTCAGTGGAAGAATAAAAAACTCTTTTAGAAGGAAATCAATAAACACATGCACAATAGTCATAACATAAATATTTAGTACCTCCCCAAACATCTAAGATAACCACTGATTTTTAATAGGAATAAAGACCCATAGAATGGAAAATATTTCCATAGGAAATTTATATTTTTCATTTCACTGAGAAATGATCATAAGTTCCTTTTTAATATCAAACAGGGAATCCCTTACTCAAATTTTGGCATGGGTTATATGTAGAGAAAGAAATAAATTCCTAAAATATCATCAAATCCAACCTAAGGGAGAAAAACACGATTTATAGGAAAAACATTCCCACAAAATTCAACTATAGATAAACCATAGACATCCTATCATACCATAATAACTTTAAAGGGTTTTACAAGTAGTTATACATTTAAAAAATGGTGTTGAGATTTTAAACAATTATAAAATTCTGTAGATATAAATGAGTGGGAATATCTGGAGTCCAATCTGACATTATAGGTTCTATATTAGATGGTTAGTATACCTTCCACTACCTCATTATTATAATAACCCTTCTATTTATTTCACATTAATAAATGATTTATTGTATTAATGTACACATAATACAACCTAGTATCATGAGACATGTATTTTATTTGGTAATTAGGTACATATAATAACATTTTGATCATGGTATAAAAAAATTATTAAAAACTTTCATAACATGCATCTAAAATTCCAATGCTTTTAATGCTGCATAGGATAACCTGGGGACATTCATATGAAAGGGGTGAGCTATAAAACATAGTACGAAAATAATCAGGGCATAACATGAATATGGTAATACATATTAGACAATATTCATATAGATGTGGAAAAAAAGAAATTAGAAAAACATGGAAATATATAGTGTGATAATAAAAACATTGGATATGTGGAAACAAATTAAAAAATTTCATCATAAAATTAGGTCTTGCCAACGGCCAAGGCATGATGATGTATAAAGTGACATAAAGGAATCAGGTTCAGTCCCTATCCCATCTAGATGTATCATGATACTAAACATTACCCAACACATTGGAGCGGTATATAATTTTGGGCACACCAATCACATTCATTTAATTTTCATGTTTATGTGTTCCACATAGATCATAATACATGGAATAATTTATCATCAAAATTTATTCCAAAAATGGAGTGTGAAATACATAAATGTAATTTCCAAGTAAAATTGTTATATTTATATAAAGGTGAATAGCCTTGATATTAAATGGGTATGGTATTCACTACAAAATTATTCTGGTATGGAATATCTTGGTGAAATCACGGCAGCATAACAACGTCACATAAAAATACATAAAATTGGTTGAGGAGAGTTTAATGATCTTATGACCATTTTTACATCAATTTTAATGTAAGGTGGGGATATTTAATAATATATCCCATCCTATGGAAATGAAGATAAAATAAATAAGGTATGATGGATACTTGAATAAAGAGGAGAAAAGAAAAGATCCCTTACTAAATTTCTACATGGTGACAGGTGTACGTAAAGGTTCTTGAGTGGGATTAATGAGAGTGAAATCAAGATAAAATCATTTATGATTAAAATTTATAGTAATGGTTATATTAAACAACCTATCCAATCATTGGAAAATGAAAAATGGAAATTAAATTACATAGAAAAAAAGAAGTGCTTGATAAAAAGTAGAGAGTGTAAGATCTATTAAATGATTGTGTGACTCCAAATGACTGGGAGGGGATTATTGAGAGATTTGGTAACCTTTATAGTACTTTATACTGGGTATAGAAGTGTACGTATGTGCTCTAAATATTTTTATTCAAGATAAATGGGTTCATTTTCTGTTTTATATATTACAAGAGTGGGAAATTCTTTAATATTTATCAAACATAGGTTTTGGAATCTATATAATAAAACAACAAACCATACCATGAGTTTTACCATGGTTCAATGGGAGTGGTTTTAATTATTTCATAATCCAATGGACCAACATTAATAAAATAATTCTCTTGGTTAGTTGGAGATGAGTCATGCTCTTAAAATAAATGATTTTAAAACCTCAAAATATATCAATGGATTTGGAGGATTCATAAATGATTTATATAATTTACCAAATAAACATAAAATAATATTATTTTAATTATAAAACATTTATTTTGTCATTAATAAAATATATAGTATTTATTATATCACATTGGTCAATTTTGATGTTATAATACACAAAGTATTTTAATACGGTATTTAATTTTTATCTGAAAATTTTACTGTCTCAGAAAATAATAGAAAATTTCCCATTTGAGAATTTAAATATTATAATTAAAAAATATTTTAAATTTTATCTAAATAATTTTAGAGATATGTGTTTTTTACTTTTAAAATAAGATTCAACATTTATTGAAAAATGATGGGTTTTTTTACAATAACAGTTTCAAGACCCTTATATAAATTACATTTGAATTTATAAAACTTATTTGATAATTTATATTCAATAAAAAATATTTGATAATAATATTTTATTAAAATATTACTTATTTCAAAAAACAATCAATTTATCAAAATAATTTTATTTACTTTATTTTGAATTTTACCCTAAAATACAATTTGTGATTTGTTCTACCAAAATCAAAATAATTTATAAAGTAAAAACTATAGGACAAAACTATTTTCCTTATTCAGTAAAAATTAATTCACATAATAACATAACTATGGTATTTATAAATATACTTGTAATAAGCTCACAAAATCCCTATGATTACGGTTTTCCAAGGTGAGACAATTATTGGGTGGTTCGACGTACATTGTATGGGCTGTTATCTCGATGAGCGTGAACTTCTCTCATAACTATTATTTCTCATGCTTAAGTTATTGGATATTATATTGGTATTGGACAAGGGTAAATACTAGGGATGATATCCCCCTTTAAATATTTAATAAATGGGCTTCATAGGGTATGATCTTGCTGGTTAGGGCCATCACTTCCTTGGTTTGTGTCAATTAGATTTGTTAAAACCCTATTTTAATACAAATCATGTGATCATTGTTAAAAATATATATTATCAGTGATAATTATGATTAATTTTTATTTAAATAGGATATAATAAGACTAAATAATTAAATTTTTTCTATAACCATAGCACGTAATAAGAAATTTAAATTCATCAAATGGAGAATTTAATTTATAATAGTTTGGGTTGTTTCAATATTCCCCCCTTAAGAAATATTTCCCTAAAAATTTATTTCCCCACGCTAAAACATATGATGGTAACTCTATTTCATAACCTACTACTGTTCCCATGTTTCTTATTCAAACTTGGGGTTTATCCATAAATACATTGACCAGGTGCATTGTCTTATTTCGTTGAATTTTGTATCTATGATCTAATATCTTAATCAGTTTCTCGTCATAGGAAAGGTCCTTATCTAGTGGTACAACCAATTGATTGAGTAAAAGTTAGTGGTTTGGTATGTAATTACTCAAGTTGGATACAAGGAATATATCTTATACTTAAGATGTGTTTGGTGGGAGTTTTTGTCGATAGTCCACCACTCCATTGTGGTCAACGATATCAAAGGGGACGATTTATCATGGACTATGCTTTTCATTGTTTAAAAATCTCATCACTTTATTACATGGATATATGTGTAGGAATTCTCTCTCACCAAAATTTAACACTTTGTATCATCAATGGTTATTAGTGTAGATCTTCTGTAGACTCTTGTTATCCTTTATGTTATGTTGAACGGTGTTAAATTTTTCACCCATTTCCACGAGCATTTTAAGGACTAACATTTTTATTTCATCAAATTCATCCTAGAATGCAGGTGTTATTCACCTCTTCCCATTAATGGCATAATATGGATCCATTTGGATGCCCAAGTGGAAACTATTGTTGTACAAGAACTAAACCAGAGGAAGATGTTGGTTATATAATCCTTTGAATTAATTAAGCATGATATCAACATTTTCTCATGTGTTTTGATAATCCACAAAGATTGGCCATCAGTTTGAGGGTGATAAGCCATACTAAAGTTCAACTCAGTATTCTAAGCATAATAGAGACTCTTTCAGAACATAGAGTATAGTCTTGGATCTCAATCAGATAAAATATAATGTAGTGTTCGAAGAAGCATCACCACTTCTAAAATGGATATCCTTACATGTTAATCGAGTGATAAATCCTCTTCAATTGAAATGAAGTGCACAATATTTGTAAGATGGTCCACCCAAACTCATATTTAATTATTCCCTATTTCTTTCTGTTGACGATTACTGAAAAATTAAGTGGTTATGTTTTCCCATTTGCATTTAGGCATGGGAAATGGTGGAATCATAAACATAGATTTCTTCCTTTCCTCTTTCACTTTCTTTCATATAAGACATCTTGATATAAATTATATGATATCCTTATAAATATTTTCCCACCAATTTGGTTTTTGGAGATGTAGATATGTCTTTGTGATTCTTTGGTGGATAGAGAAGGACCAACTATGCGAATCATCGAAATTTTCCTTCTTTGTCTCAGGATTAGATGCTACATATAGTATTGATCCAAATAATACATATCCTTATTCACTAACATTGAACTCCAAGTATTTTTCTTTATTTTTCATTTCAAATTTTGTTTTAATTCTCACATCATACCTTGGAGCATTTTTTAGCCACTCCAAAAGGGAAGGTTAAACAATAATTTATGAAAGGATTGATGATGTTCATTCCTTTATGACCGACATGTCCATCCATCATAAATCTAAGATGATTAGATCCCTCTCAATTCTCATAAATGATAGAATTTTAGGATCCCTTATACCTAGAGTGTCTACAACTTTATTTGGGTTCCTTTGATGATAGTGAATTCATAATACATAGTCCTTAATCAGCTCTAACCATCTTCGTTGGCTCATATTCATCTCTTTCTGTTTAAATATTTACTTGAGACTTTAGTAATTCATATATATTTCACACTTCTATCCAAAAATATAATGCAACCATATATTCAATGCTAATATCACTATATAGAACCCCATATCATGTGTTTGGGTAGTTATGTTTTTGAATATTTAACTCCCTTGTGGAATAGGCCATGACATTAAATTTTTTCATAAACACATACTCAATTCCATTAATCAAAGCATCACTAAATCCCAAAACAAATCACCACCTCTGGTTAGTGTGAGAGTAGGTGTAGTGATAAGAATCGTTTTCATCTTTTTGATGATCTATTCATGTTTATCACTCTGTAAAAACTAGACTCCCTTCAGAGATATCTTGGTTAGGGGGCTTGAAAATTGGCAGAAATTTCCCAAAAATCAGAGATAATACCCAACTAATCCTTGGAAACTACAGATAACTATCACAAATGCTATCCTCAACCATCATTGAATTCATTATATCATAAAATGGTCCAAAAATATCCCATTTATTGTGGTGATATTCCCAAATAATGAGATTTTCTTTAACAATAACTCACACTTGTGTTACATGGCATAAAACTTAACCCTTATCAAGGCCTATTACATAGTGCTCAGATTCTCTTCCTGACCCTATTTATTTTTAAAGTATAGTAGAATATCATCTAACATCGTGAAGAAGTTTTGGGTATACAATGGAAAACTTATCTGTAGTATAAAATTTTTTAATGTCCAAATTGGTGAATCATTGGTATTTTTATAGAAAGTAAATTTTTATGTGAATATTAAAAATTAGAATTTTCAAATACCACACATTTTATGTATGAAAATTGAAGCTAAACATACTTAAATAATACATTAATTACCAGTTTTCTATAATACATTTCATAAATAGTTGTATAATCATGTGATGTAAATGTTTATTGTCATAGAGAATATCTAAATAGACATCTAATTTTACAACACTTTTTAATATTTCCCCATATCCATTCTTTTATATATTGTCTTATAAAAATTACATATGACATAATTATCTTCACAACCTATGCAATGAAATCATATGAAATGGGTGATTTCAAATTCTCAATATTGGAAACATATCAACCAGTCAAAATGGTTTAATCATAACCAAGAGGGATAACAATAGTAAACGAGAAATATTAGATAAAATAATGATTAGATAATATCTGGTAGTAATAATACATAATTGAGCATTATGTATCCTGGAATATAAAAATAAGACAAAATAAAGGCCTTCAAAAATTTTCTAAGAGGCATATAACAAAAATCAAACGAAACATGAAATCTTAACACAAGAATATAAAATACATTTTGATCATGGACTAATAAAGAAACATGTAATAGATTGAAAATAATTCAAATCAAACTTGATAAAGTGAAAAAAACATAATCATATTTAATTATTTCATTTTGGAGTAGGAATCACCACATGTTTCCCATGGTGGAGAATTCATCCCTACTTTATTCCCATAGTGGACTGAGTAATCTGTAATCAATTCATAGAGTGAAGAAAACATTCCTCACATAATTCCTATAGTTATACCATGAGATATAAAACCTTGAAAAAAGAATTTGAGGGAGATATATGACCTTTATTTTCATAATACATATATTTTACTACAACATTATATCAAATAATTCTTCTTTTCTAAAATAATCGATATAAATAAAATGGGTTCGGTAGCTTTCCAAATAGTTTCAAATAAAAAATAATAATAATTTGACACAAAAAAACATAATTTCCCAAAAATAATATTTATGAAGATAAAATATTGGGTGATTTATGACCCATTACTCCCTTGGAGTAAAATCTACTGAAAATGTAACACAAATCATATAAATGATTTTTCTTTTTAAATAGTTTCTTCATAACACCTTAAAAAAGATATGATTTTCATGTAACTTTCTGAAAAAAGGCTTAAGATGAATAGAAGAAATATTAAAAAATAAATTCCAATATGGAGAAAATGATTAAAAATAATACATTTTGTTAAAAATTTAATTAATAAGGTAAGAATATATTATTGTAAAAAGGAATATCATTTTATATATTTTCCAAAAAAACTTATTGAAAATCTACATAATTTTAATATAGAACAACTTTTTAAAACAATAAAGGGTAATATTCCAATAATTTCAGAATTTGTTTCTAATAGGTAAAGGATAAAATATGTGGGAAGTAAAAACATGGACATGGAAGAAAAACTAATAAAAAGAAATGGAAATTCTCCGTATCCAAAATACATTTAAAAAAAATGGAATAATAAAGGAAGAAGACTTCACTGTGAAGCATTATTTCCCTAGAAAACATGTAATAAATACAACATAATGTTATTATAATTTAAAACATATTAATATGAATTATAAGAGTAAAATTGAAGTGATTATGACTAAAAGAAAATAATTGATTTGTGAAAACCACAAACAACTTATAGAGCATTTAAATAAAATTCTCAAGAAACGGAGCGATTCAAATTATACATAAAATAAAAATAAATGAAACAAATAATTCATAATATAATATATAAAATACGAATTATATATATCACATAAATAAAAATAGGTTTATAATAAAAATCATGCCTCAATGATTGGAATTTGAGAAAAAAATCGTTCCTTTTAGGTATTCATTTTTCGCACACACTTAACTGACCGGATAATCTAAATAAATATAAAATATAACATACCAGGTGACTATTGATTCTATATTTAATTTAATATTGATCATTTATTATCACATTATATTTATTTATTACATATTTATTTCATATGTTTGTGTGAAAATTGGAGCATTATTGACTTATTTTGGTAATTTTTCAATAGATGATGATATTTTAATAATATGTTTAAGAATAATATAAAAATTCCTTAAGCCAAATAAAATATTTAAATTATTTCTATGTTATAATAATAATTTTTTTATGTTCCCATAGTTATCAATTATAGAATTTATTTAGGTAGTTTCTTAAAACAATTAAACATGAAGACAATTTATAAAGATGAGTGAGTATAGAGAAGTGTATAATGTCATTATTATATAAATATATTTATTTTATTTTTATTTTTTTATTTTTCTGAATCAAATTTTAAGTGTTTTTATAAATAAATATAACAAAAAATAGAACAAATAACATTACTTCATGGTGGTAGTTTTCTACACAACACCTGATTCACATTCCTTTGTTTTTTAAATTATTGGAATGGTGTAAATAATTTTTATTGAATAAAAATTTATTAAATTTTATTATAAAATTGATACAAAAATTAATATATTAACATGGTTAGTGATGATTTATGAAGTATTAGAATAAAATAAAGGACTAAGATAAAGTAAAACTCATAATTAAAGCATGAGTTTTTACTTGGAAAAATATTTGGAGATGAAAGAATTAAGGAAATCGAGGTTAAAAAAATATTATAGACTGGGGTGAGTGATTTAAGAGGAGAAATGTGATAGATTACTAAAGATGAATTTGAAGTAAAGGTTTAACGGAACTAAACTTTATCAATGTAATTTTCTTCTGATTATATAATTTGATCACAAATAGTAATATTGTATTATATGACAAAAAACACCACATAATAGAAGAACAAAAAATTATTATATAAATTTGGAAATTTAATTTTCAGAATAAATATATCCATGATATTACAAAATATTATAACAGTATAAAAATTAAGAAATAACACAACTAAAATATGAATAATTAGATCTTCAAGATCCCTAGGATTAACAGCACTCACGAACAACATAGTAGAAATAAATAGGAATACTAGTAACAAAATATCTATCTAGAAAATGAGAATATATATAACCTTGATAGAAAATATAATTAAATGAATAATTAAGGAAATTTGAGGTATTAAAAAAAATTTAAAACCCATTTTCCCATTAGAAATCTGATCTTTGGAATAATAATATTATCATTGGAATAATAGTCTAAATTTTATGAGTAATAACTTTCCAATTATAATATTATTTCAATATATTAAATTCTAAAATAATATTTTTTTTATCTTTTAAAAATAATATAATAATTTTAAATTATGATAATATTAAAACAAATATTGAAAAATGGTAAAATAAGTGTTTTTTTTCAAAAATATAAATGTCATATTTTTAGTTTTTATATCAAATATAATGATTCAAAGTAAAAATTATTTTCATAAAAAATATTTATAAAATAAAATAATATTTTATTATATTGATAATATATTTTTTTAGACAATAAGTTATTTTTCAAAGGGTCGGAAAAAGAAACCATAATAAGAAAATTTTTAGTTTTTACAATTTATATTATTTTTAATAATATATATATATATATCATATTTATAAAATTATTAAAATTAAATGGATTTCAATTTTAGAAGCTACAAGTTGGAAAATTATTAGGGTGAATTTTCTGATTTTTGTTTCTAAAATAGTTGATTTTTTTATAATGGTAAAATACATCAACATACGATAATTTTAATTATAATAAAAATACATTTAAAAATCAGTCATAGATGATGTAAGTGCCCATTGAACCATCCTCACATACACCATTTACTATATATAGTAAAAAAATCAAGTATATTAATAGTCTTAAGGAATGATTATAAAATAATGAATATAATACTCAAAAATGATCATCTCTTCACACCCCTCACTAACCCTTCTCCTCACACCATTTATTCCTTTGAGATTTTCAAATTTCAAATAAATTATTTTCCCTATCCTCACCCCAACATCCACATAATTATGGTCTCACATAAAAGAATAACCAATGTTTCTTAAGGTGTATTTCATGAGAGAATGTTTAAGAGGAAATATTAACAAATCATGTATAAATTAATTTATTTTTAACTAATCCTCACATCCCCCTTTAAATATGACATAATAACTCCAATATTATAAATATTATAGAATATTATTTTATTAAAGGAATATATATCATCTATTTCCTTCTCTCATCTCTTAGTTTTAAAAATGAGATCATTGTTTATATTATGGTGGATTCACCACCTCCATGAATAATGAATGAAAGTTTTCTCCACCGCCTTCATAGAGGGTTATATAAATAATATTACAGTTAAATATGATCATAATATGTATATTTTAACTTATTTAATTATTATATAATATATAAATAATAATTAAATTGAATAAAAGAAATCCAATTCAAGGATGTAATGACTCATGCTTTTAGGAATAAAATTCTATTTATTTTAATGTATAGTGGATATAGAAAACACATTCACTCTTTTTATATTGGGTTTAAATGAATATTAAGTATCATTACCTTTGATAATATAGCCATTAAATACTGATCACATGAATGATATAAATATAAGGTCATAAACAATCATTTCATCATAGAAAAAGGAGATAATGGCCTCATCCAGTAGACTTAGGGCATAAGAAGCTCATGTGTTGGAGCTCGAAAAGGAGGTAGCTTCACTGGGCTTTTCTCTTAACCAAGCCCAAACTGTGCTTCAACATATTAAGATTGAACAGAATTGCCCATGGGAGATGTTTACGTTAACAAAGATTACCACTATGGGGGATGTTATCTAAGCTGCGACAAGAGTATGTCATTATTGCACACCTTACACTTAGGTCATATGCGGTTGTTATAAGGGGTTATGTAATAAGGTATTAGTTACTTGTTCTGTAATCCCTATTTATAAATAAAAGTTGTATTCCATCAATTCCTTTATGGGAATAGTATTTCTTAAAAAATGATAAATTGATTTTCAGGTAAAAAATGGTACATTTAATAAATATATAAATTATTATATTAAACTGAGTTTTTAATTAATAATGTTATAAAAATTAAATAATATATGATTATAACAATTCCTTAGACATAAATGATTAAGTAATAACTTTGATAAAAATTATATGGTAAAAATGAAATTGTATTAAAGAATTTAATTTGAGGAATCATTGAATTTTTGAAGAAAATAATATTTTAATAAAATATTATTATAAAATTCATTTTACAAATAATAAATTAACATTTAATTTTTATGAAGTAAAATATTTTTTATTAAGTTTGGAAAATGATTTTTGTCAAAACCAATAAATTTTCAATAAATGTTGATATTATTTTAAAAGTAAAAATTCTCATATTTAGATAATTATTTAGATAAAATGAATATTATTTTTCGAATAAGGGTGTTTAAATTATCCAATGGTGAAATTTTCAAAATTTTCTGAGACAATCTATTTTTTGGGTAAAAATTAAATACCTTATAAATAAAATATGTGTTTGATGACATCATAATGACCCCAAAATGATGTAATAAATACTATAATGGGTATTTGAAGCCTAATATATGGTGTTCTATTAATATAATGTAATTTTAGGTTTATTTTAATTATTTTATAAAGCCTTAGTGTATCCTCCAAAATTTATAATATATTTTATGATCTTAACTTCAATTCTTTCATAATGTGACTCACCTCCACATAAAAAAGGAAAATATTTTTATATGTTCACCCACTATAATTAAAAAATTAGATTTTACACTCCAATTCTGAAAAACCCATGGGTAAAAACCTTGTTAGGGTTTTTGGTTTTGAATACTTAATTATATAGATTCAAAACATATGTTTGTGAAAGATTAAAGAATCCCACTCTAATTTCCTAAATAAACACACCCAGCCTCCCACATCTATTAAATAAAAATCCTTGGATCATGACCCCTAATCTGTTCTACCCTCTCTAGAATCTTTCCAAGTGGCCACAATCTCTTAGGAATCCGCTCATCAATCTTTTGAAGTGACACACTCAAGTAAGAGTTTTCCTTCCTTACTCATTTTTAACCATGTTTCCTTATATTGTTACACCCTTTTATTTTCAATTAAAAATGATGGGGTTTGTTTTTTCACCTCCCATGTACTAATAGTGTTATATTTTCATGATGGGAGACCTCTTTCCCTCTCATTAATCCCTCTCATGTACACCTGTTACCATGCCAAAATTTCATAAGAGTTGTTCCACTTCTCCTCTTTCTTCAAGTTTCTTTATTATGTTACACATACAATTTAATGTTGGGACATGTATCTATATGAACCCCTTACTTTACATTTAATTTATATATGATGATAGATCCTTTTCTCTCTCATCAACCATCTTTATGAATACTTACATCACGTTGTTAGGCTGCCGAAATTGCACCACAATTTTCCATGACAAAATCATCTTATAGTGAATACCATGCCCATTTCTCTATCAAGGGTATTAACCTATATACACATATAATTATTGATTATATATTTTCATGTATGTATTCCACATTCCTTTTTTGTGGAATAAATGATGATATTGAATGAATCCATTTTATATGACCTATGTGGCACACTTAATCATGAGAATAATATGATTATAAAGGGTGTGCCCTGATAGTGCTCCAATCCATTGGGTAATGTTTAGAATCATGATACACTATGTGAAATGGGGGTTTATTCATGATTATTCATGTGAAATTAGGGTTTATTGAAGATAATCTATGTGAGATGATCTTTGTCTCATGCTAACATCAGGTTGTATGTTGTTTCCACATTACCATGTTATGATAATCATGCTATATCAGGCCTTTATGTTAATGTTTCTCTTATCATCCATTGATATGTCTATTTCCTAATAGGTATTATATTATTCTTTTTTTCCTTTTTTACCCCCTTATTGGGCTTTATAGCTCACACTTTTCTTATATATTTCCTCTGGTTATCCCATGCAATTATATGTACAAAGGAATTTTGTGGTCATGTAAAAGAAGGTTTAAATAAGATGTTGTATTTTATGTTTAGTTATATAATGTTCCAAATTTTCCAAGACGCTAGACCTCTAAATCCTTAGATTCGTATTTACTTCATTTTTTTGTAATAAATCCTGCTAAAATAATAAATAAAGATCATGATTGTTATATTTGGTATTAGAGGATAGGTTTAGTTATTTTTGGGATTAGGGTTATAAAACTCTAGTGAAATACTTAGAGATAAGAATATGTATATGAAACCAATCCCTAAAATTTTGTGATTTTATAGTAAGGGGTTTATCAAAAATATGCATCCTTTTCTAGATAAGAATAAGTATAGGTGGGTCTAGCACAAAAGTATCTAGGGGTTAAACCTGAAAACACAGATTTGAGCTGGACTCGAACAGGAACTAGTACACAACAACAGGCCTTGCTGCACTCCCAATTCGACACTCTAGGGGGATGTTCTTAAGTAAATTCATAAGTATAGTTAAAACAAGTATTATAGGATAAAAAATATTCCCTTAAGAATATATTCTATGAAATATATCATGAATGGCATAGATTGAAGCCTAGAAATTCATAAGTTAAGGAAATTAATGTAATTTATAAATAATCCATTTTTATCGTCATATATTTATTTATGTGTTTAATAGTTTAAGATATGAATACCCAAGTCTATATTGCTTAAATTTGAACAATAATAAAAAATGTTAATGGTAGGTTTATCTTACAGGGATCTATGACTTCTTTTATATCCTAAAAGTTTAGTAGAACAATCCAAACAGCACTACAAATCATGGAATTATAGATGTTAGTAAAAACAGTAAACAATGAAATTATTGAATCCCATTATTATAACTCTCCTCTATCACAATTTGTGGATTGAACATCCCATAGAACCTCATTATACTACCTTAGGTGTAATTTGAAGCAATTATTGTCATGTATTGAATTTCCCTATAGAGAGCTGACATAAATTTCTGTGAGAGAGAATTCACTCTCCATATGGTGAATTGACCTCCGATTCAGTACAAGTGAAAGGAGAAGGATGAATATTATTTTTAAACATTATTTCAAGAATAGATATTACTTCCCTTTGAGAATACATATCTCACTCAGATTATTAAGTCTAAGGAATGAACCATCCTCAAAGATATGCCTATTGTGAGGGAATTCGCTGATGTGTTTCCCGAGGAATTTCCTAGTCTTCCTCATAGAATATATGCTGAATTCTATATTGATCTTATACCTAGGGAATTTATAATATAAAATACTCCATATAGAATAGATTTTGTGGAACTTGGGAATCTAAAGAAACAACTACAAGATAATTGGGATAAAGTTTAATATGCCAAAGTTCTTCACCATGGGGTGCACCAGTCCTCTTCACCAAGAAGAAGGATGGGACAAAACATATTTTTATTGATTATCATGATCTCAATAAAATCACGATAATGAACAAGTATCCTTTAACATGAATTTATGACTTGTTAGATCAGATATTTGGAGAACAATACTTCTCCATTGTGGATCTTCGGTTGCGGTATTACCAATTTAAGGTGAAGAAGGTGGACATCCCCAAGATTGCTTTTCATACAGGGTATGGGAACTATGAATTCATTGTAATGCCTTTATAACTCACCAATGCTCCATAAATTTTCTTGGACTTGATGAATATAGTATTTAGATATTACATAGAAACATTTTTGGTAGTCTTTATAGACGATATTCTAATATACTCTAAAACCAAGGAGGGGCATGAGGAGCATCTAATCACTGTACTAGAGACCTTGTAAAAGGAGAAGCATTATGAAAAGTAAGTCAAATATTAATTCTACTTTAAGGAAGCCCCATTCATGGGGAATATAATCACAAGAAATGGTGTATCTGTGGATCGATCCAAGACAAATGAAATTGATGGATGGTCGAGTCCAAAATCTGTGATGGATATCTATATCTTCTTTGGGTTTTCTAGATATTATCATAGATTTTGAGAACATTCTCATGATTTTCAAACCCTCGTACCAAGATAACTCATAAGGGATTAAAGTTTTCTTGGAATGATGTATGTTAAGAAATCTTCATGGAATTGAATGGGAGGCATATCACTTTTCTCGTGCTAACACTATCCAAAAGTGTATAACCTGTTGTGGAATTCAGTTAGGCTTAAAAAATGGTCCTAGGTTGTGTGATGATGAAAAATGAAAAATTCATTGCCTATTATTCAATAAAATTGAATGTTCATGAGAATAACTATCCAACACAGGATCTAGAGATGGCTACAATAATCTTCTCAGTGAAAATTTAGCGACATTACCTCTTTTTGAAGAACTGTGAAAAATATAAAGATCAAAAAAACCTCAAGTATATATATTCACATAGAAAGAGTTGAATATACTCCAATGAAGATGTTTAGATCTGATCAAATACTATGAATCTCAATTCACTAAAATATGGGGAAAGTGAATAAAGTGGCAGAGGCTCTATGTAGAAAGGATCTAGAAACTCATTCACTGATGAGAATTGAAAAGTATCTAATCTTATAAGATTTTATGAATATAGAAATGGGAATAATAAAGAATGTAAAATCAATAATCCTTTCACAAATAATTTCTCAACCGTCTCATTTGGAAAGGATAAACATTGCTCAAAAGGATAGATTGGGAATTTAGAAGAAAGTAGAAACTATCAGAAAAGGTAAATAATAGGATTTCAATGTTAATGAAGAAGTAACTATGAGATTTAGGTCAATACTTTGTGTCCAATAAAATCCAGAGTTAAAGAAAGAACTTTTGTATGATGCACATAGATTGAATTTATTCGTTCACCAAGGAAACCCAAAGATGGATTGAGATCTCTGTGATCATTATTGGTGGAATAACATGAAGAATTATATCACTGATTTTAAATCAAAGTGCTTAGTATATTACCAAGAGAAGGCTTTGAGGAAAATTTATAATGGGGTGATGCAACCATTACCCATACCTACAGAGAAATAGGAAACATAACCATGAAATGTTTCACCAAACATCTAAAGACTTCCAAAGGAAACAATGCTATCAAGGTTTATGTGGATCATCTTACAAAGACTATACACTTAATTACAATTTGATTGTATTGTACATTGTATTAACTACCATGAATATTCATCAAAGAAATGGTAAAGCAGCATGGAGTGCCACTATCGATTGTATCTGATCGAGATCCAAGATTCACCTCTATGTCCAGAAAGGGTCTCCAACATACTCTAAATACTCAACTGCACATTACTATGGATTATTATCCTCAAACTAATGTAAAATCTAAATAGACTATTCAAAACTTGAGGACATGTTGAGATCTTACTCAATGGACTTCAAGAGGTAGATGGTACCAACATCTTTCTCTAATGGAGTTCTCTTACAACATCAATTTTCACTCAAGATTCCAAATAGAAACATATGAATCCCTTTATGGGAAGAGTTGTAGAACACCGACATGTTGGGATGAAGTTGGGGAACTGAAACTTCTAGGTTCATAAATGGTCAAATAAATGGTGGAGAAGGATATTACCATCCAGAGGCACATCAAAGCAATCCAATGTCGATAAAAGAGCTATGTTTAAAACCATATACATGACCTATAGTTTGATGTGGGAGATATTATATTCCTCCTTATATTATCATGGATGATAATTAAGAGATTTTTGAATAAGGGAATGATTTTTTCAAGGTACATCATCCCTTTTGAGATCATTGATATCATCGAAACAATGTTTTTCCGACAAGCACTCCCCCCAAACCTATCTCAAGTACATGATGTATTCCTAGTATCACTCTTGAGAAAATACATACCTTACCCATCACTTTTACTCAATCCAATGGTGGTACCATTAGAGAATGACCTCTCCCATGAAGATAATATGGTGAAGTTCTTAGATCATAGAGAAAAAAGTTATGTGAAATAAGATGATTCCCCTCATCAAGGTGTTGTGGCAAAACCACCTGTTTGAAGAAGCCACATTGGAACCTGAAAAAGTGATGAGGTAGAGATACCCTCATCTATTATAGTATGGGAAAAGTAAATTTCAAAGGAGAAATTTCTTAAGGGGGGAATGTTGTAATGACCCGATCATTTATGAGAAAAAATCCCTTTATTTTAATGGCTTATAAATATATAAAAAATGCACTCTTATTTTTATTATTGGGTTTAAATGACCATTAGGTATCATTACCATTGACAATATAGTTGTTTAAAAACGATCACATGACTGATATAAATATATGGTTATAAAAAATACTTTTTCACACACAAAGGAGATGATGGTCTCATCCACTAGACTCGGACTATACGAAGTTCATTTTTCAGAGCTCCGAAAGGAGATAGAATCACTGAACTACACTTTTAACCAATCCCAAGATGAGCTTAAATATGTTAATCTTGAATGGAATTGCCTGTGGGAGAAGTTCATGTTAATAGAGATTAACACCTAAGCGATGTGATCCAAACCACCCCAAGTGCATGTCACTATCAGATGCCTTAACCTTAGGTATTATGTGGGTGTTATAATGGGTTATTTAATAAAGTTTAATTTACTTATTGTGAAATCCATTTTTATAAATTAAATTCGTATTCCAACAATTCAATTATGGGTATAGTTTTTCTAAAAAAATGATGAGTTTGAAAAATTGATCTTTTGGGTAAATATTCCTACTTTTATGTAATATATAAATTATTATATTAAACTAATGTTTTAATAAAAAATGTTATTATAGTTAAATAATGTATGATTATATTAATTCCTTATCCATAAATGATTAAGTAACCATTTTGATAAGAATTATACGATCAAATAGAAATTGTATTAAAGAATTTTTTTTTCAGGAATCAAGGAATTTTTTAAATAAATAATATGTTAGAATAATATTATTATAAAATTACTTGTATGAATAATAAATGAGTATATAATTTTTATAAAGTCAAATGAATTTTTTATTAAGGTTTCAAAACTGATTTTGTCCAAACACGTGAATTTTCAATAAATGTCAGTTTTCATTTAAAAATTGAAAATTCACATATTTAGAAAATTATTTACATAAAATGAATATTATTTTTAGAAAATTGACATTGAAATTATCCAAAATTTAATTTTTCATAATTTTATGAGACAGTAAAATGTTTGGGTTAAAATTAAATAATGTAAAAATAAAATGTGTTTTATAACATCATAATGACCCCAAAATGATTTAATAAATACTGTAATGGGTATTCTTGGACCAATATATGTTTTCCCATTAAAATGATTTGATTTTGGATTTATTTTTCTTATTTTATAAAGCCTAAGTTAATCTTCCAAAATTTATAACAAATTTTAGGATTTTAAATCCATTTCATTAATAATGTGACTCAAACCCACATAATAAAGGATGATATTTTAATATGTTTGGACATTGGACTTATAAAATAATTTTTCCCAGTCCTATTTTTCCAAAACCGTGGGCAAAAAACATGCGATGGTTTTTGGTTCTGAATATTAAATTATATAGATTCCAAAACCTTAGTTTGTGGAATATTATAGAATTCCCCTCTCATTTCTTATATAAACCCATGCAACCTCCCACTTCTCTTCATTAAAAATAAATTTAAAACATCCATAATATGTAATCCCTTCCATATAATCCTCTAATGTAACCCTGAGCACTCAATAATCCCCACTTCAAGCTTTTAAAGTCACACTAAAGTAAGGGTTTTCCTTCCTTTCACATTTTTAAACATGTTTCGTTATTTTGTTACACCCTTTTATTTTTAATTAAAAATGATGGGATGTGTTTTTTCACCTCCCCCATACTTACCATGTTACGTTTTTAGGATGGGAGACCTCTTTCTATCTAAATAATCCATCCGATGGACACATGTTACCATGCCGAAATTATGTCCAAGTTATTCCCTTTCTCCTCTTTCTTCAAGATTATTTATTATGTTATGCCTTATTTTTTTCAAATTACTTGTGTTGGTACATGTATCTATATAAAACCCTTGTTTTACATTTAATTTATATATGATGTGAGATCCCTTTCTCTCTCATGAACTATTTTTTTGAATTTTTATTTCATGTCGTTAGGTTGCTGAAATTGTACTGCAATTTTCCAGGCCAAAATTATCATGTAGTGAATAGCATACCCATTTCTCTATCAAGGGTTTTCAAATTTATAAACAAATAAATATATATTATGTACATTAATGTGTGTATTCAATATTACATTATAATGGAATAAATTATGATGCTTAATGAATCTGTGTTATATGATCTATGTGGGACACTTAATCATGAGATTAAAATGATTACGAAGGGTGTGCCCATATAGCGCTCCAATGCATTTGGTAATGTCTAGTTTCATGATAATATATATGAAATTTGTGTTTAATCATGATAAATAATGTGAAATAAGGGTTTACTCATACTAATCCATGTTCAGTGAGCCTTGACTCATCCTAATATCATATTGTATGTTATTTCCAAATTACCATGTTATGATAATCATGCTATATCATGCCTTTAGGTTCATTTTTATCTTATGATCTATTGATATATCCATTGAAAAATATGTATTTTATTAATTAGTTATTCCTTGTTTAATCCCTTACTGGGATTTATAACTCACCCTTTTCTTATATATTTCCTCACGTTATCCCATGCACTGCTAACTACGAAGAAATGGTGTGGTCATGTAAAAGATGTTTTAAATAAAGATGTTATATTTTATGTTTTAAGTTCTTATGTAATGTTCCTAATTTCCTAATATACTATACCACTCAATCCTCAGAGTTGTATTAAGTGTAATTTTATTTAATAAATCTTGTTTACAAATGAAATAAAGAGCATGGTTGTTATAATGGTGCTTAATAAAACTACCAAAATGATGTAATCATATTACGTTAACATTTTACTAAATGAATAATTTTTATATTGGAACACATACAAATGTTTGGAACAATTTTAATATTTTGAAGATATTGAATATAGTATAATTTAACTTTATTAGTTGTAGTACAAATTTTCTAGAACATAAATAATTATCCACAGGTGATCTTACCTTGGATTTATGAAATAAACTCCCTCATAACAACGAAATTAGTCATTATATTAGAAAAAATAGTTGTAATTGAATAGAATATTATAATAATAAATAAAATATAGATGTAAATATTATTAATTAATTTGTCTAATTAGTATAATTTGATCATTTACGATGTTAAGTGAATGCTCAAAATAAATATAGAAACAATTTAAGGGATCTCTTTGAACAACCCTATTTTTTATTGCTTATGACCATTCTATTTCTAACTAAATTTTATTTCATATTTGATGTTATAGATTAATGATAAATTCTCTTAATATATCACTTCCATACATTCTTATCTTATTCTGTCTTTTATTCCTGGGGTTATTCTCTCTTTAAATTCATGATATCTTTAATATTAACCCTAATTAAGTGAAAATTTTCTTCACCTTAATATTTTTACATGACACTGTTTTAAAGTATTTATTCCCATTCATGGTTTTATTAAATAAATATGAAAATTTGGGAAAACTATATTATTTTACTGATATTTTCCAATGAAAATACCATGATTATTATTTCTTTAAAATTCTTAAACTAATTCCTAAAATCACTATTTTGAAGGTTCATTACAATACCAAATTCTCTGCACTTTCATGTGAAATTTGTTATTGAAAAAATAATTTGATACTGATTAAAATTTATATTGATATTAATATATAAAATAATAATTCATTATACTATTTAGGTTATTCCGGAAAACATCTTGAACAATTACATGAGGAAATACTATGTAACCTATTTGTTTCCATGTGTAATTAATATATTTATTCCTTACATTTGATTTCCATTTTTTCACACATAAGCATGTAAATGTTATGTTGAGTATACCCAAATAGAGTACCAATGAGTTGGGAAATGATTACATCTGATGAGACTACATATATAGGATTACTGAGGAAGTGTAACTTATAATGGATTATTATCCACCATTTGATGTTACATTGGTATTTATCATTTAGTTATGTTTATGTCACGTTTTATGTTTCTTCCGCATTCTTTAGATTCCATGATCTTATAATTCCATATTATTTTTTGTCAATGTCCCATAAAATTATTAATGATTATTGCATATTTATAATATCCGTTTATTCTTTCTAACTCTTATATTTTGTATCATTATAATTTTCATTCCCTTTCTAGGATTGTTGTCCCACCACTTTTTATTTTTGGATCCCCCATGTTAATCAATGTAGTTTTAAGATCTTGTTAAATAAATTTCATAAAATAAATTTTATTTTAGTTTCATTTGTTATGTATAATGAACCTAGAAGAATAAAAGAACTATCACTCTTGATATATGGGTTGTTTTTATAGTATATTTAAGTTAAAAATCATGTCATTATATGTGTAAAAGTTCCTGGTCACTACAGTTGGTATTAGAGAATGGTGTACTTATTTTTTGGGGTTTTCAATATAATAATTTTTTCAGAACACTAGGGACAACTCAATGTATAGAAAAATAAGCAAAAATGTTTGTGAGGTATTAAGAGATTGGTTCCCAACAAATTACATCCCTATCAGGATAATTAAATTTCGAATTGATTTATTTTATTTGATAGATACCAAAATATGTGACACCGAGTTTTAACAAACCGTAATATAGAATACTATTAAAAACAAGATATTAAAATAGTTGGTATGAATAGAAATAAATAAATTTTATATTTTATATTTTTTAAAAATATATAACATAAATTAATTCATTATAAATTTATTAAATTGAAACCAAAAATCATTTTAAAGTAAAAGAAATGTTTTCTAGAAAAACTAATTCTATGTGTGCAACATGTTTTTATCTAAATAAATTAAATTAATAATTATTGGTGAATAATTTTAGTAAAGTTTACATATTATATATTGAATCAAGTTTTTTTATCATTCATACAATATTTTTTCTTGGAATGCGGTGAGAATAAATCTAGTTGTATGCATAAAAAATATATTTTTCCAAAAAGAGGTTTGGTTATGTTTTTGGAAATTTATTATAATTAATTTTTCGCACATTATGAAAATACATTTAAAATTTTAACTTTATTTTTGAAATCAGTATGTTAAAATTATCTTATAATTAAGTCCACATAATTTTCCAAAACATAATTTTTTAGTGAATAGTGTAAAAATAATGATTTTTATTAAAAATTTACAATTCATTTAATAATTTTTAAAATATCTATTCCTTGAAAATGGTTCTAAAAGTAAAATCAGCTCTAATTTATTAATTATTATTGGTTAGATCATTAGAATTAATATTATTAAGACATCAACATTCTCATTCTGAAATTGATATCCATTTTATAAAAATATGTATATAACATATGAACTTCTAATATTTTGATATTATCAAACAAACATTACAATATTTATAAAAAAATCATGATACACTTTAGTAAAAATGTACACTATTATTTTTATAAATTATGTAATTATTTTTTAGAATCTAATATTTATTAATTACTTATATGATTTTATGTATATATTAATTTCACATAATTTTTTATTCAATCAATAATGTTATAATTCTAATGATATGTTTCGATTATAAAATATAGGTTTACAATTTCATTAGTTAGGTATACTATTAAAATATTTATTTTTATATTATATATATGTCCTATAAATAGAATTTTCCATTAATTTAACATTCACCAATTTTCTCTCAAATATATATATATATAATTAAAAATATTGTATAATATTTCTAATTTTCTTATATTTAATGTGGTATTCCTTAATGTGATATTTCTAGGTGAACTTTATCCATGAGATTTTAAAATAATAAATTTTTTCATTTAATTCTACTATATAATTGAAATATTTTAGCTTTTAAGGGTTGCATATATTCTCAGTATTTCATGTATAACATTATTTAAATAATTAATTATTGGTTTTAATTATATAGTGAATGTTTTTAATAAAGTACTAAAGTCCTAAATTTAACACACATATATATTTAGAAGGAACTATTCATATAGACTAGCCTTTTTAATTACATATATAGTCTGTTATTGTGTGAAGAACTTATAATCAATAAGTGTAGTCATATGTTATTCAATGCCTTTCTTCCAAAACAACTTCATTTATTCCTTCATGAATATCTTCTCACCATGTTTACCAATGGAATTTATCACCTTCATTTATAGACATGTAAAAGAAGATAATATTCGAAAATTAATCACATAGATATTGTTATATTTTCTAATGAGATTCTTCCATGGATGAACCATGATTCATGTAACAACTGAGAGTTTACAAATGATATTTGTCTCTTGAAATAAATAAGTGATATAATATATTATATAATATTATACACATAAAGAAACCACAAATAATATTTTAGTTAAAAAAATTACATTAATCAGCAATGAAACCAATTAAAATTCCAATAATGAAAATTGGGAAAATAATTTAAAATAGAAAATCAAAAATGGGAAAATATGAATTAATCCAATCAACTAGAAACATCAACCCCAATGTCAACACTGTTGAAATCAAATGAAATATTAGTAGAACAATCAATATCTTCGAAAATTAAAATATAGAACCTTTAGAGGAATTTCATTGAGTATTGAATGAAATAATGGAGCGTCATATATAAGAAGTAATGTTACCATTAGAATAATAATGTGACATTTGGAAAATTGTAACCAAATCATTTGGAATAGTAACTTGATTATTGGAATAGTAATTTTAACCATAAATTATAAATTATGATATAAATACTATTTTTAATTATTAAATTATGTAAATATAAATTTTATAAATCCAGGAAATAAATATCATTATTATAAAACTCAAAGAAAATTTTTAATAAACTACATTTTAATGTATTTTGTAAAAATCATTATTTTTATATTAAAATTTACAATTTATTATTTTTGAAATTCATTTCCATAAAAGGAATATTATTTTTGAAATCCACACATAAAAATTTCTCAAGTTTGTTTTTTTTGGTAATTTTTTGAAATACTGTAATTTTCAGGTGAGTTGTAAAAATATAGTTTTTTCATAACCACTATATCTTAAATCATATCATTAATGAGAAAATAATTTCATAATTCTTTATAGAACTTGAGGTTCAGAATTGATATATTTTTTAAACAAATTAGTTATTAAAATATTATAATCAAAACTTCCAAACCTAAATAGTACTCTCCAAAGCCAACAAATCGAATGTATTAAATTAAAATGTTATTATTTATTTTTTCACATTTTCATTTAATTAAACTATTGAATTATAATTATAATGTAAAAAATGTCTTTAAATAATTTTATTTAATCAAATATGTTATATAATGTTTAAAAAGTAATTATTACATGGTTTAACTTAATAGAATATTTTATATAATATTTTACTAAATTACCCCATATGTAAGTATAAATAACACCTCTTCACCCCTTAGAAAAACACTCCTCCCACCCTCTCTAAATAAATTTTTTTTAAAAATCCCTGCCTCTAAATCAACAAATAATCCTTTTGGATGTTCTGAAGTAATCAAACTCCAGACATTAGTAGATTTTTAGTGGTGTACAAGAGAAGTTATACCAAGGATTAATTATGTTCTGATCAACTCCTCTTTTATTATTTATTATTTTATTATCTTTATTTTATAACCACTCTATTCACAAATATACCATTTAAGATTATTTATGAATTAATTTAACATTAAATTAATGATGTTAACCTATTGCAAGTATCATATTTTCTATTTATATAAATTTCAAACTTTCCTTTCTCGCTCTCCCAACAATGTCCCAATAAAGGTTGGCTAACTTCAAATAAAGACATCTCTTTATCAAAAAATATTACCATGATCATTGATGGATATTATAAATTATATATAATATATAAACATATAATAATTTTTATTATAAGACTGTGGAATTAATTGTACTTATGTATAAATTAAATTTTAAAAAATAGTGAAATTGAGGGATAACATGAATTGATTTAGTGAAACAAGATATAAAAATGAATAACCAATAACCAGGTAAATTAACAAATATATTCAAATAAAAATTATTGTTAAATAGTGGTAAAAATTATGATAATTCACTTCTGTGTCAATGTTTTAATAAATTTATGTTTATTATTTCGGAGGTGCATAAGAAATGAAATTATAATAACCCATAATTTGTTTACATAGATATTAATTCAAAATTAACGAAACATTAATATAAAATATAAAAAATCCAAGATAGGACCATATAGGTATATTGTCTTTAGAAACTAGGAAACATAAACAATTGGTTCATAAGACATCTACATTGCCTCCAACTTGTTCTTTTATAACTGGACCCCTTTTTGACATATCTTAATTAATACCCTTGTTCATGGAATTGGAAATGAAACATTAGAAAGGGTGAGCTCAGATTCTTAGTAAGGGTAAACCAGGTATATAACAATCATATCATAATCTAAAGATATAAGAACATGACCTTTGAAAATCATATCCTGCATATGAAAGATCGGGATATAATGTCATGTGATATATCATAAATTTTCATAAAGAATAAATGAACATATTACGAAAAGTCATAACATAATACACGCAGTTTTTGGTATAAAAATATGCATAGAAATCACATCATATTAGTCAAGGATCATTTCCAAGACCATTGTAGTGGACAAAGTCCATTACTAAACTGAGCTCACTCCTTACTTCAGCCCTATATTTCTGAACCGAGATTATATCTCATTCCGACCATGTCTATATCTGATTATTTAGATATTTACCCAATTAATTTTAGGGATTTATAGGTCCCACAAATCTTTTAATTAAATCATTCTTTCCTATTCCGCAAAAACATAATTCATTCATCATAGCTTAACCCAAGGAATAAAATGGGTTTTTTAAACATCATTCCATCATAATCCACATAAAACAAACGTATTTTATAAATATCATTCAATCAGAAACAAAATAAAACCATAGTAATAATAGGTTTAGAAACAAAAACCAATTTAAATAATTTCAACTTTTATGAAAATTAATTTTGATAAACCACATGAAATTAATTATTGAAGAAAATTTCCTTTCACCTTTAAAAAATATTTACGTTTAGAAAAATGCCATGATATTTTACAAGAAAATAATTTTTTTAAAATAAACTTGAAATATTATTAAGGAAACTCCATGGAGATAAGGAGTTATCAAAGAATAAAAAATCCATTCATGTCGTATAAGTTGAAAGAGAACATTCTTCTCGTGCTTTAGTTAGAAAGGCACAAAGTTCCTCGTATCAAAAGTGACAAAAGATTCCTCACATACCTTTTTATAATAATCCAACAATGGGTAAAATTGACTTTAGAAAAATATTATATGTAAATTAAGAAAACGTTATAATATATCTTTATAATACATTGACATGAATGAAAAATATACCATAATAAATACTTACTTATAAACAATATCAAATAATAATGAGATTGTGAAATTATCCCTTACCTTATGTTCGAATTTACTTTTTTGTATCTGTACCTCCTGTATAATTATTTAAATAATTTCATTAACATATTACTTAATAATATTCTCTTTTATGATATCATTTGTGATCATCCTATCACCCATTTGTTCAAAACACGCCATTATTACTCATTATTCGTGTATTAACTGCTACGTTTTCTTATGCACGTTTTTTGCGGATACGTCCTTGAAACTATTTTTAAATTATAGTTTTATCATTTAAACAATGACATTGGTATAATTTATTTCATATTTATTTATTAAATTAAATTATATAATCATTCTATAATGAAGATTGTATTGAAAGAATCACATCGCATTATGGATACAGTAGGTCGTACGTACGCACGAGAGACAATATCTTTCTCATAATTGTTGAGTGCTATTGAAGGGGACTATTTATAAAATTTAAGAATCAATATAATTTTATTATATTAATATGTAGTTATTATTTCCCGCATTTTATCCATCCAAATAAAGTGGTGGTGAATAACATATTACACCACATCGTAGAGACGGTAAGTCATACGTACGCACACGTGGTTGTTTCATTTTTCAAATGATAGATAGAAGGTGTAATATGGTAGTTTCATAATAATAATAGCATATCAATATATAAGTTAAACTATAGAGATTAATTTATAATGAAACAAATTATGATGTAGAAGAAGAAGAAATATGTTTGAATGAATCCGGAGAGGAGATTACATCTTCTTTGACGTTCCCCCCTATATCTCCTCTTAAAGCACTAGAGATTGTATTTGGAGAACAAAATAACATATATAATCTTAATAGGGAAGTTTATAGGGTAAATTGGTATGTTATGGCCTAGTTTTAAGACTCGATATGAAGTGAAGAGGTGAGGGAGGAGGATCCCTTTTATAATTAAGGTGTTGGGAACTTTTGGAAACTCCAAAAATATTAATTTATACAAAAATAAAAACCAATAAAAATACACCAAAAATGTTCAAATATAAAATATTATATGATATTAGGTTTTGATCTCATAAACCTATATATTTTGGACATGTATTACTGTCAATTAAAACTTTATCATTTTGATTAACATTTAGTTATTCTATTGAATTTTTAACAATGGTGACAAATATATAAGTATTAAAATGGTGAAAGTTTTACTCATTTTATGTAACTTAAACCATAAATAAATAAATTAGAACATTTTAAAACTTATAATAATTAATATACATTTTTTGAAATGTATTATGGTTTTTAATTAATTTAATAACACATTATTGTTATAAACAATCAATAGTGTAAATTTTGGCACAATTCAGTTAATTGATTATTAAAAATACATATATAACAAGATAAATTAGAAAAAACTCTTTTATTATATTACTAAGCATTAAAAGTCATCTATAAAATTTACTTGATAGATTAATTATCCCAAATTATATTTATAGTAATATTTTTAATATCATTTATTCAATATTTCCCTTAATAAAATAATTACCACAACAGTTTTGTGTAATTATTTAATATCATGATTTGTTAGATAAAAAATAAAACTAAAATAATATGATAAATATAAATCCATTATATTTCATAATAATTCATATAATAGAATATATATTCTGGAAAATGATTCATTAAAATTTTTATATTAATTAAAACATGAATGTGACAACTTTAACATCACTTTAAAAATATAATATATGTGTCATAATCTCTTCTATTAGGCCAACAATGTTAAATAAATAGACCCTTGGAATATTATTGTTAATATATCCTCGACCAATAATATTTTAATAGGTGTTTGGGTATTTAAATGGTTATTATCATTTTAATAATAAATATTTTATTGATTTCTCATCAATTAAATAATTTGATCATCATCAACGTTTAATTTTAATGTAATTAAATATTTACAAAATAAAAAGATAAATTACCATGAAACTTAAAAAAAATTATCTTTAAAATGTGTATTTATAGTTGAATTTATCTTCTGTGTAAACTTATATTAAATATCCTAGAGTTATAAATATTTGAGTAAGAAAAATTCAACTTCTCTTTATATAAAATAAAATAAATTTCCAAATCTCATTCAAGTGGTATAAAATGGAATCCATTTTGATACAAGGATTATTTATGTAAAAATAACTCATATAATGAAATGAGGAAAAGAGATAGGTTAATTTCATAATATCATTTTTACCCTAAATTAGTTGATTTAACCTTTTATTGTTATAAGAAAAATTACTGAAGTGACTATTTCTAATGCCCAAAAAAATAATAATTCTATTTAAATAATTTGGACCTAATAATTCAAAATATGGATTATATTTATAAAAATTCAAAATAGATAGTTTTTAGTAATTAATTTTAAATTAATCCCACTGTCGGAATGAGAGGACAAGTTTTTAAAAGTTAAAACATTTTAAAATATTGAAATGTTTTTATACCTGAATTCAAGGTAAAATTAATTCCAATGAACTATATTATATTAAATGATAAACATATATTTTATTTATACTTTAAATCAATTGAATATTATAATTTAATCATATAAATTATTTCAATGAAAAAAGTGGTTTTTAATTAAAATTTATTTTATTTTTATTATTCATCTAAACTTGAAAGTTATCAGAAAATTATCAAATATTCACCCAACATAAATTTTTATATCATGCTTAAAATTAAAATGTTTATATTTCCATATAAAATTATTAATGTGTCATAATATTAATTTAAAAAAATTTCACCATTAAAAGGCAGAAAATTACTTTTTGCAAAATAAAGGTTTTTATACATCAAATTGGGTTTACTCTTACCCTATGACAATAATATCTATTACATGAATCTGAAAAATATTTTTTGTGTATATTACATTTATATTTCATTAATTTCATTTAATAATATTAATACCCTTAGTTTCTTCATTCAAAAATACAACTATATAATTGGTTTATATTTTTCATAAAGAGTTGATAGCCAATGAATTTTCCATATATTTTGAGAAGTAGGTTATATTTATTACCAATAATATAAATTCTATGTTATAATGGTCATTTTATTCTATAGTCATCATGTGGTTCTTTTAAATAATGATTTTGTACAATTCAAGATAATAAATAATTATAATTACCTAAATAATATATTTGATAAAAACATTCGGGAGTTATATTATAACCCCCTTAAACTGAATTTCACCCACGAAATTTGTTACTTAGATGAAAAATGATGGGAATAGATCTACCTAATCACATCCTTAAGTTACCATTTAGATTATACAATATAGTTGTTTTACCACAAAACATTTACCAAGAGAGTGGTCTAGTTTTTTAGTACTTTTTCACTACAATCCAAAATCTCCATTGGTTGTTTTTCTTAAGAATGATCTTCCTCCAATGGTATGAATTATGAGTTTATTACATGTGAAGGATCAGTTATGTACTTTTTCATGAGAGACACATGGAACACATCTTGAACTTGAGAGATATTCATTGGAATCACCAATCAGTAAGAAATCTTCCCAACATGATCCCGAATTTCCAAAGAACTGATATACATAGGGATTTTCTTTCCCTTATTTAAAAATATTATTACTCTCTTATAGAGATATATTATTAAAAACACTTTTTATCCCACCTAAAACTCTAGGACTTTCAATTTTTTGTCAGTATAAATGTTTTTCAACTCTGAGATACTCTTATTTATTCTTGAATAGATCTGGCCTTTTCTGCCATTTCTTCAACAAGATCAGGTCCTAATAGCCTTCATTCCCCAAATTCATCTTTAGAAGATGGAGTTCTTCACTTACTTACATATAGTTCTTCATAAAGAGCCATATAAATACTTAATTAAAATATATATTTGAATGAAAATTATACCAAAGATTGTTGTTGATCCCAACCACCTTTGAAATCCATAGATCAAGATCTCAAAATGTCATCTAGAGTTTGAATTGTCATCCTAACTGACTGTCTATCTGAGGATGTCAAGTAGTTATGAAATGTAACACTATATCTAGAGCCAGAAAAAGACATTTCCATAATGTTGTCGTAAACTTTGGATCCTGATCACATATAATGAAAAGTGGTACTCCATTCAATCTTACCACTTCCATTACATATATCATAGCAAGCTGATCAAGATAGAAATCCTCTATAATAGCAATGAAATGTTACTACTACATAAGGAGATTAACTATAACCCTTGTAAAATTATGGCCTTTAGATGTTTTGGTATGCCCAATGACAAATTCCATTGTGATGTTTTCCCATTTCCATTCTGGTATGGGTAATGGTTGTAACATCCACTTACACTTATGTCTCTATACCTTAACATTCTAACAAACCATGAACTAAGAGACATAATTGGAATCCTCTATTTTTATTCCATCCCAAAAAATACACTTTCAGGTCCATGTATATCTTTGTACTTCTGGGATGAATAGAGAATGAAGAACTATGAGCCTCATCCAACATCTCCTTCTTTAATTTTGAATGGGAGGAAGACAAACACAGTTCCAAAACCTTATTATTCTATCATAATCAAGGTTGAATTTAGGATCATTTCTCACCTTATTTTATAGATCGACATCTTCCTTCCACACATCCTTAATCATCACTTGTATAGATGGTTGAACATTCATTTGATAAAGATATGATTTCTCTCATTCTATTAAAATATCAAGATCCATCATTCATAGATCCATAAATATTAGATCTTTTGTGATCCTCTTCATGGATATGATATCATAGTCTTTTTGACTAAAAGCATATGCCACCATGTTCTCTTTCCCAGGGAGATAATGTATTGAGAATTTGTAATATTTAATCAACTCCAACCATATTTATTGGTAAATATTCAACCTCTTTTGTGTGAATGTATACATCAAAATTTTATAATTAGTATTAATATCACATCTTTCACCGTAAATATAATTCCTCTATATATTTAATGCAAATATTTCCACAGATGAATCCAAATCATGAGGTGGATAATTTTGATCATGGATTTTCAATTTTCACAAGGCATATTATTTCACCATATCATTTTTCATGAAAATACATCCTAGCCCCTTCTTGGAGGCATCACCGTAGATCAAAATCATGTCTCCACTACAAGGAAGTGTGAGAACAGGTGCATGAGCTATCCTTCCTTTTTACCTGTGAAATTCTATTCATATTCCTCTGTTAACATGAACTTAAATCCTTTTCATGTTAACATGGTGAGTGGGTTAGATTATTGTGAAAATTATTTCAAAAATTGTCGATAATATACATACAAACCAAGAAACATTTGGATCATAGGTACTATTTTAGGTCTTGTCCAACTATCAATAATTTCTGTTTTTGTTGGATCATAGATATTCCATCTCTTGACATTATGTGACCCAAAAATGAATCTCTATAAAGCTGAAATTCACTCTTTGTAATTTTTTCATAAATCTTCTCCATTAATAGGGTCTTTAGTAACATTATTAAGTGATCTTTATGTTCTTCCTTATTATTTAAATAGAAAAAATTGTCACTTATAAACACTACCACAAAATGATCAAGATAATATCTAAAGAATCTATTTATTAGATCCATGAAGATAGTGGGGGAATTAGTAGGACCAAAACGTGTCACTCTAAATTCATAATGTTCATACCTTGTATGGATTGTAGTCTTTGGTATATCCTCTTACTTGACCCTTAATTGATGATATCTTGAATGAAGATAAATATTATAAATGTATTAATTTTGGAATAGTTTGTAAAACAAGTCTTCTTTGAAGGGAAGATGATATTTTTTCTTTATATAGATCTTGTTATGTTCTAGATAATCACTATAGTGTCTCATTGATCCATATTTCTTCATAATAAATAGAACAGGTGCTTCCCAAGTTGATTCACAAGGTCATATAAATACCTTTACAAAATTCTCTTAAAGTTTCTTCTTCAATTAATTCAAATCAATTGGGACCATTCTATAAGGTGTCTATCAAATTGGCATGAAACCCACTATGAGTTATATTGAAATCTCAACCTCATGATACGGTGGATGACTATGAAATTATTCTAGAAATACATCATCAAACTCGCATAAAATAGGTGTATTTTTAGTGGTGAGTTTCTATATAGTCATTTTAGATATATAAAATATTTATTTAAAGGAATCAAAACCCATATGATGAAGGAAATTTCCACTGGAAGTTCATATTCATCCTTTCATAAATTGATAATCATAAATTGATCAGGAAAATGAAATGTGAATTCCATTTCTTGGGAATTTATATGATCTCAATATAGAGAAATCTAATCCATGGCAATAATCACATTAAATGATACAATATTAAGTAATTTAAGATTTTTAGTAAGCACATTTTCCAAAAACATCATTTGGAGAAGAATTAAAAACTTTTGATGTGACTATTATTCCACTAGGAGTTCTCATCGCTAACTCAACATCTAATTATTAACGTAATAGAGTGATAACCAAATAAAATTGGTTACAAATAAAAGAGTGGGTGGATCCCGAATAATATAAAACTTTTACCACATTATAGTGGATGATAAGTGTACCTTTCACCACATCATTATCATATACCACATCACCAATAGTAATCGAACGTGACTTGCCTTTGTATTTGTCCTTAAGAGTTTGTTGACATCGATCATTATCAATAACACTTTCATTAGGGAATTTATTGTAATAATGCACCATTTACTTACACTTGTATCATTTAAGTGTAGGAGGTTCATTATGTGTATAATTTTCTTTATTTGCATTATTAGAAATCATTTTCCCATCAATTTGGCATTCAATTTCATGATGAACTTATTTCTGCAATTACATAATTTTCTAGTCCCTCTATGAAAATTTATACCATGTTTCTTTCCACACTTTGAGCATATGGGGAAATCATCTTATTTTCAGTGTGGTCCTTATATTTCCCTTAAATTCTATTTCCCCCTTCTTATCAAACCCAAAGGAAAAATGGGTTACTCCAACGTCTATCTTAAATGTGAGAGCACATCAAATTATTTTATCAAATCTATTAAAGTCTTTTAATGATAATTCCCTTCAAATACTTGGTTATGATCCACTAAAGAATCGATAAATTTTACTCATAGGTTGGATAATAATTCCAGAGTGGTACCTTTAATGTCTCGTAAGGTTTTCATCATAGGTTTCAATAGATTCATTTTCCTTTTTCTTAATCTCAAGGAACTCCTGCTCTATATTTGTGAAAAAAATATGAGGAGAGTACTTACTGGAAAAAAAACGTTATTAAACTCATCTCATTCCATTGATCCAGTTTCATCTCATTATTTCAAATTAATGATAAGGTTTCTCCATTGAACAACTTCAATATCCAAATGATATAATTCTAATATGAATTTATCCTATTCTGAACATAGGATAACTAAAAATATCTTTTTAGTTGTACTGATCCATTGTTCATCCAATAATGGATCTGAAGACCCACTGGAAGAAGGTGGATGATGCCTCATGAATAAATAAATGGAGTGTTGTCCCCATCTTTTCTCATTTATAAGTCTTGAATGATTCATAGCTTGATAAATTTCAGTGAGCATAACTACAATAATCTTCATCCCAACTCTCATAACATTTGGTTTCTCATGAGGAAAATCATTTCATTTCTCGTCACATCTATCATTAACGCAGTTCCTCTGGGATCCAGCCACTGACTAAAACTAAGAATCATGGAGTGAGAAAAAATATTCATAATTGGTAAACCGCATAATAAAGAATAAAATTTCAATTTAGGAAGCTATAGTGTCACAAACAGAATCGATCGCCACCAGAAATGGCACTAAACCCAGCCCGTGACAAGGCCTGAAGGGCATTCCCAATCCCCACGGGCTGGCACAAGTGCCCGGGTATGATAAAATGAAAATATGGAACGATTTACCCGAGTTTATAAACATAAAACAACAAAAGAATCCAATGAAACAAATCTGGATTTTTCAAACCAAACAATCTTTTACAAAAATTCAGAACTGAATTAAATAGATTAAAACAACTCAAATGTTCTATACCAAAGGTACAAAACCAAATAAGGACAGCCTAAGAACCCTCATGGCAAGGGGAACTGCCCTCAAGCCACCTCCACAAGACTTCACAACCAAGGACCTGCTAGAAACCCGAACCACTGGAACAAAAAATTGTACCCAACCTGTGACAAAAAAAATAACCAAGTCTACTTACACCCAAGGGTGTAAGTAGGTTGTTATCCAATGACCAGGAGGATACCACCACTAAGAGATTCCATGTGATAAACATTTAAAGATTAAAAGCATGCATGTTTTCAAAAACATGAAAAGCTAGTTACAATTTCTAAAAGATGCAACTTTGAATAAAAACAGTTTTCAAGTGGGCTATCATTAGGAATAAACACTTTTAAAAATAATGTCAACACTAGTGAATTTTCCAGCCAACTATACTATATTCCGACGGTAATTACAAAGTAAATAATAAGCACAAGAAATAGGAAATAACCCCTTGGCACTAGCTAGCTGTGGGTCCCAGAAACCTCGTATCTCGGTGAGAGTAACCATCACAAATATCCATTCTCGTGCACGAGCCACTAGTAGGTAACATACCCATAACTCAGTGGTCCCTAATCATCATCATCATAGTTTAGTTAGATTTGTAAGCGTCAATCTTTCTGAGTGAAATTGAGGCCAAACCCCACGGATTCACTAGCATACTAGTACACGTCCACCCACCTAGATACCCAGGTTTTCCCCTTGTGCTCAAACAATTTCAACAAGTCAAGAAATATACATTGAACATGAAAATATCTTTTCCACATCACAAATTCACCAAACAGTCCATATGTATACCACCCAAGTCACAAAAATCCATTTTTCATTCGAAATGATTTTGAAATCCGAATCACACCAAAATAGCCCACAACACATTTCACATTTCTTCAACACTTCCAAAAAACCATTAAACAATTTTATAAAATAGTTATAAGATATTTAAACTCATATAACAGCCCACACACATGGAAAATAACACTTCTTTCATAATAAAAAATTCAATTTTTCACATCACACTCACACAAAACACTCCACATCACTTTCACATCACTTTCACTCCTCAATATCTCCTTCAAACAATTTAATAAAATATTTCCAAGATGAAACATATCACATAACAGCCTTTTCACAAATTAAATGGACCTTTTAAAAATATACTCCTACCAAAACAGTTTACTGATATAGTTTCACCTATTACCCAACCCAATAAACCATTCAAAACTTTCATAAAACAATTATGAAGATTATACCCAAACTTTGCACATAAAATCCATTTCAAAAACCTCTTTTTAAGCCAAAATCACACCAAAACCCTACCGAAATAGAATTGGCATCCCAATAAACATTTAATAGTCCACTTTCAAATGTTATATAATCACCTTGAATAATATCACAAAAGATACCCATGAGAACACACAAATCCATAAAACACTTTCAAGGAGTATAACAAGGTTATACAAATAAAACCATTCAAATACACCCCCTTTTTAGGCCCACATGGAACTATATCATTACCCAACCATAATTGGAAGCCCCTTTCAACAACTAATAAATCACTTCCACATTTTACAAAACTACCACAAGAGATAACACATGAAATACATTTGAAAAATACACACTCCAAGAAAAAATGTAACTTTAAAAACAAATGCTTTACTATTACTACCAAAAATGGTTTTCTCATAATGCACAGCACATAAGGAACATGAAAAATTATTTAATCAAGAAAACTAACTCATCATTAAATGGTTACCCACGGAATCACTTACCGAATGTGTCGAAACCCTCAAATATTGGGGCGAAACATCAACCACCCGACCGCCGCACCTCAAGGAAGTTAAAAGGAACCTAAAACCTCAATATTTCACCCAAAATACAATTATTTAGAACCTATGCACGAACCCTTACTTCTGGAATTTTTATAATTCTAGAATGTGGGAAGAAACCCTAAGCAATTTGAAAGAGGAAAGAAATAGACTCACCTACTTGAAGTATCCTGAATTAATCACTCCAAAAACAATAGTTTCTGAAATTTAAAACATACAAAATTCAAGGATTGTTCGAACAAGAATTATGAGGTAATTTAGGAATTGGAATGGAGGGAAAAGAGTAAGAATTTAGAGAGTTAAGAAGGGATGAAGTTACCTCTTCAATTCTGGCCGATTCGAGACATCCTATGAAGAACAGTCCTAATTATCGATTTCAAAGAGCTCCAAGTAGGGAGTAAAGGCAATGGGAGCGGGCCTGGGATGTTTAGGGTCAAGGGGGAGGTGGAATCTCCGAAAAAACCGCAAATAGTGAAGGATATATAAAACAATTAAAAATTATTTTTAATGCAGGAAATGGGCCTTTGGGAAGGCCTAATATCTTAAATAAAAACCCATATCCACCATGATTATGGGTTTATAAAGGATCCAAATTTATATTTCAGTGTTAATAGGTCAGAGGAGACCATTTAGGAATTGGAATTAGGGAAAAATATTAAAAAATTAAAAAGTTATAAAGGAAACAAAATTTATTTTTAAATTTGGAATTGGGCTCACGGTTTGGCCCAATTCATTAAAACTCATCTATTTCTCCATAAGACCTTTGGAAACCATCCAAAACAAAGAATGAAAGGAAAATAAATGAAATTTAACTTCAAAATAAGTCATATATGTGAACATTCTCCCCACCATGAAAACTTTCTGTCCCTAGAAAGTTACAGAAAGGCCAGATATGAAAGCCAAACCCAATTGATAAACCAAGATGTACTCCCTTTCCAGGTTTCGCCCCCAAAGGCCAAAACACCTCCATTAATCAATAAATAAGGAATACTTCACAAAAAAATCATACACCACTTTACTGAAACAATCAGTCACATTCAGGCTTTATCCCAAAGGAAAACTCCTCAAACACTATCCCAACAAGACTCAAGCAATTCACTCAAATGAACAACAACATCGAACAAGGTTACACATACCTTGCTATAACTAAACCATTGGGCACTCTCCAATCTCAATGGTTACCCAAGGAAGATTTGGGTAGCATGATAGATCCTAATGAGACTACCTACCACAAATCCTTGACCATGGATAAGTCTAAGTTATTAGTACAGGGGAACAAAATAGGCTCCCCACCATAAGAACCAACAATCTTAATCGACCAGCATGGGCCGGTATAGAAAGACCCCAAAATATAAAGTGTTGGGATGACCACATGGTTAGTCTGCATGGTTAGAGAAACCACGAACTAACAGTGGAGATTCTACTATCTACATGGTTTTTTTGGGGGCATGGTCACTACTAACCAAGTGCAAACCATGTGGTCAACCTGTCTAGCCAAACTTCATACCTTTTTCTAAAGACTCAATGGAAACCAAATGCGGAGGGAATAACATTGGGAGATGACATGGGTACAAGTCCCTTCACCTATTTCCACAAAACATGAATAGTAGAAGAAATATGATGACACAAAAGGTTTAAACTCTTCTTATCTTTCATATTGAGGATAGGACTTTACACAAGGGTTTAAACGACACTGGGGTTTCCCCTGACTACGCACCAGCTTCTCTCCGGGACATATAGCTGGAGCTCAAAATATTGAATCATCTTCGGCCTCGCAGTTAGGCTTTGGAAACCACCTGAATGAGAATTCTTCATTCGTTGCAAACAACAACTACACCGCAATCCCAGATAAGTTTTTCCAAGACATAACACGTTCCAAACTCACTTTACCCTAACTCAATATTTCACTAAAACAAGGGATTGGAAGATTTACACACAACACACCATGTTTTTTCGGGTGAGAAACAATAGAAGTAAAGAACACCTATACTCACCTTCCTCTAAAATGGAATATTTTTTTATGTTTTTTTCAAGGGAGACATTCTCCCAACATAATAGAGACTCTCAGATGATTGCCCAACTTTCACCTTTACAGTCAATCGAGCACATGACATCACAAGGAATCACCGAACATGACCATTGTGACTGATATAAACAATGAATAGAGAGGGAACTTGTACAACATCCCCAAACAACACACAATTCTAGAAAGTGGCCATAATATCCTCTCAGGACCAGATTTCCCACACTAGTAGTTTAACATGAAATACTTCTTCGAAGAGACTATGAAGGGCCGAGAGTTCCTCTTAGACACTATCCAAATACTCATCCATGCTAACAACCCCAGAACACTTCCACCTTCGAAAAAATTAGGAAACATAAGAGGCTAAGGTCACTTTCAACCATTCAGAATCAATCTCCCACTACAATAGGATACACAAAACCAATAAAGGAAAGGGTTTATACTCAATCTAAAAATCTCAAGAAATAGATTCCTTATATTGATCAACTAGAGAATTTTTCAATGGAGAAACAATCAGGGTTGCGCTTTAGTTATGAATTAACCTTTAATGGGGGCGTACCTTATCCAATGAGAGAACCCAAGGACCCAACCAATCTGGTCCATTGGTCAAAACAATCCATAAAACAGCTCCAAACACATGAAGGGAACCACTGTAAAGGCATCCCAAAACATTTTTCAAAAGAGGCCACTAACTTTTCCTACAACACAGCTTACCGAACAAACACAAACCCAAAACACAGTTCAAATAGAAGGGGTTCTTGGAATCAAAACATCCCACAACATCAACATTTTCAAAAACCCATAATACAAACCATAAAAAAATATTCATCAAGACATCATTTTTTTCTTTAAAAGTAATTCTTTGAGAACAAACAGTTTAGCAGTAAGCGTATCCACCAATGGTACCCCATGCGCCTCACACATGCATGTTTTTGTGCCACACCAGACACCCTCCTCATATCTGTCCCGTCACTCATACAGCCGTGCCATCAACCATCCATCATCCCATATAACCCCATGCATGTGGTCACTAATGGAAATACCAAATGTTAAAACAAAAATTCTTTCCACTTTTCAAAACCAAAATGGTCAACGAACACATCCTTTTTTCTCATAACCGCTAACCACAAGATCAAAATCCCAACTCACATCTTAAATTTTTTTTCAGAAAGTCACAACCATTTAGAAAATAAATCACTTTCAAGATATTCACATCAATTTCAAAACATCTCATCCCATTAAAACACACTCTGATTGTTTAGAAAACTCTATTGGAAACACTTTTCAAAACCAACTTCAATATAGTTTCTGCTTTCAAAGAGGTGTAAGTGCACCATTTTACATTTCAAAACAATTCTAAAAATTCAGTTCCACCATTTCATAAACAAACCATTCCCTCTATATTTAAAAATCATTTCACAAAAACTATACACTTATTAAAACCAAAGTGCCAAGATTTCAAAACCTATGCACAAAATAGTGTGAGAGGAAACTAGTTTCAGTGGGTGACTTGGAAATATGGTTGGCGGCTATATTACAATAACTTCACTATCACGGAGAGTGTTCTTGGGAATATCCTTGGCTCCACATGGCTTTCCAGGCCCTGCGAGCTCACTAGGACCATTAACCCAACTCTCTTTTCATTTCCCTTAATCATCATCGAACCAAGAAAACCGAATGACTTAGATAAATCCCGACTACTCTTGGAAACCTGAATCCCATTATGAGGTGTGGTGATCTGGAACACTACCCATAACTATAATTCCATGTCCCAATAATCCTAACTCCAGACTATCCTGACTCTTCCCCATATAACATGACCCAAAGAGTTAACCGGAACCTCCTCGGATAACATTTTGTCACGAACCGAATCGATCACTACTAAAAATGGCACCATAACCCGCCCGTGACAAGGCTCGAAGGGCATTCCCGATCCCCATGGGTTGGCACAAGTTCCCGGGTATCATAAAATGAAAATTGGGAACCATTTACCCGAGTTTATAAACATAAAACAACAAAAGAATCCAATGAAACAAATCTGGATTTTTCAAACCAAAAAATATTTTACAAAAATTTAGAACTGAATTACATAGATTAAAACAACTCAAAAGTTCTATACCAAAGGTACAAATCCTAATAAGGACAGCCCAAGAACCCTCATGGCAAGGGGCACCGCCCTCAATCCACCTCCACAAGACTTCACCACCAAGGACCTGCTAGAAACCCGAATGACTGGAACAAAAAACTGTACCCAACCTGCGACAAAAAATGAACCAAGTCTACTTACACCCAAGGGTGTAAGTAGGGTGTGATCCAATTCCTAGGAGGATACCACCACTAAGAGATTCCATGTGATAAACATTTAATGACGAAAATCATGCATGTTTTCAAAAACATGAAAAGCTAGTTACAATTTCTAAAAGATGCAACTATGAATAAAAACAGTTATCAAGTGGGTTATCATTAAGAATCAACACTTTTAAAAATAATGTCAACACTAGTGAATTTTCCAACCAACTATACCGTATGCTGACGGTAAGTACAATGTAAATAATCAGTACAAGAAATATGAAATAACCCCTAGGCACTAGCTAGCTGTGGGTCCCAGGTACCTCGAATCTCGGTGAGAGTAACCATCACAAATATCCATTCTCATGAACGAGCCACTAGTAGGGAACATACCCATAACCTAGTGGTCCCCAATCATCATCATCATAGTTTAGTTAGAGTTTTAAGTGTCAATATTTCTAAGTGAAACTGAGGCCAAACCCCACAGATTCACTAGCATACTAGTACACGTCCACCCACCTAGATACCCAGGTATTCCCCTTGTGCTCAGACAAGTTCAACAAGTCAAGAAATATACATTGAACATGAAAATATCATTTCCACATCACAAATTCACCAAGCAGCCCATATGTATACCACAAAAGTCACAAAAATCCATTTTTCATTCAAAATGATTTTGAAATCCGAATCACACCTAAATAGCCCACAACACATTTCACATTTCTTCAAAACATCCACAAAAAAATTAAATAATTTTATAAAACAATTATAAGATATTTAAACTCATATAACAGCCCACACACATGGAAAATAACACTTCTTTCATAATCAAAAATTCAATTTTTCACATCACACTCACACAAAACACTCCACATCACATTCACATCACTTTCACTCCTCAATATCTCCTTCAAACAATTTAATAAAATATTTCCAAGATGATACATATCACATAACAGCCCTTTCACAAATGAAATGGACCTTTTAAAAATATACTACTACCAAAATAGTTTTCTGATATAGTTTCACCTATTACACAACCCAATAAACCATTCAAAATTTTCATAAAATAATTATAAAGAGTATACCCAAACTTTGCACATAAAATCCATTTCAAAAACCACTTTTTAAGCCAAAGGCACACCAAGACCCTACCAAACCAGAATTGGCATCCCAATCAACATGTAATAATCCACTTTCAAATGTTATATAATCTCCTTGAATAATATCACAAAAGATACCCTTGAGAACACACAAATCCATAAAACACTTTCAAGGAGTATAACAAGGCTATAAAAATAAAACCATTCAAATATACCCCCTTTTTAGGCCCACATGTAACTATTTCATTACCCAACCATAATTGGAAGCCCCTTTAAACAACTAATAAATCACTTCGACATTTTACAAAACTACCACAAGAGATAACACATGAAATACATTTGAAAAATACACACTTCAAGCAAAAAATGTAACTTTAAAAACAAATGCTTTACTATTGTTACCAAAAATTGTTTTCTCATAATTCACAGCACATAAGGAACATGTAAAATTATTTAATCAAGAAAACTAACTCGTCATTAAATGGTTACCCATGGAATCACCTAACGAATGTGTCGAAACCCTCAAATATTGAGGTGAAACATCAACCGCACGACTGCCACACCTCAAGGAAGTTAAAATGAACCTAAAACCTCAATATTTCACCCCAAATACATTAATTTAGAACCTAGGCATGAACCCTAACTTCTGGAATTTTTATAATTCAAGAATTAGGGAAGAAACCCAAACAATTTAAAAGAGGACAGAAATAGACTCACCTACTTGAAGTATCCTGAATTAATCACTCAAAAAAAAATAGTTTCTGAAATTGAAAACATCCAAAATTCAGGGATTTTTCGAACACGATTTATGAGGTAATTTAGGAACCAAAATGGAGGGAAAAGAGTAAGAATTGAAAGAGTTAGGAAGGGATGAAGTTACCTCTTCAATTATGGACGATTTGAGACACCCTATTAAGATCATCCCTAATTTGCGATTTCAAAGAGCTCCAAGGAGGGGGGAAAGACAATGGGAGCGGGCCTGTGTTTCTTAGGGTCTAGTGGGAGGTGGAATCACGGAACAAATGCAAATATTTAACGAGATATAAAACAATTAAAAATTATTTTTAATGTATGAAATGGGCCTTCGGGAAGGCCCAATATCTTAAATAAAAACCCATATCCACCATAATTATGGATTTATAAAGGCTCCAAATTTATATTTTGGTGTTAATAGGTCCGAGGCGACCATTTAGGAATTGGAATTATGGAAAAATATTAAAAAATTAAAATGTTATAAAGGAAACAAATTTTATTTTTAAATCTGGAATTGGGCTCATGGTTTGGCCCAATTCATTAAAACTCATCTATTTCTCCATAATACCTTTGGAAACCTTCCAAAACAAAGAATTAAAGGAAAATAAATGAAATTTAACATCAAAATAATTCATGTATGTGACATATAGGTTTTATCCTAATTCAATCATGATTAGTTCTAAAACACTTGGATTGTAACCTGTACTTTTACACACATTGATGTTACTTGAAAATTGAGCAATATTCATTACAAAATATAAATAATACATGATAGGAACGTATAGGTATAGTGTATTTGGAAATTAGGAAACATATACAACTGGTTCATAAGACATCTATATTGTCTCTCACTTGTTCCTTCATAACTAGACCCATTTTTTTGACATATATTACTTAATATCGTTCTTCACGCCCTAGAAAAATAAAAATAATAAAGGGTGAGCTTGGATGCTTGGTAAGGGTAAAAAGGGGATAACAATCATATCATAATCATAAGATATAAGAACTTAATATTTGAAAATCTTATCCTTCACATGAAAGATCAAGATATCATATCATGGGATAAATCATAAAAGTTCATGAAAATTAATGAACATATTCCCAAAATTAATAACATAATAAATGGATTTTTTTAATAAAGATAATCTTATAAATCACTTCATATTAGTCAAGGCTCATTACCAGGACTGTTTTAGCAGAAAACATCCATTACTGACCCAAGTTCACTTCTCTTCCCAGCCCTGTATTAATTAACCGATATCATTTCCCATTCTACCCATGTCAATCTCATGAGATATAAATTATTACCCAATTTACTAGAGGTACATTTAGGTATTTACCATCCCATAATGAAATCATTCTTACATGTTCAACATGAACATAAATCATTCATCATAGCGTAACCTATGGAATTAAATGAGTTTATTAAACAACAATCTATCAAAATCCATATAAAACAAATGGATTTAATAAATAGCATTCCATCATAAACACAATAAAACCATAGTAATAATAGGTATAAAAACATAACCATATTTAAATAATGTCATCTTATATGGAAAATAATTTTTATAGAAAACTTGAAATTAATTCTTGAGGAAAATATTATTTCTTCTTTACAAATGTTTTCTTTTCTAAAAATCCCATATAATTTTTAAAGGAAGAAAATTATTTGAAAAAAATGAAATATTATATAGGAATATTCTTTGAAATAATTCATTATGAAATCATAAATAACTATTCATGTTGTATAAGTCAAAAGAAAACATTCTTCCTGTACGTTTGTTGGAATGTCAAAAATGTACCTCGTATCGAAAGAGACAACTGATTCCTTTCATACCATTTCGTAACAATTCACCAATTGGTAAAATTGAAATCTAATAATAGTATAATGATATGAAGAATTTTTATAATATATATGTATAAAACAGGGACATGGATAATAAATATTCCCCAGTAAAAACTTACGTATTAACAATCTCAAATAATAATTAGATTGAGAAATTATCCCTTACCTTAGGTATGATTTCTTTTGTATGTATCAAAACATACTATATAATAATTTGAATAAATTTATTGACTCATTATAGAATCATGGTCATTTTTATGATATCATATATGATCATATTATCATCTGTTTGTTAATAAAATTTCATTATTACTTATTATTCGTGTTTTAACTACTTCATTTTCTTATGCATGTTTTTTCGGATAGGTTACGGTTCTTTATCTTAGGTTATAATTATATCATTTAAATAATAATATTATTATAAAATAAATAATATTTTTTAATTATATTTATTTATATAATCATTCTTTAATAAATATCACGTAGAATTAACTATGTCGCATCGTAGAGATGGTAGGACGTACGTACGCATGGGCGGTGATATTATTATCATAATTTGTTTAATGAAATTAAAGTGGATGGTGTATAATATTTCAGAATAAATACCATGATATAATAATCATATATAGTAATTATTTTCTTAATTATACCAATCCAGGTAAGGTGGTGGAGAAAAACATATTACACCACGATGTGGAGACGGTAAGTCGTACGTACAGAGGTGTAGTGATTTTTTTCATAAGATGGATATTAGGTGTAATATAGTTGTTTCATATGCATAATAACATATCATTATATAATTTATACTATAGTCATTAGTTTATAATTAATCAACTCACGAGGAGAAAGAATCAGAAGAAATATGTTTTAATAAATCGCTATAGGATATTACCTCTTCTTCGACGTGCTCCCTCAAAATCTCCTCATAAATAACTAGAGTTCCTATTTGGAGAAGAAGAAAATCTACAATGTTACTAGGAACGTTGAGAATGGAGATGGGTTTGTTATGGCCTATCTTTAAGACTCAATGTAAATTGATGAGGTGATTGAGGAGGTTACATTTTATAATTGAGGTGAGAGGCACTTTTGGAAACTCCAAAAATATTAAGTTATAAACAAATAAAACCCCATCCAAAAAAATAAAAAATGTCCCCATTTAGAATATGAGATGCGACAGAGTTGTAATATCATAAACCAATAAATTTTTTACATGTATTTATATCAATTTAAACCTTTTCATTTTAATTAACACTTAGTTATTCTATTTATTTTTTAATGAGTGTAACAAATATTTCAATACTAAAAGAGTGAAATATTTACTTATTTGATGTCAATTAGACCATAAATAAAAAACATCAAAAATTTAAAAATATTAATATAAGAAGATAACATTGAACCATAAATTTTATTATATTTATAAAAGGTCAAGGTTATCCATAAATTTCATTGGACATATTAATTAGCCAAAATTATATTTATTTTAATATTTTTAGTTACATATATTTGATATTACCCTTAATACAATAATTACTACAACTGTTTTTTGTAAATATTTAATATTATTATTTTTCAAATAATAATTAAATATAATATAATATGATAATGATAAATCCCTGATATTTCAAAAGAATAATTATAATTAAATATATACTATTTAAAATCCCTCATCAAAAATTCTATATTAATGAAAACATGAATGTGGCACATAACTCGACCATTGGATGATTATATTTGAGATATACTCGATCAATAAGATGTTTTCAAATTTTTGGGTCTTTTAATGGTTATTAACATTTTAATAATAAATTTTTTATTCATTTCTCATCAATTAAATAATTTCTACATCATCAAAGTATATGTTTTTAAGGAAATTATTAATTTCCCAAAATTAAAAATTATTTAACATGAAAAACAAAATCATTTTAACATTTAAATTAATTTTTATAGTAGAATTTTTCTTCTTATATCCTTATATTAAAAATGATATAGTTATTAAAATCTCATTAAGTCATATTTAACTTTTATTTAAATAAAATAAATTTAATGTCCTAATCTCATCCAAGTGGCATATAATGGATAAAAGTTTGATCCAAGGATGATTTAGGTAGAAATAACGCATCCAAAGATATTAGTACAAGTTTTAGGTTAATTTAATAATCATATTTTTACCCATAATTACCTGATTTATGCTTTTACCGTATTAAAAAAATACAGAAGTAACTATTTTTAAGGACCAAAAATAAAATAAATATATTTATAGAATTTTAACCTATTAATTCCAAATAGAGAATCTATTTTTCATAATTCAAAATATATAAATTTCAGAAATTAAATTAGAATTAATATTATTTTCAGAATGAGAGGATAGTTTTTAAAAGTTAAAAAATTGAAAAAGTTTGACATGTTTTCATATTTGAATTCAATTAAAAATGAATGAAAATGACCTCAATTATATTAAATGATAAAAAATGTTTACATTTTTTACATTAAAACCATTAAATAATTTAATTTAACCATATAAATTGTTTCCATGAAAAGAGTTGTTTTTAATTAAAATTTAGAAAAATTTTACTATCATCAAACATGAAAGTTATCCAAAAAATATCAAAAAGTCATCCAAAATAAATTTTTATAACCCTATTCCAAATATCATGTTTATTGTTTCATATAAAATTTTTTTATTTGTAAAAATCAAAATTTAATAAGGGATTTCCATTAAATTGTGGAAAAGTACCATTTCAAAAATATAGGTTTTCATACATAAAATAGGGTTTATTCAAACAATATTATAAAAATATATATTGGATGAATATGAAAAATATTTTATTATAAATATAACATACATATTTCATTAATTTTATATACTAATATTAATTCACTCAATTTATTAATACCAAAATGCCAACATATAATTGACATATATTTTTCATAATTAATTGATAGCCAATGATTTCTCCATACATTTTCCTAAGTTAGTTATGTTTATTCCAACTAACCTAAAGACTTGGTTATAATGGACAGTTTATACTAAGGGCATCACACAGTTAATTAAAACTCACAATTGGGTGCAATAAAAGATATTGAAGAATTAAAATTGGTTAAAGAATATATTTTGTAAAAACATATGGGTGTTACATAAGTAAATCATGAATTATGGAATGGTGATTCTAGAGCACAATTTCTATTCTTTGGGTTATCCATATTTCATGGCTTCTTTAATATAAATATTTCTCTAAATTTGATTAAATATAATTTCATTATTATTCTCTTTTATTTTTATGGATTAAAAATTTTCAATATTATTTTTATGAATATTAAAATATTTTCGAGAATAACTATTCTTTCCAAAACACATCTTTACTCCTATTGAGTTGTTTCTTCATCCCTCAAGAATAATGATTCTCATAAAAAAGTGTTTCTCCCCTTTTTTATTTGGTATCCACTTGTTTATTCATGAAATCATGATTGATTTCTTCTTTAATAAACCCATCCATTTCCATGGGTTAATTCATGATTATGATTGTGATATGTTCTATGTAAAATGATTAATTATGTAAATATTATAATGTAAAATATTGGATTCAAAATATATAACCCTTCAATGCATTGGGTAATGTGATGTATCTCATGAGATATTGTGTGTTATGTGTGATCATATTGATAGCATCATGTTCACAGATAACATCTCTTCATAATCAATAATGATGATGATCTTATGCATATGTTGTGATGATGATTATTATGCTCACCCATGTTATATTGATTCATTTCCCTTATTCATCCTTTTATTATGATTTTATATCACACTTTTATTTGATGTATAAACTCATGTAACTACATGTACGGAGGATAACATGGTATTTAGAAGGATAAAAATGAATTTTTTAAATTAATGTTTATGTCTTATCCTATATAAGGGATAGATGATCCTAATTTACCCAAGAAACTAAGCCATTGGATCATAGATTGTACTAATTTTATATTTTTATCATAAAAATGATATAACAATCATTTAATAAAAGGTATTGTCTTTATATGTGTTTTTAGAGAATGATTTAGTCAATTTTGGAATAAATATAATAGAATAATGAAAAACCTTAGTATAAATATATATATATAAACATAAAATAAGGTTTGTTTTAGAAATTTTAACCATATTTATCACATAACTTAATAATTTATATTCATTATACAGAATAATGAATTGTTTTTTACTTACTAACTTATGTTTCCTTCAAAAAAATGATTATTCAAAAAATGGTGTGAACCCGGAGAAACAAGGCCAAAAGGCCCATGTGAGTGAAAATGCATCTACTCTCTGAATTAAATCCCCAATTCCATAGGATGTAGAGTTCAAAAAATCATTATATTTATTACCTAGTTATCTCATGCTATGAATAATATCTTAAACAATGTTGAATATCTACCTTTACCCAAGAAGGATCAATTTTCCATTGATTCATTTATGCAGAAATGACCACTGACATTTTTTGGAACTTCTAATCCACTTGTCATAGAATATTGGGCTAACTCAATGGATAATATATTTTACATGATCCATTATTCAAATATGGATAATGTGACTCTAGTATTTTATTGTTTAGGTTGATAATATAATCAATGGTGTTCATTTATATATAATACCAATCCAATGGATGAAATGGAAGAGATATAGTGGTAGGCCATGCATAAATTTTTTCATACCTTGTATTTTCATAAATCCCTTAAAACAATTATGAATGAGAATTTATATATGTAAAGAAAAATAAAGTTGAATCTATTGCAACTTACTATGAAAACATCAAATGGTCTAAAAGATAATCCTTGGGTTTTGATATCAATAGTGTTGGAAAATAGATGGATTCTTCAGTGGTTGCAAACCAAAACCATGAAATGATCTTGATATATAATACATTGGGATTAATGAAAAAGTGATTTTGATTTGGACATAGTGTATGGTGAATTTCTGAGAATAGTCTCACGGTTAGGTAGTTAAGAAGATAAGAAAGAATATTCAAGATGGTTGGTCAAATGAAAAAGGATGAATGATGATCCAACTACCCAAATGTAAAAAATTGGGAAGAAGATTCATTGGGATTTCCTCAAATGGAAAGGGAAATTATTTAAGGGTTGGGGAGAATTCTATAGAGATCATGAATGTAGAAGAGACCTGAAGAATCCATCCAACACGATGTAGGAATGGAAGGCACCTCTTAATGCACAAACCATGATTCAATGCTTCAACTGTAGGACGCAAGGTAACTGTTATTTCCATTTAATTAAACCATTAGTCTATTAGGATAATCAATTTTGGAATCCACCAAATACAAATGGGAAAAAGAAATATTATTCCATCACTATTGCTGAAGTGGGGCATGAAAAAGATGTCATACAAGGTACACTTCTTATTCATTCAAGAATAGAACATTTTTGTTTGGTTATATTTCTAAACATTAATTTATATCCTACATGTTTTCTAGAACTATTGAATCAAAACCCCAATACCTTGAAGTAGTAATATCTTTCAAAAATCCATGTTCTTCAATCCTTGAAACCAAATGGTAAGAACATTATTTTATTTGTCTGTGGGAATATTATCCCATCTCATAATACATTCCCTAGTGGAATTCAATAATATATTGGGAATGGATTGGATCTCATTACATAGATGAAACATTAACTATATTGAAATGTATATATATCTTTAAATCCCAAAAAAATCCCACACTCTATAACAAATTAAAGGAAGATAATGAATCTCCTTTGTAAAATCCCTCAGTGGTGTAAGTGTTAATACCCTTTGAAAAATCTTACCTGAAAAAAATGGTTGCATCTAAGGACAGAATTGAACATGGTTAAATGATCCTTCTTAGATAATAAACTAATTTATTTCCAAAATAGTTTTCCGGACATACCATAGATTGTGAGGCAAATTACTCAATAGAGAACAAACCCGGAGACACTTCTAATACAAACTTCCCCTATAATATGGCCCTGATCTAACTAGAAAAGTTGAAGAAATAGCTATTATAGCATGTGGAAAAATGGTTCAAACACCCTATTTCATAGCCTTGGGGTTCTGAAGAACTCGTTATAAATAAAAATGATGGATCAATTCCTATGTGTATCAATTACCATGAACTCAAAAAGCTCACCATAAAGAACAAATATCATCTTCCATGGATTGAAGACTTGTTTGAACAACTTTGAGGAGATAAATACTTCAAAAAGGTGGATCTTCATTCTGGATATCATCAAATGATGGTGAATGTTGAATATATACACAATAATTATTTCCATATAAGGTATGGACAATATTATTTTATTTTCATCACCTTCAATCATACTAATTCCCTTACAATATTTATGGACATGATAAATATAGTCTTTAGAGTCTAACACAAAAACAATTGTGGTAGTTCTTATCGAAGATATTATCATTTACTCAATGTTCAAGGAGTAACTTGAAGATTTTATGATGATTATACTTGCAACATAAAGGAAAGATAAATGTGTGAAAATTTTATAAAGTATGACTTTTGGATGTAGTAAGTCACATTTTTTGGGCATCTGATCATAAGTTTGCGAATTTCTAAGGGGTCTTAATTGGTAAAGGAAATTGATTAATAGCCAAAACTCATTCATTCCATTGTAATCCTTACCTATTTGTGTCTTATCTAGGTACTACCAATGTTTTCTATGAATGGTTTCATGATTTTATAGCATGTTATCTCAGTTAACATGGAAAGGGGGAAAGTATGTCTAGATAGAAGAATGAGAATAAATCTTTAAGAATATCAAGAACACGCTAATCACTACACCTATACTCTCTCTAACAACAAGTAAAGATGGTCATGTTATATATAGTAATTCATTCAAAAAATAATTTCTTGGATACTCAAGCAGAATGATAAATTGGAGGCCTATGCCACACTATAGTGGAAGATCAATCAGAAGAACTACATGAAGCATGATCTAGAGTTACCAGTTGTGTACTTTTCACTGAATATTTGGTGGAACAACCTCTATTTTAGAATGTGTGATATATATAATGATAAAAAGAGTCAAACTTATATATTCATAAAGAATTATCTCAACATGCATCCAAGAAGACAGTTAGAGATAATCATTGAGTATAATTTCACTATTAAAAACCACATAGGAAAGGAAAACAACGTAGCTGAAGCTCTTAGAAGAAAAGAATCTTATACTTTATTAATGATTAGGATTGGGAAGGATAATATCTTATTTTATTTTCAAATGATATATTTAGAAATAAAAATTATAGGGAAAGTATTCTACCTTTCTGAAATGGTTTCATAGTTATCGATCTAAGGGAAGATCAAGGAGGCATAAAGGGGTGATCTTGTGATATAAAACCATTTCCTATAAAAATGTTAAAATGGAAAAATGTCAATAATGAATTTTAATTAGTCTCTTGAAGATATCCAAATGAAACAATGTTATATGGGGAGTGGATTTTCAACACACCATGAATTTCCACTTCATTTCAATCTAGTAATATTTCTCACTTGAACTAGTTTAGAAGAAATTTTTAAAGTGGTGAGGCTTCATGGGGTTCCACCTTTGATCATATCTAATCATGATCAATGGTTTACATTTAAATTATAGAGAATTTTTAGACATAATTTGAGTAATGAATTGAATTTCATCATGGCCTATAACCCCCAAACAAATGAAAAATATGAAATGACTATTCAGGCACTTGAATACATTCTAATATTAATCTTAATGGAATTAAAAAGAGGATGGGATCAAAATCTCCATTTTGTTGAGTCCTTATATAATAATAGCTTCTACTCGATTATTCAAATGTCTACATATGATAATTTGTATGGGAAGGGATGTAGAAATACAATATGTTGTTATGATAAATGATAATGAAAGCTAATTGGACCAGATCTTATTCAATAGATGACATAGAAGGTTCAAGCTATATAATAATATATAAAATCATTCATAGTGAGAAAAAGAACTATGATAATAGCCATAGAGGGGAATTGTATTTTGATTTGGGAGAAAAGGATTTACCTTGAAAATAACCATATAAGAGGTTCATTTTATTTGGAAAGAAATGTATGATTATCCCAAGGTACATTGGCCACTTTGTTATTTATAGTCGTATTGGAGTGGTGGCCTATCAGATTCTAATTCGACCAAGTGTGTCTCAAGTTAAGGATGTGTTCCATGTATCCATATTAAAGTAGTACATACTATATCACTGAAAAGTACTGAATTAGTAGGTTTTATAACTAGAGAATGAAATCTCATATGAATAATAGAAGGTTAAGATCTTGGACCATAGAGACAAAGTTTTACAAAATAAGAAAACTCACATTGTCTTAATATTATGAAGGAAACATAAGTATGAAGAGGCGCCATGGGAACTGGAGGAAAAAATAGATCAAATGTACCAACACATAGTCTAAACTGAGAATATGACTTGAAATTTTGAGGATAATATTTCTAAATGGTGTAATAATGTAATGGACCACATTTTACAAATGATATTTTCATCTTGAAAAAATTGTGTGATATATTGTATTATAAAGTATTATTTCCCCCAATTCTAACACCATTGAAAAGAAACAAAATATTAGTAAACCAATCAACATCTTAGAAAATGTAAATATTGAACCTTTATATGAATTGAGTTCAATATTGAAGGAAACAATATATTATTATACATAGGGAGTAATTTGACCATTTTAATAGTAATGTCATAGTTAGGAATAGTAACATGCCCTTTGGGAATAGTAACATGACTATTAAAATTGTAATTTTACCAAAAAAATAATATATTTTGATATAAATAGTATTTATCATGATAAATTAATGTAAATATAAATTTTATAATGCCAAAAAAAGAAATATCATGATTATAAAACCCAAAGAAAATATAATAACATTTTTTACTATATTTTAAAGTATCTTATAAAAATCAACATTTTTATATAAAATTTTTACTATTTTAGAAATTTATTTTCATAAAATTATTAAAAAATATAAATTATCACATCAAAATTTTCTAGTTTATTTTTTATATTTTTTTGAAATACCTCTGTTTTCATATGAATAGAAAAAATATTGTTTTTTGCCTAATGGGTGTATCTTAAATTACATCATTCACGAGGTAAAAAGGGCACAATACTTTATAGAACATTGGTTATTCCATGATAGATTTTATTTCACTAATGAGTCATCATAATATTATAAATTGAATTTCAAAACCTAAAAAGTACTTTCCAAATCATAAAAATATATAGTATTACATTAAAATATTATTTTCACATTATTTTCACCTTTCCTATTGATTAGACTAATTAATTAGAATTATAGAGTGAAAAAGTATAAAAAATTGTTATTTAATTTAAATATATTTTATAATTTCAAAAACCCAAATACTCAAAGGATTTCCTTGGATATACTATTTCATTCAATATTTTATTATAAAAATACCCCCACTCAAGTATAAATAACCCCTCCCTCCCCTTGGAAAAGAAACCCTACCACCCTTTCCAAAGACAAATTTCTACCAAAAGTCTTCCTCTAAATACCATTATTATCATTATGTTCATTTTGTCGTAATAGAACTCCAAACAGCATGTAATATTTAGTATCATATAAGAGAAGCTACACCAAGGATTAAGTAAGTTCAAATGAACTACACCTTTTTATTTTATTTTCTTCTTCTCATTTTTTTCACTACTACTTTAACAACCAAACCATTTTAAATTAAATAGAATATAATTTAACTTGAAATTTATGATGTTAAAAAGTATTAAGTATCATATTTACTATATATAAAAATTAAATGTTTCATTTCCCGCTCTCCCAAAAATTTCCTCTTAAAGGTCGGCTAACCACCTATACAGACATTTCCATGTCAAAACATATAACCAAAATCATGGATGGATATAATAAATTATATTTAATATATAAAAAAGTTTTTATATGTATTATATACTTTTGGAATTAATTATACTACTCTATAAATTACATTTAACAAAATAGAAAATCCAGGAAAAATGGGAAATTCTTAAGTAAAACATGATATCAAAATGACCACCCCATAACCAAGGAAATTAAGGAATATAATAAAATAAAAATATTTTATAAATAGTGGTAAACATTAAAATAATTCACTTCTTTTTTGGGAGTTTTACTAAATTTAGGAGGCGCACATGTGATGAAATAATGTGGGAATTTAGGTAAGTGGATTCTCAAATATAACTCATTGTCTTTCGGTTATCCATATTTCATGCCTTCAATGGTATAAATATTTATCTAATGATAGTTAAATATAATTACATTAATTTTCTTTTTATTTTGGGGCATATACATTTTTTCATCTTGATTTTATGAATAATATAATTATTTTAAAAAATAACTCATCTTTGGAAAACACATCTTTTATCCTATTGAGTTTTCTATTCTTCACTCTAGAATGATGATTCATATACCAAAAAAAGTCATCATTTTTATTCGATTATACCAACATTACTAACATTTATTTTAGATATGAAAAATCTCATCAATTTTATAATCTTAGCATATCATAAATCCAGCATGCTTTAATGATGTCAAAAACTATTTAAAACAATCACCATGAAATTAAAGGTCTTTTATGGAATTTATATTTGTGACATGATAAGGAACATCATGTTTTCTCTATAGATTGTTTCCAAGACTAGGAATATAATGTAATTTTATATTCCTAAACTCGTCTCCATGAGTCCTCATTTTTACAACATTCCTTAATCATCAAAGATCAACAATTTCCAAAATGATCAATGTTATCAACATTATAATTTATGTTTGATGATAATTTTTCACTTTTATTCATGTGGGATGAACTCCCTCTAATGAGAACCCAAGTTTTGATGTTTTTCTCACATTGAGCATGATTTTAGTTACTACCACTATAATAACCCTATTCTTTTTATTAAATTAATAAATGATTTAATGACATAAAATTACACCTAATACATCCCTAAAGATATAGTAGTCTGGTGTATTGGGAAATTAGGAACATCACATAGAAACTTTTAACATGAAAAAAAACATCATTATTAAAAACCACATTTACATGACCACAACATTCCATTGTACTTAACATTTCATGGGATAACCTGAGGGAATACATACGAAAGGGGTGAGCTATAAATCCTAGTAAGAGAATAAACATGTAATAACATGAGGAAGAAAACACATGTTAGAAAATAAAAAATAATAATGGATCATAAAATAAACCGGAACATAAAAGAATGATATAGCATGGTAATCATAACATGGAAATGTCGTAACAACATAAAACATTGCATCATAGGATAAGGCTAAAGTTCCAAGAAATCATATTGGGAAAAGTCCCATAATGGAATCAGGTAAAACCCTGTTCCAACATTTAGTATCATGATACTAAATATTACCCAATGTATTTGAGGGATACATAATACGAGGTGCACCCTTCACATTCATTTCATTCTCATGCTTAAGTGTTCCGCATAGATCATAAAGCATGGATTCATTCATTAATCATAATTTATTTCATGTTAAAAGGTTATGGAATACATACATGTAATTACTCAATAAAAAGTTATATGTGTATAAAAGTTAACACTACTGATAGGTAATGGGTATTGTATTCACTTATACAATTTTTTTAGAATAGAGATTCACAGTGAAATTTCGGCAGCCTAACGACGTGACATAAAAATTAATAAAAAGGGGTGATGAGAGATAAATAGGTCTCTAATCATATGTACATGAAATTTAAAGTAATATGGTCATATAAATACTTGTCCCAACATAAGAAATTTGTAAATATAAAGAATAATATAATAATGAAACTTGAAGAAAGTGGTGAAATTGAATAACTCTTATTAAATTGTGGTATGGTAACTGGTGTATATGGTAGGATTAATGAGAGACAAAGGGATATAACATCATTAAAACATAAAAATGGAAGTATGGGGTGGTGTGAAAGCATACCCCATAATATTTAAATGAAAATAATAGGGTGTAACCATATAAGGATACTTGGATAAAAACGAGAATAGAAGGAACCCTTATTAGAGTGTGTAACCTAAAAAGCTTGAAGTGGGGCTTATTGATATCTTGGGGAATAATGGGAGGATTATATATAGGTTATGATAAAGTAAGGGCGTGCTCCATGTATTTTGAGTGAAGATAAGTGGGGTCTTGGGAGGGGTTATATAGGAAATGAGGGGGGATTATCTAATATTTGACAAACATAGGTTTTCATATCTATATAATTAAATATTCAAAACATTAAATCATCCCCTAGTTTTCCCATTGTTTTTTCCAAATAGGAGTGGAAAAAATTATTTTATAAGCCCATGTGAAGAAGATATTAAAATATTATCCTTACTTATGTGGAGGTGAGTCACATTATTAATGAAATGAAGTTAAAATCAAAAAATACGTTAAAGATTTTGGAGTATTGACCAAGGATTTATAAACACTTCTGGAATTCGGGATATTTGCGACGGGAGCCCATCACAAAAACACTTTTGCGACGGGTTCTCGTCCTAAATAATCAATTGTAGAAAACTCTATCGCAACTAGTTTTCTGCAAGGTCTCATCGCAAAAATACTTCTTGTAATAGGAAGCGGTCTCATTTAAATTACATCTATGATTAAATACATTATATATACAAGAACCTTTCACGATGGGTCCATCCCAAAAATTATTTGCGACGAGACACCAACCGATCGCAAATATCTTATATGTTATAAACCTATTGCAACGAGCCCGTCGCAACAATGTTACTATGACAGTAAGGAAACCCATCGCAAAATATTATATATATATATATATATATAATCTATTTGCGATGGGCCATCATCGCAAAAGGCCCCATTGCAAATACTTAATAAAATAAATAATAATATAATAATGATTAATGCAAAAATAATATTAATATTATTAAAATAATAAAAAAATATTAAAATTCTTAATATTTTCAAATACATAATAAAATTAAATTAAAATTAAAATTATGATTAATGAAAAAAATATTAATATTATTAAAATAAAAAAAATCTCAATATTTAGAAAAAATATAAAAATATCATAAAATATTATTATTATAATTATTAGTAAAATAAACAAACATAAAAAAATATAATACTAATAATATATAATAAAATAATAAAATATTAAAAATATTAAAAAATGATGCAATATTCACACAAATATAAAAGGCAATATTGTAAATAGTTCATTTTACAATAAATATTCAATTCAAAGGATTTTAACAGAACAAAACAGTCACTCGGGGTAATATTTTGGAGGAGCTATAGGAGCTGGAGGAGATGGTGGAGGAAGTTCCATCCCTAAACTATGAGTCATATGGAGCATGTACTCCATCTACCCGTGCAACTACTACTGCCATCAACGCATCTCCTCCTCGTGCAGATGTTGTTGCGGCTACAGCTGTTGATGCATCTCTTCCTACTATTTCTACAAACTCTTTATAAGCTCAATTGGAACTCAGAACTACTCTTGATATTGTGTGCCAGAAGATGATGCCTCTCTACGAGCTCCTCTCGAGCTGGATGTCGATATCACAGTAGTACCATAATAAGTCTCAGGTGTCAAATGAGAGCCAATACCAACAAATTATTATTTATTATTAGTAATTATTACTAATTATTACTATTTAATTGTAATTGTTAGTAATTATTACTAATTATTATTAATTATTACTAATTATTACTAATTATTACTAATTATTACTAATTATTTGTAATTGTTACTAATTATTACTAATTATTACTAATTATTACTAATTATTACTAATTATTACTAATTATTACTAATTATTACTAATTATTACTAATTATTCCTAATTATTGTTAATTATTCTTAACTATTACTAATTAATCTTAATTATTGTTAATTATTGTTAATTATTACAAGTTATTTCTAATCATTGCTAATTATTTCTAATTATTGCTAATTATTCTGAATTATTCTTATTTAATTCTAATTGTTACTAATTATTGCCAATTATTACTTTTTATTCCTATTTATTAATATTTATTACTAATTATTACTAATTATTACTAATTATTACTAATTATTACTAATTATTACTATTTATTATTATTTATTAGTATTTATTATTATTTATTAGTATTTATTAGTATTTATTACTATTTACTAGTATTTACTACTATTATTTAGTATTTATTACTATTTATTAGTATTTATTAATATTTATTACTATTTATTACTATTTATTACTATTTATTAGTATTTATTAGTATTTATTACTATTTATTAGTATTTGTAACTAATTATTAGTATTTATTACTAATTATTAATATTTATTACAAATTATTAGTGTTTAATATTAATTATTAGTATTTATTATTATTTATTAGTATTTATTAGTATTTATTACAGTCTGTTTGTATTTATTACTATTAATTAGTATTTATTAATATTTATTACTATTTATTAGTATTTATTACTCATTATTACTATTTATTACTAGTCGTTAGTATTTATCACTAATTATTGCAATTTATTAGTATTTTTTTAGTATTTATTAGTATTTATTACAATTTCTTACTATTTATTACTATTTAGTACTATTTAGTACTATTTATTAGTATTTATTAGTATTTATTATTATTTATTACTATTTATTAGTATTTATTACTATTTGTTGGTATTGATTGCTATTTATAAGTATTTATTAGAATTTATTAGTATTTAGTAGTATTTATTACTATTTATTTGTATTTATTACTATTTATTAGTATTTATTACTATTAATTTTTATTTATTACTAATTATTAGTATTTACTACTAATTATTTGTATTAATTACTAATTATTACTATTTATTATTATTTATTAGTATTTATTACTATTTATTACTATTTATTTGAATTTATTAAAATTTAGTAGTATTTATTACTATTTATTACTATTTATTACTATTTATTGCTAATTAATACTATTTATTACTAATTGTTAATATTTATTACTATTTATTAATATTTATTACTATTTACTAGTATTTATTACTATTTATTAGTATTTATTAATATTTATTAGTATTTATTAGTATTTATTAGTATTTATTACTGTTTATTACTATTTATTAGTATTTATAACTAATTAATACTATTTATTACTAATTGTTAATATTTTTTACTATTTTTGCTAATTATTACAATTTATTTCTAATTATTACTAATTAATTTCAATTACTATTAATTACTGCAAAATATAACTACTAGTTAGTAATTACCAATAATTATTTATATATATTACTAATTATCCTCAATAATTATTAATTATTACTAATTACTAATAATTAATACTAATAATTTAATTTTATTGTTACAAATAAATACTGATGAAAAAACAATTTAAATCTAACTTAATCACAACTAATCAACAATAATTAAAATTATAAAAAAATGAAATAAGTACTAAATTAAATAAAACAAGAATACCTTTAAACTTGATTTTTAATAATTGTAGGGGGCTTCACAAATTATTCGAAAAAAAACCAACTCTAAAAAATTTTCACTCTTAAATTTATGTTTACAGAAGTAGGGAAAGAAGGGCTTTAGGAGGAGAGAAGAGAAAATGGAGGGGTATATATAATTTATATTAGTTGTGACGGGTCCCATCGCAAATACCTTCAACCGAATTAATTATGGTCGATGGTTAAAAGGTTATTTACGACAGGGCCCGTCGAAAAAAGTAACATGCCAATAAAATATTTTTGACGGGACAACATTCCGTCGGAAGTAGGTTTTTACAACCACCGGTTATTTGCGACGGGACCCATCGTAAATACCCTCATTGGGTCGAACAAGTTGCGATGGGGAATCCCCCATCATAACTCGGTCTTACCTCCTCTTGGCATTTGCGATGGGCGGTACCTACCCATCGCAAATACCCTTTCGCGAGGTTTGGCGAGCATACCGTACCAATCTGCGCATAATTTGTTGTGACAGGGTGCCTCTTCCTGTCACAAATAACCCCTTCAACAGACTATTTGCGACGAGATTTATTCCCGTTTTAAATAATGATTATTCCCGTAGTGAAAATAACTCAAAAAATATAAAATCGGCTTATTTTAAAGTTAAAAACTATATTTGTCTGAAGAACACTTTTATAGTGTTTATTACATCACTATTGGGCCATTACGATGTTATAAAGCAACCTATATATTTATATGGTATTTAATATTTACCCCAAAATTTGAATGTTTCCGAAAATTAAGAAAACTCCACCATTGAATAATTTTGACATCATGATTCCCAATCTAATATTGATTTTATCTAAATAATTATCAAAATATGTCAATTTTGTCGTTCCAAATAAAAACTAGCATTTATTGAAAATTGATGGGTTTTGACAAATAAGTTCTTAAACCTTAATAAAAATTACATTAGGCCTAATTAAAATTATATGATCATTTCGATTTAATAATAGTAATTTAATAATAATAGTTTATTAAAAAATTATTTAATAATTCATTAAAATATATTTCATAATTCAATTTGATTATTATCAAAAAATACTATTTGTGATTTGAAAACAATTATACAATAAATTTATATTCATTATTCTATAAAAAATAATATACCAAATCATTAATGTAGGGGATTGATACATATTCCTTTATTAAACCATCATATTCCCAAAGAGTTAGATATATGATGATGGGGATTTCATGGGGCTGTTCGGTTAACATGGTTTGAGCCATGGTCTCGATGATCTTGAACTTCTCCCATAAACGGTTTCTGTCATGCTAAAGTTTTTGGATCTCAGCTTGGGCTTGGTTTAGGGAAAATCACAAAAAATTTATCTCCCTCGGGAGCTCTGATTAATTAGATTTATAGGGAAGGATCCTACTCATTGAGGCCATCAACTCTTTTGCCTATGTCAAACAGATTCATTAAACCCCTATATTAATACATTCTATGTAATCATTGTTCAACAGCTATATTATAAATAGTAATGATACTAAACGGTCAATTAAATACTATCAGATATAATAAAACAAACAGAGGGCATGTGTTTTCTATATCCATTTTACAAAATAATAGATTTAATTAAATCAAAAGAGAAGTTTCACTTATAGTCGTTCGGGTCGTTAAAATCTTCAACCCTTAAGAAATTTTCCCCTTGAAATTTTCATTTCCAAATGTAAAACAGATGAGGGTAATTTTGTTTCATTACCTCCTCCGGTTCCCACATTGCTTCTTCAAACTTGTATTTTTTTCACAACACTTTGACCAGGTGTCATGTCTTATTCTGTAGAACATTATCTCTACGATCTAATATCTTAACTAGCTTCTCCTCATAAGAGAGTTCATTCTATAATGCTACCACCTATAGATTGTGTACATGAGGGGGGTCTAGTATGTACTTTCTCAATATGGATACATGGAATACATCATTTACTTGATATATGATAGGTGAGAGTGTTAATCAATAGGCCATTACTCTGATATCATCAATGATCTCAAAAGGGCTTCATATGAACACATTTGGATGCTTAATTGTAAACTATTTTTTGTAAGAGAACTCAACCAGAGGAAGATGTTGTTCACATCCTCCTTTGAAGTCCATTGATAATTTTCTCAACTTTTCCTCAAGTGTCTGGATAGTCCACTAAGATTGGCCATCAATTTGAGGGTGATAGGATGTGATGAAGTTTAAATCCATATTCATAGCATATTTGGGACTCTTCCGGAACATAAAGGTGAGTCTTGGATCTTGATAAGATACAATTGATAGTGGTACACCATGCATCCTCACCATATAGCATTGTTTCCTCTAGATGTCATATAAAGCCCTGTGAAAAATTCCGTAGTGATTTTTTCCCCTTTCCCTATAGGTATCGGTAATGGTTGCATTACCCCCTTGATTTTTTTCTTTTCCTCCTTTATGTTCTAACATACAATACATCTTGATGTATATTTTGTGATATCCTTATTCATATTGTCTCCGTAATTGTGTTTCCACAGATTTTGATACATCTTTGTGCTTCTAGGGTGGATAGAGAAGGTTGAGCTAAGCACATCATCCAACAACACCTTTATTAACTCGGAATTTGATTTTACACATAGTCTTGACCCAAATCTTGAAATCCTTCATTATTAACATTTCACTTTGAGGATTTCCATTTTCGAATAAATTCCACTTTCTGCTAAATTCCAAAATCATTTCTTTGAGCTTCCTTTAACCTCCTCAGAAGAGTCGGTTGAGTAATCATTTATGAAAGGATTGATAACGTTCCTTCCATTATGATTCCCATGTCCATCCACTTCAAGTATAATATGATCAGATCCTTCTCAATTCTCATCAATGAATTAGTTTCTCAATCCTTTCTACTTGGAGCATCTGCCACTATATTCACATTCCCCAGATGGTAGTGAATTTTGAAATCATATTTTTTTTTCATCTCAAACCATATTCATTGGAACATATTCAACTCTTTATATGTGAATATATACATGAGCAGTTTTTTATCCATATATATTTCAAAGTTCTCACGAAAGAGGTAATGTATCCCAATTTTCAAGGTGAAGATCACTAAAACCAACTCCAAATGATGTGTTGGAATGTTCTTCTCTTGAACATTCAAATTCCTTGAAGCATAGGCAGTGACTGTGTCATTTTGCATCAACACAAAGTCCATTCCCTTCTTCTATGCATCACTTAATACTATGATCATCTCTCCACTTGTGAGCAGTGTGAGAATGGATGCATTAACAATCGTCCATTTCAACTCCTTGAATTTATCTTGGAAGTTATCATTCCATGAAATCTTGACTCCCTTCTGAGTTATCTTGGTTTGAGTGTTTGAAAATCACGATACATTTCTCAAAAATTGACAATAATACCCACATAATAAAAGGAAACTACTAATATTTATCATAGATGTTGACCTCAACCATCCTTCAATTTCCTCAGTCTTTGAATGGTCTACATATATCCCATTTCTTGTGATGATATTCCCCAAGAAGGATACTTCCTTCAAGAAGAACTCACATTTGTTGTACTTGATAAAAATATTTTCCTTTTGCAAGGCCTTTAGCATAACAATTAAATTATATTCATGACCCTTCTTAATTTTGGAAAATAATAGAATATTATCAATAAATACTATTCCAAATTTGTTGAGGAAATCTCTTAAGACTCTATTCATTATGTCCATGAATATTTTTGGAGCATTAACGAGCTTGAATGGAATTACAATGAACTCATAATGCCCATAACTTTTATGAAAAGCTATCTGGGAGATATCCTCCTTATTTTCCCTTACATGGAAATATCTTAAAATAGAACCATCTTGTAGAAGTATTTTCCTCCCCATACCTAATCAAAAAAGTCATAAATTCCTGGAAAATGATCCTTGTTCGTTATCATGTTTTTTTGAGCACATGATAATCAACGCAAAGGCGCAATGAACCATCCTTCTTCTTGATGAAGAGGACTGGTGCACCCTATGATGAAGAACATGGGCATATAAACCCTTTATCAAAATTCTCATGTATTTATTTATTTAGATCCTCTAGTTTCACAACATCTATTCTACATGGAGTCTTGGATATTTGCAACACCCCAAGTATAAGATCAATTGAGAAATCAACATCTCTACTAGGAGGAAGAATTTAAAATTCCTCAGAAAACACATCAGTGAATTCCTTCATAGTAGGTATGTCTTCGAAGATGGTTCATTCCATATAATCGATCATATAAGTAAGATAAGCATGCTCATATGGCAGTAATTTCCATGCTTGTGATGATGGTGAAAAATAAGAATCATCCTCCTCTTTGCACTTATATAGAATCATGGGTTGACTTTCCATATGAAGAGTTGTTTCCCTCTCATGGCAATTTAGTCTGGCTGTATATAGGGAAATCGAATCAATGCTAAGAATTGCATCAAATTTCACCAAGGTAAGTGTGATATGGTTCACTAGAAAGTTCAATACACAAATCCTGATAGGGGAGGATTTATAACCATGGGATGCTATAATTTACCTGTTTTCTATTTTCACCAACATCTCTACTTCCAGGCTTGTGGTGGTGTTGGGATTATTCAATTGAACTTTCTAGATATAAAACAATGTGTTAAAAAATAATCAAAAAGTACGTTATATATTCTTATATTAATAACTAGTGGTCTTATCACCACTTTATTTTTGGGATTCACTTCAATGGTAGTGATGGAAAAAATCTCTCCCTTATTGGCTAGGATATTGTTGGTTTCATCCTAAAACCCTTAGCTTAGTGCATTGGTTTGAGAAATTCCCTGATTCTTTACAGTTGTAGCAATGAACAATGCGTTGAGGGTTTACCAGAGCACTTCATTCCTCTGTCACAGTAGTGAGTTTTTCTTACTGGAAATCAATGGCTAAGTTCCCTTCCTTCCATACCTAAATCATTTCATCCTCCCCTTCAATAAATTTCTAGGGTGATTCTTTACACAACTTTGGAAATTGGGGCCTTGAAATTTCTTGGCACCATTTTATCTCTCTATCTAAATACAAATATTTTACTCAACCTTCCGCTTCTAATCCTCAATCTCTATTTTAACTTTGAGAGAACATCGGTAAATTTCCTCATAGCTATCAAAGTCACAGAACACCATGGATTTCTATAGACTAGGTTTTAGCCCATTAAAGAAGCATTCAACCATATATTTGGGGGTAATGAAATATCCATAGGTGTATCGTGAAATCCTTGTGATGTTTTCCTCATAAACTTCGATGGATTCTTCTTCTTTTTTCTTGAGGGAAAGGATTTCCCTTTCCATATTAATCTGGAGGGTTTGATGAAAATATTTATTGAAAATCATGTTTGGGAAATCCTTCCATCCCGTAACCTGAGATCTCTTCCTCTGGGTTCATATGTTTTATCAATGTCCGTTATTTATCAGATTCACCCTACATACAATAAGAAACCATAAGAACCTTATCTTGTTCAGAGAATTGAAGTATGGAGAAGATATTCTCATTGTAGTTGATTCATTGTTTGATGATTGAGGGATCAAATGATCCATTTAAAGTAGGAGTCCTTTTTCTCATGAATCTGTCAATTTCAACTTGTACGTTTTTAGGGGAGTTGGACTTTTTTCCTGAACTAGGTTTCTATTCAAAACATGAGTTAGATAATAGGGTATCATGAAAGATTTTGTGATCCCCACTCCCATTAGATTGGAAATATCATTAGGGTAGTCATTACATTGATCTTCACATCAGCTGTTAGCTGGATTCCTCATATTACTATAAATTTTCTAGAATAAAAGGAGAATTTGGGGTAATTATTTTAAACTATCAAGCACATAAATGAGAATCCAATGACAATTAAGGGATAACATATAAATTACATTTATTTCCTTAACTTATGAATTTATAGGATTTAATATTAGTTATCCATGATCTATTTCCTAATATATATTAATATGGGATTTTTTGTTACCTAAATAATCATTCATACTATGATTATGAATTTTTCAAAGCATATCCTCCATGAGTGTCAACCCAGGTGTGCAGCAAGGCCCGTTTTTGTGCACATGTTCCAGTTCGAGTCTAGATCACATTGGTGTTTTTAGGTTTTACCCCTTGATACATCTGTACCAGAACCTCATCCACTTGTTCATAGCTATATAGAGATTTATTTTCTTGATAAACCCCTTATCCATAAGGTTTTCACTATATTTTCCAAATCCTAACCCCAGAATAACTAAACTTTTCTATAATTCCAACAGTAACAACCCCGTTCTTTTTATTAAATTCTTACATGACATAATGAAATAAAATTTCACTTAATACAACCCAAAATATCGAGATGTATATTTTCTTGACAAATTAGGGACATTAAATAACAACTTAAAACATGAAAAATAACATCATTATTGAAAACATCCTTTACATGGCCATGATATTCCTTCATACTTAACATTGTATGGGATAACCTGAGGAAAAACAAAAGAATGTAGTGAGTTATTAAGCCTAGTAAGGGAATAAACATGGAATAAAAATTTGAATAAAACAAATGTTAGACAATAGCCATATCAATGGATCATAAAAGAAAAATGAACATAAATGCATGAGATAACATGATAATCATAACATGTAAATGTGGAAAAACATAAAACACTACATCATAGGATAAGGATAAACAGACAAGACAACATAGTGGAAAAATAACATGAAAAGAATTAAGTAAAACCTTGTCCCATAATTCCATATCAAAATAACAAACATTATCTAATGAATAGGAGCATCATATACTTGCAATAGCACCCATCACTTTGAATTCATTCTATTGCTTATGTGTGCCACATAGATCATAAAGCATGGATTCATTAATCATCATATGTTTGTTGCACTACAAAGGGGTGTGGAATAAATATATTTATGTACTCAATAAAAAACTATATTTGTATAAAATTTAACACTTTTTATAGGGAATGGACATGATATTCACTTACACAATTGTTTGGGAATAGAGATTCATGGTGTAATTTTGGCAGCCTAATGACGTGACATAAAAAATCATAAAAAGGGTTGATGAGAAATAAAGAGGTCTATCATAATATATAAATGAAATTTAAAGTAATAGAGTTATATAAACACATGTCCCAACATAATAAATTTGGAAATATAAAGCATAACATGGTAAAAATACTTGAAGAAAGAGGAGAAATGGAATAACTCTTATGAAATTTCAGCATGGTAATGAGTGTACGTGGGAATGATTAATGAAAGATAAAGGGCTAGATCGTCATTAAAACATAACATGGATAGTATGTGGGAGTTTTTAAACCATAACCCATCCTTTGTAAATGAATATAAAATGGTGTAACAATATATGGAAACTTGGATAAAAATGAGAATATAATGAACCCTTACTACAGTGCGTGACATCCAAAGCATGAAGGGGGATTCTTGAGAGCACGGGGACCCATGGGAGGATTATAGAGACTGTAGAACACAATAATTACATAGTCTAGGTATTTTGAGTGAAGATAATTATGATATTGGGTGGGTTTATATAATAAATGAGATAAGATTTCTTTAGTATTTGACAAACTTAGGTTTTGGAATCTATATAATTAAATATTCAAAACCAGAGACATTCCCTTGATTTTTGAAAATTATTTTATAAGTACATGGTCCTATGGTATTAAAATATTAGCCTTTTTTATGTGGAGGTGAGTCACGTTATTAAATAAATGAACTTAAAATCATAAAATATGTTATGCATTTTGAAAGACTCACTAAGGCTTTATTAATTAACAAAAAAAATATAAAATGTAACAGCCCGAGATTTTATGAAAAATATTCTTTTTAATTTTATTAATGTCTTGTGTTGTACGCTACACCAAAAGGAGCTTGCACAACACACATCCTTGACTTTCCTTGCATTACATGCAATTGCGACCTTCCTCGATAGCGTTTGTAGTACGCAATACCGAGTTTCACTAAACAACGATATGCTATTAAAATATTATTAAAACTAGCCGTTATGAATAGTAATAACCACTTTTTGAAATTTTGTAAATTTTATTTTTCAAAATGGACTTCATTTTTGGATTCGGAATATCGAAATTAGATTAGGGTGAAATTTTTGTAATTTTCGGATAACTTTCATATTTTGATGAATAGTGGAAATTACTAAATTTTAATTAAAAACAACTTTTTCAATCGAAATAATTAATAGTGATAAATAATTAATTTTAGTGGTTTTAAAGTATATTTAGAATATATTTTTACAATTTAATACAATGATGGTCATTGGATGTAATTTCACATTTAAACCACTTATAAACAAGTTTCAATCTTTTGATAGTTATTATCTCTTAAAAACACGCTATTTGTTTTGACGACGGGAATTAATTTTTAAATTAGTTAATGCAACTGATATGTTTTGAATTTGGTAAAATAGAAATCATTTTTTAGTTCATAATATCAAATATAGCTTAGGCCTAATTTTTGGTATTTTTCTGAAAACTTTCAATTTTTGAAGAATAGTGAAACCACTAAGTGGTAGTTAAAAAAAACTAAATTTTTCATAAAACTTAATTTTACCGCTTCTGTGAATGGAATTTCGAAAATCCGAGAGACAGGGTTAATATCAAGGACTAAAATGTGGTTGAATGAGATGAAAATAATTTTTGGTGAATAGTAACTTTTGACTTTTTTCCCACGGTTAAAAGTAAATAGGGTAATTAAGGGTAAAAATGATATTATTATTACCCTAACACATGTCCTAATTCTGTTGGATAAGTGTATTTCGACCAAAAAGAAACTTAGGAATAAAATATGACCATTTAGGCCCACTTGGATTAGATTAGGACATTTATTATTAATTTATTTAAAGAAGGGTTAAAAGAGTTAAAATCAAAGTTTATTTACTAAAACATTTTTAATATGGGGTTATACATAAGATAAATTCGACTATAAATATTGATTAGAAATATACAAAGATTTACTACATAATGGTATTTTATTTGTAATTTTTAGACCTTAAATAATTTAATTTATTTATGACACAACGATGATGCAGTAATTATATTATTAATGAAATATTGACATAATTGATGTTATAAATACCCAAATAAATATAATTTGAGACTTTTTATGAATTACAATAATTTTCTAGGTTAATGTGACATGTTATTATTGATTTAATTAACTTTGTTCGAACTTATCATTCTTTCATTATTTTCACAAAAATCAATTACTAAATAGTGTCAAAATTGACATAAAATAGTTTTTAAAACAAATATTATATTATTAATTGTTATTTTATTCCTAAAAATCTAAGGTTCGGCCAAATGACTTAGATAAGGCTATATATATTAATAATAAACAATTTGGGGTTCGTTTGGCTTCTTATAGTATGTTTATTAACCTTATAGTGTAAGAACACAAGAAGACACGGTAAAAGTAAAATTATTTAACTTAATGATAAATCTAAATGATAAGGTTTAAATAGGAACCTAAACTTCTCTAAATTCTATTGGATTAGAGTAATTCGACCCATACCCACCTTATCCTAGAAATAAATCAATTTGGAGCTATTTAAAATCGAACTTGACTTTATAATAAAATAATATTTTTAGTTATTCCAAAGGTGCCCCTCTCCTCCCTTATAAAAGGGCACCTCCTCCCTCTATTCCTCACACAACATTGAGCCTTAAAGCTCGGCCAAACCCTGCCAAATTCTCTTCTCCACTTCCCAAGAAATATCCTAGAGGTTCTGGTCTTCCTCAAAGACCAATTTTAGTGCCATAAGAGGAGGTCTCAAAGAGGCGCTTCAAAGAAGAGGTAATTTCCGTTATCGATTCTTTCACCATTATTTATTCTTCCACTTCTTATTCTTAGGTTGTTTCATTATGAAGTAATAACATCATTATCACTCATATACTGATATGTTATTATAAGTATGAAACAATCCTATTTCACCATCTATCTATCCTACGGAAAACGAAATCACCGCGCGTGCGTACGTACGGAATACCGTCTCCACGCCGTGGTGAAATCTATTTTCCACGACCACCTTACTTGGATGGGTACAATGGTGTAAATAATAACTATATATTATTATTATAAAGTGATATTGATACTGAAATAGTATACATATACTTCAACACAAGTTCACGAACATGAGAATGATATCATCGCTCGTGCGTACGTACGGACTACCGTCTCCACGACGCGATGAGATTCATTCTCCATGTTAACCATTTAAGAATGATTATAAAGTATATATAAGAAATAATAGTGAAATATATGACATTATAAAGCTACTGGATTTATGTATATATGTATGTCATCTACTTACTTCCATTCAAGATAATAGGGAAAGGAAAACAGCGTTCATGCGTACGTACGGACTACCGTCTCCATGAACGGTGTGTTTCATTTCATTTATCTATCTATTATATATATATATATATATACTGAATATATATGATATATAAATCATTTTTTATATTCTGAAATTAAGTAAATCATGATATAATTAATAATAATGTCAAGAACAACAAGTCCAAACACCTACGATAAATGAAACGATTTTACCCAAAACGCTTCTTTAACATGGAATTTACAAAAGAACGGGTAATATAAAGTCATAAGTGAACCATATATGATATAATAACAATGAATATGATTATGTAATAAGTTAATGACATTATGTAAATCATTATACAGGAGGTTTGGATACGTACAAAGCATATCGGACATAAGGTAAGGGAAATATCACAATCTCATTTTTATCCGAGATTGTTTATACTTTAGTATTTACTGGGGTGTATTTTATCATCCACATCCATGTTTCCCCAATATGTAATATTATTTCCATCCAACTACAATTGTTTAAATCTTATTTTACCCTTCGGTGAGTTTTTAGTAAAAGATATGAAAGGAATCTTTTGTCGTTTTTCGTACGAGGTATTTTTTGACTTTTCCGACAAAAGTACGAGAAGAATGTTTTTTTTAACTTATATGGCATGAATGGATTTTTAAAACATTATTTCCAAGAAGCATCCTTTACAAGTTTTCAAGATTAATTTTAATCAAATTCTTTTAGTTTAATGTTGAATGACATGTTATGAAAGGAAAAATGTTTTTGAAGAAGAAATGATATTTTCCTCAAGAATGGAGTTCAAGTGTTTTATCAAAATTATTTTCCATCTAAGATAATAAAGGGTTCTGTTTTTATCCATATTATTACATTGATTTGATTATGTTGTGATGGAATTATTTTTATGAATTCCTTTATCGTATATGAATTTTTTTATGACGTCATGATGTTGAAGATTCCCATTTTTATTACATGGGTTATGCAATGATGCATGGTTTATGATTTTGTGGAACACATAAGAATGGTATCATTATGAGATGGGTGGGACCTATATCTCCCTCCAATGAATTGGGTAAAGATTTTATATCTCATGAGATAGACATGGCTGGAACGGTAGGTTATACCGATTTAGTGAAACATGACTGAAACGAGGGTGACTCGGTTCAGAAAGGGACTTTGTCCACTAAGATAGTCCTGGCAATGAGTCTTGACTAACAAGAAATGATTCTCTATGATTATGTGTGTATGCCACAAAGTTTCATGTTTTAAGTTATGATTATTGGGATTTCATTTCACTACTATGATTTATCCCATGTTATGAAATTATGCTCTCTTTCATCTTATGATTTCCAAAAGATATGTTCTTATGAATATGATGTGATTGATATTTCATTTGTTTACCCTTACTGAGCATTTGAGCTCACCCTTTTATGTTTACTTTTCCCCAGGATATAAAGAAAGGTTTAGGTATAAAAAAAGAATATCTTTATGGGAGATGTTGAAGATCTTTCACCAGGATTAGAAGATTACGTTCCGAGTTTCCAAAGACACTAAACTATTACGATCCTTGTGTGTGTGTTTTTGTTATGTACTAAGTATTCCGCAAATGTAATGTAATGTCAATGTACGTCAAGCTTCGGGTCTCTACAGTTGGTATCAGAGGAAAGGTTTAGTCAACCTTTGGAAACTAGGATGCGAGAACTTTAGTGAGATCCCTAGAGATATTTCTAAGGTATGTCTAGGGATGTACCTAAGGTTAAGTATACATATAGGTTATAGTACTAGAATTACACTAACGATCATAGAATTAAACCTAAGATGTTAGATATTGAAGGTCCTCCCCCTTTATTATGTTGTTTTCCCTAGCATGATTTTTTCCTCTCACGCTATTCTTTTTGGGTTTTAGACGATGGCTGGAACCCGAAGGAACCGTGTTGATCAATGCAATGGACAATGCAATGATTTCCCTCCTGAACAAACAAATGTTATGGGAGATGGAGTGCAAAATCGTATTGCTATACTTACACAAGCTATGAATCATTCTGGACTTCCAAATGAGCAGAGAAGGGAACAATATTCTATTGAGTCCTTCATGAGGCAACGTCCACCTTCTTTCAGTGGGTCTTCTGATCCACTTGTTGCTGAACAATGGATCAGTACCACTGAAAAGATATTTTCAGTTCTTCAATGTTCTGAGCAGGATAAAGTCATCTTAGTAGTATATCGTTTGGAAAGTGAAGCTGATCAATGGTGGAATCTTATCAAGAATAAGAGGCAAAGAGATGAAATTGAGTCCATGGAATGGGACGAGTTCAAGAACTTGTTTTTCAGTAAGTACTTCCCTCGTATTCTTCGAACAAAGATGGAAAAGGAGTTTCTTGAGCTGAAGCAGAAGGATGATGAATCTGTTGGTATATACGTAGCAAATTTTACAAGACTTGCAAGGTATGCATCTGACATTATCATCCAACCTGAAAGTAAAGTTGATCGATTTTTCAGTGGCTTAAAACCAAGTCTTCGAAGGGCATTAGCTATAAGAGACTTTAGTAGCTATGATGAAATTGTGCGTTGTGCTATCAAGGTAGAAATGGAAGTTGGTCTGACATATCCATCTCATGGTTTTGACAAGAAACGAAATATGGAGTTCAAGGAGAAATCTCATAATAATAGTGAAAAGAAGATGAATGTTTCCTTATGCACAAAGTGTGGAAAGAAGCATGGTGGAGATTGTCTTAAAGGGACTAGAAAATGTTTTAAGTGTGGAAAAGAAGGTCACCGAGCAGCTGAGTGTCAAAGTAATGGAAAAAGGGATTCTAATGATGTGAATAAAGCAAACACTGCAGAGAACGCACCACCAACACTTCAATGCTTCAAGTGCAAGGAAATGGGGCATTATTCTAATAAATTCCCTAATCCAAGGGTTAGTGATGATCGACATGAGCAACCGCTTAAGGAAAATGACAAAGGGAAGTCACATGCGATCACCATTGGCGATGTTGAATATGATAACGATGTGGTGGAATGATTAAGTGTTTATGTAATGGGATTCCAAAATAATGTTGTATCATAAAGTATTGGAATATTTATGTATTGGTCTAATGTGGTATTCAAAGTGATTGAGATATTTTTGGAAATAAGATGATATGAGCATAATGAAGGGAAAATGAGAAAACGAAATGTTTAACAGTATTCATGAGCTCATGATTGATATAAGGACTAAGTGATATCATTGTTTGAGTATATAGAATTTTGAGGATTTTGGTATGTGGAAAGTGTTAAATTTTAACTGCATTCATGTTTTCACTAAGGTATTCAAGAGAATACATGGTTAAGGACTTTGAATGTTTGGAATGTGACCAACAAAACATATCTTATGATATATGGGGATCGACGATGGTGTTAAATCTCTAGTAATCGTTTTCACTATGTTATGAGAGTGGACTGCAGTATTATGGATAAGCCTAAAGATTGGAATGGATTATGTTAGACATAAGTTAGTATTGTTTAAGGATAGATGTTTTCTTGATATTATTGATGGGATGTTATAGTAATATAGTTTTAGAAAAAGGACAACCTGTAGGACGGGAGACAGCCCATCACGTCAGACAAGGCTGTGGGAATCGAACCCACAACCGAAGTGCGACTGGCCTTTATCGCCTACCACTGACCTACAGGAAGTCCCTCTTTAGAAGAAACTAGTTTTATTATATTACTCAGTATGATATATGAAGTATAAGTCCATTTTAGGAACCCTATATGATGAATCTCACTATAGATGGACTTATGTATTTTTTGACAACTTTTCTAACCTTTTGTTTGAGATAGATGGAATGACCCGTCATTCTATCACATGATCTGCTAACACTTCACGAATAACAAATATAACTTCATTTATTTAAGAGATGAAGTGGAAATTCTTCAAGGCACGAACAACAGTGAGATTGTACCAAAATAAAGTAAGTATTTATTCTAATTCAAATTCTTCAACATTAGGGAAACGATCTTGAAAACCAAAAATGTTGTCCTAGTGCTCTTATATCTGATTAATCAGATGGTACCTTAGATCGTCACAAATTTATGGATTTGTGATTGTTGGATTTTCCATAGCCATGTTCTCTACCACTCTCCATCAGAACATGATGGTTAGATTTCTCTTCCATATCCATATTTTCACCTATGTGGAAACCCAGTGATTAGTTTATTTGGGTAATCGTTACATTTCATACTTTAGTTTTTAAAGCCAAGTTTTGGTATTATTTTTTACGATGTGGGTTTCTATTAACGAAACTTTTGAATAGTAAACCATTTATAACCCCGACGAATTTCGAGGGCGAAATTCATTTTAAGGGGGGTAGAATGTAACAGCCCGAGATTTTATGAAAAATATTCTTTTTAATTTTATTAATGTCTTGTGTTGTACGGTACACCAAAAGGATCTTGCACAACACACATCCTTGAATTGCCTTGCATTACACGCAATTGCGACCTTACTCGATAGCGTGTGTAGTACGCAATACCGAGTTTCACTAAACAACGATATGCTATTAAAATATTAATAAAACTTGCCGTTATGAATAGTAATAACCACTTTTTGAAATTTTGTAAATTTTATTTTTCAAAATGGACTTCATTTTTGGATTCGGAATATTGAAATTAGCTTAGGGTGAAATTTTGGTAATTTTCGGATAACTTTCATATTTTGATGAATAGTGGAAATTACTAAATTTTAATTAAAAACAACTTTTTCAATCGAAATAATTAAGAGTGATAAATTATTAATTTTAGTGGTTTTAAAGTATATTTAGAATATATTTTTACAATTTAATACAATGATGGTCATTGGATGTAATTTTAAATTTAAACCACTTATAAACAAGTTTCAATCTTTTGATAGTTATTATCTCTTAAAAACACGCTATTTGTTTTGACGACGGGAATTAATTTTTAAATTAGTTAATGCAACTGATATGTTTTGAATTTGGTAAAATAGACATCATTTTTGAGTTCATAATATCAAATATAGCTTAGGCCTAATTTTTGGTATTTTTCTGAAAACTTTCAATTTTTGATGAATAGTGAAACCACTAAGTGGTAGTTAAAAAAAACTGAATTTTTCATAAAACATAATTTTACCGCTTCTGTGAATGGAATTTCGAAAATCCGAGAGACACGGTTAATATCAAGGACTAAAATGTGGTTGAATGAGATGAAAATAATTTTTGGTGAATAGTAACTTTTGACTTTTTTTTACCACGGTTAAAAGTAAATAGGGTAATTAAGGGTAAAAATGATATTATTATTACCCTAACACATGTCCTAATTCTATTGGATAAGTGTAATTAGACCAAAAACAAACTTAGGAATACAATATGACCATTTAGGCCCACTTGGATTAGATTAGGACATTTATTATTAATTTATTTAAAGATGGGTTAAAAGAGTTAAAATCAAAGTTTATTTACTAAAACATTTTTAATATGGGGTTATACATAAGATAAATTCGACTATAAATATTCATTAGAAAGCTAAAAAGATTTCCTACATCATGGTATTTTATATGTAATTTTTAGACATTAAATAATGTAATTTAGTTATGACACAACGATGATGAATTAATTATATTATTAATGCAATATTGACATAATTGATGTTATAAATACCCAAATAAATATAATTTGAGACTTTTTATGAATTACAATAATTTTATAGGTTAATATGACATGTTATTATTGATTTAATTAACTTTTTTCGAACTTATCATTCTGTCATGATTTTCACAAAAATCAATTACTAAATAGTGTCAAAATTGACATAAAATAGTTTTTGAAACAAATATTATATTATTAATTGTTATTTTATTCCTAAAAATCGAAGGTTCGGCCAAATGACTTAGATAAGGTTATATATATTAATAATAAACAATATGGGGTTCGTTTGGCTTCTTATAGTAAGTTTATTAACCTTATAGTGTAAGAACACAAGGAGACACGGTAAAAGTAAAATTATTTAACTTAATGTTAAATCTAAATGATAAGGTTTAAATAGGAACCTAAACTTGTCTAAATTCTATTGGATGAGATTAATTCGACCCATCCCCACCTTAGCCTCGAAATAAATCAATTTGGAGCTATTTAAAACCGAACTTGACTTTATAATAAAATAATATTTGTAGTTATTCCAAAGGTGCCCCTCTCCTCCCTTATAAAAGGGCACCTCCTCCATCTCTTCCTCACACAACATTGAGCATTCAAACTCGTCCAAACCCTGACAAATTATCTTCTCCACTTCCCTAGAAACATCCTAGAGGTTCGGGTCTTCCTCAAAGACCAATTTTAGTGCCATAAGAGGAGGTCTCAAAGAGGCGCTTCAAAGAAGAGGTAATTTCCGTTACCGATTCTTTCACCTTTATTTCTTCTTCCACTTATTCTTATTAGGTTGTTTAATTATGAAGTAATAACATCAGTATCACTCAAATACGGATATGTTATTATAAGTATGAAACAATCCTATTTCACCATCTATCCATCCTACGGAAAACGAAATCACCGCGCGTACGTACGTACGGAATACCGTCTCCACGCCGTGGTGAAATCTATTTTCCACCACCACCTTACTTGGATGGGTAAAATGGTGTAAATAATTACTATATATGATTATTATAAAGTGATATTGATACTGAAATAATATACATATACTTCAACACAAGTTCACGAACATGAGAACGATATCATCGCTCGTGCGTACGTACGGACTACCGTCTCCACGACGCGATGAGATTCATTCTCCATGTTAACCATTTAATAATGATTATAAAGAATATATAATAAATAATAGTGAAATATATGACATTATAAAGCTACTGGATTTATGTATATATGTATGTCGTCTACTTACTTCAATTCAAGATAATAAGGAATGGAAAACAGCGTTCATGCATACGTACGGACTACCGTCTCCATGAACGGTGTGTTTCATTTCATTTATCTATCTATTATATATATATATATACTGAATATATATGATATATAAATCATTTTTTATATTCTGAAAGTAAGTAAATCATGATATAAGTAATAATAATGTCAAGAACAACAAGTCCAAACACCTACGATAAATGAAACGATTTTACCCAAAACACTTCTTTAACATGGAATTTACAAAAGAACGGGTAATATAAAGTCATAAGTGAACCATATATGATATAATAACAATGATTATGATTATGTAATAAGTTGATGACATTATTTAAATCATTATACAGGAGGTTTGGATACGTACAAAGCATATCGGACATAAGGTAAGGGAAATATCACAATCTCATTTTTATCCGAGATTGTTTATACTTTAGTATTTACTGGGGTGTATTTTATCATCCACATCCATGTTTCCCCAATATGTAATATTATATCCATCCAACTACAATTGTTTAAATCCTATTTTACCCTTCGGTGAGTTTTTAGTAAAAGATATGAAAGGAATCTTTTGTCATTTTTCGTACGAGGTATTTTTTGACTTTTCCGACAAAAGTACGAGAAGAATGTTTTTTAACTTATATGGCATGAATGGATTTTTAAAACATTATTTCCAAGAAGCTTCATTTACAAGTTTTCAAGATTATTTTTAATCAAATTCTTTTAGTTTAATGTTGAATGACATGTTAAGAAAGGAAAAATGTTTTTGAAGAAGAAATGATATTTTCCTCAAGAATGGAGTTCAAGTGTTTTATCAAAATTATTTTCCATCTAAGATAATAAAGGGTTCTGTTTTTATCCGTATTATTACATTGATTTGATTATGTTGTGATGGAATTATTTTTATGAATTTCTTTATCGTATATGAATTGTTTTATGATGTCATGATGTTTAAGATTCCCATTTTTATTACATGGGTTATGCAATGATGTATGGTTTATGATTTTGTGGAACACATAAGAATGGTATCATTATGGGATGGGTGGGACCTATATCTCCCTCCAATGCATTGGGTAAAGATTTTATATCTCATGAGATAGACATGGCTGGAACGGTAGGTTATACCGGTTCAGTGAAACAGGACTGAAACAAGGGTGACTCGGTTCAGAAAGGGACTTTGTCCACTAAGATAGTCCTGGCAATGAGTCTTGACTAACAAGAAATGATTCTCTATGATTATGTGTGTATGCCACAAAGTTTCATGTTTTAAGTTATGATTATTGGGATTTCATTTCACTACTATGATTTATCCCATGTTATGAAATTATGCTCTCTTTTTCAGGTTAAGATTTCCAAAAGATATGTTCTTATGAATATGATGTGATTGTTATTTCATTTGTTTACCCTTACTGAGCATTTGAGCTCACCCTTTTATGTTTACTTTTCCCCAGGATATAAAGAAAGGTTTAGGTATAAAAAAAGAAGATCTTTATGGGAGATGTTGAAGATCTTTCACCAGGATTAGAAGATTACGTTCCGAGTTTCCAAAGACACTAAACTATTACGATCCTTGTGTGTGTGTTTTTGTTATGTACTAAGTATTCCGCAAATGTAATGTAATGTCAATGTACGTCAAGCTTCGGGTCTCTACAGTTGGTATTAGAGGAAAGGTTTAGTCAACCTTTGGAAACTAGGATGCGAGAACTTTAGTGAGATCCCTAGAGATATTTCTAAGGTATGTCTAGGGATGTCCCTAAGGTTAAGTATACATATAGGTTATAGTACTAGAATTACGCTAACGATCATAAAATTAAATGTAAGATGTTAGATATTGAAGGTACTCCCCCTTTATTATGTTGTTTTCCCTAGCATGATTTTTGCCTCTCACACTATTCTTTTTGGGTTTTAGACTATGGCTGGAACCCGAAGGAACCGTGTTGATCAATGGAATGGACAATACAATGATTGCCCTCCTGAACAAACAAATGTTATGGGAGATGGAGTGAAAAATCTTATTGCTATACTTATACAAGCTATGAATCATTCTGGACTTCCAAATGAGCAGAGAAGGGAACAATATTCTATTGAGTCCTTCATGAGGCAACGTCCACCTTCTTTCAGTGGGTCTTCTGATTCAATTGTTGCTGAAAAATGGATCAGTACCACTGAAAAGATATTTTCATTTATTCAATGTTCTGATCATGATAAAGTCATCTTAGCAGTATATAGTTTGGAAGGTGAAGCTGATCAATGGTGGAATCTTATCAAGAATATGAGGCAAAGAGATGAAATTGAGTCCATGGAATGGGAAGTGTTCAAGAACTTGTTTTTCAGTAAGTACTTCCCTCGTATTCTTCGAACAAAGATGGAAAAGGAGTTTCTTCAGCTGAAGCAGAAGGATGATGAATCTGTTGGTATATACGAATAAAATTTTACAGGACTTGCAAGGTATGCATCTGGCATTATCATCCAACCTGAAAGTAAAGTTGATCGATTTTTCAGTGGCTTAAAACCAAGTCTTCGAAGGGCATTAACTATAAGAGACTTTAGTAGCTATGATGAAATTGTGTGTTGTGCTATCAAGGTAGAAATGGAATTTGGTGTTACATATTCATCTCATGGTTTTGACAAGAAACGAAAGATGGAGTTCAAGGAGAAATCTCAGAATAATGGTGAAAAGAAGATGAATGTTTCCTTATGCACAAAGTGTGGAAAGAAGCATGGTGGAGATTGTCTTAAAGGGACTAGAAAATGTTTTAAGTGTAGAAAAGAAGGTCATCGAGCAGCTGAGTGTCAAAGTAATGGAAAAATGGATTCTAATGATGTGAATAAAGCAAACACTGCAGAGAACGCACCACCAACACTTCAATGCTTCAAGTGCAAGGAAATGGGGCATTATGCTAATAAATGCCCTAATCCAAGGGTTCGTGATGATCGACATGAGAAACCGCTTAAGGCAAAGGACAAAGGTAAGTCACATGAAATCACCATTGGCGTTGTTGAATATGATAACGATGTGGTGGAATGATTAAGTGTTTATGTAATGGGATTCCAAAATAATGTTGTATCATAAAGTATTGGAATATATATGTATTGGTCTAATGTGGTATTCAAAGTGATTGAGATATTTTTGGAAATAAGATGATATGAGCATAATGAAGGGAAAATGAGAAAACGAAATGTTTAACAGTATTCATGAGCTCATGATTGATATATGGACTAAGTGATATCATTGTTTGAGTATATAGAATTTTTAGGATTTTGGTATGTGGAAAGTGTTAAATTTTAACTGCATTCATGTTTTCACTAAGGTATTCAAGAGAATACATGATTAAGGACTTTGAATGTTTGGAATGTGACCAACAAAACATATCTTATGATATATGGGGATCGACGATGGTGTTAAATCTCTGGTAATCATTTTCACTATGTTATGAGAGTGGACTGCAGTATTATGGATAAGCCTAAAGATTGGAATGGATTATGTTGGACATAAGTTAGTATTGTTTAAGGATAGAAGTTTTCTCGATATTATTGATGGGATGTTATAGTAATATAGTTTTAGAAAAAGGACAACCTGCAGGATGGGCGACAGCCCATCGCGTCAGACAAGGTTGTGGGAATCGAAACCACAACCGAAGTGCGACTGGCCTTTATCACCTACCACTGACCTACAGGAAGTCCCTCTTTATAAGAAACTAGTTTTATTATATTACGCAGTATGATATATGAAGTATAAGTCTATTTTAGGAACCCTATATGATGAATCTCACTATAGATGGACTTATGTATTTTTGACAACTTTTATAACCTTTTGTTTGAGATAGATGGAATGACCCGTCATTCTATCACATGATCTGCTAACACTTCACGAATAACAAATTCAACTTTATTTATTTAAGAGATGAAGTGGAAATTGTTCAAGGCATGAAAAACAGTGAGATTGTACCAAAATAAAGTAAGTATTTATTCTAATTCAAATTCTTCAACTTTAGGGAAACGATCTTGAAAACCAAAAATGTTGTCCTAGTGCTCTTATATCTGATTAATCAGATGGTACCTTAGATCGTCACAAATTTATGGATTTGTGATTGTTGGCTTTTCCAAAGCCATGTTCTCTACCACTCTCCATCAGAACATGATGGTTAGATTTCTCTTCCATATCCATATTTTCACCTATGTGGAAACCCAGTGATTAGTTTATTTGGGTAATCGTTACATTTCATACTTTAGTTTTTAAAGCCAAGTTTTGGTATTCTTTTCTACGATGTGGGTTTCTATTAAGGAAACTTTAGAATAGTAAACCATTTATAACCCCGACGAATTTCGAGGGCGAAATTCATTTTAAGGGGGGTAGAATGTAACAGCCCGAGATTTTATGAAAAATATTCTTTTTAATTTTATTAATGTCTTGTGTTATACGCTACACCAAAAGGAGCTTGCAAAACACACATCCTTGACTTGCCTTGCATTACACGCAATTGCGACCTTCCTCGATAGCGTGTGTAGTACGCAATACCGAGTTTCACTAAACAACGATATGCTATTAAAATATTATTAAAACTAGCCGTTATGAATAGTAATAACCACTTTTTGAAATTTTGTAAATTTTATTTTTCAAAATGGACTTCATTTTTGGATTCGGAATATCGAAATTAGCTTAGGGTGAAATTTTGGTAATTTTCGGATAACTTTCATATTTTGATGAATAGTGGAAATTACTAAATTTTAATTAAAAACAACTTTTTCAATCGAAATAATTAATAGTGAGAAATTATTAATTTTAGTGGTTTTAAATTATATTTAGAATATATTTTTACAATTTAATACAATGATGGTCATTGGATGTAATTTCACATTTAAACCACTTATAAACAAGTTTCAATCTTTTGATAGTTATTATCTCTTAAAAACACGCTATTTGTTTGGACGACGAGAATTAATTTTTAAATTAGTTAATGCAACTGATATGTTTTGAATTTGGTAAAATAGACATCATTTTTGAGTTCATAATATCAAATATAGCTTAGGCCTAATTTTTGGTATTTTTCTGAAAACTTTCAATTTTTGATGAATAGTGAAACCACTAAGTGGTAGTTAAAAAAAAACTGAATTTTTCATAAAACTTAATTTTACCGCTTCTGTGAATGGAATTTCGAAAATCCGAGAGACACGGTTAATATCAAGGACTAAAATGTGGTTCAATGAGATGCAAATAATTTTTGGTGAATAGTAACTTTTGACTTTTTTTTACCACGGTTAAAAGTAAATAGGGTAATTAAGGGTAAAATGATATTATTATTACCCTAACACATGTCCTAATTCTATTGGATAAGTGTAATTCGACCAAAAACAAACTTAGGAATAACATATGACCATTTAGGCCCACTTGGATTAGATTAGGACATTTATTATTAATTTATTTAAAGAAGGGTTAAAAGAGTTAAAATCAAAGTTTATTTACTAAAACATTTTTAATATGAGGTTATACATAAGATAAATTCGACTATAAATATTCATTAGAAAGCTAAAACGATTTCATACATAATGCTATTTTATTTTTAATTTTTAGACCTTAAATAATTTAATTTATTTATGACACAACGATGATGAAGTAATTATATTATTAATGAAATATTGACATAATTGATGTTATAAATACCCAAATAAATATAATTTGAGGCTTTTTATGAATTCCAATAATTTTCTAGGTTAATATGACATGTTATTATTGATTTAATTAACTTTTTTCGAACTTATCATTCTGTCATGATTTTCACAAAAATCAATTACTAAATAGTGTCAAAATTGACATAAAATAGTTTTTTAAACAAATGTATATTATTAATTGTTATTTTATTCCTAAAAATCTAAGGTTCGGCCAAATGACTTAGATAAGGTTATATATATTATTAATAAACAATTTGGGGTTCATTTGGCCTCTTATAGTAAGTTTATTAACATTATAGTGTAAGAACACAAGAAGACACGGTAAAAGTAAAATTATTTAACTTAATGTTAAATCTAAATGATAAGGTTTAAATAGGAACCTAAACTTTTCTAAATTATATTGGATGAGAGTCATTCGACCCATTCCCACCTTATCCTATAAATAAATCAATTTGGATCTATTTAAAACCGAACTTTACTTTATAATAAAATAATATTTTTTGTTATTCCAAAGGTGCCCCTCTCCTCCCTTATAAAAGGGCACCTCCTCCCTCTCTTCCTCACACAAATTTGAGCCTTCAAGCTTGGCCAACCCCTGACAAATTCTCTTCTCCACTTCCCTAGAAACATCCTAGAGGTTCTGTTCTTCCTCAAAGACCAATTTTAGTGCCATAAGAGGAGGTCTCAAAGAGGCGCTTCAAAGAAGAGGTAATTTCCGTTACCGATTCTTTCACCTTTATTTCTTCCTCCACTTCTTCTTCTTAGGTTGTTTCATTATGAAGTAATAACATCAGTATCACTCATATACTGATATGTTATTATAAGTATGAAACAATCCTATTTCACCATCTATCCATCCTACGGAAAACGAAATCTCCGCACGTGCGTACGTACGGAATACCGTCTCCACGCCATGGTGAAATCTATTTTCCACCACCACCTTACTTGGATGGGTAAAATGGTGTAAATAATAACTATATATGATTATTATAAAGTGATATTGATACTGAAATAGTATACATATACTTCAACACAAGTTCACGAACATGAGAACGATATCATCGCTCGTGCGTACGTACGGACTACCGTCTCCACAACGCGATGAGATTCATTCTCCATGTTAACCATTTAAGAATGATTATAAAGTATATATAAGAAATAATAGTGAAATATATGACATTATAAAGCTACTGGATTTATGTATATATGTATGTCATCTACTTACTTCCATTCATGATAATAAGTAAAGGAAAACAGCATTCCTGCGTACGTACGGACTACCGTCTCCATGAACAGTGTGTTTCATTTATCTATCTATTATATATATATATATATATTGAATATATATGATATATAAATCATGTTTTATATTCTGAAAGTATGTAAATCATGATATAAGTAATAATAATGTCAAGAACAACAAGTCCAAACACCTACGATAAATGAAACGATTTTACCCAAAACGCTTCTTTAACATGGAATTTACAAAAGAACGAGTAATATAAAGTCTTAAGTGAACCATATATGATATAATAAAAATTAATATGATTATGTAATAAGTTAATGACATTATTTAAATCATTATACAGGAGGTTTGGATACGTACAAAGCATATCAGACATAAGGTAAGGGAAATATCACAATCTCATTTTTATCCGAGATTGTTTATACTTTAGTATTTACTGGGGTGTATTTTATCATCCACATCCATGTTTCCCCAATATGTAATATTATTTCCATCCACCTACAATTATTTAAATCCTATTTTACCCTTCGGTGAGTTTTTAGTAAAAGATATGAAAGGAATCTTTTGTCGTTTTTCGTACGAGGAATTTTTTGACTTTTCCGACAAAAGTACGAGAAGAATGTTTTTTTAACTTATATGGCATTAATGGATTTTTAAAACATTATTTCCAAGAAGCTTCCTTTACAAGTTTTCAAGATTATTTTTAATCAAATTCATTTAGATTAAAGTTGAATGACATGTTAAGAAAGGAGAAATGTTTTTGAAGAAGAAATGATATTTTCCTCAAGAATGGAGTTCAAGTGTTTTATGAAAATTATTTTCCACCTAAGATAATAAAGGGTTCTGTTTTTATCCGTATTATTACATTGATTTGATTATGTTGTAAGGGAATTATTTTTATGAATTCCTTTATCGTATATGAATTGTTTTATGTTGTCATGATGTTTAAGATTCCCATTTTTATTACATGGGTTATGCAATGATGTATGGTTTATGATTTTGTGGAACACATAAGAATGGTATCATTATGAGATGGGTGGGACCTATATCTCCCTCCAATGCATTGGGTAAAGATTTTATATCTCATGAGATAGACATGGCTGGAACGGTAGGTTATACCGGTTCAGTGAAACAGGACTAAAACGAGGGTGACTCGGTTCAGAAAGGGACTTTGTCCACTAAGATAGTCCTGGAAATGAGTCTTGAATAACAAGAAATGATTCTCTATGATTATGTGTGTATGCCACAAAGTTTCATGTTTTAAGTTATGATTATTGGGATTTCATTTCACTACTATGATTTATCCCATGTTATTAAATTATGCTCTCTTTTTCAGGTTAAGATTTCCAAAAGATATGTTCTTATGAATATGATGTGATTGATAATTCATTTGTTTACCCTTACTGAGAATTTGAGCTCACCCTTTTATGTTTACTTTTTCCCCACGATATAAAGAAAGTTTTAGGTATAAAAAAAAGAAGATCTTTATGGGAGATGTTGAAGATCTTTCACCAGGATTAGAAGATTACGTTCTGAGTTTCCAAAGACACTAAACTATTACGATCCTTGTGTGTGTGTTTTTGTTATGTACTAAGTATTCCGCAAATGTAATGTAATGTCAATGTACGTCAAGCTTCGGGTCTCTACATAAAATCACATTATTTTAAATTTAAAACTTATATTTTGTCTAAGATCCTTTTTATAGTGTTTATGAAATTACTAATGGATAATTATGATATCCTAAAACACACAATATATTTATATGGTATTTAATTTTTACCCAAAAATTCAACTATCTCATAAAATTTTGAAAAATCAACCATTGGATAATTTTTTCCTTATTCCAAAAATAGTATTCGTTTTATCCAAATAATTTCTTAAATATTTCTATTTGAACTTTTAAAATAAAAACCCACATTTATTAAAAATTAACGGGTTTCAACAAAAATAGTTTTTAAACAGTAATAAAAAATACATTTTTCCTCATAAAAATTATATGATCATTTATATTTAAGAAAATTTATTTAATAATAAAATATTATTAAAATATTATTTATCAATTCTTATAAATATTTTTCTTAATTCAATTTGGATATTCACAGAAAAATATTATTTATGATTTTAAAAACAATAATAAAATAAAATTATATTCATTATTCTATACAAAAATAAAGTAAGTAATAATAATGTTAAGGTCTTGATACATATAACTTTATTACACCAGTATACACCCTAAGAGTAAGGCATGCGATGGTGGGGTTTTCATGGGAATTTTCGATGAACATGGTTTGTGTCTTGATCTAAATGAGCATGAACTTCTCTCGTAAATGGTTTCTCTCTTGCTTAAGTTGTTGGATATTGTCTTAGGAATGGTGTAGGGGAATACCATGAAAGGATATATTCCATAGAAGCTCTAATGAAAGGGCTTCATAGCTGATGATCCTACTGGTTAAGGCCATCACCTCTATTTTTTGCATCAAAAGGATATGTTAACAACCTATATTTATACTAGTCATGTGATCACTATTTAACAATAATTTTATCAACAATAATGATAATTAACAATCATTTAAATCTAATTGGATATAATAAAACAAATGGAGTGAATGTGTTATTTATATCCTATTAAAAAATAAGACATTTAATTTAATCAAAAGAGAAATTTTACTTATAATAGTTTGGGTTGCTACAACAACCTTATCTTTCTTCTTTTCTTCCTTTCATTACACCCTATATATTTTTTATATAAGTGAGTTCCTCTTCATAATTTATAGAATAGATAATGAATAAATATTCTTCTTCTTCTTTTAATGGAGATAATTTATTCTCTAGTGTGGAAAATTTTATTACCCACCAATCTATTCTCCACGAGCCTCAAATGGGTTTTTTTTTTCATTTATACCTTTCTTATAATGACATGATTTTTACCAAATTAATAGAAAACAAATATTATCCATAATTAAAAAAAGTAAAAGATGATTATTTATTATTTTTACTTATTTAATGTTTAGTGAATATCCTTGTAAATATATCCTTACCTCATCATAATAGGTCATAGTGTGACCCACGTAAGAATAAGATTTTAGCTTAATTTAGGGGGGATATTTTTTCACAATCACTCCATATTTTTGTTTCTATAAAATAAATTATAGGGTTTTTATTAAATCTAAAAGATTGAGTTTGGATGATATTTGTACCTATTTATTTAGTTTTCTCTATTGACTATGTAGGATAAATTCTAGAAAATTCAACTTAAAATAAAAATAGTGTCGTTCCTATTTTAATATACTATGAATCATTTAAAAACATCTCAAAACTCGATTGGTCACATTTAACTCTATCCATGATTTCGCAATCTAAAAACATCACATTGTAAAATTTATTATTGAAGCCACCACCATTCATTTTAGATTCCAACCTTCTTTTCAATATAATTAATTCTTCCTTAGGCGATTTAATTTTATTTTATAACTCCTCAATACAAGAATTAATGTCATTGGAAAATATAACAGTATTAGACAAAGGTCATCCTATGGTTTATAAAATCTTCATATATTTCTTTTATAATGGATGATCATCCAGATCTACCTCAATCCATATGAATCTAGCCTTATATTTGCTAACATACTTTGATGATACCTTTAAAAATCCTCTAATTATCATATTTTATTTCTTTTCAAATGCAAGTACTCTAATAAACCTTTGATTCCAACACTAAGATAAAAAACTCCAATCGATTGTATTTCCTATTCATGTTAATATTTTATGTTCTAAATTACCCTAATTATGGAATCCTTTATATATTATTTGATTTTTGTTTCACCTTCATATTGAAAAATAACATTTTTTTAATTTTTTAAAAGTATATTTTCATTGAATTTTGTTTTGGATCAATTTCAAGCTTTCAAATTCCTTATATTGAAAAAATACATTATAAGTATACTTTTTGTAAAACTGATGATCAGTACCATAATTCTTTATTGGAAACCTTATTATAATATGTATAGTCATTCAATATTTTTGAAAAATCATGTGTTATCATTCACCTAAATCATGTTTTTCTATATTTAAATGAGTTATCCACAATTGATAGATATTAATCAATTTCAACTCCTTCCCCAGTTTCACCTTGATTGTTGTAAAACAATTTCACAACATCCAATAACATATCTTTAGATGAATTAATCTATATCCCCAATAGCTTAAAAGTAATCTTAAAATCCACAGACATTAATTTCAAATCATCAATTAAATGCTCTACTAAATTTTTATGTTCAATCATTAGAACCATTGGATTGTAAAGTAGTGAAAATATCATTAAAATTTCTTTAAAATGACATACTAATTTATTTAATTACTAATACCATGAACAGATCTAACAAAATCAGTGATATAGTTTAATAAGGCATCATTTTTCTCATTACGGGTACATCTTCTGGTCCTCAGACTTATTATGTCAATAATTTGGATTTTAGTCTTTAACCTTTCTTACACATTATTATATATTGTATACAATATATTTATTGTATTTTTTTATCATAATTTTCATGTATATTTAATGTTATATAACTCGAGATAAATAATTTTATTCCTTTAAATTTTGGTAGTAAACCCAATAGTATTATCACAAAGATTTTTCTTATTTTATAAAATTGGAATAATATATAAGGTATAAAAAAATTATGAACCAATCAATTTCGTAGTATGGGTATACTATATACATTCATGATTTCTGGGTTGTTAGATTTAGTTCCCTAGAATAAACTTCTTTGTACATTTTGATAAACATGTATTCAATGGATGTATATCAATAAACTCTTTATCATATCATGATTGTTCTTCTGCGTAGCATTGGATGTGATAATGTCCCAAGAGCAGCTGTCACACTAAAAGGTCACAGTAGTTCCTAGATATGATGAGAACCAAGAAGTGCTATGAAACTATTCTTAGATATATTTTTTATATCCGGATAACATCATTTGAGGGACACAATTGATACAGGGTATCAGGGGTGGAGACTCATATGACATTGAGGAACCTTCTCAGGGGGTAGTCCCATGGTAATTTCTTGGAGGATATTATGAGAATGAGACCCACCAGTACGAAATCCATATTCATAAGTGTCATTTGATGTTCTATTATACGAATGTGTGTATTGGTACTTAAACATTAATAATATTATTAATGAGTATTATGACTCACACTCTTATATGTATTGGTGAAATTTGAGAAGATATATGTTTGTGGTGAGGTATGATATGTTTCATGCATCATGAGTAATATTCCATTAATGAAAAATGGGATAAAGGAGTTGTCTCTTATGCTCTATAGTAGAAGTTGATATCTCAGGACCTTTGATAGAAATGATATGGCCTAAATAAATCCCTGGACATGGATTTCTATAGGTAAATTCAATTTTCGTGAAGTCAAAGAAAGAGAAATCGTGTAAATGGGTTGACAGAACCTGCACGCAACCTGATTGATTGGAGATATCGAGACAAAGGGATTATATAACACAGAAAGCATTATTATGAGGTTACATGTCATTACAACATTAAAATCTTTCTCTATGTGTGCCTTGGCATGTTTCTATACGCTAAACTTTAACTTTACATTGTTATTCCTAATGCCACTGAGTAGGAGGCCTAGAGGGTCACACAATAAGTGTATCCAGTTTTTTAGTTAAATAATATATATTATTTACCATTTAAAATTTTGAAAGAAGATTATTCCCGTTTTCGGTTTAATAATTATTCATGTATTCCTGATCGCATTTATTTTGACACTAGTTATTTGATAGGATATATTGAGGGAGAAATAATTAATAAATATTTATTTACAATTTAGTGAATATAATATTTATTTATTTATTGGAAAATAATGAAGTGATATTAACTTAATAAATAAATAGTCATTATTCAAGGTTCAAAAAATATGGTTGAGGATTGGCAGACTGAGTAAATAGTCCACTGAGAAACAAAAATGCTGAATATTATTTTATTAAATAATATGTAATTATAACTTAAAATATAAGCGCATATCAGGAAAAATAATTTTACTTTTATTATTTGACATGGGGGTTTCGTTGAGATTAATAAAATAATTATGGGACTTGTGAAAATTAATTAAAATTAACCTAGTGAATTAAATACTCAGTTATATTATTCTCTTATTAGGAAAGAGCTATCCAAGAGACGTCTATTGGTTGTGAAAGAAAACTGAAAAAAAGTTCACTTGAATAGAGAGATCATCCCTCTCTAAGAACTATCTAAATAATGAGAGAAGTCCGCCTCTAACAGATCAAGGAGAACGCTATGTAAGAGTTTCTCAAGGTGATCAAAGGCCGACATCACAATCACAAGGATCTTCTGTGCTAGCACCTGAAGACTACTTTAGTGACATCTAGAGATGCATGGAACACGTGTGGATCACCGCTAGGGGAGATCTACCATTGATCTATACAACATAATGTAGTCTCACTACTAATATTTGGTCGAATACATCAATGAAGAAAGAATCACCTTGGAGATAATTTTTTGATTTAATTAAATTAATTTTATAAAAAATATGTTTGTCCTCTCTCTTAGTTCCAGGGGAAATTATTCTTTCCCTAAATACTTGATTAAGTTCTGTGGATGCTAGCATTGATCATCTTATTGATCTCAGATTGATCATTGTTTATAGAACAAATCAATTTTGGGCACTAGCCATCCAATGCTTCCATTGCACCCAGAACCTACACATATTACATTGTAGAAATAAAAAATTGGATTAGAAAATTATTTCGTCCTTTTAAAATCATTCAAATATCCCTTATTTTTTCATTAGTAAAGGAAAATAATATATTGGGTGAGCTCATATGATCCTTATGGGAAAAAATATAATAAAAGATATCACGAATATATAATGGATAAAAAATATACTAGAGTAAATAATCATTATTCATTCTATTTAATCAATAACATCAGTTCCAAAATATATCAATGAAAATAGAAATAAAAAATCACATTAATAATTGTAACTTGTGTTTTAATGAGGGAAATATGTAAATATGGATGTCATTATCTTATTATCATATCCTCAGGACAAGATCTCTTTAACCTTATCTTCAATTCCCTATGTCAATATATTTAAATTAATAGGTAGGTATACACCAAATACCCAACTAATTTAGAAAAGTGGTGGTTTCAAAAGGCATGCTGATGCATTGAGGGGTGATCTATAACCATGTCCCACTCATCGCATATGTGGGTTAAATATAATCTTTATATATTGAATCAGTGATATAATTCATTATCATCATATCTTATAACACATAAATATTAATTCTGAATATAACATATTGAACATAAATATTACCAAATAAGTGAAATAATATTCTTAATATGATTCCATAAAATAACCCTACATATTTAAATGGTATAATGTTAATATAATTTAATATTACTTATAATTTTTAGAAATAAATCGATGAATGTGACAATATTCACATGAAATATAATAATAAAGATCAATGAAAAATGGATTCTGATAGAGAACATCATCACAAAATACGAAAGGATCTCAAAATAGGGTGTGATCGATAAAAAAGTAAAAGGAGATAGATGACCATGAATTCATCTGAAATAATGGCTTCAAATAAGGAAATGAATGCAAATAATTATAGAGGTAAATTGAAGTAAACAATTAAATATAAAATTGTACATTTTTTTGTAACATTATTTTATGAAAATATCTCTATATCATTTCCAAAACTATATTCAACCATTTTAAAAATAATACCATTTTCAATATAAAAACTAAAAAATCACAGATTAATTAAGAACTACTATATTTGAAAAAATAGAATATTTTAGAGGAATATAAATAATGAAAAATTGTTTGAGATGTGGTGAAGGTTTTTTCTCTATAATTGATAGAAATAAAATATCTTTCAAAATTTTATAAAAAGTAAAAAATAACTTTTTCTAAAAACAATAAATAAATTTGGTCAAAATATTGTAGTTAAATTTCAAGTTAGTATACAAATATATTTTCTAATAATTTAAATGTATATTTAAATTTACATTAAATAAATTTATTAGTCTTTAAATTAAAGATAAAGACTCCCAATCAGAAATGAAAAATAAGGTTCATTTTTGTTGAAAACAATCAATCATTCTTTGTGTACAAAATAAAAAAATAGTTTGATGAAAAACATGGGAACCCCATAAATAACTAGAGGAGAGTTAAATAAATGGGATTTAAAAGTGAATGATAATATAATTCTTCCAACGTAAAAATAAACAAGAACGTGCACAAATAAGAGTGAGATTGTAAAATAACACCACACGACGTTAATGAATTTTCAATAAAAACAAAAAAAATAGAAAATAAATTGAAACATTATAATCCATTATTGAATACTAATACATGATATAATTTTTTAAGGGGAGGTTTATACACCATTTAAATTTAATTAGTTTCATAATATAAAATATGTCTCATTAGATTGAAATTTAGACCAAAACCCCTTACCTTTTATTCCTTCTTTTTTGGATTAATTATATTCTTTTGAATAATAAATTTAAATTTATTAAATAATTTAGTAAGAAAATTTTTCATCCATATGATAATTTTTATGGACCATTTAAATTTATTTTAAACTAATACATTTAATATTTCGTGGTTACGTATACCACAATAGGGTTTTAAAAAAATTAATCCATATACACTTTAGTATATTGAGAATTTTTAAAGGTGTTATGAAATGGTTCTATAATCAGTATAATGGTAACAATGTCATCAAAAAATATTTATTTTATAAAATACTAGATTTACCTTTTCATAGTGGTAACAAAAAAATGAAACCCAATACTTTTTTTAGGTGGTAGTAGACATATACATATGATAAAAATTTTCATTTTAAAAGGATATAAGGTTAAGAAGTTACTTTATATCTTATATATCTATCCAAATTATTACTTCCTAAATTTCAAATATATTAAGTAATTACATATTTATAAAAAACTAACAGAAGTAGTGATGCAAATAAATTTCACCACATTAATATCCCAAATCATATTTTCCTGACCAAAACCCAAGTGGAGACATCACAAGATCTCCATCTCACATCCACATATGCAAGAGTTTTTTGACTTACGTCATGTTTATCAGGGTGTAATGAGAATACAATTTCCATGTTAATTATATTCTTAAAACAAAAGCATAAATAAAATAAAATAACCTATAATATTGTAGTAAAAGATAATGTAAACAGGTTATAATAATAAAAGTCACCCATGTCATACATAAAAATAAACAGGGATTCCAATATTGAAATCCAAACCAAAGTATAATATGTGAAATAAAAAAATAAACATAACAAAATACACTTGGGTTGACCCTGGAATTTCAATTAACTCTATGATCCACAAGTCATCTATCATCCATATCCCTCTACACTTACTTAGATCCCTAATCGTGAAGTCTACATTTACATTGATAATTCCATGAAATGTGTGGGTGATGAAAAATTGTGGGAAACCACTAATTTGTACCTAACATGATTGCACTTGTATAACATGTGTATTTCATGAAATAATGTAACTATATTGGAAATCATAAAAAAATAATTTTTTGAGCAGTCATGTGCCAATAGAGGTACCGTTGGCCTAAATCATACTTGATTCAGTTCCATGATGAAAATATTTGTCTTAAAAGATGTTATTAGTGGTAAAGTATTGACCACAAAGCTGGTCTACATATCTCAGAGTTTTTTCTAGGTATCATATCCTATTGGGTCCAAATGTTGTTGTATCCCTCTTACATCATAATTCTTCCCACAAAACAATAAAACTCATTTTTTTTATAGTTAATAAGTTGAGTCCATTTTATCCTACCTATATATTGGTTTTGGAAAAAAGGTCTTTATACCCTTACTATCACTTTCCCAAGTCTGTAATTAAGGTCATAATTTACCAACCATGTATTCAGATCCATTGATATCATCATCATATATCATATGAACTTTCCCTCTATGTGATAACCATATCACATTTGTCTGCATGTATTGAATTCAATTACAAAAACCACCAATAGTAAGATAGACATACATTTCATTGGAGATAATATATATGTCGGTCATAAAATGTCATCATGATAATGAGTTTCAACATAAAATTATATATAATCATCATAAAATGTGGTCTAATAAGCTATAATATAATGCTCATGAAAATAATCATAATATACAGTTTCATGGGTTACACACACACACCATTGAGATCACTATCAATAATGGTAATAAAATATATGCTAATTAATGTACCATATCACGGAAATAAAAATATATGACTAAACAAGATGGTAAGGATCTTCCTAAATTATTCTTGTTGATGATAATATCTAAAACCCATTGTTGAGAAATTCTGTAGCCACACCCGAGAACATATGGGATCAACCTCGCACAACAAGACCTCCAGGAACTGATTCTAACTCAAACATGTAAATTCTCTAGAATGAAATTCAATAATATTCTAAGATAATGTAAAAGGTTTTATACCAACATACCTCTCATTATATCCCAATGATGCAAGATTTGAAATTGATCAAAGAAGGTTATACTGTTGCACAAGCTTCACCTCAATTATAAAAATGATCCAATAATTCTAAATTCAATATTTTTAGAATCCAAATATCAAGAAATGACAATCCATATCAATTATTCCTCTCAATGTAAAAATGGTATATCTTAAATAAACCCCAAAAACCGAGTTTGGTGGATTAAAGACCTCAATTTCATGATCACCAAAAAAATCAATCCAAATGAATAAGGACCTAATTAGAAGTAATATTATAGGGAGTATCTATAAATTTAATCTATTCAAGAGGGATAAAATTAGGAGGATGATTAAATAAATTATTATAGTTAGTTTCAATTAAAAATGACTTTTTTAATGTTAATTTAACATGAAAATGATTTATTATAGAAAAATACACATAATCCCAAAATATTTAGAGGCCTAATTTGATTGGTTAATTAGACTCATATCATAATTAAATATCACATGGATATGATGACATTAATTAAAATTCCATGAAATTATCTTAAATTACATTGATATCTGAATACATCATGGGACAACCTAGGGATGTAGATAACAAATGGGGTTGTTATAAAACCTTATAAGGGAATAATTAATTGAAAAACTTAATGTAACATTATATATATGATTGAGTAGGAATAAAATCATGAAAATGATATGTGAGAATCATAATCATGAATGTAATATCATTATATAATATGAAAACATCATGGCCTCATAAGAATGTGGAAACTATATAAAATATGACCTCGAAAGCATATGTGAAAGATAAACACCGATATATCCTAACATAGTGTAATTAGGATAATCTCCAATGAAGCACACAAGGTAAATCATAATAAAAAAATCATTACCCAATGAATTTGATGAATTTATAATTCAAGTCCCACCCATAACATTTATATTATGTACATTAATTCTGTTCCACAAAGATCGTAAAACATAATAACATATTTCATTATATTAAATCACATGATTAAGTAGTGATAGTTAGAAAAATGGAATTGACAAATAAATGAGGGATTTGTATAACTAGGTGAATGGACTTGAGATGAAATTTGGATTGGTATTAAAAACATAAATGTTAGGAATGGAACCACGTAATAATTTCAATATTATAATAGTTGTACAATGAGGATCAACGAATGATTTAATGAGAGTGAATGAGGGTCTCCTATAACATGTGAATCATAGGGAATTTAAATTGATGTCAAATCATATTGATATAATAACAATTATAAATAAAAAAGATCAATTAAATGAAAGTAATTGAATGAACGGAAAATGAAGAGAATCTCTTACCATAATGTGGTTCCTGTAGAAGAATTGTAGGGGGTCTATAGATTTTGGAAACCTTGGGAGGGATTCAGTGAGGTATGGGGAGCTGATAATAATTATAAATTAGTTTTGAGTGATGAATAATGGGATGAACGGTGGTTATTTATAGCTAATGAATAGGCAATTATTTAATAATCTTAATCATAGGTTTTGGACTCTATGTTACAAAAAAATAAAAACAAGAAACAATCCAATTGGTGTTTACGAGGGTTTCTAGGAAAAATATGTGATTTTAAATATTTAATTAGCGTTGAAGCCTAAATCTGAAAAATATAAGCATTGATGATCTATAAGTCAGTCATGTTCATTAAGACGTGTTTTTTGAAACATTAAAATATAATATATATTATTAAAGATTACTTATAGGTTTCTAAAATTGATTAAATTACCTAAACATTACTTTATTTTGATGTGGGAGTATATATTTTTATCAAGGGTGGATCTTATTTTATTTATTACCTCACTTTTGTGTTATTATGAGGTCATAATACACACACCTTATTTATACCATATTTAGCTTCTACCCAAAATTTTTAAATGTCTTGAAAAATTATGAAGAACTCACCATTGTATAGTTTCAATGTTCATATTTTTACCAAAATATTAATTTCACACGAATGATTTTATAAATATGAGAATTGACACTTAAAAGTAAAAAACATTACTTCAATGGAAATTTATTGTTTTTAAGAAACTAATAACTTTCCAAACCTTATAAAAATTACACTATACTTTATTAAATTATATTGTCATTTAAATTTAATTAAATATTATTTAATAATAAAATTCCATTAAAATAAAATTTATTTTAAGAACTATTGAATTTAGAAAACAAAAATTCTTAATTGAAATATTATATTGACCAAAAATATAATTTCTTTTTATTCATATCAAAAACTAATTGTTATCAAAAATAATTATATAATCATGATTATATATAATGTAATAATGAAAGGGAAAAATGAACTTATATTTTATAAATTTTAAAAACAATATTACAACTTGCGTCAAGATAAATAAACCCCCATTAAACCAGTATACACCTAAAGGGTAAGGTGTGTGATAGTGGCACATTATTGGGATTGGTCGGGGAACATGGTTTGGGAGTTGATTTGAAAGGCATGAAATTATTACAATAGTAGTTTATCTCAAACGTTAGAAAATAAATCTCCACTTAGTCATTGTCAAGAGAAAATTCCAGTGATGTTTTCTCCCATGGAAGCTCAGATAAATGGGTATCATTGGGTATAACCCTACTGGTTGAGACCATAACTTCTTTATTCATTTAAATTAGATATTATTACGTATTTCCCAAAAATAAAATTTGAATTTCTTCATATCAAAAACTAATTTTTATAAGACTTGTTTTATAATCATGTTTATATATTCAATAATAATGAATTAGGTTATATATAATAATTATTTGATTAAACTCAAACAAAAATCCACACAACTAGGTTCTAGATACATAACTTCTTATTAAACCATCTTACACCCTAAAGGATAATTTTTACAATGATTATAATTTCGTGGGGTGGTTCAGTCAGCATGGTTTGGCGATGATCTTGATAAAATTATACTTCTCCCACAAATTTTTTCCATCAAGTTTCATGTTTTATTCTTGGATTAATCTTGGTCAAGGGGAAATCTTGTGATTCCCTATCCATTGGGATATTTGTTAAATGAACTTTTGAGGGAATGATCCCACAAGTCAAGGAAATTTATTCATCATTTTGTGTCAACAAGAAATTATTTTAACAGTTAATATATAATAATCTAATTTTCGCTATTAAAATAAATTATTGTTAACGATTATCTTTCTAAATTATTTTTTAGGACTGATATGTTTTATTTTATTACAATCACAAAAAATATAAATATAGTGCTTGAGTTTATATAACTACATTACTTAATAAGGAATTTATTCATTTTGAATTGAATTTCATTGAGAAAACATTTGTACATTTATAGCTCAAGTGATTAATTTTAAAAAACTATTTTTAAAAACAACCAAATTTATTGATTTCATGAAAATACATAGAGGATATTTAAATGAAATGTATAGAAGTAGATAAAACATTGGAACATATATAAGTAAATATATTTTATAATATTAAAATACATCTGGTGGGATCCCACATTATAAAAAGGGTGATAAAACATACTGTATAAAATATGAAATGGGATATCTAATGATCATAAAGGATGTTGGTCAAATTAGAGTACTCAAGAGGGGGTGGGGGTTAAATTGAGTATCTATAAAAATTTCTACTAAAAAGTACACTTAGAAAATATTCCCCAATAAAAATTTATACCACCTAGTTAATCAAGGTAATACAGTTATAATAGTTTGACTATTCAAATAAATACACAGAAGATTGATTATTTCTCAGTAATATCAATGTGAGTTATTAATACTAGTTTTGAAGCTACTATAATGAGGGAAAATAGTTATAACTTTTATCTAAGACTAACTATCAAAGTAAAATATACTATTTTCTAAAATACACAGTAAAACAAATAAGAACTAAATTAAAAGACATAGCAGATAAAACAAGTGGTTCAGTATCAAGATGAGACCTAATCCACTCAAATTGGTGATCACCTACCACCAAGAAGTTTATATTAACAAACTTTATCCACACCCTAGATCGTGGTAAACAATAGTGCACAAGACTGTCCAGGTCACACGACCACTTCCATTGTTCTTTGTGGGTAAGAACTACCAGGTCACACGAGGACATATTCCACACTTATCTATTGGAGTAAACATATGAAATAAGTGATGAGGGGAAGGATGTCTTGTATCCTTCAGTTTAGTACACAAGACAATGTTTTTTTAACACAGACACACACACACAGCTCGAAAGCTAAAAATAGTGCACAACTGAGTAAAGAATAAGTGAACGGGTTAGAAGTTCACTGAGTGTTATTCTATCCAACTCTGGACTTGTTGGACAAAGAAGATTCTACTATCAAGTCCTCTTATGAAAAAATAGAGTATCAAAATTATGGTTCTCTGGCTTCTAGTTTGAATATGTAGCTCGTGTTCTTCTTAGATGTAGTACTACAAAGATATTTTTGGCTCTGATCTACAGTATTCCAGCCTTTTAAAATTGAGAGTGATTCTTATCTGCTTTAACTGTATCTTGTTTCATGTATCAGTTCATTTTTCAAAATGCTCACTCATACTTTGTGTCTGTTTTGGAGGCCTGACTTATATTCTTTTTTAATTGCATGTGCACATGTTGGAACCAACAGGATGCATGTATTCAGTATCTCGTACCTTGTAATGTCAGGTGACTTGTCTATAAAGAAACAGTAATTATGCCAGTTACTTTAAATGACTCAAATATGACCATTGGAAATTAAATTGAAAACAAAAAAAATAGATTAAAGAATGGTGTCACTGTTTGTCCCTAACTGGAATCACTTGGAAACGGTGTCACCAAGAAACAATGTATTCTTCTTTGCCTTTGAGCAGTGAGACAGTCATGATTCCACAGTTGCATTATGATCAGGAACCAGTAGAACATAGGAGGTGTTTGTGTGATAGTGTGTGGTCCTTTTACAAACTTGTAATGGTGCCTTGGTGATGATAACATGGAATCGGTGTCACCGACTTCATGAAATATGAAACTGGTTATGGTGTCTGGGTCACGGTGTCTAGGTCACATTATTTGGGATACATTGTCAGGGTCACGGGGTCTGGGTAACGGTGTCTGGGTCATTGTGTCTAGTCCTTTACTAAAAAACATGGTGGTAAACTCACAGTTTTTCAGACTTATCAAAATATCTGTAAACAGTCTTAAGTAGTAAAATTCCCAAAATGAATTAAACTTAATTATTCTTAGAAGAAAGAATTGTACAATAAAATTATATATAGTTTACAATAATCAAACATGGTTTACAGGAATTAGGATCTAGTGAGATTTTATTTAAAGAATAGAGAGAATGAGATACAAATAGAAGGCACCAAGGTAGCATTATCAGAAGGAGCCATAAGATACAGAAATTGAGGGAAAAGGATCCATACGAGAAGAAGTAGCAGTTGAAGAAGTAATTGAGCCAACTATCAGAGAAGGAAGACTGAGCCCTTCCAAAATATAAGGTACCAAGGTAGGTTTGGTTGAAGAATGAGGAAACTTTTGGACAAGGATAATAGGCTTGCACTGGCTTAGAGCATGAGATACAGACATTGAGGAAGAGGGAAAGGCAGTGGATGAATAAGGAATGACACCAGGTCACAAAGGTATAACTACCGGAGCCACAATAACAGTGATTTTCACATGAAGATAAGGTTTCATCAACAGAATGAAATCAGTAATGATCTCACCACTATACTGTATTTCATTCTCAAAATCATCTTTGTCCTCCATGAAATTTTCCAATATAGGAGTGAAATCCTTCATCTTTTGGACTTGAGTGTCGAAGTCTTGAGTGACTGGAGGAATTTTCAAATTCTCTATAATATATTTGAAATAATTTTTCATATCATGCTTTGATAAAATCTAATTAAAGTAGAAATCCACGTTCTTAGTAATTTATTCCTGAGCATCATTTGAAATCATTGAATGAATCCTCACTAAATCAAGTGCTTTTTCACTGTTCTTGTCAACCATAGATAAACTCTCCTTGTAAAATCCACTTAACACTTGTTCATGTTCTTCCTTAACAATAGTTCTGAGCAGATCACTATAAATGTGTTGAGATGGTAGTCCCGAGGCATTAGAGGTTGTTACAACTAAAGTGAGGGACTTAAGATGATTGATAACTTTATGTAGAAATCCCTTGTACTCATAAGTATATTTGTAGGGACCAAAAACAAGATCACGCATCTCATTGAATATCAGGATGTTTCTCTCAGTCACCTTTTTAAATATTCATGTCAGGTTCGGTTGAATCAATGAGGCAACATGCTGTGGAATCTGACCACTTACATCCACAACTGAATGAGTAATAGGATCTTTTCATAGTTGCAAAACGTTTTGCATATCATCAACTATATACCTGAGAGACTTAACTTCATCACTTAACTAATTGTTCTCGATTCTGACCTCTTGTATTTCATGAACCATTTTTGGTTGAATTTTCTATAAGATTTTCTCTAACAGAAAAGAAACATCTCTTTCACTATGATTTGTTATAGGAGCAAGTTGTGTGCTTATGATCTTTTCAAATCCAGCTAATCAAGTAACTCTAAAAGATTTCAAATCACATTGACTTATGAAAGAAGAAGATTCTTATGAAGGATGAGAAATAGGAGCTGAGAAGTTTTTAGGATCCTTAGTCGGGACTACATAAAGAGACAAAACTGATTTTAATTGAAACATAGTGTAAAGTTCTATGCCTTTAAGAAAGGTCTCCCAGGAATTATCCACATCAAAGAAGCTAGGTAACTTATACCAGGTATCCACAGTTCATTGATCGACAGGATTAGGAACTTAAATACTTTCAACACTGGGGTTCTCCTCCCCCTAAATAGGTGCATATCTCATAGGACTAATAGATTTTGTTCCTTCATCTATTTCTAAAATTTCATCTCTAATAGCCTCACCCATCGCTTCTCTAGCAATCTGGAAGGCTCGTTCCATTATTCCCTTAGAAGATTAGATAATTTTAGGATTAACTTGTTCCTCTGAATGTTGCTCAACATCAGCCTCTTCCTCTATAATAAGTTCTTCTTCTAGATGCTCCTCAAGAAAAACATTTTCTTTTACACTAACAGTAGATTCGTTTCTAGAAGATAATTCTTCCTATAGATCTACACTTCATTGAGTAACTGGTTTATCCTTCTAAACTATATTTTATGGTACATGTTTACCACTATCTTCTTTATCCAAGACAGTTCCTTCCATGGGTGCAATGACTGCCTCCTCTTATTCATCAGAATAATCGACAACTTCATCTGGTTCCAAACATGGATCAGATATGTTCTTAGGTCTTGAAGGATTCCCAACCAGATTAAAATTTTCATATAACCTTTCATTATTATCCACCCAGGACTTTTTTCATAGATTCTAACTTATTTTCATCATTTTGACTTTAACCTTTGAGAAACAGAACCCATGGTCTTTGATGACTTCTTAATTATATCAAACCTTTCCTTTATCATATTTTATTGCAGATATTAACCTTGAATAAAACAAATAGGTTGACTTTGATGTTGTCTTAATCAAATAACACATGTGATGTATAATATTCTTAAATAGATTAATCGGGAGCCCATTTTTCATAAGATGTATCAAGAATACCTATCGATACTTGAGGGTAGAAAAATATCCTTTTCTTAGACTAATCATATTTTGGATTTATATAAATAGCAACCTCCTTTCACCATCTAACTCAGCATCAATTTATCTTCTCTTATTCTTATTTCTAGTCAAACCTCCTATGGCATATTCTAAGACAAAACATCAATAGGAGGAGGAGGAACTGTTTGAAAGTCTTCAAAAATTCCATCATGGTGTATCCCTAGTTAGGAAGCACATAACCCCAAGGATAATTTGCATCTTTGGCCATTAATCCATCTTCTTACAATAAAACTATCTTAATAATTTAATGAAAATTGTGACAAACTAATAAAACTGAGCAACAAGTTTCGGATAAATTCAACTTATCTCCTTCGTAACCAAGTTCAAACATCCCTACTCTTCTAGTACATTCCAAAATAATGACTTAATTGTCATCAACTACATAGGACATAATTTATTATCTATTACTACTATCCTATCAATGATATTTGGGTTCAATAGTCTTTTGGGTGCTTCTTTCAGTGCTCTTTTTACTTTCTTATGAGATCTTCGCTTCTCTGGAGTCGATGAATATGGGTGCTTCATTCTTGGAATTCAACAAGGGATCGAGATAGAGATAGATTAAGGGATGAAATAGGAAAAACTTCTTGGGAGAAGGGTTTCAGTTTCAAGAGAAGAGAGCTCGAGTGAAGAAAAGAGTGAAAGATATTTCATTTTTATCATTTAGGGATTTTAAGAATCACACATACAATAGTGATGGATAAAAAATCAACACAAAAATATGGGTAATAAAATATAAATAAATGGAATTGTGTCATTACAGTGATACCGAAACATATTTTCATGTTGAGACCAGAACAGATTGTCATGGTCTTATATTTACGGTTTGACTCCAAATGGTGTGACCATATTATGTTAGACAGTAAGTACAAGACAATAAAAATGATACAGTAACTGTGAGACCATAAAAATGAAATAATAACAATAAGATAATAACTCTTAGAACTATGCGAGTGAGATGGTAATCACCAGACAATGACTTGTGAAACCATAAATCATGAAACCATAAACTGTGAAACACTAAGCTTTGAGACAGTAAGTTTTGAAACAGTACACTTTCTACTTGATATTTATCATTTTTAATTCGTGTATGATGTAATATATCTTTTAATAATCTAATGGTTTGGTGAATATATCAGCAAGATGACATTCATTTAAAATGAATTCCAAAGTGATATCACCTTTTTGATAATGGTCTCTTAAAAAGTGTGTCTTAAATCAATATGTTTTGTCCTGTAGTGTGAAACAAGATTTTTTGAGATTTTAATAGCACTTTTATTGTTACAATTTATAATTACATTCCTTAATTGATATCCATAATCTAGTAATGTTTGTTTCATCAACAAAATTTGTGCACAACAACTACCTGTAGCAATGTATTCGACTTCGGTAGTAGATAATGCAACAATGTTTTGTTTCATACAACACCATGAGACTAGAGACTTATCTAAAATGTGAAATGTTCGAGAGGTTCTTTTTTATATAACTTATAACCACCTAAATTATCATCAGAATAGCTAACTAACTCAAATTATTGTCCTATGTGATAGAATAGTCTAAGATCGGGTGTATGTTTGAGGTATTTGAAGATCCTTTTAACAATATTTAAATTATATTCTTTAGTATTTTCATGAAAATGATCACACATAAATACACTAAACACAATATCAAGTCAGATAGAAGGTAAGTAGAGTAAGCTTCCAATCATTCCTCTGTAAGTGTTTTGATCAATAGATTTTCCTTGTTCATGAAAATCCAACTTACAAGTATTACTCATTAGTGTATCACTACTTTTAGTTCTATCCAAGACATGAAATTTTAGAATATTTTTTGCGTGTTTTATTTGATTTAATAGAATACAATATTTATTTTTAAAGATTGTAAATCTAAGAAATAATTTTAGTGCACCCATTAAACTCATTTCAAATTCATTTTTCATCATTCTAAAAAACTCAATACATGAAGAATTTTTTGAAGATCCAAAAATAATATCATCTACATAAATTTGAACTACTAAAACATCATTAAATATTTGTTTTATAAAAAGGGTAGGATCAGATAGGCCTTCTGAAAAACCATTGGAAATAAGAAAAGTACTTAATATATCAAAACAAACTCTTGGAGTTTGTTTTAAACCATACAAAGCTTCTGATAGTTTTAAAACATGATTTGGAGAGTGAGGATTTGTGAAACTTGTGGGTGGTTCAATAAAAACATCGTCATATATATACCAATTTAGGAATTCACTCTTGACATCCATTTGATATAATTTGAAATTAAGATGGGAAGCATATGTAATTCCCGAACCCTAGTAGACTAGATTTAGTGCATAACATTTCATAACATTGGAATGATCCCAAGAGATCATTTCTCGAAATACTGATTAGTTTTGTAGCCTTTGAAGTACTAGATACAAACATAAGTTTTACATTACATCATGAAATTAAAAAACAACATTGTTTCCCCTTTTAACACACTCATATACTTTGGCCTATCCCTGTAGGTTAATCATAATATACTTCTTCACATCCTAAAAAAAATATAAGAAAGGGGTGAGCTCAGATGCTTAGTAAGGATAACAATATAGTGGAAAATATTATAAATAAGCATAAACATTTAAGGAAATGTATAAGAAAAATACACTAGCCTTTTGAAATTAAACTTTAGTATAATATAGAAACGATAAATAAAACAATTACAATTAGTTATTCACGTGGATATTTGTCTAGTTGAATAATCACATGTAATATCAACAGCTAATTTCATAGTGATGCAATGAATAATGTTGGACATCATAACCACATAGTCAAGGCTTCGTTCCATGACTACAAATAAGTTTTGGTCAAGGACTTATTCCAAGACACTAATTTGTCTCTTTAGACCTACCAATACATCGAAGAGATATAATGGGATACACCTGTCACTTACGAAATCCAATGGATTCCTCATATGAAAAGGTTGAATCATAACATTAATATTTGTCTTAAAACTTGCATATGAAATGTTAATACATTAAACATAAACCATGAATGGTATAAAATAACCCATCCATAGTCAAACATATCACAAAACATTCAATACAATATGTAAGATTGTATCATAATAAATCAACATCAATCAAGTGTAAAATCCATCAAATGATTTTGATAAACATGAAATCCAAACTATTTGAGAGAAATATCTCTTTCTATTTTGAAATCATTTAAAAGTCACATTATTTTAAAAGAAACAAATTATTTTGAATATATTCTTATAAGATTTCAAGGGATGACTTGATGGTTTTATAATGGTAGAAAATAGCTGCACCTACTGTATAAGTTAAAAATAAGATTCTTACCTTAATTTTTTGAAAAGGGCATAAAGTACCTTGTTTGGAAAGCGATGGAATGATACCTTTCAAACCACTTTATAAAAATTAAAATGGTCGTATAAATAAATTTAACACATAGTCTAGTAAATAGTAAAAATGTTTTGAAATACATTTTTATGAAACAAAGATGTTGATGATAAAGAGGCCTCATTAGATAATTATGTATAAACAATCTCGGATAATGAAGAGATTGTAGAATATAACATTACCTTGTACTTGTCCTTGGTCGAGGGTATGTTAACCTCATGTATTATTGTTACATAATAGTTATTAAATTATAGAATAACCACATACATAAATATTACATCATATTGATCTTCTAATATTTCTTTGTTGATAATATTTCAATAGTATCATTATTTCGGGTGTAAACTGATTCATTTTCCTTTACCTCTTATTCGGGTGCTTTCTTTTGATTTGATCAAAAGGTATCCTTCGGTTGGATTTATGATCAAAGTAAGGCCTATAAGTTTAAGTGAGGGTAGTTTGGAGGATATTTTAGTAGTGTTTGGACGATCCAAATGGCTTTAGACATGTGATTTTGAGAGAAGGGGAAGTACCCTTTTATAAAAGAGGTGAGGGTCACTTTAGGAAAAGCATGAAATATTAATTTATTATACAATCATATTCGGTTTATAATGGCTCAAAAGGTACTTATTTCAAGGATAAGGAGGTTATGGGGTGAACACCTCTAAACCAAAAGGTTTTTATATGTTTGGGTCACCATATTAACCTCATCGTTTAGATTTAACTCTTAGTAAAATAATTTATCTTTTACCATGTATTCTTGTATTATTATAATAAATGGTTAATAAGAATACAATAAAATGGGAAGAGAACACCAAGTGGTTTATTATTGACATATATGACCTTATATAATTCCTTTGGAAGATCCTTAGATTTTTAAGAATATTATATCAATTAATTATATATTATTTGTTTTAGAAACTCATTTATGTCAATTTTGACACTATTAGTATTTTGTTTTTTTCAAAGTCAATAGAACTTGATTACTACGATAACCATAAATTAAATCAATCCTAACATGTAATATTAACCTATAAAATTATTTAAATTCATTAAAAGTATCAATATACATTTATTTGTATATTTATAATATCAATTATTTTAATCATCCATTAATAAGGTAATTACTACATCATCATTGTGTCATATATAAATTTAATTATATAATGCCTAAAAATTGTAAATAAAATACCATTATGTGTGAAATATTTTTATATTTCTAATGAATGTTTATAGTTTAATTTATCTTATTTATCACCCTATATTAAAAATGTTTTAGTTATGAACATTTTAAGTTAACACTTTTAACTCTTCTTTAAATAAAATAATAATAGATGTCCTAATATAATCCATGTGGATCAAAGGGGATCATATTTAATTCATAAGGTTTATTTTTATCTGAAAAATATTATCCAATAGAATTAGGACATGTTTTTGGGTAATTATAATATCATTTTTACCTTTAATTACCCGATTTAGCTTTTACCGTGGTAAATAAAATTCAAACGTTACTATTCACCAAAATTTATTTTCATCTTATTTATCCACATTTTACTTACTGATGTCAACTGTGCCTCTTGGTTTTTTGAAATTAAATTCACAAAAGTGGTAAAATTACGTTTTATGAAAAAAAATTAACGTGCCTAGAAGGTGGGTTAAAGATGTCAAAAAGTTCAATAAACTTTTATACAGATAATCTTATTATAAAATGACTCCAACGAATTACATTGAACTAATATTGGTATTATATATCAATTTTTACGTAAAATAAATTTAAAAATAATTAATTAATTATTTAAATGAAAAAAATGTTTTAAACAATAACTTAGTGTTTTTTATTATTCATAAAAAAATTGAATGTTTTAAAAAAAATACAAAAACTTCACCCTAAAATAATTTTTATGTTCTGAATCCAAAAATGAAGTCCAATTTGAAAAATAATATTTTTCAAATTTCAAAATTGGGCATTACTATTCATAACGGCTACTTTTATTGGGCATGGTGTGCTAGAACACGAAGTTGCATACAACGCAAGATATTGCATTTTTCATAGAGAAACGTGCCGTGGAAGATTGGGGTGATATATTCTCCCCTCCATCATAAAATTGCATCCTCAAAATTTCAAAAATATTACTGCATAAAAATATTTGGGTGGTTATTCATTATAAGTTCCTCGAGATCCCACATTTCCTCTTCCATGGAGACACCTTCAAAAAAACATAATCTCCTACTTGAAATTCCAAATCCTTCCTTCAATTATCAGCATATCACTTTTGCTTACTTTTAGCTACTTTGATGTGTGTTTGGATAATCTTTGCCTTTTCCATTGTTTCCTCATCCAGTTCTTGGCCAAAGAGTTCTCTTTCACCAACATCATCCCAACAAGTTGGTGTGAGACATCTATTTCCATATAACGCTTCATATGGAGCCATCTGAATACATGAATATAAGTTATTGTTATAGGAAAATTGTACTAGAGGTAAATATTGATCCCACATACCTTGAAAGTTTAGTGAGCAAGATCTCAACATGTCTTCTAAGATTTGAATAGTCCAATATGACTCTCCATTAGTTTGAGGGTAGTAGGCAGTGCTAAAATAAAGTTCAATATCCCGATCCTTCTGAATACTTTTCCAGAATCTTGATGTAAAACATGGATCATGATTAGAAAAAATCTATAGGTGTACTCGATGAAGTCTTACAAATCCATTTATATATAGTCTCTCTAAACGTTAAAGTGGTAAATCTTCTCTTATATCACGAAAATGTGATGACTTGGTAAGACGATCAACAATGACCCATATTTCATAATTCCTTCTAGGAGTCTTTGTTAGCACCATTAAAAATTCCATCGTAATATCATCTCATTTACACTTAGATATGGGAACAGGATGCATGAATCCTCTAGGATGTTGTCTTCCACCCTTCACATATTGAGAAAACATACATATTGACACATAATCAAAAATCTACATCTTCATGGTGTCCCACCAAAAATGTTCCTTCAAATATCTATGCATCCTAGTGCTACTATTGTGTATAGAGAAATTGGAGCTATGAGCATCATCCAACAATTCCCTTATTAGATCAGGTATGTTAGGAACGCAAAATTTATTCCCAAATTTCAAAATTCCATCTTCATATAAGAAGTCACTCAATATCCCATCTTTCATAGCTTTAATTTTCTTTTGAAACTCCTCGTCATCAGTCTGAGAACTTTTTATCCTTTCTAGTAATGATGGTTTGGCATCCATTGGAAAAAGTATTAATGTTTCACCTTCCATGATTATTCCCATATCCATATTTACTAGATCCATGAACATAGGATCCCTTTAAACTCTCATCTTGTTCATAACTCTATGATCCTTTCTGCTCAAAGCACCTGCCACCTTATTTTTCTTTCCTCGGGTGGTAGTGTATAGTGCAATCATGATCCTTGATTAGTTAGTGCCATTTTATTTTCCACATGCTGAGTTCATTCTATTAGACAATATACTTCAAAATCATGTGATCAATATATATCTCACATTTTCACTATAGAGATAGTATCTTTATATCTTCAATAAAAATATTATTGCTGGTAACTCAATACCTTGAGTGGGATATTTTTTTTATGAATTTTTAGCTATCTTGATCCATAGGAAATAACTCTATCATTCTACATAACGACACAACCAAGTCCTTTCTTTTAATCATCACTATAAATAACAAACCCATCATTCCTCAATGGTAGAGAAAAGATAGGAGAATTGACTAATATTTTCTTCAATTGTTCAAAACATTCTTCACGCTCTTTTTTTCCAAAAAAATAACCCCTTTACATGTGAGCTTGGTTAGTGGCTTATCCAAATGTGAAAAATTCTAGAACAAACACTGATAATAACCTACTAAACCAATAAAACTGTGTACCTCAGTTATACTTGTCGATGTTGGCCATTCATGAATTTCCTTGGTCTTTGAAGGATTGAAAAAGTTTCCATCCATAGAGACAATATGGCCAAGAAAATAAATTTCTTAAAGCCAGAATTTACATTTTCTAAACTTCTAATATAATTCATTTCTTTTGAGGGTTTTCAGAATAGTGCTTAAGTGACTTTCATAATCATTGTAGATTTTTTCGTATATCAAGATTTCATCAATAAATACCACTAAAAAGTCATCAAGATATTCCTTGAAAACTCTAATCATTAGATCCATAAAAAACTGAGGCTGCATTAGCCAGTCCAGAAGGCATTACTGTAAACTCATAATGCCCATACCTGGTTCGAAATGATTTTTTTCGGAATGTCTTTATTCTTCCCACACAACTGCTGATATCCATATTGAAGGTTAATCTTTGAAAAATATTGAGCTCCATGAAGTTGATCAAATTAATCATCAATGCGAGGTGGGGTATTATTGTTCTTTATTGTTATAGAATTAATCTCCATGTAATCAATATACAACCTCACAGATCTATCTTTCTTCTTAACAAAAAGAATAGGGGCTCCCCATGGAGAAACACTAGGGTGAATAAATCCTTTATTACTGAATTCTTCTACTTGTTTATTTAGTTACACTAATTCAAAAGTGTCCATTCTATAAGGGGGATTTGATATGGACCTTGAACCATGAATTAAATCAATGGAAAACTCAATTTCGCATTCTGGAGGATGTCCATGAATTAAATCACATCAAGATATTCTTGCACAATAGGTACGTCTTCAATTTGAACATTCCTTTCCTCACCCATAGTAATTTCAATCTCTTCCTCCTCAATAATTGAATTTAGTAGAGCTACCAGGGGTGGATCTATATAAGAATCAAATGGTGATTTTTCTACTTGAAAAATAAGGTATTCCTTACCATCATAAAAAAAATTAACCTCCTTATTCTTACATTAAATTTTTTCATCGTGTCCTGAAATCCGATCCATTATGACGATTATATCAAATTAAATCATGGGTATGACGATGTGATCAGTAGATATAGAACGTTTATATTCCCTAATGGTAAATTATTAACAAAACATTGTTGCAATGATGCTTCACTCGGGAGTTTTGACTAACAACTCCCTTGTTAAATAAAATTGAAAATACCTAATTTGTTTAGCAAACTGGGAAGATATGAAACAATACGATGATCCATAATCAAATAAAGCATTGGATAAATTTGAGGAAACCATTAAATTACCTGCCACCATTTGGTTTGGAGCTTCAACCTCATTAGTAGTTATCACATAATCTTGGCCTTACTCCCTTGGTTTTTTTGAGGTATGTTTCCTTGGATCTTAGGACATTCATTTGCATAATTCCTCATTTCTCTATAATTGTAGCATTCAACATTGACAACCTCTCTCTTTCCCTTGACATCATGGGCTTGGTGGCCTTTTTCACCACACCTGTAGCAGACTCCCATTACAATTAGGCATATACTAGGGTGTTTCGTCCCACAATTACTACAGGATAGAAATTCAACTATTCCCCTTCTCCCTTTATTTCCATTTCTAGAGTGTTCAAAAGATCTCTTCTTCTCTTTCTTTTCTTTAAAGTCATAAGACTTAGAGAATTATTTTAATGTCTTGATAGGACATGAGACAATATCTTCATATGATGAAAAGTCTTGGAATACTAATTCTCGATGGAGAAATGGTTTTAAACCATCAAAAAATCAATAAATCTTACTCCTCGGGATATGTATATAATCTGTCGCATGCCTGGATAACCTTGTAAAGTTAGCCTCATACTTTGCAACATTCTCATCATCCTTTTGACTCAGACTCATAAATGTTCTTTCCTTATCCTCTCGATGGTCATGAGGAATGTATTTTTCTATGAAAATATCTTTAAACTACCTCCATTCAATATTTGATACTTCTCCATCATCCTTTGTGTTTTGAATTAATGACCACCATTGATCTTCATCTCCCATGAGGCGATAAACTGCCATGACAACTTTTTCCATTTTTCTACTCCCCAAAGCATTAAATATTTTATATAATAAACTTATCCATTTCTCAAATACAATTGGATTTGTAGTCTAATTTAATATTTGTGGTTTTTTCCTTATAAAGAGGTCTAACATTTATCCTCTGCATTGTGGATCAGGGTGCTCTATACGGGTAAGGTTATTTTTCATAACCAGAGTGAGTTGTCCCAATATGGTAAAAAGTTGTTCAGCAGTGGTTGCATCACCATCTCCACTATAATTATCTTTTTTAGAAGGTAAATACCTACATGTATTACCTATGTTGATACAGTTTCCATTACTTCCACTAAGCACCTTTTATAAACAATGACATACACTATATTAGTTTATGAATCACAATATATAATTCAAAACTAGTAAAATACCTAACATAAATTGAATAGTTTATGCATATAATCCATAATCATAAATAAATTTTTTTCTTTGAGGAAGTATTTACTCGTAAATCCTTCATAATGGTTTAAAAAGAAAATGTGAATTATCCTAAGCATATCCCCCAGGATTGTCATAACCAAGAGTGCAATAAGGCATGTTGTTGTGTACTACGATACCTCGGGTCAAGATTGAAACTCCTTGTCAAAGTTATCACTCCTAGGTACATCTGTTCCAGAGCCACATCTACCTGCTCGTATCCAGATAGATATTTATTGCTTGAAAAATAAAAAAAATCTCTGTATTACCAGAATTATAGGAAGTTCTTCTATACTAATCCTCAAAGTCTATCTTAGGGTAATGTTCTCTAATATTTGTTTTTCTAAATATAACTTCCAAGGATTGTAATAAACTTCCTTTGATACCAAATATAATGACCTGACCCGAGTTACCCAGATTCGGTGCATAACATTACATAACATTGGTATGATCACAAGAGATCAAGACTCGAAAGACGGATTAGTTTAGTAGACTTAGAATTATTAGATACATAAATAAGTATTAAATTGAATCTTGAAAAAAAAAATTGTGTCCCATTTGAACACACTCATATAATTTTTCCTATAACTATGAGTTAATCATAATATAATTCTTCACATCCTAGTAAAATACATAAGAAAGGGGTGAGTTCAGATGCTTAGTAAGGATGAAAATATAGCATAAACTATCATAATGAATCATAAAAATTTAAGGAAATGTATAAGAATAAAATAGAAGACTTTTTGACTTAAACTTCATTATAATATAGAAAAGATAAATCAAATAATTCCATTTACATATTCACAAGTATATTCTACTAGTCGAATAATCACATGTAAAATCAATAGCAAATTTCAAAATGATATAATGCAGAATAATGGACATCATAACCACATAGTCAAAGCCTCATGCCAAAACTACAAATAAGATTTTTTCAAGGCCTTGTTCTAGGATAGTAGTTTGTCTCAAGAAACCTACCAATGCATCTAGGATCTATAGCGGGCTCCACCCATCACTTACTAAGTCCAATGCATTCCTCATATGAAAAGGATGGAACATAACATAAACATTCATATAAAAATAGCATAATAAATGTTAATAATTTAACCATAAACCATGAATGGTATAAAATAAAACATCCATAGTCAATCATATTAACAAACCTTCAATTCAATATGTAAGATTCTGTCATAATAAATCAACTTCAAACAAGTGTAAAATCCATCAAAGTATGTTGACATAGAAGAAATAAAAACAATTTGAGAGAATTATCTCCTTCTAATTTGAAATCATTTAAAAGTCACATAATTTTAAAAGAAAAAATTTATTTTGAAAATATTATTATAGGGTAGTAAAGGATTCTTCAAAAGGATTTATAACAGAAGAAAATAGCCACACCCACCATATAATTCAAAAAGAACATTCTTACCATAATTTTTCAAAAAGGTCATAAAGTACCTCATTTGGAAAGTGATGGAATGATTCCTTTTAATCCATTTTATCAAAAGTAAAATGAGGGTATAAATAAATTTAACCCATATTCTAGTAAATATAAAAAAATTGAAACAAATTCTTAAGAAACACAGATGTTGATGATAAAGAGGTCTTAGTAGATACTTACATATAAACAACCCCAGATAATGAAGAGTATATAGAATTAACACTTACCTTGTACTTTAATTGGTCGAGGGTAATTTAACCTCATATATAATTTTTTTAACTATTATTTAACTATATAAGAGCTACATACCTATATATGATATCATATAAGATCTTCTAATATTTCATTGTTAATAATATTTCAGTAGTATCATTGTTTCCAAAGTTAACTAATTCATTTTCTTGAATAAGTTTTGTTACGTAAGTCATGTTTGTTATGGATAGGATGTATTTTATTCAAACCCAGAATGATATTATGTTCATAAATATTATTTTTTAATCATAAAATGAAATTTATTCTTGAATGGTTATGATGGAGAATGAATCTCATCGCGTTCGTGGAAAAGGTAATCAGTACGCACGCACGAGCGAAAATATCAACCTATTGATGGAGAAATCATATGTAATTGTATGGTATATCATATATAAAGAATCATGAAAATATTATATTTACTATTTACTTTAATTATATTCATTATTATAGGCATCCAAATAATAAAGTGTTCAATAACAAACTACACCATGATGTGGAGATGGTAAGTCGTATGTACGCACGTATTGTGACTTTTCTATTAATAGGATGAATGGAATAAGGAATATAGTTGTACCATATTTATAATAAAATCATATTATGTATAAGGTATTGGAATTGTTATTTTGGTATGGAATCACCAAAGAAAGGGGAGGTGGAAGAAGAAAAGAACTTTGAAAAAGGTGGTGAAATTATTACCACTTCTTCGGGTGCTTCATTTTTATTTGATCAAAGGTTGGATTTATGATCAAATTAAGGCCTCTAGGTTTATGTGAGGGTAATTGGGATGATATTTGAGTAGTTTTTGGCAGATCCAAATGGATTTGGAGGTTTGATTTTGAGAGAAGGTGAAGTATCCTTTTATAAAAGAGCACTAGTGGAAATTCCACCTATAACAATGTTTTTTCCCAATGGTTTGTTAAAACCATTGGGAAAATGACCCGATGCCAATGGTTCATATGTACCATTCTAATATAGGTCATATGGACCGGTTTTCCCCAATAGTTCAAACGAACTATTGGGATAAATCTATCTAAAATCACTTCGCCATCGGGATAATTCTCCTATCCCTAAGCCTCACTTCTCCAAACCCTCAGCGCCACTCACACACTCCTCCCTTCCTCACTGCCAATCCCATACCTAACACCCCTTGCCACCACTCCCATCCCAACCACCCCTCACCGCTCACCGCTCGCCGATCGCTGCTCGCCACTCGCCGCTCCCTGCTCATCAGCACTCATGCATCCCACTTCAAGCCACAGTTATCCAAACCCTACAGGGCCGCTCCGTTCCTCCCGTCATTACTGCCACTCTCATCACCCTTGGGTTTCCATCCTCCCATCCAAACTCTCGCTCTCCGCTCCCCACTCATGGTCGCTCGTGAATCCCCCTTCTGTTGTGTAAGCATCAATTCAAACTCTTTGTAATCTTGAGTTCGGGTTAATTATGAGTTATTATTAGTATTTATATGATTCATTCAGGCTATATACCATTCATTTATAATGATTTATATGTTTTATTTTAGCTCTGTTGATGATTCATGCCTTTAAAAAATTATCCAAAGGAGGGTGATTCAACAATACATCATTGAGCTCACCTGTACATTGAATCAATGTTTTTTGATTCCAAATTTTCATACTTGAAACCCAATAACTGCAGGAAATGTGTATTATAATCAGTATCCCAATTTTTTTGTGGGGTGATCTTCCTTATTTAGATTCTTTACTTGTTTCCTTTCTGTCGATAAAATGTGCTTGACTTTATAATGTTTTATGAGATCATTTATTTTCTTCGATGTGATGCATTTTAATGGATTTTCCCTTTTTTGAGATGCATCTCACATGAGAGTGTTTTTTTGGTTATTTAATAATGTTTCATGGTTATGAACCATGTTCATTTGATGTGAAGTAATGTTATTTATATAATGAGATCCTTGGGAGTCATATCATAGGGTGGATGTTCAGGCCCCATTCTCTCCTTTTCAATTTTTTTTAAATTCTAAATGACATTAATTGTCTGAGAGATATCGGTTATAGAGTCCCAAATTTATAAAACCCTTTGTTTTTTATGATGTTTTGAGGTTTCAAGAGGGTGATTAGAGCCTTTTAAAAATTCAAATTATAATTTTATTCATGGTTTTACTTATTTGATCATGCATTTGATTTCTCATCCCTGTGGTAACTTGTCTAATTATGCAGTTACTAGTTTGTTTTTTCTACCCCTTATTTGACTATGAAATCTCTATTTTTTTATTATGGTCAATTGGTGAGGTTTCTCACTTGTTTGTGTGAGGAAACATTGGAATCTAGAGTATCCATCAGGTTTTCAATGAGATGGATTTGTTTTTCTAAAAAATTATGTGAGAACATTTCCAGAGTATGTTGGAGTCATGAAATAACCCCAAATTTCTCCATAAGATAGCATCAATATCCCCAAGTGTCCCCATAAATTGTATCCTCCTCACATGGGTTGGCTACTCACCCAATCATATCAAACATATCATATTCTATCCTCTCAGTCACATAGTATAGACTCATCTCTCTAGGATTATCCCATAATCTTCATCCCACACAATTAGTCTTCTCTTGTCATGTCGACCATTCCTTAATTATATTCTATAGAATCCAGTCAAGAACCTCATTAAAATCATATATTATAACCCAGCCACTCTAACACACCAAACCTCTTGGCATTATAATTCCAATATGTCCGACAATACCCAATACTGACACTGTCATCTTATCCTTGATCTCCTTAGTTGAACTTTTGAATCATTAAATGGAGTAAAACCTTTCATAAAACATTTTATAGAATCTAAGGGACCATCCCACTCTAAGAACCCACCAAGATTCAAATCCATCCTCATAAGTATTTCCTCACCAAACACTAGACGTACAATTGCTACATCTATCACCATAAGGCCTAATCCTCTTAGGAATATTTTACTTGATCTAAACCCTCATCCAGTCTATACACATATCATCCAAATTATAAGACATATGTTAGACCACTCATATCCCAATCGATATCTTATCCACTTGGAGACCTACTGATAGGGTGATTTAATTTCCATAAAATCACTAATGAATTTTATATAAACCTAGGTGGCTTGTGAACACCATATCTATAGGTCTACTATGTTAATCTTTTTACATTCATTTACCGTAATTAGACTCCATAACTCCCATGGAACATAATTATAATCAATACCTTGGAGATATATGATCAAATAATAAAGTTAGTGTTTAAGGTTCTATCGAGGCTCTTAATACATTCTTTATATACATAAGAATTATTATTTAGAGAAACAATTAATTTAAGTAATGGTTGATCACCCATGGAGGTGATTATAATTCATATTCTAACTGCTAAATGATGTATTTACTCCATCTAAATGAGGAATTAAATAACTCCCCTTCCATGTTCATATAAAACCTATATTTTCCAAAGACATCATACTAACCACAAATATATAGGTGAGAAAAATCATAAGACTGGTCCATGATCACATCCTTAGTCATGGATTCATTACAAATCTTCATGCCTTATGCCTTATATTAATCATATGATTTGACATATACTTACCAGATAAGTTAATTTTGATTTATATTCAATCACAAACAATTTTTCCTACTCAATATCTAAGAGAAATCAAGATATATCTTGTTTAAGTTCATCTAGAATGTTTTGGTCATCAGAGACTATTTGGAATCGCTTCTAATAATGTTTTCATCCTTCCATTCCACAAGTGTAAACAGAAAAAACCAAGTGTAAACATAAAAAACAAGAATAATAAGACCTCATCCCTTGTATCGAACAAAACCAAACTAAGTTGAAACTCGGGCCAATATGATTATATACCATTAATAGGAAGAGTATTTGTTAATTAATAAGAATGTACTATTTCATATTATCATTTTGAAACATTTATTTGTTTCCCATTTTCTTGAAGGAACATGATTTGACCCATGGGGTGCTGTGGTACATATATGTTGGATGGTGACAGGTATAGTCATAGGAGACAGGTTTGTTTTAGTTTAGTTATTATTTTATTTTCTTTATCGCATTGGTCACTTAGATCTTTGATGACTTTCTATGGAAAGAGGGTAGTTATATTCTATGAAGGGTGCCAGAAAGATTTTAGATTGATTCAGTCCACCGGATTTGATCCGATGTAAGATTCTATGGTTACTACTTTTCTTTCACCGCATGTATTTGGGAATTTAGTGTTTTTGACTCCATATTATGTTTTCGATAGGGAGTTGGATCATTTTGTGTTGGTTTGAGTGGATTTGGTTCTCTGATGTCTATCAAGGTAAGGCTGTAATGCCATTGGTTGGTTTTTCATTGGTTATGTAGCGTCCTTCATTTGTTTTAATGTTCTTAATATCCTTTGTGTAGCGCGTTGATCCATATTCATTGGTTTAGAGTCTCCAAGTCAAGGAAAGTTCACCTGCATGTGCATAGGTAAGTAAGTATATGTATGTGGGTTCCCCCGTTACATGTATAGTCACCCATGGCAGTGATTATGCACGTGTGGGGCTAGGTGTTCCCATGTATATATATATATATATATATATATATATATGCATACGCAGGTGAGTGGAGACTGATATATGCATATAAGCATATGTGCAAGGATCCACTTGCACATGCTCATGGCCATGTGGGTGTGTGAATAGGGGCTACGAGTCCTTGCATGTGTGTGAATGTGTGTATACCTAGTGGAGGAGCAGCATATTTTAGTTAGAAAGCTCCAATAGCCGAAGTGGATGGCTTGGTTCCACCTTTTAGTAGAGTCCCTCTTGTAGCATCTTTAATTTAAGAATGCTTTAAATTGAATTAGCTTCTTTCTTAATTCTGCTTAATTATATTGAATTCCATATCTTGAATAATTTTTCTTTAATATAATTGTTTCATTTGATAAATAAAGTCATGTTTTTATAATAAAACCCCTCCAATGGAGGTGCGCTGTCAGCAGAAACTCACAGTGATAGTTTAGGGTGTATGATTCTTTTCCATCGTTTCGTTTCCCTTTAGACGTTACGTCATTGTACCGCTCACAAAAACCTTTTGACGATCCCTTGTTATAACATATTAAATATTTTATTTGTTCTATCATGTCTGTTGTGACCTTATCTAATGGATAAACCCGTGTCAGGTGTTTTCCTGGCCTCTTCGCCACCCCTTGGGGTGTTTACCCGAGCCTATATATCTAAAAACACTGATGGTGTCATTTTTTAACACCTGTCAGGCTTATGGTTCTCCCCACCAAAAGCTTCATCTTAAACCTGTTTGGGGTGCTTGCCTACCCTCGATGCACATATAATTTTTTACATATATGAAATCTCCCATAACATTTGTGTTGCATCCTGAGATGTTAAAACATACTCAAATTCTATCACTCTCAAGGTGACTGATGTTTTTTTATTACTCTTCCAAGAAATTCATATACCATTCATAAGTAATACACCTGCATAATTTTACTCTCAATCAGTTGTTTCAATTACCTAGTACCACTTTTAAAAACAACGAATATAAAATATATATCATTCTCATTCCACAATCCTGAATCAAGAGTCTGTTTTTTAACATAATATCGGTTTCTATAATGTGAAGGACAACTACATAGGATTTATTTGAATCTTGTCTAGAAAATGCTGCCCCATGGATGTCGTTGGACTGGGCCAACATTCTGCGGTCATGCCGCTTTCAAGCCGCGGTCACGTCGCGGTCACGCCACGTTAATGCTGTGATTTAGCCTTGCTCTAGGATGACACCCCGCGAAGATTTGCAGTCCTGTCAGAATTTGATGTATGATACCTAGATAGATTTTTAGATACATTACCCATCTATAGTTAATGGGGAGGGAGGCGATGGCCAGAATGTCTCCTTTCTTCCTCCAGCACCCTTTGCTCTTGGCCAGAAGATGTTGCCCCGCAGATGTCGCTGGACCGGGCCAACATGCCACGGTCACGCCGTGGTGACACTGAGGTCAGGCCGCGGTCATTCCACTGTCATTCCATGGTCACGTCGAGTTCACGCTATGGTGAGGCCGCGGTCACGACGCGGTCACGCCGTGGTCAAGTCGCGGTCACTCTGTGGTCACGCCGCGGTCACGCCGCGGTCACACCGCCATCAAATCGCGGTCACGCTGTGGTCATGCCGTGATTTGTACCTGCTCTAAGATGACACCCCCATGTTGGTTCACCTCAATTTGAGGCATGATGTAGCTGAAACCACTCAAAGTGCCTCTCTTTTGTTTCAAAAGTATATCATTTTAAGTGAATACAACAACTGACATATAGAAAACCGACCGAAGGCATTAGGATTCGGTTGAAACATTAAGAAAACGATCCATGGGTCATATGTGATGTGTACGAGTCAACCTCTCCTCAATCCAATGGCCGGTTTGTCTGGAACCACTCAAACTGTCTCACTTTTATTTGAAATGGACAGGATTTTAAGTGAAAACAACAACTGGCATACGGAAAACTGACCAAACGCATTGAGATTGTGTTGATACTTTAGCAAAAAGATCCATGTGTAATTTGTGACATGTACGAGTCAAACCTACCTCAATCTATGGCACGGTGTGGCTGGTATCACTCCAAGTGTATGTCTTTTGTTTAAAATGAACTTCATTTTAAGTCAAAACAACAACTAACATATGGAAAACCGACCAAACGCATTCAGATTCGGTTGAGACATTAGGAAAATGATACATGGGTCATATTTGACGTGTACGAGTCAACCTCGCTTCAATACGAAGCGTGGTGTGGCTGAAACCACTCAATGTGTCACTTTTTGGTTTAAAATGACCATCATTTTAAGTGAAAACAGCAACCGCCATATGCAAAACTGACCAAACGCATTCATATTCTATTGAAAATTTATGAAAACAATCCATTGGTCATATTTGACATGTACGAGTCAACCTCACCTCAATACGAAGCACGGTGTGGCTGAAACCACTCAAAGTGTGTCTCTTTTGTTTAAAAAGGACATCATTTTAAGTGAAAACAACAACTGGCATATGTAAAACTGACCAAACGCATTCAGATTCTGTTGAATCTTTAGGAAAATGATCCATTGGTCTACTACCACAAAACAGGTCAAGGGAAGAACTACCCTTTACCAGCGCTAAGCAGAAAGCACTGATAAAGGGGTATGCCTTTATCAGCACTATCTAAAAGAGTTGATAAAGGTATCTCTTTATCAGTTCTAAAAAAGTGCTGATAAATGAATGTTTTATCAGTGCTTTTATTTTAGCACTGATAAAACATTCCTTTATCAGTGCTTTTAACGAGCGCTGATAAACGTTCCGCATGTTTTTATTTAATAACCCTAACAGGCCATCCTCACTCGCATGTGGTCAAGCATTCACGGAAACTGAACTAGGCCCCTCACCTCCGCGACCTCATCCTCCTCCTCCTCGTCCTTCATCCTCCTCGTCATCCTCCTCCTCCTCCACCGCCGCCACCTCCGCCCTCGCCATCGCTGCCACGACCGCTGTTGCCTCTACCGCCTCCACCCTCGCTGTTGCAACCGCCACCGCCTCTGCCACTACCGTCGCCACCACCTCTTCTGCTGCCATCACCTCCGCCTCTGCCGCCGCCTTCGCCTCCGCCTCCGGCACTGCCTCCGCCACCGCTACTACCATTATTGATACTCATTTTCTGGTAATTTTTTTTCTACCGCTTGAATTGAACATGTGAAATCATGATTTAAGGTGTTATTACAAGAGTCAATGGATGATATAGTTGATATTGGTTTTGGATTCCGGGTTCCTTAAATATTATAGAATTATGGAGGAGCACTAGAGACATGTGTGGTTGTTTTAGCCATTAAACATTCAGGTATAGAAAGAGATGGTGCAGTTGATCTGGAAGAATTTAATCATTACACAGAGTCATAATAAATTCAATATGAACCATTGGAATCAACTTTTTTGTGTTTTATGTTAGTGACTAGGTCTTTATCGTAGTTTCACATCACTTGGGACATCAGCGGCTAGGTTATCAATATCTGTTTTCACTGAGTAATGGGATAAACATAATGATTTTTTGTCACTAGGGAGTATTTCTTATTGGTTTCAATTACCATCTTGTTTGATAACTATCCATGATGTGTTTAATATTTTCCATTTGAGTAGGTATATACCATATCATTTACATGTGATTAGACGGGGGATGTTGATCTTGATTCCGATAATACTTTTGTTCCCCAGCCAATTCAGATTATGAATCTGGAGTATAAGGTACTACATGATTAAACGACCCCGAGTCTAGTTAATAAGGTAGTTCAGACAATATATCCATGATACATGGAGGAAGGACTTGTTGATGAGGTAGTAGTGTCCTTCTTCATTTGAGGATACATGATCTTGAGGGATTTCTGGGGGAAAATCATTTATGGTCGGAAGATTATAAAGTCTCATTACATTTTATGTGTGGTATGTTTTAACATTTTTTTGGATTTTTTTTGGTTGAGGAATGCTGATAAAGGATTTGGAGGACACATGTATTGGTAAATTTAGTGATCTTTATGGAATTTTTAGAAACAAAACAGCAATTTTTACTATATTCTGAGAAATTACATGATGTGTAAATAGAGTACATGACATGTAATGACCTCCAAAAAATGACACATTAATTGGATGCACAATGTGACGATTTTACAAACTTTGCAATGGTTACATATCATTTAAATAAAAAATATAATGTTTTAAAAAAAAGTTACTCGTTTTTTAGTCAAGATTATTACACGATGTGTAAATGTATTACATGTAGTGTCAATGCCACAAAAAAGGTTTTTTGGGATCCATAGAGTTCTTGAGGCTTCATATTTTTTACAAAATTATCCCCTTTGATAGATCTTTATCCTAATGATATTTTGGATCACTCTCTCCCATCTAGTTCACATTGTTCTATGCTTGATCACTATTATGGTTGGATTTATTTTCTCAAGGTATGTGATCTTTCTGATTCCTATTTGGATTTGTTTTCACCCACGTTTTAGATAAAAATTAGTGATCAGATAGTGATTTCTATCAATAAATTTAAATTTATTTGCATTCATTGTCTTTTGGGGTTTGTGGGATGTGGTAAATGGTGTACTCAGTTTTAGATTATTTTATTCTCATGGGTTTCCCCTATTTTATGTTTTATTTTCAGTTGGAAATCTCTTATGTTGTGTGCCTCTCCCCTGCCACGAACGCACCTCTGTCGTGTGCTTAACGACACCTTCGCGGTGAGTTTTCTCCTGTTACTCATTGGTTTCCTCTTGTTTGCATGTTATTAATATTTCATATTGATGGTTATAATGTGAAATGTATGGGCTAAACACCCCGCTAAAAATCATGATTATTGGTGGTCCTTGTTTGCGCACTAAATTAATTGAATGTTGGTTGGTTCTTGTTGAACATTGGAATATATAAATTGGTAATTTACGTATACTTTACTTATGAATGAACACCCCAGGATGATAAAACTTTTGTGATAACCCTTGAATTAACAAACAAAATCGAATAAGGGATGCCTTGTAAAATCTAAAATTTTGTTTTTTTTGGTTTGTATGGTGTTGAGATTGTGATCACGATTGTGTTTTTGTATGGTGTTGCGGTTGTTGGCATGATTGATATGCCATTTTTTTCCATGTTGTAGTTCTTCCACCATTAAATATCAATCCAAAATTTACCCATTTGAATGGAACCACCACTTTTTTACTAGTGAAATTCCACTTAATCCTAGAAAACCACTTCTAGAGGACTCTGTGAGACACTTTAAAATACATGGAACATGCTTCACCAAACATGGATTTCATATAGATTTTAATGCCACACAACATTTATCTCCAAAATTTACACCACATGACTAATCATCGGACTCAAACATGGAATAAGATTCATTTTAAATATTACATGTCATGTGAACCTAGGTCACACACAATGTATCTCCAATACATATACTTTAGCATGAAACCATGAACATGCCATGAAATAATGGTAGAACCATATGACATGTTTTTTACTTCACTCACACCATGTATAGATACCATAGAGACTTGATGTGTATAGACTATACACTCCTAGTGGTCATGTAAGTACTACACACCATGTATTCCACAAAAATGTGATGCATAGCTAGTGAGGTGACTCAATATATATCTAAAGTACATGCCTTTGGCTCTAGTTGTTCTAAATGTCATGTATTTTCAGAGGAATAATTCAATATTTGTAAGACTAACTTGGAATAAATTTGATATATGTCAGATTAAATCAGGTATCTTATACATACATGATGTTCAACCCACTGGACACACCATGTATATGGATTTCACATGTGTTTAAAGGCATTTGTACCAAGATTTGTTTTTATAAAACCCAAACAATGCTACCTGATTAATTAAAACATAATATTAGTCAAGTTCGAGATCGAACTCATAAATATGATGAATATGAATAAAGAATGGATGAATGTCAATCGGTTGACAAAAGAGTACGAATATGGCGTGAAAGAGTTTATCAAGTTTGCAGAAGATCATGCATGTGACCCTTCTCAAATCCTTTTTCCATGTTTACATTGTTGTTATTCAAGACAAATTAGTCTAGAGGAGTTGGAAGAACACCTGATCTGTCACGGAATAGATCAAAGCTATACATGTTGGAATAAACAAGGGGAAAAACGAATTTAGGTAGTGACTCAAAGAACACGACATTTTAAAGATCATCTGATATGATTAGAAGCATGAACAGTGAAGATGATCGTATGGAGGGCGTGATTACAGATGTGAATGATGATGAAGATCATATTGAAGAAATGACAAGGAAAGTTGAAGATGAACTTCGTGATTACCCAAAATTGTTTGAGAAGTTAAAGAGTTGTGCAAAAACACCATTGTGTGCTGGTTGCACTAAATATACAACATTTTCAGCAATATTGAAGCTGTATAATTTGAAAGCATGCAATGGGTGGAGTGACACCAGTTTTACGGAACTACTTTCTCTCTTGAATGACATGCTCCCTGAAGATAATGTACTCCCAAGCCGAACATATGATGCCCAATGAATGCTATGATCGATGGGGTTGATCTCTGAAAGAATACATGCTTGCCCGAATGACTGTATATTTTTTCACAAGGACCACAAATCACTTAAAGAATGACCAAAGTGTGGTGCTTCCCAATACAAGAAATATGATTCTAGTCCTAAAAATGATGTATGGTACTTTCCAATCATTCCTAGGTTAAGACGCCTATATGGAAGTGAGGAGACTACAGGAAAATTGACATGGAATGCAGATAAAATAATTAAATATGGGAAACTATGTCACTCAGTAGAATCTCCTCAGTGGAAGAAAATTGATCATGACTATCCTGAATTTGGGAACAAACCGAGAAACCTTCGTCTGGAGTTATTTACAGATGGGGTGAATCCTTTTGGTTTTCAAAGCAGCAATCACAGTACATGGCCGGCTATGTTGGTAAACTATAACTTACCACCGTGGTGTTGTATGAAACAAAAATACATCTTGTTATTTATGCTTCTATCCGGACCAAAACAACCAGGTAATTATATTTATGTTTAGTTTGCCCCATTGATTGAGGATTTGAAAATATTGTGGGATTTAGGTGTTACGTTTTATGATGCTTACAAAAATGAACATTTCACTTTGAAATCCATGTTGTACGGGATGATAAATGTCTTTCCTACTTATGGAAATTTTTTAGGATATAGCATTAAAGGAACTAAAGGGTGTCCTATTTATGAACAAGGTACCCAGTCAATTAGGTTGAAACATTCACCAAAAACCATGTTTCTAGGACATCACATATTTCTACCCCGACAAAATAAGTACTGATCTTGGACGACATCACTCGACGGAAGTTCAGAATAACACACATCACCGTCTCCACTAACAGGTGATCAATTGTTTGAGAAAGTCAAATATTTAGACACTACTTTTGGTAAACCATTTTCAAAAAACCTTATGAAAACTGGTCAGAAAAAGAGATCAGTTTTTTTTGAATTACTATATTAGAATTGCCTATATATCAGAAATTTTCTTGATGTAATTCATGTTGAAAAAAATGTATGTGATAGTGTCATCGACATGTTTCTAAATGCACCCGGCAAAACAAAGGATGGAATTAAGGCTAGATTGGACATGGTTGAGATGGAAATATGAGAAGATTTGGCACTAGTGAAGGGTGAAAAACGAACATTTCTTCCTCCTGCAGCTTACACTCTTTCCAGGTAGGAGAGATATCAGTTTTGAAACTTCTTGAATGACGTAAAGGTTATATAGGGGTATTCATCAAATATCGAGAACATTATGTCAATGGGAGATTTAAAATTAAGGGGTCTGAAATCACAGGACTGCCATGTTTTGATGCAAGATCTAAATCCTATAGCTTTACATTGCATTTTTTCCAATAATGTCCGCTATACATTAATGAAGCTCTATTTCTTCTTCAAAGCTATATGCATCAAAGTTATAGACCCGGTGAAATTTCCAACTATAGAAAGAGAAATTGCCGTCATATTATGAGAATTGGAAATGTTCTTCCCGCCGACATTTTTCGATATGATGGTTAATTTGATGGTTCATTTGGTAAGAGAGATTTGACTATGTGGTCCTATACATTATAGATGAATGTACCCCATTGAATGGTATATGAATATTTGAAAGGGTATGTCAAAAACCGAAGTCGACCAGAGGGTTGTATTACGGAGAAATATATTGTTGAGGAAGTTATTGAATTTTATACCGAATACCTGTCTGGTGTGGAAATCATTGGCCAACTGAAATATTTCCACACTGAGCAGCTTGAGGGTAAAGGAATTTCTGGAAGAGAGGTTGTCACAATCAATATTACAGATCGAAAGCAGGCCCACCTTTATGTTTTGCATAAAAGTTTCGACGTTGAACCATATGTTCAAACCCACAAATAAATTCTTAGGCGTCTGAATCCTTCTGGGGATGAAAAATGGATATAAGATACACATAATAGATAGTTTATAGGATGGATTCGAGACCATATTTTTAAGAAGTTAGATAAAAATCTAGACTCAATTTCAGAATGACTTCAATGGCTATCCAGAGGAGCAAGTGTGTACGTATTATCTTATAATGCTTATGCAGTTAATGGTTATTCATTCTATACTAATGAACTTGATGAAGACAGTACCATGCATAATAGTGGGGTTACACTTGTGGCTAAGGCGATGCATGTTTTTGGTGCTAAGGACAAAAATCCTATTTATGTGAATATGTCATACTTTTTCATCATCAGACGAATATTGGAGTTGGATTATACGAAATTCAAATTGATGATTTTTCAATGCAAGTGGGTTGATAACAGGAGTTCTATTAAAATAGATGAATTAGGATTCGTGAAAATTGATTTTAGTAAGGAAGGGGAGAAAGACTAACCATTTATAATGGCATCACAGGCAATACAAGTATTTTATGTTCCAGACCCCACAAACCGAAATTAGTCAATTGTTCTATTATCGAAAAAAAACTAAAGGGTCAGATGAAAGGTCAATGGAGGTTGACCCTTTTATAGGGACTTCACAATAATTTCGCATTGGTCCCAATATAAATGGTGTTTTGTTTCTTAGAGGATACCACAATGATGGGATTTACATAGTCGATAGAGGAGTCAAATCTCTTCAGCCTTTAAAGAAAAAAAAGAGAGTACAATGATCAGGTTATTTGTTTATTGTAACATGCATTGTGTTACGTTATGTTAATATCTGTTCGATGCTATTTTTATGTAATCTAAATTATATATTAAATCGCTTTTGTAGATAATGACTTTTACACCTGCTGATGCGCCAAATCCCGAGGCACAAAAGGTCTCTCAACAAGAAACTGATGGTCCCACTACAGAGCAACAACAGGTTTGTCAACCAGATGCTGGTGGTCCCAATGCAGAGCAACAACAGGTTTCTCAACATGTAGTTACTGGTCCCAGTGCTGAGATTCAACAGGTTTCTCAACCTATTTTTGCAGGTCTCATTGCCGATGCTAGAGCTCTGGGGGGAATATATTGATGCTACTTCTAAAGAAATGGTAGTAAATGGAACCCTGAAAGCGCAAAAAAAACAAGAGCATCGTAGTTTGACAGTGTTAGCCAAAATCCTTAAGGAAAATGAAAAAGGAATCAAATTTGAGGTGGGATGGAATAAGTGAGGCCAACATGTTAACCCCAACATAGCCATCTTTAGTAGCTACATTGGAATCTTCACTCAGCAACGTGTGCCGATTGATGTATAGTCGTGGCACCATGTTGTCAATGGGCTGAAGGCACTAATGTGGGAAGAGATTACGGTAACTTTATGATATCATTTTTTTAATTTATTAAAATAAATTAAAATACCAAAACATTGACTTACTCTTCATCATCCATTGCATGGTGCATTTATAGAGTATTCCTCTCACAAGGAATATGTATTAAGAGTTGCCGGAAGGATTCATAGAGTTTTCCACACAATTTTAATGAAATATCATCTTAAAGATGTAGAAGGGAAAATAAAGCCACACCCATCTCCTCTTTACACACACTTGATATCCCACGGAGTGTGGGATGTGTTTAACAACAGTCATGGGGAGAAGACTTTTTAGGTACATTGTGTGGGGTAATACGTTGTTTGACATTTTCTTCTATTCATCACTCTGATTGATAGTTTTTTATTTATGAAACACCTAATGAGTGCTGAAAATAAAAAATATGCAATAGAACCAGCATACCCTTACCGTAAATCAAGGATGGGGTACACTGAACATGAGAAAAAATTGTTACGTCTTTTAAATCTACCCTACAACTAGTACACAACAGAAAACAACACCATAACCATGTTTCTCTATTTCTATGCAGATTGATGAATCGAAACCGAAATCCATATCCATCCCATGCCATGTGAAATGGAAGGAGGCTCGTGTAAATAAAGAGGGGATACTGATAGATGAAAACACACAAAAAGTGTGGGAAACATGTGTAAGTATGACATAATATAAATTTGATTTGCATTAAATCGCTATTACATTACAATAACTACTTATTTTTCTATATTTTCTATCTGACATAGTCACAAGAATCATCAACAACTACACCAGATACAGACATTCGTTCAGCAGCCTTGAAGCAGCCAAAACAGTGTGGCTGTGTCAGAGGTGCGGGTTTTGGGGTGACACCCCGAACATATTTTTAAAAACAAAAACAAGCGAAGGATCAAAATGAAAAATGGAAAAGCTGCAAGAACAATTATCTATTTTTCAAGAAGAATATAATACCAGAGAGATATGATAGCAAAATTGATGGTGGAGAGGCAAAGAGAAGAAACAGCTCAATAATAACCTATGCGTGATGATCCCTCCCCACCCCCACTAGCTTTGAGTTGAGCCATTCCCCTAAAAAACATGACTTAGATGAGGTAATCAATGTTTTAATAATTGTTCTTGTAAAATGTGATTTACATAGACACTGATACCTTTAATGTACTAATATTCCACAGGGTGAAAATGACTATGATTTATATTTATCAACTCCCACCTACCGCCTTATAGCGAGGGCTACGATGTTCAATATGCAAAACGACATGATACACAACAGACAGCTTCCAAAAGATCATCTTAGAGTGTCAATTAACATAGATAATGAGCCGTGTGCCGAGATACCTATTCCAAATGATGATGAAGACATTCATATGGTTGAACAAGCTGTTGGAACATTCATCACATGGCTGACAGTTCTTGTAAAAAAACATGTCGACAAAAAGGTATCCATTTCCAATTTATTTTTCAAGCTGGACCGTTAACATTTAATGAAAAATGGTCTGAACCGATGAATTTTATTAAAGAATGACAAAGACTGTGGGGTGAAATGAAATTTCAGCTCAAAACTATCTCAAGGATCAACCAACCGATTGAAACGGTCTACTGAGAGCACCTTCACCCCGCCCATTCTATATCCACAGTTAATATCATTGCAGGCACATGTGGTTACAATGTTTAAAGACGGAAATACTCACAAAGTTGATTTCTAAAAAGACATCTATGGATAGGAAACATCAAATTTCATTAGCACTGAAAATGTAAATGAACTCCTCAAGTATGAATGGCTAGGCGCCTCAGTTGTAAATGTATACATGAGGTATGTTTTCATGATTTGATTTTACAAAAGCTGATATAATCTGATAATTATGACTAAATACATTTTATATTAGTTGCAGACGTATATATGAAAAACCATTGAAGGGATTTACCCATGAACAAAATGTTTTCACTCGTTAGTCCTCACACAACCTCTTCAAAAGATGAAATATATTCTGAAAAAGAGGCTGCAATAATGTCATCCCTGATCAAATCGTTTGAAAAAAATATGATGGATGACATAATCTTTTTAATTCCAACGATGCAGGGGTAAAACTCTACAATTTAATCATATCAACTATATTTTCATTTGATTCATTAATTATTACTTTTTGTAGTTTTAGGGAGCATTGGATGCTGATTGCAGTCAATTTTGATACTACAAAGATTTATTTTTTGGATGCAATGCATGGATATCCAACAAACTGACCACGCATGATGGAGTTTGTTAATTTTTAATACACTAGATCCAAAATTTTAAAACTAAACATCTAGTTATATAATTTATGTTATCTTTTAATGACGATTGTGTTATGATAGGGAGGTGCATCAATATCGTCTAATGCATGGAATGAATCAAGGGCATAAGGATGAGAAAGCCTACAAGATCTACAAGTGGAAAAGTATCCGGGTATATATAAAAACATTTCACTATCCAAACACATATCAAAACAAATTAATTATTGTTTTTGATGTTTCTACAGTGTCCAAAACAAACAAAAGTAACGGATTGTGGTTATTATGTTTGTAAATTTTGAAGGAGATCATATCTCATCAACAAACTAGCATCCCTGATGAGGTATTTTCAAAAATAATTACGAGTTAATTTAAAATATTTATTAATCCTTTGTGTATTTATATTCTTTCAGTACTACCATGATTGTGGCAAAAAATCATATTCATAAGATGATATACATGTGTTTAGAAATGAATGGGAAACATACCTGATGGAAGATTGTACACAAATATGATAGAGGTGAATTCTTACTACTTATGTTATCTATATATGACCATTGAATATCCATCAACCATCTTTGGTGAATTGAAAATGATCCGATGTATTGAAATATTAATTTATTACTCAATGTTTTCTATCCCCGAATTCATATGATTGATCTTCGAACAAATCAATGTTAAAGTAAGGCATGATGGTGCGCAGTGCGTATGGGGTGAACAACGAAACCACCAAGGATCAACAAAATCTATTTTCCAACAAACGATGGATGGAAACAACAAATATGGTCTATATCCACCATTTATAGTTAAATATAGGTCCTAAATATAAATATTGCTGAAATTAAAGTAGAGGGATATGATTCAACATGCAGAGATAGTATTTGAGCACATTTTTATTTTTAAGAAATTTCAATGTTATGTATCTCATTTGTTTGAACTTGTATTTGAGCACATGTGTTGTTTTTTGACTTGCAAAATTATTTCTAGGTATATTCATGAGATAATTGGTATCATTGATGGATTTTTTGGAACCGAAATCTGTGTCCCAAGATAATTCAAGTAAGGGAACGGCTGGTTGAGATGAAATCCAAGTTCAAACGACTAGTACATCATCAAAAGAATCAACCCTGTGATGCACCATCTTGTAGAATCTGGTCCTTGTGATATTTTGAGGTGTTTATGGAAGGTATGGGGATTTTGATGAGCCCCATGGCCACCATAAATAATTTTAATAGATATCTCCACATGTTTTTTTTCCTCGTGCCTCTTTACAGGGATCACGCTATTCACATGGTCCGTCTTAGCATGTATGTCCCATTAATCTCATTGCTACTCTGGGAAGAACCTGGGAATCTGATAATGCATAAGCCCCACAAAACCCATACTCATCCAAACAAGAGTATTCCTAGTGTGAATGGAATCTAACCATGGGTAATTCCCATGCCATACCTCTTTTAAATATATGGGTTTGGATCCTTGTATTCTAAATAGGGTATGTAGGAATCCTCCATGAGGTTAAATCCCAACCAATGGTAAACCATGGTGACCCCCTCACTGGGGTACACATTCGCTTATTTTCCCTCTTTTTTTTCCCTTAGTGGCATTAGAATAAGTATTCAAAATGAGAAAGCATACCTTTATGGGATGCACCACACTTGGGTCAGACCTCATTGGGCGTCTTGATCCAACTATCAGGTAAACATTCCAGGTGCTCCCTCCTAGATATTTTCCTACCTGATCCACCTTTATAATTGTTTTTATCCACCCATTACATCTCTGTAAGACATTAAATCATGAACCTCTATCCTTGTGGGATGTTAAACTCATGTAATAGCACAAGTTAAACATGGGTTTCCATTTTGTTGAAAATCCATTTGACGACGATGAATACATGTGACCAATGTTCTAGTGTACATACATTCCACTGATTCCCAATGTAAATACGTTCCTAACCAAAGTATTATGCCCTGGAATGACCCTTTGGAATTTCCTAATATAATCATTGTAATTAACCATCCTCTCCATAAAGAGATGGAACCAGGAATCAATTTCAGGAACAACGTCTTATTCTATAAGTTAGACTCATACTAGGTAATGAATTCTGAGGAGGAATCCATGGATGGAATGAACGACATCCCATCACCATGTTTCAATCAAGTAGACGACATCTCTTTATAATTGATGAATGTCACTAACCTTTGTAACGAATGAATGTGTGGTACAATGCACGACCATCGAACGTCAACATGCTCCAGGAAACGTGCCCCTACAGAAAGTTTCAGAAACATGTGTCATGCTCAATTATACATGGAATCCCATTTTCTCATAGAGACCTCTCCAAAAAACAATATGTAAAATGAGGTTCCCTATAAAAGACTATAGTAGAATTAAATCCATGTAAAAAAGATAATCTCAATTAAAAATTGAATTTTGATTTGCTTGTAATTTTTTTTCATATAAAATGTATATAAATTGAGATTATTTGGTCATCCAATTGATCAAAAACCATATTTAATTCTTCCATCAGGGGGTACATGAAAACCTAACCTAATATCCCATAGAAATATTGTCCCACTTCCTTGTTAGAACTGGAAGTAGATGAAAAAAACCTGAAGGTCACTAATGCTCAGATTTGATGTGTTGGTATGTATAATAATGAGATAAATTTTAATTGAAATCTCATCTAATACATGGACACATGAATCTTCATTGTATATCATATAACATCTGATTAGTACATTGGTACACTTCCAATGGGGAATTATGGAATTCCATAATAACAACAAAAATCATCGAAAAAGGTAAAATATACCAGTTCTAATAGGTGTTTGAGACATGTATTGGGGATAGAGGGATGTCATTGGGTTTTGTGAGTATATCAAGGATGATTTTGGTAGTCATTCTATTTAAATGTAGTAGCATTAGTCTACTCATAGTGTGAAAGGGTAATTCACGACATGAATGCATTTAATAGGGTGATAATGGTCGTGAATGGGGAAAAGGGGTCAAGTAAGGGTTTGGACCCATCATATAGTGATGTCACCACTTGGTTCATTACATGTAACATGATTTAAAAATTATTTTGATGTGGTTGATGGGTTTATAAATTATAAACCTCCTCAGGTTTCTTCGTTTGGGCACCATGTTCTTAGGGGGTGGCCAAACCCCATTCCCCTCCTTCCTTCCCCTTAGGCCTGATTGGATTATCGGTTGATTGTTATTTTGAATCAATGTGTTATATTTTCCTACATCGTCCTTTCTTCTCTATCTTCTTTCTCAAAGATTTTCATTCAGTTTTTAGGGTTCTAGGTGTAATTTGTATACCATTGTATGTATAAATCATTGTTCTTCATGGGACTTTTATATATGACTCTTAGAGCATGTCTCAAAATTTCATAAATTAGTAATCAATCATTATTTGATACAGATTATATTTTGTGAAATACTTATTTATGGGTTTTCAAAAATTTAGGCTTAATCTGTCATAAATTTAGTAATATAGATTGGGGATTTAGTGTTTTATAGGCTTAGGGGTGCGTCAAGAGTGGATCACACCAAGTTTCTCAGCATTTTGTCTTTGTTGGATTACACGATGAGTTTGTCGCCTATTATACCATGATGTATTTTTGGTTAAAATTAACTAATTATGTAATTTAATGTTGTTGGGAATTAATACATGTGATCATGGACTCAATTGTGGTTGGTATGAACTGAAGATAGTTTATTGGACTTCTGGTTGAGGTAAGGGCATTGACCTAATTGTGTCTCTTGGTTAATTGGTTATTTTATTTTTTGTGCCTCACTAGTATAATTCCATTTAGAAACCCCATTATTTATCTCATTATTTTATTAATAACATAATATTTGTTTTCTTATGTAGGTGAAATATTTTTCCTCAATTCGAATGATTTTTTCGGAAACAGCCGCCATGGACGACAATTTTTTAGAGAGGATGGATGCAAAAACGATGGAACATCATTTTTTTAACTGTGTTGGATAATTGTAATTGTAACCAAATTAATCCTTGATTGAAATGTATATAGAAGTGTGTTGTTTTGTATTCATGATTTCAAGTAAATGTATGCATCATTTTTTTTCTTCTGTGCTTCGTGTGTGGGTGTTGTTTGTGCTGTGTGCAGGTGTTGTTTGTGTTGTGTGCAGGTGCTGTAATTTGTCCAGGATCTGTACAGGTTCTATGCAGGTTTTGGTTTTGCACATGATCTTTGTCCTTTATCAGCGCTAGTTAAGCATTGATAAATGGATAATATATCAGCTCTATTTTGAGCGCTGATAAAGGTAGTTTTTATCAGCACTCAAAATAGTGCTGATAAAGGTAGTGTTTATCAGCAATTTTTTTAGCGTTGATATATTATACATTTATCAGTGCTAAAAACAGAACTGATAAATACTACCTTTACTAGCGCTTTCTTAGCACTGATAAATGAGCACTTTTATCTGTGCTTTTTTTAGTGCTGATAAAGGTGACCCTTTATTAGTGCTAGTTTTAGCGTGGAAAAAGTGTGCCCCTCTTTATATTCACCGAGATTAACAGCACTTTTTTAGTACTATTAAAGGCGGTTTTTAGTGATATCATAAGCCATGTTTATAGTAGTGATCATATGTGATGTGTATCAGTCAACCCTGCCTCAATACGAGGTGCGGTGTGGCCGGTATCACTCTAACTATCTCTCTTTTCTTTAAAATGGACATCATTTTATGTAAAAATAATTGGCATACAGAAAACTGACCAAATGTATTACGATTGTGTTGATATTTTAGAAAAGAAATCTATGGGTAACATGGGAAATGTACGAGTCAACCCCAGATCAATCAAAGGTGCGGCGTGGCTGACACCACTCAAACTGTCTCACCTTTATTTCAGATGGAAAACATTTTAAGTGAAAACAAAAATTGTCATATGAAAAACTAACCAAAAGCATTCAAATTCTGTTGATACTTAATGAAAATATTTCATGAATCATTTTTGACGTGTAAAAATCAACCCTGACTCAATCCGAGGCACAGTGTGGCCGGTATCACTCCAAGTGCATGTCTTTTGTTTAAAATGGACATCATTTTAAGTGAAAACAACAACTAACATACAAAAAATTGACCAAACACATTCAGATTCTATTGAAGCTTTAGGAGAACGATCCATCAGTCATATGTGACATGAACGAGTCAACCTTGCCTCAATCTGGATCACAGTGTGGCTAGAACCACTCAATGTGTATCTCTTCTGTTTAAAATGAACATCATTTTAAGTGAAAACAACAAATGACAAATGGAAAACCAACTAAATGAAATCAGATTCTATTGGAAATTTAGGAAAATGATCCATGGGTCATATGTGATGTTTAGATGTTAACCCCACATCAATCCAAGGCATAGTGTGGCCGACATCAATCAAAGTGTCTCTGTTTTGTTTAAAATGGAGAACATTTTAAGTGAAAACAACAACTGACATACGGAAAACTGACCAAACACATTAGGATTCTGTTGAAACTTTAGGAAAACGATCCATGGGTCCTATGTGACGTGTACGAGTAAACCTCGCCTCAATCCGTGGTGCGGTGTGGCCTATATCACTCTAACTATATCTATTTTGTTTAAAATGGACATCATTTTAAGTAAAAACAACTGGCATATGGAAAACTGACCAAACGTATTCGTATTGTGTTGATACTTTAACACAATGATCCATGGGTCGTATGTGACGTGTATGAGTAAACCCCAACTCAATATGAGGCAGGTTTTGGCCGACACCACTCAAATTGTATCACCTTTATTTGAAATGGAAAACATTTTAAGTGAAAACAACAACTAGCATACGGACTACCGACCAAACACATTCAGATTCTGTTGATACTTAATGACAATGATTCACGAGTCATCTGTGACATGTACGAGTCAACCGCGCTTCAATCCAGGGCACGGTATGGCCGGTATCTCTCAAATTGTATGTATTTTGTTTAAAATGGTCATCACTTTAAGAAAAAACAACTGGTATATAGAAAACCGACCAAACGTATTCGGAATTATGTATGCAAAATAATTCCGTTTGTATGTGTTATTGATTCATAATTCAGAATTCATTACATAATTCATTATTCTTGTATTCAATTGCGAATTCAATTATTAATTCTGTATTGCATAAGGTAATTAGGTTCATATACATGATTATAATTGTGGTACATTCCATGGTTAGAAGAGTATCCTATTTTTATGTTCTTTTGTGTGCTATAGGAGGTGTTTGTTGCTGTTAAGAGTGTATGTAGGTTTATGTAGTTGAGTGTGCAGTGGTTTTGTTAGTGTATGTAGTTGAGTGTCAAATCCTCTACTAACTCAAAACCACATTTGTTTCTTACCCCACGCAACAACTCACCTCAGATACCCAGAACTCATATTTCTTTTTGAAAACACCCCATTCTCATGCCCACAATCGGCTCAATCATATACCCTAAATGATTTTCTATTTAAAAACCCTATGAAAATCTAATTACACACATCAAAGATCCCTCTCTAGAATCAAAATGCCACCCAACCAATCCAATCACAATGCCACCCCAACCAATCCAAAGCCAGTTCCCCAAACCAATAAGCCTTCTAAAACAAGGATTATATCTTTGCTACAAATATATCACTCCCCACCATTGAAGTTTCATCATCATCAACTCACCCAAAAAACCTCAACCACTTTTTTGAACTCTCCTACCACTACTAAAGATAGAATTAGACGTGTCAATATTTCCTACACTTGAGGAACCAAATGAAACATCAAATGTCACTCATTCCCTACATCCTTGAATGAAACACAAGGTATTATTCAATATTTGATTCACTATGAGGACCTCTCCCATAAATAGTCAACGGTGTAGTTTCCAATGTGTGGCTTCAAAAAACCTCTCCATGATCATAACCTCTTAGAAGCTTCATATCATTCCAAAAGATAGTTGGGTATCTAGATATATAGCCATTTCCCCCATTATTCTAGTGAATATATTATTTTTTTTGGAATGATCATCACTAAATAATTTTATGCTATGATTTTATCGATGAATACCACCAACAGTAATCTATTTCAGATATCTCCAATCTCTACATGGACAATTCAAAGTCATTTAAATGTCTTAGGCATCCCTACCCATGATAATATCATCACATCGAAATCATTCATCCTCTTACTCATAGTTTTCTTCCCTACTCAAGAAACTCCACCTACACCCTATAACTGGTCCTACCCCTAGTAACCACATGCACAAGAAAAACACCAACACTCTAAGAGATTCTCATTTAATGAAAATTAGGAACCTCTATGTGCTTCCTACCAAAACCAAATCTTCCATGCACAGTATCCACCCAAATAGAAAGTTTTCACATAAAACCACATCAACCCACATTTCCTGGAGCACCTATTATTCTCATGATCAATTTTATAAGTATAAGGACCATCCAATTTAATATAAATTACACAGGATAGCCACCCAAAAATGCCCATCCCTCTAGAATCCAACCAAAAGGGTAAACCACAAGCACTCAAGTTCTCTTCCTCAAAACCAATACCACCCCACATTCCAAAATCCATATCAGGTTTCACCATTCATGTACTACTTTCAAAGGTCCAAAAAATCCATATTAATGTCGCACACCCAAAATCACACATATCCTACTCGACCTATCTCATCCTCTGATGCATTTAGCTAAGACTAATTTTACTTCTGATGTAATCACACATTTATTCCTTTCATTTTCTCATCTGCTTCCAGAGCCTTAAACACCATATTTTCTTCTTATTTCTTGAAAAGTATTTTCAATTTAACATTTCATAATTTCTTCTGGTGGTCACTACACCAGTTTTTTTCATTATTTTTCTATTGAAACTCTCTTCATAAGGTGAATTTAACCTTATATTCCTCAAGAATCAATTTATGGAATCAATCTTAAAGTCATTTTCAATTCCTTAAGGTGTTCTATTATTTCTATCATCATATTTTCTTCATATTTTGATGACCATAGTTTCTTAGTATTTATACAACCTTCAAAAGTAATGTGTGTGACTTCTAGTTAGTCTACTAAAAAAATTCATTCCGATTTTGGGATGATTTGAAGATGGCTGAAATAGTTGGGGAGAAATCTGTTTGTCCCCCTTTCTGTGGCATTTATTTCTCTTAGTGGTTTCAAACTCACCAAATAGATCCCATCTATTTCTTTCAGTGGTCCTATGACTTTCACTTGAATCTAGATCCTCCGACTGCTTCACTTTGGTTGTTTCGAATCCTCCTGTATGTTTTGAGTGGCTTACGGTCGACCACTGGGATAGCGATATGGTCCTTCATCACTGACCTACAGATATGGTATTTTTTGGCATGGATCTTGGGAAAAAAGAGGCATACCATGCAGGTTTACAGAACCTAGAAGAAGAAGAGGCCTAGAAGGAGCTTGATGTCGGGAGAGCCATTTCCAAGGGATTTCCCATTCAGAACAGATTCTTAGATTTAGGTGAAGGGCCTTCGGATGGTGATGATTCATGGAGTGGAAAAGGGTTGGAAATATAAATCCCAAGAAGGATGGGAATTTTAAAAAGGAGAAATCTTATGTGATTCAAGAAGGATAAATTGAACCTTCTAAGAATCATCAGACGTTATTAGAGTAATAGGATGAGAAACCAACATTTTTCTACTAGAATGGAATCAATAAAGGAAGGAAATTGGCCATTGAATTTGATGATCACCTTGTTACTATCAACTAGCTAGTTTATTTAATATATCTCCAAACTTTCCTTTGGATTTTCAATCTTTATTAACTAACCAGTTTCTTTAGTACATCTCCAAATTTTCCTTTTTATTTTCAATCTCTCTAACTACTTCCTTCTCAACATTTATCAAACCTTTTGTAAACAGTTATCTTTAAACTATTAACACTTTGTATTTAACTTAGTGATCAGTTTAAGAACAACTTTTTATCTTGGGGAGGTGAAGGTTTTTAGTTTTATAGGTTGGGAAATATATTTGAGAGGTGCATGTTTATAGTTTTACAGGTTGGGGATTACATCTTTGGAATCAAGGGTCTACATTAAAGCTATTTACATGTAGGATATCCACATGTAGGATGTAGGCTGTTTACATGCAGCCTGTCTAGTTTTGGGGATATAAGATGTATACTAAAAGTTCTGCAAACCATTGGTGTACAGAGTATGGTGGACATAGTATGCCAATGGTTCTGAAACTGTTGGTATACATGTATTCTAATAGTTCTGAAACCAATGGTATATTATGGGTTGGAATAAAATGTATACCAACGGTTTGAAAGCCGTTGGTATAACAACCAGTTCCAAAGGCTCATCAACCGTTGGAACATATATATACCAACGGTTTAAGTAGAACTGTTGGTATAGATTAATTTCAGACCATATATGACAATGGTTCTCTAGGAACCATTGGTATAGAGCTACTGCCATGCCTCACATACCAACAGGTTGTGAAACCATTGGGAAATATTATCCTAATGGTTTTAGTGGATATCCCAATAGTTTAAAACCATTGGGAAAGATGAAATTTCCAGTAGAGGAGGTGTGGTTAACTTTTAGAAAAGCTTGAAATATTAATTTATTATACAGTCATATTCGGTTTATAATGGCTCAAAAGGGATTTAATTCGAGTCTAATGAGGGGCTTGGATGACCACCTCTCAACCAATAGGTTTTGAGAGGTTTTGGTCACCATATTAATCTTATCGTTTAGATTTAACTCTTAGTAAAATAGTTTATGTTTTACCATGTATTCTTGTATTATTATAATAAATTGTTAATAAACATATAATAAAATGCGAAGAGAAAACCAAGTAGTTTATTATTGACATATATAACCTTACCTATTTACTTTGGAAGATACTTATATTTTTATGAATATTATATCAATTAATTATATAGTTTTTGCTTTAAAAACTCATTTATGTAAATTTTTAAACTATTAGTATTTTGTTTTTGTGAAAGTCAACAAAACATGATTACTTTGAAAAACATAATTTAAATCAATCCTAACATTTGATATTAACCTATAAAATTTTTGGAATTCCTCAAAAGTCTCAAAATACATTTATTTGTATATTTATAATATCAATTATTTTATTCATTCAATATTAAGGTAATTATTACTTAATCATTGTTTCATATATAAATTTCATTATATAATTACTAAAAATTGTAAATAAAATACCACTATGTATAAAATATTTTTATCTTTATAATGAATATTTATAGTCTAATTTACCTTATTTATAACCCTATATTAAAAATGTTTTAGTTATAAAAATTTGAATTTAACATTTTTAACTCTTCTTTAAATAATATAATAATAGATGTCCTAATCTAATCCAAGTGGATCAAAGAGGAACATAATTTATTCTTATGTTTTATTTTGGTTGAAAAAATCTTATCCAATAGAATAAGGACATGTGTTAGGGTAATTATAGTATCATTTTTACATTTAATTACCCTATATACTTTTTATCGTGGTAAATAAAATTCAAACATTACTATTCACCAAAAATTATTTTCATCTTATTGAACCACATTTTACTTACTGATGTCAACTGTGTCTCTTAGGTTTTTGAAATTCAATTCACGGAAGTGGTAAAATTACGTTTTATGAAAATTTTCTAACGTGCCGAGAAGGTGGGTAAAAGATGATTAAAAGTTCAATAAAATTTCATATATCTAATATTATTTTAAAATGACTCCAACGATTTACATTGAACTAATATTGGTATTATGTATCTATTTTTACTTAAAATAAATTTTACTAAAATAAATAATTATTTAAATAAAAAGTTGGTTTTAAAAAATAATGCTTTGTTTTTCACTATTTACTAAATTGAATGTTTTCAGAAAAATACCAAAAATTCACCCTACGCTAATTTTGAAAATCTGAATCCAAAAATGAAGTCCATTTTGAAAAATAAAATTTATTAGATTTAAAAAAGTGAGTATTACTATTTATAACAACTACATTGATTGGTCATAGTGTGCTAGAACTTGAAGTAGCGTATAACGCAAGCTATTGCATTATTCAAAGAGAAACATATCATGGAAGCTTGAGGTGTTGCTGCATAAGTAAGAAGAATTCATATGGATTCAAGTATAGTGACTAGTGCAAAGGTCTCCTCCTAGTCAATTCCTTCTTCTTGATTATAGCCTTGTACAACCAATCTAGCCTTGTTTCTAACTCAATTACCAGCTTCATCTACCTTATTTCTAAACACCATTTTAGTGCCTATGGTAAATATATCTTTGGGTATATCATCAAGTTTCCAAACATTGATCCTTTAAAAATGATTAAGTTATTCTGGAATATCCATCATCCAAAATTAATCATTGATGGTATCATTAAAGTTTTTAGGTTCACGTTCTATTAAGAAAACATGATGTTCAGCCTGATTTCTTAAAGAAGATCTTTTTTGAGTTCAATTATCTAAATCTCCTCCAACAACTTATAAAATAAGGTTATTAAGGGTTATAATAGCTCTAGAAAAAGAGGGGATAGTTATTTTAGGTTCTTCAAAAGGTTCTAGTTCATTATGACTTGAATATGGATAATTTCCTGAACTGGAAGTTTTTACAGATTCCTTTATAAGATAGTTAGTGGGTTTTGAATTGTTGTCCAGATTTGACATGTCATCCTCAAGATTATCTAGGGATGTCTTAGGCACATGTGGATCTATATCATAAAACATCACATGGACAGATTTCTCCACACATTTAGTTCTTTTTAAAAACACTCTATAATATTTACAAGAGATTGAATATCCTAGAAATATTCATTCATCACTCTTGGATGAAAACTTGTCAATATTTTCCTTAGTATTATGGAAATATACTTTACAACAAAAGAATTTGAAGTAGTTTACTTAGGGGTTTCTATTTTTCCACATTTCATATGGAGTTCTTTTATGAATAAGTCTAATCAATAATCTATTAATAATATATAATGATTTATTTACATCTTCAACCCAAAACTAAATACGTAATTCATATTCTCTAAGAATGGTTCTTTCAATTACTTGAAATATCATATTTCTTCTTTTTACCCCTCCATTTTTTTAATATGTTCTAGGCGTAGAGAAATTGGGATTATATAAACTTTTTGAGAAAAATTATTCAAACTCTTGACTTTCTAATTCATGACCATGATCACTTCTTTAAGAATTAACATTAAGTCCACTACAGTTTTCTACAGTTTTAGCATATTTGTTGAAATGAAAGGAGGCTACACTTTTCTGATCTAGAAAGAAGGTCCAAGTATACCTAAAAAATTCATCAACAAGAACATAAACATAATGATTCCCATTTATATTATAATTCTAGATGGTCCAAAAAATTCCATGTAAACCAACTCGAGAGGATGAAAAGTTGAATATTTTTTTCTTTGGTTTGAAAGAAATTTTTTTGTTGCTTTCCCATTTGACAAGTATTACGCACTTTATCATTTGGAAACTCTAGTTTGGGTAGATAATTGACTAAAATATATCTATTTAGATTTATAATGGAGTGAATATTGCACTGTCCTAGTCTTCTAAGCCAAATCCAAAACTCTTTGTAAAATACACTTACATAAGAAGCCTTTTTAGAAACTAAAGAAACTATGTTAACAGAATAAACTTTTTCATTTCTTAATGCAGAAAATATTATTTCATTTTTAGAATTAAAAACATTACAAGAATCATTTTTAAATTTAACCTAAAATCCATCATCACATAGTTGTTAAATACTAAGATGATTATCATTCAGGCCATCCACAAAAAGTACTTTGGAAATTAAAACGGAGCTACAGTTACCGATTTGGTTAAGGCCAATGATTTTTCCTTTGGCATTGTCACCAAAAGTGACATGTCCACCATTAATATTTATTATATTCTTGAAACTAGAATAGTCTCTTATCGTGTGTCTTGATCACCCACTGTATAAGTTCCATGACCTTTTAAAAGATCTCTTCAAAATAATTTTCCTACCAAGTATTCAAATAAAAAGAGACTTCGATACCCATATTGTTTTTGGGTCCAGTAATATTAGTAACTAGTGATTTAGGAACCCAAATCCACCACATAGATTTCTTATAATAATTATGTAAAGTATTTGAGAAATAAACTATATTTGGTCCAAAAAAACATAAAACAGTAAAGTGAGTATCATAGTTTGAACTAGTAGATTTTTTTTGAACTAGGAGTAAAGTTGTATGTTCTATATTTAGAAACAAAATTGGTATTCCCAAAATTTCTTTTAACATGTTGATATCCAATACCAGTAGTGTATTTAGGGGAAATATATTTACCTAGAATTTTTACCAAGGTATCTTTACCATTAGAAAACCTTTTAATTCCTTTTTTAAATTTCTCATTATATAGATTTAATTCATTGTTTTCTCTATGTAATTGAACAATTTTCTCTCTTTATACCGTAAGTTCACATTTAACAGTTGAGGTAAAAAGATATTATTTATTTAAAGAATTGTATTTATATTTTATTTCATTAAATTCCCATTCATTCATATTGAAAAACTCATACATTTCTTCTTTAGACATATTTCCATAATCACATTCATCTACAGAATAATAGGCATTTTTTATAGGAGATTCTAGGGTAAGATCATATCGGTTTTTCATGAAAGACATATCGTCTATGTTATCATGTTCATCATGTGACGACTCAGAGTCACTTAAACTATCCTCAGATGCACTCCAAGTTGCTTTCATTGCCTTTTTATAATTTCTATCTTTGTCCTCATATTTCTTTTTACACATGAGCTTGGGAGATTCAGCCTTTTTATGTCTCTTTCGCTTACATTCATAACATATTATCTCATCTGACTTGTAATTTAATTTTCCAATATTTCTCCCAACATCTCTTTTGATCATATCATTCTTCGAAGTACGGATTTTTGAAAAAAAAATTCCTTCTGTAAGATTTCATAAACCTTCTGGCAAATTGAGACATCTTCTCATCAATGTTAGGTGATGACCGTTCATTGTTTGTACTTTCTACAGAGACATGGATTTTCTCCTTTTATTTATGTTTATAGGTAGTGGTCTTGAATGCGATAGATTTATTTTTGGTTCATCCTCCTCTTCTTTGTTGACTTTCACCCCTTCTACATACATTATTAGTTTCCCAATGAGTTCTTTTATAGGTATTTTACTGATGTCGTGTGACTCTCTAATAGAGACACATGTTACTCTTCATCTATTAGGTATGATTTCTTTCATTTTAGTTTTCCATTGGGAATAATTAGTTCCACTAAATAATGGTGTTCTGTTAGTTGCAGCACCATCGAGTCTATTATCTATAATAAAGATGTTCATTTAAAGAGTTGGAAATTTAAAATTAACAGAAATTTGCATATCGTTAAAGTAAAACTAAAATCACAGTTGAACATATTTAAAAACAGACTATGAATAAGAATAAAATCATTTGATACCAAATTTTAGTCGGAGTAGACTACTCAAGAGTGATGTGAATTTAGTATCAATTAAAATTTCTGTTAAAAAGTTCACTTAAGAAATATGCCACAATTAAAATGATTACAGACCAGTTAATCAATGTAATGTGGTTATAATAGTTTTAATATTTGAATAATTTCTCAGAAGATTTAGTAATTCTTAAAAATATCAATGTGAGTTATTAATACAAATTTTGAAGCTATTCTAATGAGGAAAAATTGTTATAACTTCTAACCAAGACTAACTATTAAAGTAAAATATTAATTTTTTGAAGTAAACATTAAATCAGAGAAAAACTAAATTAAAAGACACAGTGGATAAAAAAAGTCATTCAGTATCAAGATGAGACCTAATCCCTTCCTAATGGAAATCACTTTCCACAAAGTAGATTATATTAATAAGCTTGATCCACACCCTAGATCGGGGTAAACAACAATGCACATGACTATCCAGGTCACACGACCCCTTCCACAATTCTTCACGGGCAATAACTACAAGGTCACACATGGACCTCTTCCACCCTTATCTAGAGGAGTAAACATATGTAATAAGTGATGAGAGGAAGGATATCTTGTATCCTTTAGTTTAGTATAGGGAATGATGTGTGTTTTAATACATACACACAACTACTGCTCAAAAGATAAAAATAGTACACAAAAGAGAAAAGAAGATGAGATAGAGTTAGAAGTAATCTGAGTGTTATTCTATGAATATCTGGACTTGTAGGATGAAGTAGATGCAATTATGGTGTCATCTTGTAAAAAAAGAGTATTGCATGTATGGTGTTATGAATTGCAGTTCGAATATGTATCTTAGGTTATTCTTAGAGTTGGTATTGTGAAGATGTTTTTGGCTCTGATCTATGGTAGTCCATACTTCTGAAATAGAGAGTGCTTCATGTGTTCTTCAGTTGTATCTTGTTGCATGTATCAGTTCAATTTTCAAAATGCCTGCTCCAAATTTCTGTCTATTTTTACTGCCTGAATTATCTTTCTTTTTAATTGCAGGTGCACATGTTGGAACCAATAGGATTCATGTATTCTAAACCTTGTACCTCATACTATCAGGTGAAATTTCTACAAAGAAGCATTAATTAGGTCGGTTCCTCTAAATTACTCAAATATGACCGGGGGAAATTAAATTGAAAATGACAAAACATATTAAATAAGTGTGTCATATTTTTTCATGAAATAGTATCACATGGAAATGGTGTCACTAGGAATCGGTGTCTTCTTATTTGTCTTTGAGTGGTATGACAATAATGAAGCCACAATTGCATTAAGATCAAAAACTGGTAGCACAGATGTGGTGTTAGGATCATAGTGTCCGGTCCTTTTCCAAACATTGAATGGTGTCTTGGGGATGATAGCAAGGAACCTGTGTCACAAACTTATTGAAATCTAAAACTGGTAATGGGGTATGGGTCACAGTGTTTGGGTCACGGTGGCTGGGTTACAGTGTCTAGGTCATGGTGTCTGGGTAAGGGTGTATGGGTTATGGTGTCTGGGTCACGGTGTCTGGTCCTTTTCTAAAAAAACAAAACCGGTTGTAGGCTCACGGTTTCTCAGAATTAGAAAAATATTTGTAAACAGTCTTAAGAAGTATAATTCACAGAATGAATTAGACTTAATTATTCACAGAAGAAATCATTATATAATAAAATTAAATATATTTTTTAATGATCAAACACAATTTATAGGAATGAGGATCTTATGAGAGTTTATTTAAATCATAGGGAAACCAACCATCTCAAAATATTATTTGAGATCGATTAATCATGAATAATAGGATTTGTGATCATTAAAACACGATTAAAGAATGAGGAGTCCAAAAATCCACCCTTTTGATAATCACAAATCATATGAATATGATTTCTATTCTTAGTTTTCTCTCTCTCCCTTATGGGATTACCAAATATATTACAGGGAAAAGAGAAAATAAGGAAATAAAATAAAATAACAGACAACAAAAATGAACATTGCATTAGGTAGAAATATTTGTATCCTTAAAAGCAGTTGGAAAATGTAAAAAACAACCCAACCAAGATATAGTTTTCATTTTTCTTCCACACTAGCTGTCTTCTCTTTTCCCTTGGTTGTAGTATCAAAAGGCGGCATAGGAGAAGAAGTAGAGGTTGAAGAAGGAATTGATCCAACTATCACAGAAGGATGATATATCCCTTAAAAAAATAAGAGGTTCCAAAGGAGGTTTGGTTGAAGATAAAAGTAAGGTTTGGTCAAGGATAACAGGTCTATTCTGGATTTGAGGCTAATATATGGACATCGAGGTAGAGGAAAAAGCTGTGGATGAGGAAGGAGTTACATAAGGTCACAAAGGTGTAGTTGTATGTGCTACAAAAACAATGATTTTCACATGAACATAAGGTTTCAACAACTGAATGAAATCAGTAATGATCTCACCACCATAATTAATTGCCTTCTCGAGATCATCATTGTTCTCCATGAACTTGTCTAATAGATGAGTGAAATATTTAAGCTTTTGTACTTGAGTCTTGAAGGCTAGAGTAACTATATAAAGTTTTATATTCTCTACTATATATTTGGAATGATTGTTCATATCATTCTTAGAGAAAATCCTATTAAATTAGAAATCCACTTTCATAATAATTTATTCCTAAACCTCATTTGGAATATTTTAATGAATCATCACTAAATAAAGTACTCTGTCACTATTTTTGAAAACTATAGATAAACTCTCCTTGTCAAATCCACTTAACAATAATTGAAGTTCCTCCTTAAAAACAGTTCTCAGCAGATCACTGTCAATTGATTGAGATGACTGCCCAGAGGCATTATAGGTTGTAACAGCTGAAGTGAGGGACTTGAGTTGATTGAGAAATTTTGGTAGACATACCTTGTACTCATCAGTCTGTTTGTGGAGACCAAAAAAAATCTCACGCATTTCATTTACTATCTAGATGTTTCTGTCAGCCATTTTTTTAAATATTAAAGTCAGGTTCGGTTGAATCAAATATGAAACATTTTTTTGAATCTGACCACTAACATCCTCAATAGAATGAGTAACAGGTGCATGTCCTGGTTGCAACAAATTTTGAATATCTTCGACTATATCCCTGAGAGACTTTTTCGCATCACCTAATTGATTGTTCTCGATAAAAAACCTATTGTATTTCAAGAATCATTTTTTGTTGAATTTTCCATATGGGTTTCTCTAATAGAAAAGCATCATCTCATTCAATAATTCTTGTCAGAGAAGCAGGCTGTGTGTTCATGATATTTTCAAATCCATCTAATAGAGTAACTCCAAAATATTTCAAATAACTTTGACGTACGAATGCATACGGTTCTTGTGAAGGTTCTGGAATAGATGCTAATATGGGTTTAGGCTCCTTACCCAATATTACTTCTAGATTAGAAACTGGTTTCAATTGAAACGCAGTGGAATGGTCTATGCCTTTAACCAAGGACTCCTAGGAATTATCCACATCACTGTATCTATGTAACATATACCAGGTATCCACATTAATTTGATCAACAGTGTTAGGAACTTAAACACTTTATATACTGGGGTGTTTCTCCCCCTCAATAGGTGCATCTCTCACAAGACTAAGAGATTCAGTTCCTTAATATTTTTCTAAAAGTTCATCTCTAATAGCCTCACCCATTTCTTTTCTAGCCATCTAGAAGGCTTTTTCCATTATTTCCTCAGTATATAGAATGATTTCAGGATTATATTGTTCCTATGAATGTTCCTGAATATCAGCCTCTTCCTTATTAATAAGTTCTTCTTCTAGATGGTCCTCAAGAACAAAATTTTCTTTTACACTAACAGAAAATTCTTTTCCAAAAGCCGGTTCTTTCTCTAGATCAACACTTCCTTTAGTAACAGGTGCTTCCCTATCAACTATATTTTATGGAACAGGTACACCACTATCTTCCTTATCCAAGATATTTCCTTCTATGGGTGAAAAAACTGCCCCCTCTTCTTCATCAGAATAATCAACAACTTAATCTAGTTCCGAACCAAGATCAAATATGATCTTAGGTATTGAAGGATTCAATACCAGATCAAACTCTTCATATAACCTTTCATTATCCTCCACCCAAGACATTTTCCATGGATTCCAACTTATTTTCATCCTTTTGACTATAACCTTTGAGATATATAACTCATAGTATTTGATGACAACTTCCTTCTGTCCAACCATTACATTAGCATACAACATTGTAGATTTTTACCTTGAATAGAACAAAGTGGTAGACTTTGAAGTTGTCTTAATCAAATCCCACATGATAAGTATATTATAATTACATAGATTAATCATGTGCCCATTTTTCATAAGATGTATCGAGAATACATCTTCATAATTTAGGGTAGAAAAATATCTTTTTCTTGGACTAATCAGATTTTGTATAAACATAAATAGGAAACTCGTTTCACCATCCAACTCAATAGAAATTTTCCTTCCCTTATTATTATTTCCATTCTAACCTCCCAATGCCTATTCTACAACAAAAACATCATTAGGAGGAGGAAGAAATATCTGGTAGTCCACAAAAATTCCTTCATAGGGTATGCCTACATAGGCATCCCATAACCCTGAGGGGAAAGTGCATCTTTGGCCATTAATCTATCTCCTTACAACAAAACCATATTCAACATTGAATGAAAACTAGACAAGCTGATAAAACTGAGCAACAAGTTTTTGATAAATCAGACATGTCTCCTTCGTGAACCTGTTTAGCCATCCATACTCTTCTAGTACTTTCAAAACTAAGGAATTACTTGTCAGCAACCACTTAGGATAGATTTCCTTTTCTCGTACTACTATATTAGGAACAAGATTCGGGTTCAATGGTTTCTATGGCACTACATTCGGTGTTGTTTTTAATTTATTTTGAGATCTGCGCTTCTCTAGAGTTGATGAAGATATGTGCTTCATTCTGGGCATTCAAAAAGGGTATGAGAGAGAGAGAGATGAAGGGCTGGAAGAGGACTTACATTTTGAGACAGGGGTTTTGGTTTTGAAATAAGAGATCTCGAGTGAAGACAAGAGTGAAACATCTTTCATTTTTTACATTTTGGGATTTCAAGCATCAAAAATTCAAAAGTGAGGGATAAAAACAATAAAATGATCAACACATTGATATGGTTAATTAAACATAAATAAAACAAAAGGTGTCATTACAGTGAGACCGAAATAGATTGTCATGATGAGACCAAAACAGATTGTCCTGGTGTTATCTTTACTCGGTGATTCCAAATGGGGCGACCGTATTAAGTTAGATAGTAAGTACAAGACAGTAACCACGAGACAGTAACTGTGAGACTGTAAACATTAAACCATAACTTTAAGATAGTAACTTTTAGGACTATGAGAGTGAGACGGTAATCTTCAAAGAGTGAATTCTGAAACCGTAAATCCTAAAACCATAAATTATGAAATAGTAAGCTGTGAGCCAGTAATTTTTAAAATAGTAAACATTCTACTTTATATTTATCATTCATAATTCATGTATGATGTAATATATCTTTTCTGAAATTAATGGTTTGGTGAATATATTTTCAAGCTGAAATTTAGTTCTAATGAATTCCAAAGTGACATCACCTTTTTGATAATGGTCGCTCAAAAAGTGATACCTTAAATCAATAGGTTTTGTCCTAGAGTGTGAAACATTATTTTTTGAGATGTTAATAGAACTTTCATTGTCACAATTTATAGGTACATTACTTAGTTGATAACCATAATCTAGTAATGTGTGTTTCATCCACAAATTTGTTTCACAACAACTACTAGTAGCTATGTATTCAACTTTAGCTGTAGATAATGCTAAAGTGTTTTGTCTCTTACTACACCATGATAGTAGAGACATACCTAAAAGGTGACATATTCCAGATGTGAGTTTTTTATCTGAAATACAACCACCGAGATCAGCATCAAAATAGCTAACTAACTGAAATGATTGTCCTCTATGATAGAATAGTCCAAGATTGGGTGAATGTTTGAGCTATTTGAAGATCCTTTTAACAACACGTAAGTGAGATTCTTTAGGATTTTTTTGAAAATGAGCACAAATACATACAATAAACATTATATCAAGTTCGATATAAGATAATTTTTGTAAGCTTCCAATCATTCCTCTATAAGTGGTTTGATCCACATATTTCCATCTTCATCATGATCCAACTTTCAATTAGTACACATTGGTGTATCACTATTTTTAGTGTTACCCAAGCCAAAACGTTTTTGAAAATCATTAGTGCATTTTATTTGATTTAAAATAATAACATATTTATTTTTTAAATATTTTAAATCCAAAAAATAATTTTAGTTTACCCATTATACTCATTTCAAATTAATTTTGCATCATTATAGAAAAATCATTACCTAAATAATTTTTTGAAGATCCACAAATAATATCATCTATATAAATTTTAAATACTAAATAAGCATTAGAAATTCATTTTATAAAAAGGGTAGGATCAGATATGCCTTCTGAAAAACCATTGGAAATAGGAAAAGTACTTAATCTATAATACTATGCTCTTAGAGCTTGTTTAAAACTACACAAATCTTTTGATAATTTGAAAACGTGATTTGAAGAGTGAGGATTGGTGAAACCTGGGGGTTGTTCAACAAAAACATCCTTAGCTATATACCCATTTAGGAATGAACTCTTGACATCCATTTAATATAATTCGAAATTTAGATGGGCAACATAAGCAAGCATAATTATGAAGGCTTCAAGTCTAGCTACTAGTACAAAGGTCTCCTCGTAGTCAATTCATTCTTCTTGACTATGGCCTTGTGGAACCAATCTAGCCTTGTTTCTAACTCTGTTACCAGATTCATCTACCTTATTAAAAACACATTTAGTGCATATGGTAAATATGTATTTCGGTCTGTCAAAAAGTTTCAAAATTTGATCCTTTCAAACTGATTAATTTTTTCATGCACTACCATCACCCAAAATTCATCATTGATGGGATCATTAATGTTTTTTTGTTCAAGTTCTGACAAGAATACACGATGTTAAACCTGATTTCTAAGAGAATATCTAGTTTGAGTTCATTTATCTAAATCACCTACAACATCATCTAAAGGATGGTTCTTAAGGAATCTAGCAGCTCTAGAAAAAGAGGGGCTAGTTATTTTAGGTTAATCAATAGGTACGGGGTCATTATAACTTGAATCTGGATAATTTCTAGAACTGGATGTTTTTACAGATTCTTTTATAGGATGGTTAGAGGGTTTAGCATTGATATCCATATTTGATATATCATCCTCAAGATTCTCTAGAGAGTTTTTAGGCTCATGTGGATTTGTCTCATCAAAATTTATATGTATAGATTCCTCCACACATTTAGTTATTTTGTTGAATACACTATAGGATTTACTAGAGATCCAATATCCTAGAAATATTACTTCACCACTCTTGGATGCAAACTTCTCAAGATTGTATTTTGTATTAAGGACATTGACTTTACAACCAAAGACTTTGAAGTAGTTTACATTGGGTTTTCTATTGATCCACAATTCATATAGAGTTATTTTAATAGTATGCCTAATAAATACTATATTATTAATATATCATGTTTTATTTATTGCTTCAACCCAAAATTAAATAGTTAAGTCATATTCACGAAGCTTGGTTCTTGCAATTTCTTGCATGATCCTATTTATTCTTTCTAAAAATCCATTTTATTGAGGTGTTATAGGGGAAGAGAAAGTATGATTATATCCATTTTGAGAGAAAAATGATTCAAAATCTTAATTTTCAAATTCATGTCCCTAATTACTTCTTAGAGATTTAATTCTAAGTCCACTAAGGTTTTCTACAGTTTTAGCGTATTCGGTGAAATGAGAGAAGGCTTCAATTTTGCGATCCAGAAAAAAGGTCCAAGTATACCAATAAATGTCATATACAAGAACATAATCATAGTGCTTCCAATTTATACTAGAAAATCTAGATGGTACAAACAAATAAATGTGAGCCAACCTGAGAGGTTGAGAAGTTGAAACTTATTTCTTTTGTTTGAATGATATTTTCTGTTGCTTTCCCATTTGACAAGGATTACACACTTTATCATTTGGAAACAATAGTTTGGGATGATCTTTGACTAAAGGGTTTCTAGATAGCTATATAAGGGAGTGAATATTGTAGTGTCCTAGTATTCTATGCCAAATCCAAGACTCTTTGTGAAATACACTTAAACAAGAATCATTTTGATAAACTAAAGAATCGTAGTTAACACAATATAATTTTTCATTTCTTAATGCAGAAAATACAAATTATTTTATAGAATTAAAAACATTAGAAGCATAATTTTGAAATTTGACATGAGATCAATCATAATATAATTGTAAAATACTAAGCAGCTTATATTTCAGTCAATCAACAAAAAATTTCTTTAGAAATTATAACTGAGTTAGAGTTACTAATTTGGCAAAGCCCAATGATTTTTCCTTTGGAATTGCCAACAAAAGTGACATGTTCTCCATAAATCATTAATAGATTCTTGAAACATGAATAGTCTCCTCTCATGTGTCTTGTAAACCCACTATCTAAATACCATAAGCTTTTACAGGAACTCTTTGAACAATTTTCCAATAAAGTAGTCAAATAAATATAGACTTCGGTACCCATATTTGTTGGGGACTAGTAATATTAGTAACTAGTTCATTAAGAACCCACATCTACCTCATAGGTTTCCAATAAGAATTTGGTAAAGTAATTGAGAAATAAATTCTATTAGGTCCATAAAAACTCAAAACAGTAGAGAGTGTATCATAGTTTGATCTAGCAGAATGTTTTCTTGAACTAGGAGTAAATCAGTATGTTCTAGATTTAGAAACAAAATTGTTTTTTCCAAAATTTCTTTTACAAGGTTGATATCCAATACTAGTAGCGTATTTAGGGGAAATATATTTACCTAGAATTTATACCAAGGTATCCTTACCATTAGAAAACCCTCCAATATACTTTTTCAATTTTTCATTTGATTGATTTAATTCATTGTTTTCTTTGGGTAATTGAATATTTTTTCTCTTTATACAGTAAGTTCATATTTAACAGTTGCGGTAAGAACATAATATTTCATTAAATAATTGTATTTATCTTTTAGTTCATTACATGTCTCATCAAGAATATTGAAATACTCAAATATTTCTTCTTTAGAAATATTTTCACAATCACTGTAATCTCTAAAATAATATGAATTTTGTACAGGAGATTCCAGAGTTACCTTAGATGTGTTTTTCATGAAACACATATTGGCTTTGTTAGCTTGTTTGTCATCTAAAGACTCATATTCACTTGAATTTTCTATATAATCACTCCAATTTTCTTTCATTTCCTTTTTATACTTTTTATATTTATCCAAATATTTCTTCTTATACTTGAGCTTGGGACAGTTAGCCTTTATATGTCCCTTTCACTTACATTCATAACAAATGATCTCATCTGACTTGTCATTTCTTTTCCAATCTTTCTTCTAACTTCCCTTTTTATCTTATCTTCCTTTGAAGTTAGGATTTTGGAAAATTTTCTTCCTTCTATAAAATTTCTTTTTCCTTCAGGATAATTGAGGCATCTCCTCATCAATGTTAGGTGATGATTGTTCCCTGTTGGAACTTTCTACAAATACTTGCAGTTTCTTTTTCTCTTTGTGTCTAGAGATGGTGGTCTTGAATGCCACATATTTTATTTTGGGTTCCTCCTCCCCATCATTGTCGACTTTCAACTCTTCTTCATACATCATTAGTTTCAAAATGCATTCTTTTATAGGTAGTTTTTTAATTTTTCATGACACTCTAATAGAGACAGAGTTTCCTCTGTATCTATTGTTAAGGCGTATTATAATCCTCGTGATTTTTTCTTTGATAGTAACATATCTTCCTAAAGAAATCATTATGTTTAAAATTACTTTGAACCTCGAGTACATGTCAGAAATATGTTCATCAGGATTTATTTTAAGGTTGCCATATTTAATAGTATAAGTATCGAGTCTCATTTCTTTCAAACTAGAAGTATCTTCATGTGAAATAGACAAGGTATCATAAAGTTCATGGGAAGTTTTAAATGAATGTATTCTGTTAAATTCCTCATCACATAAAGAGAAATATAAGGCATTCATGGATTTGAAATTGTTATTCTATGTAGTCTTGGTATGTTCATCCCATGTAATTCTATCTGTAGCAAGAATCTTATACTCATCTACAATTGAATAAAAATTTTCAAAACCCCTACTTTTTAATTTTATTATCATTTTATTTTCCATTGGAAATAATTAGTTCCATTAAATAATGTTGGTCTGTTTTTTGAATCACCTTCGAGTCTATTATCCCTAATAAATACATTCTTTTAAAGAGCTAGAAATTTAGAATTAACAGAAATTTTGATTTCGTTGAAGTACAACTAAAATAACAATTGAAAATATTTAAAAACATTGTCTTAATAAGAATAAAATTGTTTGATACCAAATGTTGGTTAGAGTAGAGTACACTAGAGGGGGGTGAATTGAGTATATATAAAAATTTATGTTAAAAATTTCAATTAAAAATGCTTCCCCCATAAAAATGAATACAACCTAGTTAATCGAGGTAATACGGTTATAATAGTTTGATTGTTTGAATAACTTCTCAGAAGATTGATTAATTGCCAGAACAATTAATGTGAGTTATTAATACAACTTTTTAAGCTATTATAATGAGAAAAATAGTTATAACTTCTATCCAATACTAACTATCACAGTAAAATATATTGTTTTCTAAAATATACAATAAAAAAGAGGAAAAACGAATTAAAAGACATAGCGGATAAAAAATCTGGTTCAGTCTGAAGTCGAGACCTAATCCACTCTACTTGTTGATCAACTCCCACCAAGTAGTTTATATTAAAAAACTAGATCCACACCCTAGATCGGGGTAAACAACAGTGCACATGACATTCCAGGTCACATAACTTCTTCCATTGTTTTTTGTGGTTAAGAACTACCATGTCACACAAGAACCTCTTCCATGCTTATTTGTGGGTGTAAACAAATGTAAGAAGTGATGAGAGGAAGGATATCTTTTATCCTTCATTTTAGTACAGGAGAATGTGTGTGTTTTAATACAAAAACACATACACACTGATCAAAATATAAAAATTGTACACAACAGAGAAAAGATGGTGAGAAAGGGTTAGTAGTGCTCTGAGTGTTATTCTATGAAACTTTGGATGTGTTGGATGAAGTAGATGAAAGTATCATGTCCTCTTGTGAAAAAAATATTATCACAAGTCTGGTTCTCTAGTTTCCAGTTCGAAGATCTAGCTCATGTTTTTTTTTTGTTGGTACTGTGAAGATGTTTTTGGCTCTGATATATGGTAGTAAAACCTTTTGGAATCAAGAGTGCTTCGTGTGTTCATCAGTTGTATCTTGTAACATGTATTAGTTCAGTTTTTAAAATGCTCACTCCTACTTTCTATCTATTTTTTGCAGCCCGTCTAATCTTCCTTTTTAATTGCATGTGCACACTTTGGAACTGAAAGGATGCATGTATTATACACCTCGTACCTTGTACTGTTAGGTGACAAGTCTATAAAGAAACATTAATTATTTCAGTGCCTTTAAATAACTCAAACATGACCATTCGAAATAAAATTGAAAACAACAAATCAGATTAAAGAATGGTGTCACAATTTGTCTTGAAATGGTATCACTTGGAAGCGGTGTCACTAAGAAATGTTGTCTTGTTCTTTTCCTTTGAGTGGTGAGACAGTTCTGATGTCACAATTGTATTGAGATCAAGAACTAATAGCACATATATGGTGTTAGGTTCATGATATTTGGTCCTTTTCCATACATTGAATGGTGTCTTGGTGATGATAGCAAGAAACCAGTGTCATAGACTTCATGAAATCTGAAACTAGTTACAGTGTCTAGGTTAGGGTGTTTGGGTCATGGTGTCTGGGTCATGGTGTATGGGTCACAGTGTCTGTAAACAATCATATGAATTAATATTCACGGAATAAATTTGACTTAATTATTCATAGACGAAATCATTAAAGAATAAAATTAAATATTGTTTACAGTAATTAAACATGTTTTATAGGAATCAGTATCTTGTGAGAGTTTATTTAATACACAGGGAAACCAACCATCTCTTTATATGATTTCATATAGATTAAACATGATTAACAAGATTTGTGATCATTAAAACATGATTAAAACACGAGGAGTCCAACAAGAGATCAAACATAATTTAGTTTTTAAATATAAATAATAACATTTGTGTGAATATAAAACATGGAAATGGGAAACAAATATCTTATTATGGAATTATTGGAATTCTTCCAAATAATACTAAACTATTATGAGAAATAAATTCATATTGGATGAAAATTTGAATTAAAATTTCATTTTTACATGGAGATGAAGTTAAAGTAAAATAAAAAATATTATGGTTGTTGAATTAATTAGTGTAAGAACATTAAAGGGTGATCCAGAAATGGATTTAGTTTTGTAAGAATCACAAAAACATTAAAGGGTAATGTAACAGCCCAAGATTTTATGAAAAATATTTTTTTAATGTCTTGTGTTGTACGCTACACCAAAAGGAGCTTGCACAACACGCATCTTTGACTTGCCTTGCATTACACGCAATCGCAACCTTCCTCGATAGCGTGTGTAGTACGCAATACTGAGTTTCACGAAACAACGATATGCTATTAAAATATTATTAAAACTAGCCGTTATGAATAGTAATAACCACTTTTTAAATTTTAAAAATTTTAGCTCTCAAAATGGACTTCATTTTTGGATTCGGAGTATCGAATTTATCCTAAGGTGAAATTTTGGTACTTTTCGGATAACTTTCATATTCTGATGAATAGTGAAAATTACTAAATTATAATTAAAAACAACTTTTTTTAATCGAAATAATTAATAGTGATAAATTATTAATTTGAGTGGCTTTAAAGTATATTTAGAATATATTTTTACAATTTAATACAATGTTGGTCATTGAATGTAATTTCACATTTAAACCAGACATAATCAAGTGTCAATCTTTTGATAGATATTGTTTCTTAAAAACACGCTATTTGTTTTAATAGTGGGATTTAATTATAAAATTAATTAATGCAACTTCTATGTTATGAATTTGGTAAAATAGACTTCATTTTTGAATTCAAATATGAAATATAGCTTAGGATGAAATTTTGGCATTTTTCTGAAAAACATCAATTTTTGATGAATAGTGAGACTACTAAGTGGTAGTTAAAAAACTGAATTTTTCATAAAACATAATTTTACCGCTTCTGTGAATGGAATTTCAAAAATCCGACAGACACGGTTGATATCAGTAAGTAAAATGTGGTTCAATGAGATAAAAATAATTTTTTGGTGAATAGTAACTTTTTACTTTTTTTTACTGCGGTTAATAGTAAATAGGGTAACTAAGGGTAAATATGATATTACTATTACCCTAACACATGTCCTAATTCTATTGGATAAGTGTAATTCGACCAAAAACAGACTTAGGAATAAAATATGACCATTTAAGCCCACTTGGACTAGATTAGGACATTTATTATTAATTTATGTAAAGAAGGGTTAAAATAGTTAAAATCAAAGTTTAATAAGTAAATCATTTTTAATATGGGGTTATACATAAGATAAATTCGATTGTAAATATTCATTAGAAATATAAAAAGATTTCCTACATAATGGTATTTTATTTGTAATTTTTAGACATCAAATAATTTAATTTATTTATGACACAAAGATGATGCAGTAATTATCTTATTAATGAAATATTGACATAATTGATAATATTAATACCAAAATAAATGTAATTTAAGACTTTTTATGAATTCCACTAATTTTCTAGGTTACTATGATATATTAATGTTGATTTAATCAACTTGGTTTGAACATATAATTCTGTTATGACTTTCACAAAAATCATATATCAAATAGTGTCAAAATTGACACAAAATAGTTTTTAAATAAAATATTATATTATTAATTGTTATTGTATTCCTAAAAATCTAAGGTTCGGCCAAATGACTTAGATAAGTATATATATATTAATAATAAACAATTTGGGGTTCGTTTGGCATGTTATAGTAAGTGTATTAACCATATAGTGAAAGAAAACAAAAAGACACGGTAAAAGTTAAATTATTTAACTTAGAGTTAAATCTAATTGATAAGGTTAAAATAATACCCTAAACTTGTCTAAAATCCTATTGGTTGATAGGATTTCGACCCATCCCCACCTTATCTTCGAAATAAGACCCTTTGGAACCATTATAAACTGATTTTTACTTTAATATAAAATAATATTTTGAGATATTCCTAAGGTGCCCCTCTCCTCCCTTATAAAAGGGCACCTCCTCCCCCTCCTCCTCACACCAATTTTAGCACTCAAGCTCGGCCAACCCCTGCCATTTTCTCCTCTCCACTTCCCTGGAATAATCCTAGAGGTCCTGGTCTTCTTCAAAGACCAATCTTAGTTCCCTAAGTGGAGGATTCAAAGAGGCGTTCCAAAGAAGAGGTAATATCCATTACCGATCTTTTCAATTTCTTTCTTCTTCAACTTCTTCATCTTTAGTTGTTTCATGATAAAGTAATAACATAAGTATTACTTACATACGGATATTTTATTATAAATATGAAACAACCCTAATTCACATTCTATCCATCCCACGGAAAAATGAAATCACCGCGCGTGCGTACGTACGGAATACCGTCCCCACGCCGTGGTGTAATCTATTTTTTCACCATCACTTTACAAGGATGGGTATAATGGTGTAATGAGTAACTATTTATGATTATTATAAAGTAATATTGATACTAAAATAATATATATATACACCAATACAGTTCCATGATCATAGGAACGATATCATCACTCGTGCGTACGTACGGAATACCGTCTCCACGATGTGATGCGACTCGTTCTACATGATCATCATTACATAGTAATTATATAAATGAATTTAATGAATAAATATGATATATGTTACACTAATACCATTCTGGATATAAGGTATCTATAACCTTAAAATAAGAATAAGAATTTATTCGGCAAAACATGCATAAGAACAAAAGGCAATAAAGACCCGAGTAACAAGTAACAATGAAATATTACTAACAAGAAGCTAAGAATATGACCATATATGATATCATATCAATATGTATGATTCTAGAATAAGTCAATAACATTATTTAAACCATTATACAGGAGCTTCGGACACGTACAAAGCAAATCGGACCTAAGGTAAGGGAAATATCACAATCTCATTTTTATCCGAGATTGTTTGTACTTTGGTATTTACTGGGGTGTATTTTATCATCCACATCCATCTTTCATCAATATGTAATATTATTTCCATCCACCTAAAATAGTTTAAATCCATTTTTACCCTTCGGTGAGTTTTTAGTAATATCTATGAAAGGAATCTTTTGTCGTACGAGGTACTTTTTGACTTTTCTGAAAAAAGTACGAAGAATGTTTTTTTAACTTATACGGCATGAATGGATTTTTAAAACATTATTTCCAAGAAGATTCCTTTACAAGTTTTCAAGTTTATTTTTAATCAACTTCTTTTATTTTAAAGTTGTATGACATGTTATGAAAGGAAAAATGTTTTTGAAGAAGAAAGGATATTTTCCTCAAGAATGGAGTTCAAGTGTTTTATCAAAATTATTTTCCATCTAAGATAATAAAGGGTTCTGTTTTTATCCTTATTATTACATTGATTTGATCATGTTGTGATGGAATTATTTTTATGAATTCCTTTATCTTATATGAATTGTTTTATGATGTCATGTTGTTTAAGAATCCCATTTTTATTACATGGGTTATGCGATGATGTATGATTTATGATTATGTGGCACACATAAGAAAGGATTCATTATAAGATGGGTGGGACCTATATCTCCCTCCAATGCATTGGGTAAAGATTTTATATCTCATGAGATAGACATGGCTGGAATGGTAGGTTATACCGGTTCAGTGAAACAGGACTGAAACGAGGGTCACTCGATTCAGAAATGGACTTTGTCCACTAAGATAGTCTGGGAAATGAGTATTGACTAACAAGAAATGATTCTCTATGATTATGTGTGTATGCCACAAAGTTTCATGTTTTAAGTTATGCTTATTGGGATTTCATTTCACTACTATGATTTATCCCATGTTATGAAATTATGATCTCTTTTGCAGGTTAAGATTTCCAAAAGTTATGTTCTTATGAATATGATGTGATTGATTTTCTTTTGTTTACCCTTACTGAGCATTTGAGCTCACCCTTTTATGTTTTCTTTTCCACAGGATATAAAGAATGGTTTTAGGTAAAAAAAAAGGGGAAGATCTTTATGGGATATATTGAAGATCTTTCACCACGATTAGAAGATTATGTTCTGAGTTTCCAAAGACACTAAACTATTACGGTCCTTGTGTGTGTGTTTTTGTTATGTACTAAGTATTCCGCAAAAGTAATGTTGTCCATGTACGATAAGCTTTGGGTCTCTACAGTTGGTATCAGAGGAAAGGTTTAGTCAACCTTTGGAAACTAGGATTCGAGAACTTTAGTGAGATCCCTAGAGATATTTCTAACGTATGTCTAGGGATGTCCCTAAGGTTAAGTATACGTATAGGTTATAGTACTAGAATTACGCTAACGATCATAGAATTAAACCTAAGATGTTAGATATTGAAGGTACTTCCCATTTATTATGTTGTTTTCCCTAGCATGATTTTTGCCTCTCACACTATTCTTTTTGGGTTTTAGATGATGGCTGGAACCCGAAGGAACCGTGTTGATCAATGCAATGGACAATGCAATGATTGCCCTCCTGAACAAACAAATGTTATGGGAGATGGAGTGCAAAATCTTATTGTTATACTTACACAAGCTATGAATCATTCTGGACTTCCAAATGAGCAGAGAAGGGAACAATATTATATTGAGTCCTTCATGAGGCAACGTCCACCTTCTTTCAGTGGGTCTTCTGATCCACTTGTTGCTGAACAATGGATCAGTACCACTGAAAAGATATTTTCAGTTCTTCAATGTTCTGAGCATGATAAAGTCATCTTAGCAGTATATCGTTTGGAAGGTGAAGCTGATCAATGGTGGAATCTTATCAAGAATATGAGGCAAAGAGATGAAATTGAGTCCATGGAATGGGACGAGTTCAAGAACTTGTTTTTCAGTAAGTACTTCCCTCGTATTCTTCGAACAAAGATGGAAAAGGAGTTTCTTGAGCTGAAGCAGAAGGATGGTGAATCTGTTGGTATATATGAAGGAAATTTTACAAGACTTTCAAGGTATGCATCTGGCATTATCATCCAACCTGAAAGTAAAGTTGATCGATTTTTCAGTGGCTTAAAACTAAGTCTTCGAAGGGCATTAGCTATAAGAGACTTCAGTAGCTATGAAGAAATTGTGCGTTGTGCTATCAAGGTAGAAATGGAAGTTGGTGTTACATATCAATCTCATGGTTTTGACAAGAAAAGAAAGATGGAGTTCAAGGAGAAATATCAGAATAATGGTGAAAAGAAGATGAATGTTTCCTTATGCACAAAGTGTGGAAAGAAGCATGGTGGAGATTGTATTAAAGGGACTAGAAAATGATTTAAGTGTGGAAAAGAAGGTTATCGAGTAGCTGAGTGTCGAAGTAATGGAAAAAGGGATTCTAATGATGTGAATAAAGCAAACACAGAAGAGAACGCACCACCAACACTTCAATGCTTCAAGTGCAAGGAAATGGGGCATTATGCTAATAAATTCCCTAATCCAAGGGTTAGTGATGATCGACATGAGAAACCGCTTAAGGCAAAGGACAAAGGGAAGTCACATGCGATCACCATTGGCGATGTTGAATATGATAACGATGTGGTGGAATGATTAAGTGTTTATGTAATGGGATTTCCAAAATAATGTTGTATCATAAAGTATTGTAATATTTATGTATTGGTCTAATGTGGTATTCAAAGTGATTCAAATATTTTTGGAAATAAGATGATATGCGCATAATGAAGGGAAAACGAGAAAACAAAATGTTTAACAGTATTCATGAGCTCATGATTGATATAAAGACTAAGTGATATCATGGTTTGAGTATATAGAATTTTGAGGATTTTGGTATGTGGAAAGTGTTAACTTTAAACTGCATTCATGTTTTCACTAAGGTATTCAAGAGAATACATGATTAAAGGCTTTGAATGTTTGGAATGTGACCAACAAAACATATCTTATTATATATGGGGATCAACGATGGTATTAAATCTCTGAGAGTGGACGGAAGTATTATGGATAATCCTAATGATTGGAATGGATTATGTTGGACATAAGTTAGTATTATTGATGGGATGTTATAGTAATATAGCTTTAGAAAAAAGGACAACCTGCAGGATGGGCGACAGCCCATCGCGTCGGACAAGGCTGTAGGAATCGAACCCACAACTGAAGTGTGACTGGCCTTTATCGCCTACCACTGACCTACAGGAAGTCCCTGTTTAGTAGAAACTAGTTTTATTATATTAATCAGTATGATATATAAAGTATAAGTCCATTTTAGGAACCATATATGATTAATCTCACTATAGATCGACTTATATATATAAATTTTGCTAACCTTTTGAGACAGATGGAATGACCCGTCATTCTATCACATGATCTGCTAACACTTCACGAATAACAAATTCTACTTCATTTATTTAAGAGATGAAGTGGAAATTGTTAAAGGCACGAACAACAGTGAGGTTGTACCAACATAAAGTAAGTATTTATTCTAATTCAAATTCTTTAACTTTAGGGAAACGATCTTGAAAACAAAAAATGGTGTCCTAGTGATCTTATATCTGATGAATCAGATGGTACCTTAGATCGTCACAAATTTATGGCTTTGTGATTACTGGCTTTTCCATAGCCATGTTCTCTACCACTCTCCATCAGAACATGATGGTTATATTTCTCTTCCATATCCATATTTTCACCTATGTGGAAACCCAATGATTAGTTTATTTGGGTAACCGTTACGTTTCATACTTTTGTTTTTAAATATTGGTTTTGATATTCCTTTTCACGATGTGGGTTTCTATTAAATAAACTTTCGAATAGTAAACCATTTATAACCCCGACGAATTTCGAGGGCGAAATTCATTTTAAGGGGGGTAGAATGTAACGGCCCGAGATTTTATGAAAAATATTCTTTTTAATGTCTTGTGTTGTACGCTACACCAAAAGGAGCTTGCACAACACGCATCTTTGACTTTCCTTGCATTACACGCAATCACAACCTTCCTCAATAGCGTCTGTAGTACGCAATACTGAGTTTCAAAAAACAACGATATGCTATTAAAATATTATTAAAACTAGCCGTTATGAATAGTAATAACCACTTTTTAAATTTTAGAAATTTTAGCTCTCAAAATGGACTTCATTTTTGTATTCGGAGTATCGAATTTAGCCTAAGGTGAAATTTTGGTACTTTTCGGATAACTTTCATATTCTGATGAATAGTGAAAATTACTAAATTATAATTAAAAACAAATTTTTTAATCGAAATAATTAATAGTGATAAATTATTAATTTGAGTGGTTTTAAAGTATATTTAGAATATATTTTTACAATTTAATACAATGTTGGTCATTGAATGTAATTTCACATTTGAACCAGACATAATCAAGTGTCAATCTTTTGATAGATATTGTTTCTTAAAAACACGCTATTTGTTTTAATAGTGGGATTTAATTATAAAATTAATTAATGAAACTTCTATGTTATGAATTTGGTAAAATATACTTCATTTTTGAATTCGGAATATGAAATATAGCTTAGGATGAAATTTTGGCATTTTTCTGAAAAACTTCAATTTTTGATGAATAGTGAAACTACTAAGTGGTAGTTAAAAAACTGAATTTTTCATAAAACATAATTTTACCACTTCTATGAATGGAATTTCAAAAATCCGACAGACACGGTTGATATCATTAAGTAAAATGTGGTTCAATGAGATAAAAATAATTTTTTGGTGAATAGTAACTTTTTACTTTTTTTTACCGCGGTTAATAGTAAATAGGGTAACTAAGGGTAAATGTGATATTACTATTACCCTAACACATGTCCTAATTCTATTGGATAAGTGTAATTCGACCAAAAACAAACTTAGGAATAAAATATGACCATTTAAGCCCACTTGGACTAGATTAGGACATTTATTATTAATTTATTTAAAGAAGGGTTAAAATAGTTAAAATCAATGTTTAATAAGTAAATCATTTTTAATATGGGGTTATACATAAGATAAAATCGATTGTAAATATTCATTATAAATATAAAAAGATTTCCTACATAATGGTATTTTATTTGTAATTTTTAGACATCAAATAATTTAATTTATTTATGACACAAAGATGATGCAGTAATTATCTTATTAATGAAATATTGACATAATTGATAATATAAATACCAAATTAAATGTAATTTAAGACTTTTTATGAATTCCACTAATTTTCTAGGTTACTATGATATATTAATGTTGATTTAATCAACTTGGTTCGAACATATAATTCTATTATGACTTTCACAAAAATCATATATCAAATACTGTCAAAATTGACACAAAATAGTTTTTAAATCAAATATTATATTATTAATTGTTATTGTATTCCTAAAAAACTAAGGTTCGGCCACATGACTTAGATAAGGATATATATATTAATAATAAACAATTTGGGGTTAGTTTGGCATGTTATAGTAAGTGTATTAACCATATAGTGAAAGAAAACAAAAAGACACGGTAAAAGTTAAATTATTTAACTTAGAGTTAAATCTAATTGATAAGGTTAAAATAATACCCTAAACTTGTCTAAATTTTATTGGTTGATAGGATTTCGACCCATACCCACCTTATCTTCGAAATAAGACCCTTTGGAACCATTATAAACCGATTTTGACTTTAATATAAAATAATATTTTGAGATATTCCTAAGGTGCCCCTCTCCTCCCTTATAAAAGGGCACCTCCTCCCCCTCCCCCTCACACAAATTTGAGCACTCAAGCTCGGCATACCCCTACCATTTTCTCCTCTCCACTTCCCTAGAATAATCCTAGAGGTCCTGGTCTTCTTCAAAGACCAATCTTAGTTCCCTAAGTGGAGGATTCAAAGAGGCGTTCCAAAGAAGAGGTAATATCCATTACCGATCTTTTCAATTTCTTTCTTCTTCAACTTCTTCTTCTTTAGTTGTTTCATGATAAAGTAATAAAATCAGTATACTTACATACTGATATGTTATTATACATATGAAACAACCCTAATTCACCTTCTATCCATCCCACGGAAAAATGAAATCACCGCGCATGCGTACGTACGGAATACCGTCTCCACGCCGTGGTGTAATCTATTTTTCCACCATCACTTTACAAGGATGGGTATAATCGTGTAATGAGTAACTATTTATGATTATTATAAAGTAATATTGATACTGAAATAATATATATATACTCCAATACAGTTCCACGATCATAGGAACGATATCATCCCTCGTGCGTACGTACGGAATACCGTCTCCACGATGTGATGCGACTCGTTCTACATGATCATCATTACATAGTAATTATATAAATGGATTGAATGAATAAATATGATATATGTTACACTAATACCATTCTAGATATAAGGTATCTATAACCTTAAAATAAGAATAAGAATTTATTCGGCAAAACACGCATAAGAACAAAAGGCAATAAAGACCCGAGTAACAAGTAACAATGAAATATTACTAACAAGAAGCTAAGAATATGACCATATATGATATCATATCAATATGTATGATTCTGGAATAAGTCAATAACATTATTTAAACTATTATACAGGAGCTTCGGACACGTACAAAGCAAATCGGACCTAAGGTAAGGGAAATATCACAATCTCATTTTTATCCGAGATTGTTTGTACTTTGGTATTCACTGGGGTGTATTTTATCATCCACATCCATGTTTCATCAATATGTAATATTATGTTCATCCACATACAATTGTTTAAATCCCTTTTTACCCTTCGGTGAGTTTTTAGTAATATCTATGAAAGGAATCTTTTGTCGTACGAGGTACTTTTTGACTTTTCCGACAAAAGTACGAAGAATGTTTTTTTTAACTTATACGGCATGAATGGATTTTTAAAACATTATTTCCAAGAAGCTTCCTATACAAGTTTTCAAGTTTATTTTTAATCAACTTCTTTTATTTTAAAGTTGTATGACATGTTATTAAAGGAAAAATGTTTTTGAAGAAGAAAGGATATTTTCCTCAAGAATGGAGTTCAAGTGTTTTATCAAAATTATTTTCCATCTAAGATAATAAAGGGTTCTGTTTTTATCCTTATTATTACATTGATTTGATCATGTTGTGATGGAATTATTTTTATGAATTCCTTTATCTTATATGAATTGTTTTATGATTTCATGTTGTTTAAGAATCCCTTTTTTATTACATGGGTTATGCGATGATGTATGATTTATGATTATGTGGCACACATAAGAAAGGATTCATTATAAGATGGGTGGGACCTATATCTCCCTCCAATACATTGGGTAAAGATTTTATATCTCATGAGATAGACATGGCCGGAATGGTAGGTTATACCGGTTCAGTGAAACAGGACTGAAACGAGGGTCACTCGATTCAGAAATGGACTTTGTCCACTAAGATAGTCTTGTAAATGAGTCTTGACTAACAAGAAATGATTCTCTATGATTATGTGTGTATGCCACAAAGTTTCAGGTTTTAAGTTATGCTTATTGGGATTTCATTTCACTACTATGATTTATCCCATGTTATGAAATTATGATCTCTTTTGCAGGTTAAGATTTCCAAAAGTTATGTTCTTATGAATATGATGTGATTGATTTTATTTTGTTTACCCTTACTGAGAATTTGAGCTCACCCTTTTATGTTTTCTTTTCCCCAGGATATAAAGAATGGTTTTAGGTATAAAAAAAATGGGAAGATCTTTATGGGAGATATTGAAGATCTTTCACCACGATTAGAAGATTACGTTCCGAGTTTCCAAAGACACTAAACTATTACGGTCCTTGTGTGTGTGTTTTTGTTATGTACTAAGTATTCCGCAAAAGTAATGTTGTCCATGTACGATAAGATTCGGGTCTCTACAGGTAATCCTAAAATAGATATTACAATTTCATGAAATTGAAGATATTTATCATATAAGAATAGAAAAATGTTTTTAATACAACATATAATTGAAACCTGGTGTGACATATCATTTATGTCACACAGATTTAAAAATTGAGGGAAAAAATCCATTACATCATCATTATATGCCAAATTGACAAACCATGTAATGTAAAACATGAGATAGATTTGAAAATACATTGTATTGCATGAAATATTATGATAAAAGGATCCTTTTACAATATATAATAAAAAACATGCTCTGAATATACATCCCACAGGACTTGAAAATTGACCTATGACCACACTTCGATAACCACGATTTTCCCAAACCATGGTAATAGTATTCCTATATCCACTTTTTTTAAACCATGAAAGTAATCCCAAATACATACCTTTTTTTCAAACCATAGTAGTATATAGTTGTGAGAATATCCTTTGAAATTTCACAACAACAAAAGAACTTGTGAAATTTATAATAAGGGATTATTTCCAAAGTTTTAGAGAACTGTGGAATCATGTGATGTATATTTACATAGTTTTATACAACCTTGTAAATAGGACTCTTGAAATTAACCAATTTATAAAATTTTATAGAACTATAAAAACCAAATTCACTTATTGAAATTTTTTGTTAAAGCTGTGATAATAGTCCTTTTTAAACACCCCTATTATCAATATTTTATGAAATCATGGTAATATGATTCACAAAAATCAACTATATCCATGGTATTTCAAAATGATGGTAATTTTTATGTCTTGGATTCTCACAATGTTATGGATTATTTTCTTCATTTGACTACTTTTTTATCATACTGATAGTAATCTATGGCCTTAGTAAGGTCTTGGGAGAATCTATGGATTGTTAAAATCCTGACTTTATAGAAAATAGTTAGACAACTGAGCCACATGGTTGGCACACGATATGTGCTAACCATGTATCAAAACCGTGTGAGGCACCCAAAATGTAGGAGAAACCAAATTTTTTTTCTAAAACTAGGAATGTCAGATCACACAATCATTTTGTCACGACCTATCCCCCAGGGCCCGTATCGTGACTACCCCAAGCCCGCCTTCCATAGGCTAGGGGCTGGAGACTAGCACTAAAGGCGTAATTCCCTAAAAACTGGGAAGGCATTGCCTTTATAAAACGTAACACACACAGCCAGAGTACAAGGGGAAGAAAACACTATGTAATGTAGTAAAAAAGTGTGATGAAAGTACAAAGGGGCTGGAAATACAATCCCAACAGAAAGGTACAACTACAAATGAAAGAAAGTACAACTGAAATAAAAATAGTTGGAAGGTGACTAGAAGCTCCTGGATCGCCCTCCAGGTTCCTACCTGAAGGGTAGGTATAGATTCCCTCCTCAACACTCTACGTATATCGGTCCGCTCCGTGTGTCGTCACACCGAGTGTCCGCCTTCGGTTACCATCCATTCCTCGTACACTCTTCCTCGGTCAGAGTTGTCTGTCGTCTTCATCCAACAAAACGAGGCGCGGACACAACCCCTGTAGGGGTGAGTATAACGATACTCAATAGAGACCCTGAGACCCTCAAGGTCTCACTAAATCTATCAAGGATAAACCACAAAGAAAGATCTCAATAGATAACCTTTACATAGGTATATGCTCATACATAAACCTAAGTTATCAAGTAACCCATCTCAATCACGAGGAAAACACAAATGTTATTGACTCTTCTCAAACCAAGATATTCATTCACGATGTCAAAACCATGGATACTGGAGAAATCCTCCTCTATCGAGTACAGTAGTCCTGTCGCGACTCCAAGGTGTTACTCACTAACCTTAGACTGCTAAGGTACTCCTCCTGTCGAGTACCGCGGGTCTGTCTCCCCAACACAGTAGTGCTTACCGCTATGGGTCTGCCGCAACAACATAGTAGCCCTCCCCCCTAATAGCCCACAGAGGTACTCCTCCTGTCAAGTACCACGGGTCTACCGCCCCAACACAGTAGAGCTCCTCTTATATGGGTATGCCTCCCCAACACAGTAGTCTTCCCCACTGGGCTAGTCTTATCCCTCTGAATTGAATTGGACAAGCAGTCCTCAGGTCTCAACCATCTACAAGGTCTCTGTACTCCGTAAGCTCATCTCCAGGAGGATCCGCTTCATGAGATATTGTTAGATACTTCCAAGTGTCATGTAATCTCACGTGGAAGTATCTCATGGGACTGCCTCATCATAGGGGTCTAAACGTAATAGACGACGCATCAATCGGATGACCTGTCTGTGAGTTATTAGCATTTTCATTCAAGGGGTCTGATTGGATTTCGATTACAATCAAACCCAGTCATACTCCAACTATGTCCAAACCTCAAGTGTAGTTTTCCAAAAGAACTGTATCATCAAAATAAATTCAACATAGTTGACAACACGTTAATCGGACGTCTATTCCTTATGTTATAAGTGTTTCCGCTCCAAGGGCCCGATCGGAATTACATTTATTCCAAACCCGGCCATTTTCCAAAGTACTAGGTAGAAGAATCTTCATCTAATGATAATGAGGAAGTTCTGAATATGAGAAAATAGCTGGAGAAAGGTGAAGTACCAGTCATGTTTTCGCCTCTAGATGACTCTCAGTATGACATTCTAGAGATGGTGATAGAAGAGGGAATTCATGATATTTGTCTCAACATATGGAAAACTCTTTGTCAGTTGAAAAATAAAATATTATCTTATGATGAATATGAAAATCATGTTAAGATAATAGAAGGGTTACAATTCCAAATTTATTTGGCCTCTCTCTCAGTTTCTCGATATCCGAAGGCTGCAAATCAGTAGAGTGCCCTTCAAAATTCATGCCTTGGCGTACTAAGAAGACTGCGCCAGTTAATTGCTAATGCCCCATCTGGTATTCATATCAGGGGATGGGGTGTTCATGGAGCACTACATTTCACTGTACTCTCCAGTCAGTAAAGCCCGCCAAAAATGGTCTCATGCAATGTTATTTTCCATGGCTAGCCACAACCAATTGGCTTTGTTTGTAATCAAAGGCTTCCTCAAGAACATGCCTCAACTAGTTCTTCTCAAATTCAAGCATACAAAGAAAAAGTTGTTGAATTACTCCTTCATCAAGCCAAAGAGAATATTGAGCATGCCTCTCATTTGAGAAAGCACATCATCAAGTGACAGAAGTGTTAGAATTCATTCAATAGTCTTTTGTGCCAGGTGATAAAAGTGGGTGCTTATTGATGCATCCAGCCAATTTCTGGACTAATGTCTGCAACATCAAGATAGATTTTAAGAAAGTCTCAGATATAACATGTCACAAACCACCCCAGCTTGCCAGACTGGGGAATCTTTTAACCCAACCCTCAGAATCAATAAATAGGATTCGAGGAGTTGAGGAGGAATAGTAGGAACAGCCCCAGTCCACCGGACTGGGGAATTTTTCAAATCCTCAATCTCATCCTCCGAGAAATTCAATCTTCCCTCAATTAGGGAAGAATCCCAAGAGGAACGAAGAGCCAAATTATCAGGAGATTCCCTCCAAATTACGGTTTGTCAAGAATTTCCTGAGAGATCAAATCGATAAAAGGCAATGTCTCATCAGGGACATGGAAAAAGAAATATCGCAGAAATGCTGATAGAAGGGATGCAATGCGTTATGCATCAATTAATGTCATCAATGCCATTGTTACTGATCCACCAGATGAGGCTCACTTAGAGGGATCAGATGAAGAGATTCCTGCTCCAGAAGTTGTATGCATAGACACAAATTAAAAAGCTGTGCGTACACAAAATCAAAGGCTTACCCAGAATTTGGTTATTCCTTCAAATAACCCACTTCCCCCTCTCCGAAAGGGATCCAATAAGGGGAAAGGAAATAATCTGGTTACATACCCTTCCTCTGGAGAAGGCCAATCGCTCTCACTAGAGCAAAGATTTTCACAACATGAGGAAGAAATGAAGGAATTGAAGAGGTTGAATGTGGAACGACTTCAAGGTAGTCTTCCTCCTAAGAATGATGGAGTCAGTCAGCCAATGGAATTTGTTGCAGTTACTGAGATGGATCTAGAATATCCTCCTTTATCAGTACACCCTCACAGGTCTAATCCTACGGGTTAGGTGCAACAATAACCGGTGGTATTATCATCAGTTGCAGTACCATCCACCACATCTGTCCAAGCTCCAGTTATTGCATCTGCTCAGGTCCAAGCTCAGCTGGATGTTTCTAAAAAGTTAATAAGTATTATTGAGTCATTAACAGCTCAACTGGAATCTATGGAGGGAAATAGTTCTCAAATTCCACCAGAAAAGAGAGCTTACCCTGAATGGGTTGATGCAATTCCTCTCGCATCAAAATTTTCAAGTACCACATTCCCAATCTTTAATGGTTCAGCAGACCCAGAGAAACACTTAACACATTTTGTTTCTCATTGCAATCCTATGATGTGAACCCTCAGCAACAAGAAGAAATTAAGCTCTGGTGTTTTCTATAGTCATTATAAGGGCCTACTTTTGTTTGGTAGACAATCCTGCAATCTCGGTCAATTACTGGGTGGGAGGATCTCTGTCAACGATTCCTTGTTCAATTCAGCTCAACTTTTCCAAAGACAACAGTTTTTAGTCTTACAAACTATAAACAATGGGAGAATTAAAGGGTTTTAGACTTCATTGATCACTGGAAGGGATTAACATATTCACTAAGCTTAGCACTCCCTCAAGAGGAATTGTTGCCAATCTGGGTGGAAATTTCCATGATAAATTGCACACACCATCGATCCCTATGAAATACATAGGAGGGTTTCGAGAACTTACATCAATCTCTTAACATATTGAAGATTATATTATGAAGACTAAGGATAAAACTCGTGTAATTCCATTATCTCCCAAAAGAAGAATGGGTAGAGTAGAGACTGCTACAGTTATGCTTAAACAAGTACCTGTACCTGCTTCTATTTCAAAACCTTCATCTTCTCAAAGCGCTACACCTCCTGAGTGTCAACAACCGAGGCTGTTTCATCAAGATGATCAAAGAGATCAAAGACAGAAACAATTTGAGGATTTTAAGAGAAAATTTTCTTCTTTCCCAAATGAACAAGTTCCGGGTTACTTCATTTCGGCTCTGGAAAATAATTTGGTTCAATTTCCAAGGCCCAAGAGGCCAAACAAGGAAGGAGATGAAGACCTTCCCAATTACTGCCCATTGCATCAGATGTTGGGGCATACCATTCAAGAGTGTTTTGTCTTCAAGGACCTCTTGCAAGAAATGGTGGACCTGGGACAAGTCAAATTGAAAGGTTATTCAGCTCAGGTAGTATGTGTTACTGCTACAAATCCATAGGAAGAAGGTGAGTGGAAAGAATTCAAAAGAAAAAATGCAGAGAAATATGATGATTGGACGGTTAGAAAAACGATCAACCAAACTCATGCCATTTTGAGAATGAAATTTAATAAACAAATTGTTTCTTCTGCTATGAATACCACAACAAAATCTTATTCATCAAAAGAAAAATCCCCAAAGGGGCGGCATAATTCAAAGAAAGAAGAGCAATCAGAAGAAGATGAAATCGTGTCAAAGCCCAAGTTGTCTTTGACTCTGGGAGATTTTATTCCATCTACTTCGAAGTAAGGGGCACCCCCCCCCCCAAATGGCACAACCCAAACTGGCGAATCAGGAAGAGACTTTATCAGATGAAGAGTTGATCTTTGGTTCTGTTAATATGATTCAATTAACAGATCCTTATGCCAATCATAGTTTCGAGTTTGATGATCCTGAATTCACTGTTTCAAATAGAGGAATTAGAGGGAGTTCTAGAGGTTTGGGATACAGAGGAAGACGTGGATATCCCATAAGCCATTATTCCAATTTTACCCCTTCCAGAACTGTGTATTCAGCAGAAACCTGTGGCAGATCCCTTCTGCGAGCTCAACAAGAACAAAAAAAATTCTTCTACCAATAGTAGATTCATTCCTAGAACAGTTACTCTAGAGGCTCGGTTAGACTTCCCACCTTCATCCTCTCAACAAGTAAATAGACCTATTTGGTCTAATTTTCCAAAGTCAAGAGTATTCTCAACTCCTCTCCCTATACAAGATGTATCTACTTCCAAAGCATCAACTTTTGAGAAACCTGTGAAACCACATGTTCCTATTGGGAAACGCAGACCTCTGGATCAAAAGTATGATGTATTGAAACACCTGGCCCATGTACCAGCCAATTTATCAATTTTGGATGCCTCTAATTTATCAAAGGATCTTCAGGAGGCACTCATTGAGGCTTTTTCAAGTTCTCAGGAGTTTGAAACTGAAATTTCTGCAGCTAATGTCTACCATGTAGGGAATAATCCTGCAGAATTCCATGCAGTGATATCTTTCACAGATGAAGATGAAGATGATGTCGTGCATGGACATATGAGACCTTTTTGCTTATCTAGAAAGGTCTATAGTGTAGACATCCGAAGATCTTTCATTGATAATGGTTTAGGAGTCAACCTCATCCCCATTCGTACACTTCATCGATTGGGCCTCACAGAATCTGATTTATCTCCTTTTAATTTGATGTTACAAGGATATGATAAAAATGAACAAGAACCACTGGGAGAGATTACACTCAGAAGTCAGTTTAGAGACCTCGTATCCAATTCATATTTCGTGGTTGTTGACCATGATACAGCCTTCTACATCTTTCTTGGAAGACCTTGACTACATCAACATGCAGCTATCCCTTCATCATACCATCAGTGTCTCAAATATTGTTTTGATGGTCAAATTGGGAAATTGTATGGGGATAGGGCCCCCTTTAAAACATGTGAATCTCAATACATTGAGGCGGAATTCTATCACATGAAGGGTAAGGAAAAATGCAATGTAAGGGAGGTTACCAAGGTTAATGCTCTATATGGTTTGTAAAATATTCCAGTAAATCCATTTACACATGTGATTACAGATTATGTGTTGCCTATCAGCCAAATTGATAGGATAGACCCAAATCTAAATACCCTTATGGAAACTTCCATAATGTCAATTACAACAATCACGCCAGAAAGCATGGGATAAATTGGTGACTCACCAAGTAAGGATGAAAGCTCAAATGGAGATGTCTTCATTTCATCCGTTGAAATCCAGAAAGTCTATAGTTCGCCAACTAGGTCATAAAAAGTTATAGCAATGTTAGAGGTGAACAATGATGTCGATTCTCAATCCATCATCTTCTATTTATTTCCCAAGGAAGACCCTTCATCATAAATAAGGTCAGAAATGGAAGCCTCTTCTTCATGATGTTTAAAGTTTAACATCTCTCATGATCATGGAAAATCTGTTTCATCATCTACTATGCAAGTAGAAACAGAATAAATTACACATGTTGAAGAAGAAGAGGAAGATCTTAGGGATGCTCCTCCAGCATTTGAAGAGGGTATCTCTACCACTGTGGATGAACTCAGAGAAATAAATATGGGTACAAAATAAGATCCACTCCCCACTTTAATTAGTGCGGACGTGACTCTTGAACAGCAGGAAATATATATTTCATTTTTGAAGTAAAATCGAGATATACTTTCTTGGAACTATACAGAATGGCCAGGCCTTGATCCTGATGTTGCTACTCATTATTTGGTTTTCCCAGAAGAACATCGAGGATTCATGAAAGCCGCAAGAAGAACACACCCAATCTATGCTTCCATAATTGAAACTGAAGTGTATAATATTATCAAAGATAACTTCATCAGAGAAGTTAAATATCCCATGTGGTTGGCTAATATTTTCCCTGTGAAAAAGAAGAATGGACAAATTAGAGTTTTCATTGATTTTAGAGATCTTAATTGGCATTGTCCTAAGGATGATTTTCCAGTTCTGATCACAGAACTCTTAATTGGTGCAACAACTGGGTATGAAGAACATTTCTTCATGGATGGATATTCCAGGTATAATCAAATCTGAATGGCTCCAGAAGATGAGGAATCTACAGCCTTCAGAGCCCCTTAGGGTGTGTTTTGTATCGGGTAATTCCCTTTGGCTTGAAGAATACAGGCGCAACATATCAGCGTTCCATGCACCGTGTCTTCAAACCCTTTTTAGGGAAATTTTTTGAATGTTATGTGGACGATTTTTTGGTTAAATCCAGACAACCTTATAATCAATTGGCTGATTTGGATGTCATATTCCACAAACGTCGACAACATAATTTGAAGATGAACCCCTTAAAATGTGCTTTAGGGGTAACCTCAGGAAAATTTCCCAGCTTTGTTGTACGTCATCGTGGTATCGAAGTCGATCCTAAGAAGACAAAGTCAATCTTTAGTATGTCACCTCCCCGAAATTTGAAATAATTGAGAGGACCTCAAGGACACTTAGCCTATATTTGGTGTTTCATCACCAATTTGGCAGTCAAAAGCTTACCCTTAACCAAATTGATGAAGAAGGGAGTTACTTACCAGTGGACTGAAGAATCTCAAGAAGCATTCAATATTTTCAATAAATATCTCTTGATTCCACCAGTATTAATTCCACCTATTGTAGGAATACCACTTATCCTCTATGTGATAGCTTTATAGTGATCATTGGGTGCCTTTCTTGATCAGGAGAATGATGCTAAGAATAAAAATAGCCCCAACTATCTCATTCGGACTATGCTTGAAGCAAAAACCCAATATTAAAATATTGAGAAGTGCTGCCTAGCATTAATATTTTCAATTCATAAATTGAGACATTACCTGAAACATCACAAGGTCTAATTGGTACCTCGTAATAACCTGCTCAAATTCATCCTTATCCGTCCAATTCTTACAGGACGTCTGGCAAGGTGGGTAGTTATTTTGCAGGAATTTGATGTCCAGTATGTGTCTCAAAAGCCAATAAAGGGAAAAGATCTGGCTGATTTCCTGGCTGAACATCCTTCATTAGAAGATACATATTTAGATACTGATCTTCTTGATGAAGTAGTCTTTTCTATTCATGATAATATTCAAACATGGGAAATGTACTTTGATGGTGCTTCCAGAAGTCCAACAGGGAGGAAAATGGAAGATCCTAAGTTCAACAAAGTTGGGTTAGGAATTGTACTCATTTCTCCAAAAAAGGTAGTGCTAACCCAATTCCTTCTCATTATTGGGAGACGGGACAAACAATTAATAAGAATACCAAGATCTAATCACATGATTGTAGTTGGCGCTTCTGGCACAAGTGAATCTCATAAAGGTGAAAGGTGATTCAGACCTGGTAATCAAACAAGTCAACGAGGATTATGCCATCAGAAAAGAAGTACTAATACCTTTGTATGATTATGTCAAAGAGTTAATGGCGGAATTTCCTACAGAACCAACATTTTCTTATGTCCCATGATCACAAAATGCCCAAGATGATGTGCTGGATAACATAGCCACATCTCTGGAAGATCTAAATCGGGTTGAGACAATCATCAGTATTTGCCACCGTCATACAATTTCCCCTTATGTTCAAAGAAGAACAGAGGAAATAAATGAAATTAGTCCCATCTCTGAACCATATGGTCATACTAGAGGATGGATGACACCAATCAGGTAATACCTTCAAAATGGAACACTTCCACCTGATAGAGCTGGGAAAGAACATGTCCAGAGACATGTGGTCAATTTTACTCTCTATTATAGCCCAGATCACCTAGAATAAATTCTCTACAAGAGTGGTTTTGATGGAGTTATCTTTAGATGCATTGACGGTGAAGAGACAATGGATGTTGTGAAAGAAGTGCATACAGGAGCATGTGGTGCCCATCAGTCTGGACACAGACTATCTGATCAAATTCAAAGGCTTGGATACTTTTGGCCTTCAATGATACAAGATTGTGTTGATTTCATGAAGAAGTGTCATTGTTTCCAATTATGTGACAACTTCATTCATCAACCTCCAGAGTAGCTTCATACAGCTAAATACTCATGGCCATTTTCCACATGGGGAATGGATGTGGTGGGATCTTACCCTTCAGCTAAAGCCAAGAAGTTTAAGTATATTCTTACTACTACTGACTTTTTTTCCAAATGGGAAGAGGCAATACCTCTCAAGGAATTTAGTTCTAAAAGAATTGTTAGCATCATCAAGTCTAACATCATTACGAGATTTGGTGTCCCTCATACCATATTGACGAACAATGGCACTAACTTATGTTCATCAGATGTTAGGAATTTGTATCAAGAATACAACATCAAATCCAATCATTCATCTTGGTATCATGCAGTAGACAATGTCCTAATAGAATCCTTTAACAAGACTCTTTCAAATATACTCAAAAGATGGTAGATAAAGATAAGAAATCATGGCCTGATAAGCTCTTTCATGCTTATGGGCTTATCAGACCGCCACCCGCACTCCAACGTGGTCAACTCCATATTCATTGGTATATTGAACAGAAGCAGACTTTCGCATTGAAGTTCAATTACCCGTGCTTAGAGTAGCCATTTTTTGATCAGTCATCTATAGATGAACAAGATCAAAAGCAATTGGAAGAATTTGAACAATTAGATGAGAAAAGATTGTGCACCCTGAATCACTTGGATGTTTATCAGAATCAAATAACACAAGATTTCAACAAAAAAGTTTGTCTTCATTCATTCATTCAAGGAGAATTGGTATTGGTTCTCAGAACTCCAATGATACCAGGAATGAAACCTCCTAAGCTTGAACCAAAATGGGATGGACCTTACTCAATACATAAGGTCTACTCAAATGGAGCTTATTCTTTAATCTCTATGGATGGAGAATTCATCACTACTCTGACCAATGCCAGATTTCTGAAGAAGTATTTTGTATAAACACAAAATAAATCAATTAAGGTCCATGCATATGACCTTAAACTATTTGAATTTCTCTTGTCCAACATGACGTTAAACTGCACCACGGTCCATGCATATGACCTTAAACTATTTGCATTTCTCTTGTCTAACATAACGTTAAAATGCACCATGGTCCATGCATATGAACTTAAACGATTTCCATTTATCTTGTCCAACATGACGTTAAACTGCACCACCATCGGTCCATGAATATGACCTTAAACTATTCGCACTTTTTTCCAAAATGACGTTAAACCGTATCGTCCCTTTTCGTCCAACATGACGTTAAACTGTTAAAAAGTTCATAATACTTCCTATATGACTTTAAAATATATTTTGTCCTTACTGCATGACATTAAACTGTGCAGTCTCCCTTTCATCCAACCTGACGTTAAACTGTATTGTCTCCATCGTGTTTGCTACCGGACACTAAACTGTACAGCACCCTTATTGTCCAACATGACGCAAAATAGTGTTCATGCCCAACATGACGTTAAACTGTGTCCCTATATTTGTCCTACATGACGTTAAAATGTACTGCTCATTCATCCTACATGACGTAAAACTGAAAAAATTCCCTTAATACATCCTATATGACGTTAAACTGTATTTTGTCCCTACTACATGACATTAAACTGTGCAGCACCAATAGTCCTCACTGCAAGACTTTAAACTACATAGTCCCTTCATATGTCCTATATGACATTAAATTGTGCATCGTTATGACTGCTTCTACCTCTTGTTTCTCACACCTAGTATGAATCATTTGATCTTAGAGTAAACTTCAACCGTAACACCCTCTCTGGGCCGCTAACCATCCGTAAGTCCCAACACCTTTTTAGGTAGTTGTTCTAAAAAAATCTTGATCACAAATTCATTCTTCAATTGAACTACGCGGACTTTGATCCTTGCCTTCTAGGCTTGGTACGTAGGCAACCTCCCAAGGTTCAAGCCCAAAACCAATCTCTTCACATTGGTTCATCTTTGTCCTTGCTATATGACGTTAAAATTCACAACACTTTTGTCCTGTATGACAATAAACTACAACATTCTTCGACACCCTCACCTGAGAGGGAATAATTATTTTTATTGATCTCCAATCGTGTTATATTCCAAAAACTACGTGCATACATGGAAATGCCTGAACCTTTTACCTTGGGTAAAACCATCATTGCACTAAAGTCCCCTTTTCCCCCTTCACTTGTACGAACCAAATCTGTAAAAGGGTATTTCAAGAACTAAGTGCGCCTTGATTCCCATATTTATGGGATACGTAGGAACGTTCGAGTGTCCCTCAAACCCAGCCCCAAGTCTTTGGGCCTAACCCCAAATTCCACTTTCAGTCCCCTGGATGAAAATTCCCTGTGAAAACAGACACTGTGTACACCTTATAATGGTCCGAGCACCATGACCCTAAAATAAGAATTACTATACTCTCATCCCACATGACATTAAACTGTATTTAAAGATCTAAGTATGGCTTGATACCCATCCTTATGGGATACGTAGTGATGTCCAACATCTCAATTTAGGACCCAGCCACAACCTGATTATGGTCAGCACTGGTCTGTGTATCTCTACATGCATTCAACAATGCCCATTTTTATGTGCCATACTCCTAACCTTAAATACTTCCATATCTCCACAACCATTTTCTTGACTTCTAATCACAAAATGTCCAATTTCTGAGAGTTCTTTTTCCTGACTATGCAGCATGTGGCCTTAAGCGGCCTTGCATAAGTAGTCTACATAACGGACCTGTCAGCCAAAAGATGCTATTATTTGACTATAAGCCAATGCCCTTAGGTGGTCCTGAATATTTCAACACCCAAATGGGTTTTTTAAGTAATGGTAACTTGATTCTTGGGATGAAAACCTCTTCTTTTCTTATTGGTCTTACCAACAATATGTAGGGATTCGCAAAAATAGCCATCCTTAATATATATGTCCCACGTTCTTTTTCATGATCTGAAAGTATTCAAGTCTATGATTTATATTTCTCTTCCCTACGCTTGGGTCAGAACTTCATCAGAGTGACATTCATCCAGTTCTTAGACAATCTTGTTGGGAAATATTCTCTCCATATTCATGTACCTCTCTCCATACAGCAAACTTTATGCTTTGGAAAATTTGAATCTCCATAAACTTCAACTGGATTTTTAGCAGTAGAAAAGTAAATTTCTAAGAGTTCTTTTACCTGACTATGCAGTACGTGCCCTTAGGTGTCCTTGCATAAGTAGTCAACATAACAGACCTATCAACAAAAAGATGTTATTATTTGACTATGCTTCCAATGCCCTTAAGCGGCCCTGCATAATTCAACCCCCTAACGGGTTTGTTAAATAATGGTAACTTCATTCTTGGGAACTACTTCTTCGAATGACTTTTAGCCCTTTTTCATGTCATCCCTCAGATTCAAAATTTCTTAAGTCATAGTTTACATATTTTCCCTCATACTTTAGTGTGGTAATATGTTTTCTGACAAATTTTCAAGGAATTGAATCGATTTTAATTCATTCGGTCAAAGATATATCGACCATAAACATTATCCTTTTTATGTCCAACGTGCATGACTTTAAACTTCCCACAAAAGACAAGGTAACTCTAAACAAAAGACAAGTCCGATTTCACTAAAAATACATTTCGTATGATTCAGGTAATATTGAGCAATTAAAAGTTTTAATGTTTGTAGGGTTATTTATAATAGTCCTAGAAAAAATAAAACTATGCTTACAAGGCCCATTGGCTTAGGTAAAATTTAAACCAGGCAACAAAAGAATGAAGGAACAATTTATTGAAGATGAAAGTGTTTTTCATTTGATGCACAAGAGTTAGAAGGACATCCACATATTGGAGTCTCTTATCTTTTCCAAGAATTACAAAAGGTTATCAACATAAATCTTCATTTGATTTACAACATCCTGAGCTTCATCAGTAGCCACTTGAAGCTCATGCACTCGACCAACTTCACTCTTTTCAGCTTGATGGAGTGATTTTTTGGCATCTGTAATGGCTTTCATACCATTCGTTTGAGCTCCTTCCAGTGAATTATTAAGTTGGTCAGGTTCCCCAGTAACAACATCTAACTGTTGTTGAAGGTGCATCTGCTGGACAACTTCCTCCTTTTTCCTCAGAGTCACATCATCCTTCCTTTGGGATCCAACTCTAAGGGGGGGACTTTTGTTGGTGCTCATTTCCGTCACAAAGTCTAACGACTGAAAAAGGTGAGTACCTTAGCCCAAATTGATTCGTCTTTTGAAGAAACATAAAAAATTAACAAAGGCATGATAGAAGATTTGTTTCGGCAGGGGTCGCGCAAGTTTCATCACGGTCGTGCAGGTATACCTGCGCACCACATATGGGCACATAGGTGACCTACGCGCCCTATCTGTTATTCACCTGAGGTCTTCCGTAGCCTATAAATACCCCTTGTGGGCCCCCCATTTCAAGGATGGAAAAATTCCTAAACTCATATTCAAGTTCCCAGTGCCCTAGTCTCTTTTGGAAGTCTTCCGAACACTTATTAGTTAATTTTTTACCTAGAATAGAAGATTTAAACAGGGGAAACAAGGCCTAAGTGTGGAAATTCATCAACACCTCTGCGCCCAGGTGTTTAAACCCTTAAGTGAAGTAGACACACATGTGCGCCGCTTTATCCCTTCACGAGAACCTGTACACCTCTCTTTTGGAAGCCCCTAGGGATAATACTAAGGGATCGAGCCGAGCCTCGTCCAAGTATTACCGTATGCAATGACCGTCACATAGGTATCTATGTGTCGCACAGGTATACCTGCGCGACCAGGACCTGCGCGCCCACACAGGACCTGTCCGCCTACTCTTTTTTTGGGTTCCCCTCCTGTCTATTAACCTCTTTTATTAAAATCCACCTCTCCTATTCAAGATTTAGTCTTTAAGACACTCTTCAAAGCAATTTATGGAATGTTTCCTTGATTGTATTCCTTATCTAAAATTAATTCTATGGAATATCTCCCAAAATATAGTGATTTACATATCTATATATCACTAAGGTGAGAGATTTCATTCATTCAACCTCATCATTTATAGATGATAAGTTCTTTAACCTGGGCCTCCTTCTCATGAGTAAGCCTCAGTCTCAAATTCCCAAATATGGGAATCATATTTATAAGTAATCCCTAATCATAATTTCCCAAAACTGGGTATCCTCCTTAAGAGTAAGCCCCATGTTCCCTATTCAATGGGCCTCCATCTCAAGAGTAAGCCCCAGTCTTAATTTCTTTTGATCTGGGTCTCCTTCTCAGGAGTAATACCCAATCACAATTTCTCTAATATGGGAATCCCCTTCAGGAGTAAGACCTGAGTTCCCAATATGGGCTTCCTTTTAAGGAATAAGCCCCAAATTCCAAATTCCCGAATATGGGCATCCTTTTTAGGAGTAACCCCCAAGTCCCCTAACCTGGGATTCCTTTTCAGGAGTATGCCCCAGTCTTTAAATTCCCAAATATGGGCATCCTCCTTAGGAGTAAGCCCTGAGTTCCCTATGCATTGGGCCTACTTCTCAGGAGTAATCCCCAGTCTTAATTTCTTTTGATCTGGGTCTTCATATCAAGAGTAATCCCCAATAATAATTTCTCTAATATGGGCATCCTCCTCAAGAGTAAGCTCCAAGATCCAAATTCCATTAACCTAGGACTCCTCCTCAAGAGGTAGCCCCAGTAATAATTCCCTTTAACCTAGGACTCCTCATTATGAGTAAGTCCCAATCACAAGTCCCCTAACCTAGGCCTCCTCCTTAAGAGTAATCCCCAGTTCTCAAGTCCCTTTTACCTGGGCCTCCTTCTCAGGAATAAGCCCCAGTCATAATTTCTCTTAACCAGTCTTAATTTCTTTTGATTTGGACTTCCTTCTCAGGAATAAAACCCAAATCATAAGATCCCTCTAATTTGGGCATCCTTATCAGGATTAAGTCCTGAGTTAAGTATCCAAATCTCCAAAAAGTACATATACCTTTATGGACCGTGTTCTCGGGTTTCTTCCCTGAATTAAATCCTAATCTTCATCTATCAGGGCAGTCATCCATACATAATCCCCACATCATATCTTATGATTGCATCTTTCATGGAACAATCATTTGGTTTTACCAATACCTCTTTTTTCTCACACCGAGCATGACTCACATGAGCTTAGAGCGTAAAAGTAATTATGACATCTTTCTTTGAGCCATCAATCATGCATAAACATCATAATCCGTTACTTGAACTGCGTGGGTTCTAATTCCTTTTCTAAAAAAATGATACATAGGTTGCCCATCTATGGGTACGATCCCAAATCTGAAATAATCCATGTCCTTTAGAATGACAATAAACTTCAAGTTCCCCGCTCAGTGACTTTAAAACCAGTATGGTTATCATAATGACGAAGATATTTATATATTATGTGTCGAAGGATACCATTTAATAAGAATCTATAAACAAATACAGATGATTATATATCTATGAAGAACCTAAAAATCATATAAAATATTCTCTAAATCTCCTACATAATAATCATTGATTGTAAGATCTAAAGGAAAGATCATTTTCATACTTGTTAATTTAATAAGGATTCACGAACATAACTTAAATATATAAATAGTGTCCCGGAGTAGACAATAATTCCCCTCAAAAATGTGTGATGAGTCCGACCTCCCATCCTATCGACCAATGCAAATTCTTAAGCGTTATCATTTACAACTAATGAGCACCTACCTTTGGAAAGTAGGTCCAAATGGATATAGAATCATTGGATGTTTCCAGTTATATGAACAAACCCATTAGAAACTTCTTGGAATGTTTGAACCTTAAACAAACGAGATCATCCCCATTTCAAGAGGAAACAGTGGCACACTCAATGGGCGGAAGGTGGAGAGGCTCCACATAATAAATGAGGGGGGAGTTGTCAACATAATGAAGAGGAGATTATTGGGGGTTAAAGGGAGGTTATGGGAGACGAATGGTTGGGGATCGTGTGGGACCCATCTATCAAATATCCACACGTGGGAAGTTATGTGGGTGTGGGACCCACCAATTACTTCTAATGGGAGAAATTAACTTCTATAGAAAAATAAAATTTTCCCCAAAATTTTATTTAACTATTTCTAATTTCTGCCAAAATTAACTCTCAACCCGCATAAAACGCAACAGTAGTAAAGGTCCCCTTAAGAAATTATCGGCGCTGTGAGTTCATTGGTGTCCTCAGATTTCAATTCTGAACACCAGTTTAAAAGATAGAAAAACCCACACATATGTTTACTGAATATACCTGAAAAAAACTTCGAAAATTGATTTTGGGCACACTGGGCCTCAAAATCAAGTGTCTTAAGAAGATACAAACTCGTAAAGGTCCAAATAATTTAGAAAAAAAATTCCTTGAAAATTTCGGGTCATTACATTACACCCACCTCAGGGTTTTACGTCTCCGTAAAGCTATAACACACACTAGAGAAACAAAAGAGGGTACAGAGCATGTATTTGAGTCCCCCACTCCCAAGTGTTCTATTGGATATTCCTGTGTTTCCAGCAAACACACACCAGAGGGATCGACCGTCCACCCCAGACTCGTTCCTGTCGATCCTCAATCTCTACTAGAACCTCTGTGAACGTCACCCCATCATCAATTTACATGTCCCCATGATCAATGATGTGGGTCGGTTCGTGCATGTATCTCCTCAGTTGAGATACGTGGAAGACGTCATGCACTCGATGCAACTGAGGTGGAAGGGCTAGGTGGTAAGCCACCTCGCCTACTCTGCTGAGAACCTAGAATGGTCTGAGGAAACGTGGAGATAACTTGCCTCCCCGGAAAAATCTCCACAGACCTCATCAAGGTGAGACTCTTAGGAAAACATCATGGTCATCCTCGAACTCTAGTGGTCTCCATCTCCTATCGGAATAGGACTTCTGTCTGCACTGTGCAGTCTTCTTCCGCTCCTGGATGATCTGCACCTTCTCCATCATAGCCTACACCATCTCTGGTCTTACAAGAGCTATTAAGATTTTCCATTTCCCAAAAAAGAGAAAGCTGGTCTCATCCTTTGGATGAACCATGTTATTTGCCTAATACATCCAATCCTAACATGAATGGTACAATTCATGTCTTGGATGACGTCGTAAGGCCTCGACACTGCTACCACGAAATCCAACCATTACACTCGCCACCAAGGGTTGAGTCACACTGTCGGCATTAGTGTGTGGTCACTGGGTCTCCTCGAGTAGGAATCTCGAAAGTGAGGGTCAAGTAAATAGTTTTAACCGGAACCTCTCAGTATCAACCATACAAAAAGGACAGGAAAGTAAATGTCACAAGGAAAAGTGTATTTTATTACTACATCTCGTATTACAAAGACACATAACAACCACAAACAACTACACCATGGAAACTGGAAGCACCAAAAACAAAGGCCTCCATGCCGGGAACTAGTCCCACTCCTATCCACCTGCTTCTCGATCTCCATAGTCGTATGCTTCAGCTACCTGAAGCTGTGATCTCGCATATCCTCTCATTCCCTATGGTCTGGGTGGACCTCCTAGTGGTGGTGGTGACAACCCCTCGAAGCGTCATACACCACTAGTTGTACGACCATCTCCCCATGGTCCGTCATGATCGAACCTCTACCTCTACCTCTGCTTGGGAGGTCCTTCATCTATCTGCTGATTGTCTGCACGGCAGGTCAGACAATCACGTGCCATGTGACCAAGCCCTCCGCAGGAGAAACACGGCTCGTTCCTGGTATTCCTGGATCTGTCTCCACCCCAGGTGCCTCACACTACCGTTTCTGAGTCGCGCGGTTGACCACCTGTAGGTCTGGTCCTCTTGGACCTCTGCGTCATCTGTCTACTACCTACAAATAACTCGACTATTGACAGAAAACCTTGCGGCGAGGGAAGTGGCTCCTGACCTCATAGCATGGTATCACTGGTATAAACTCCACCCTGAAAAAACACTCGATGTTTCCCCAGGTGAAGGTCGTCTTGTCACAAAACTGGAGCATTTAGCTCCACCACCACTCATCTGCTCCCTGAAAGAGACTAACAGCTAGTTACACCATCATGTCAGTGGGTGTCCCAGCTATGTGGAAAGCGCGTGCAACAAACTCCAGCCAGTACCCATCCGTATGAAAATATGACTCGCCTCGAAACCTCTGAGGCCTCTGTCGCTGGAACTCATGCAACGCTCTAAAGTGGCATGCACTCTATGCTGGTTCCTCAACTGGAAGAGGGCTCTGTACTGTGGCCTTGCTTCTTGGTTGGATACCATCACGCTCTCTACTCGGAACCCATGCAGACTGACTGTGTGAAGATATCCTGAAAGAAATAGACGTGACATGGTCAAAAGACTATACCTGGTGAGCTGACCTAGTTTGAGATAACTTAAAAAAATTTTTGAAAACACACATGCCATCAGTGTTTTTGTGGACTTAGTTGGAAATCATAAGTCAGGGTCTTAATGTATGGATACGTCGGCCGCCGCACCAACACTGGACTCCCTAAACTGAAAACCACCCTTAGTATGCTTAACACTATTTCTTCACAGAAAAGAAAATATTAGAGTCATACGTTCTGCAGAAGAATCGACTCCTCTGATACTAATTTTTCACGACCCATCCCCTAGGGCTAGTATCGTGACTGCCCCAAGCCCGCCATTCATGGGCTATGGGCTGGAGACTAGCACCAAAGGAATAATTCCCTAAAAATTGGAAAGGCATTTCCTTTATAAAACGTAACACAAATAGCCAGAGAATAAGAGGAACAAAACACTAAGTAAAGCAGTAAACAAGTGTGATGAAAGTACAAAGGGGCCGAAAATAGAAGCCCAACAGAAAGGTACAACTATAACTAAAAGAACATACAACTGGAAGAAAAAGAGCTGGAAGGTGACTAGAAGCTCCTGGATCGTCCTCCAGGTTCCTACATGAAGGGTAGGTATATATTTCCTCCTTAGCACTCTGCGTCTATCAGTCCACTCTATGTGCCATCACACTGAGTGTGCACCTTCGAGTTTCGTCCAGTCCTTGTACACTCTGCCTCAGTCATCACTCTCCATCATCTGAATCCAACACAATGAGGTGCGGGCATAGCCCGTGCAAGGGTGAATATAACGATACACAGTAGGGACCCCGAGACCCTCAAGGTATCATTAAATATATAAAGGATAAACCACAATGAAATATCTCAAAAGATAACCTTTACTTAGGTATATTCCCATTCATATACCTAAGTTATCAAGTAACCCATCTCAATCATGAGGAAAACACAAAGGTTATCGACTCATCTAAAACTGGGATTTTAATTCACGATGTCGAAACCATGGCTACTGGAGAACTCCTCCTCTGTCGAGTACAATAGTCCTGTCGGGACTCCGAGGTGCTACTCACCAACCTTAGACTGATGAGGTACTCCTCCTGTTGAGTACCGCGGGTCTGTCACCCCAACACAGTAGCGCTTCCCGCCATGGGTCTGCCGCCCCAACACAGTAGTGCTACCCATAATAGCCTATGGATGTACTTATCCTATCGAGTACCACAGGTCTTCAACCCCAACACAGTATCACTCCTCCTCTATGGGTATGCCTCCCCAACACAGTAGTGTTCTCTCCTGGGCTACGCAAGTCACTCCGAATCAAATCGGACAAGCAGTCATCAGGTCTCAGCCATTTACAAGGTCTTCGTACTTCGTACGCTCTTCTCTGGGAGGATCTGCTCCACAAGTTTCTGTTTGATACTTACAAGTGTCATGTAATATCACATGGAAGTATCTCATTGGACCTCCTCGTTATAGGGGTCTCAAAGCAACAGACAGCGCATCAATCGGACGCCCGATCTGTGAGTTATTTGCATTTCCGTTCCAGGGGTCCGGTTGGATTTCAGGTAAAATCCAACCCGGTCATACTCCAACTGCGTCGAAACCTCGAGTGTATTATTCCAAAATAACCTCCTCCTCAAAATAAATTCAACATAGTCGATGGCACATCAATCGGACGTCCGGTCCTTAAGTTATAACAGTTCCCGCTCTGAGGGCCTGGTTGGAATTCCGTTCGTTCCAAACTCGGCCATTTTCCAAAATCATCCAAAACTCACATAGAGTATCGTAAAAGGACTGCCTCATCACGAGGGTCTCAGTGCTGCAGATGGCGCGTCGATCGTACGCACGATCGTGAAGTTATTCGCATTTAAGCGTACGGGCCCGGACCGTTAGGCCCAATGGGATGGTGGGTCGGCCCGATCCGGTTCGGTGGGTCCAACCCGACATGGGGTGTCGCCTGGCCTAAAGAAACACGGCCCGACCCAGTGGAAGGCGCGCCCCGGCCCGGCAGGGCATGGCCTGGCCAGCCGCGGCTGGGCCCGAAGGGGCCGAGCGGCCCGTGGTGGGGGGCGCGACACCCTCCTGGCGCCGTGGTTCTGCTCAGCCCGACCGGCCGCCTGCCAGCCGGTTCGCCCACCGAGCGGCCCGTGGAACGCGGACCACGGTCTTCCGTAGTGGGGAGACCCTTGTGTCGGCCCGGTCCACCTTCGGTCTGGCCGGCATTGTCGGTCGAGCGGCTGGCGGTTGCGGACCGCGGTTCCTCTCCATGCGGCTGGCATACGACCGCTGCTTTTTCTCTGGTCACTGACATCCCTTCCATCACCATCACTATTGAAAAATAACATGGATCAATGGAGGGTCTGTGGGCCATGTTTGTTCAGTCCGCGCCCTCCGCGTTAGGCAGTATCTAATGGCCAATAACAATCCATGGTTTCAACGAAGGATGAAGCACAATTTTTAAACAATTAAAAACTGAAACAAACCCCCTACCTAGAATAAAGTTTCACGGTAGTCGAGCATCGCGGAAGACGACATCGCGGAGGTTGGGTGTCGCAGTATACAAATGTTGTTTCTATTGATGTCGGGGTTCATCTGAAGGAATGTGTCGACGGAGAAGTCCTTCGCATTCTTCTTCGGAGTCGCTCTTCGTTTATGGTTGGTGTTATTCTTCAGAGAAGAACACTTCCTTCTAAATCCTCTCAAGAGCTCTCCCACCAAGATTTTCCAACCAAAATAAGTGAAAAGGCTTTCCCCTCTTTTAAAATAATTTCCCACCAATTCAAAACAATTAAAAAATGAATTTTTGACACACAGATTAATTAATTAAGAGACTGATTAATTCATTAGGTGGTGTGGCAGAATCAATGGGTGGAAGGTTGGTAGGCTCCACATAATAAATGATGGGGAGTTCTTAACTTAATGAAGAGGAGATTAATCGGGGTTAAAGGTAGGTTATGGGAGATGAAAGGTTGGGGCTCGTGTGGGCCCCACCTCTCAAATATACACACATGGGATGTTTTGTGGGTGTGGGCCCACAAATAACTTCCCATGCGAATGAATTAACTTCCATAGAAAAATAAACTTTTCTCCACAATTTTATTTATCTATTTCTAATTTCCCCTAAAATTAACTCTCAACCCGCATAAAACGCAACTACACTAAAGGTCCCCTTAAGCAATTATCGGCACTGTGAGTTCATCGGTGTCCTCGGATTTCAATTCCATGCACTGGTTCAAAATATATAAAACCCCGCACATACGTTTACTAAACGTACCCGAACAAAACTTCGAAAATTGATTCTGGGCACACCGGGCCTCAGAATCAAGTGCCGTCAGAATCTACAGACATGTAAAATTCCAAAGAAATAAGAAAAATATTTTTTTCCATGAAAATTCTAGGTCTTTACAAATTTAAAACTAAAGGGGTTGAGATGGTGTCTTTTTTCATCTTTTTCATGGTTAGGAAAACTGTGTGCCTTCCTCCTGTGAGTGGGGTTCTATGGAAGGGGTTTGTGTATGGCTAAAACATAGTTTTCCCACCAATATATATAAATTATGATACCCCATTTTGATGGATTATTTAATTATTTTACCCAAATAATATTTTCAATAATTATATCCCATTAAAATTATCTATTACTGGACGTACACCCCCATTTCACTCCTAAGATAGATATCCCTCCTACATTGTTAGGGTTTTCCAATGCTCCTCCATCTGGGATCTGATTTTTTCAACACCAGTTAGGTTGGATCTATAATTGTAGTATTTATAATACTCTATCTTGTAATCATATTTTATCTTCTTATATATTTTGATATTTTTGTATGATACCATATTCACAATTTTTATTGTATTAGTCCCTACTTTTGGTTTCTTTAGTTCTTCTATGAATAAGAGGTTGATGCATAAAAAGTGTTCTTCTGTAGACCAAATTAATGTGGTTTAGTAATTTTACCTAAAATTTTATGTTTTTTCATAGTTTTAATGGTGTTCCACATTATGTAAATTTCCATACATTTCCCTAATATGTGTTTCTACCCTCTTAATTAATTTTACCATGTTTAATTAATCTTATAAGACCATATTAATTTGTAATAGTTTTCATACATATTTCATTACCACCCCATTGGGTGTGTTTAATTAATATCCCACCTTATAGAAATTCATAATTGTCTAAACCACCACCTAAGTGGGTTTTATTTACATGAAACTAAATATTAATTTTTAATCAATCATATCACATGATTTAATTAAATGAGAGTAAGTGAAAAGGTTACACCACATGTTGTATCATTAAAATTTTCAATTATTTGAATTGTGCACCCATGGTAAAACTGTGTTAAATGATTAAAATGTTGTAGAGTTAATCCAAAATGATTAATATTATTATTATACCATGGTTATTGGTCATTAGAAAAGTGTTAAGGGTTCTGTTGTGCATGGAGTTTCTTGTTCCCTTACATTGGGTTTTGGTCATGATGTCTCACAGTGTCTATATTATTTCAGAAATGCGCATGATGTTCAAAGTTACTTTGTATCATATTTTGTTCATGTAGACTAACCCCATAGTCTCAATTCATGAGTATGAAGACTCGTGTTTATATGATATTTTGGAATACAACGTTGGTTGGGTCCATTGGATTGTTAGACCAGTTCTTGATGCCCGAGTTATGTCTTAGGTCCAATGATTACCTTGTATCCATGTATATGCCAGTAGATGTTCTCACATATAGGGTGTATATACAAGTATATAAATTCTATATATATCTATATGAATAATTATAAATGTCTGGTATACTCACCAGGCTCATTCTGGCCAATTCCAAAGTAGGTGTTGTCTACCAGGGGTCCTATCGAAACCAGAGGTGTATTTTTTCTTCATAATTGTTTGTTATATGTTATACCCACACACAATTATGTTTTTTACAAAGGATGTATTATCTTATTAAAATGCTGGTGGTTGGAATCTAATTTTATATCACACACTACTCTATCCACCTCTAGTACGAACGTATACTTCATGTCTATATGTGTGGATGAGGGAAAGATCCCTATTATAGATTCCTGATCAATTTTACTTATAGCATAGACCATGGGAGTAGAGGATTGAGTGTATTCTTGTGAATCTAGTATATATGTATTTTCATATTTTAGTATTTTTTATGGTATGTCGCATATTCATGTTTCATCTATCCTTTATTTATCATTTTTTATCATATTATCAGGACTTTATCTTGTCTAGGAATCTGCCTATGGATTTTTATTACTATATCAGTGTTTTAGATGTTTATAGTTTCATTTCCCATTTATAGTATCTATTTCCACTTTATTTTTTATATGATGATTCTTTAATTTATTATACTTTCTATTTCTACAATACCACTCAGATATGATGGTATAGTATTCCCATTGTACCAACATAGACCCCCATTGATAGTCGAAAAACCACTATCATATAGGGAGGTTCACTTGATACTATGTGACACATCGGTTCGGGGAACTGTTTTAGTGTATCCCAAGTCGGGACATTACAAAAAGGGATAAGTGTTTCTTTTTATTTATGTGTTACTTTTTTTACATTAGACATAATACTATGAAGGTAATGGAAATTGGTAATTATCATATGTTTTGGAGTAGGTAACAGACATATAGGGGAAACCTAGATTACATGTGATGGGTTATTTTTTTAATTTTTTCATGTTACAGTTGATACAATTTCATTATTGAGTGATGCACATTTTTTTTGCATTTTTAATATTGATTTTATCCATCTTTTGGATTTCTATTTTTCATTGGGATTTGAAGAAATAGTTTTTTCATCCCATGAATCATTATTTAAACTTTGGGACTAATATTCAATGCATTTGTACATTCTATATTTTATTTTGGTGGTAATTCCCTAATGCATATAGCTAGTTCCAGGATTATTAGAAAATTTAATGTGCTAACACTTTTTATGAATGAAATAATTAGGTTAATTAAAGTGAATACATCAATCTAAACAATGTGTTCCCACATATATTGATGAGGAAACCATGATTATTAAATTATACCTTTTTGTAGGTTCTTTACCTACTAGTTCCATATGATGAAGTAACATTAATAGAATGGATTACTTGAATTCCAATGTAGTTTTATGAAGAATGCACTTTTATAAAAATTTTAAGGTGATACATTTAATCAAATCATTGAATATGGCCTTTTAAATTCAGATACCAGATGTGAAGTTCAGTTTTCAATTAGATGATGTTCCAATGGTAATTTATAAGGAGTATAAATTTTATTAAATGGTATTGGGGATGAATTTAAGCAGACCATGATATATATGTATATATAATATATAATATAGTATGAACTTTTAATGAAATTATTCTTTCTAATAAAATACTTCTTGCTAAATAGAGGGTTAATTGAAATGTAAATGGTGTTTCCCTCTATATAATGAAATTGAAACTCCATATACTAGAACATATGTCATTTAATATACGACCTAGACCTAAACAACGACTTAGTAGTGGATAGTTAGGGGTGTCTATTCTGATTCTTATGGAATATTATGGTTTTTATTAATCACGAATACCGATATTTTTTAGAAAGAATAGAGTTTTGATCTTTTTTTAAAAAATTTGATGTATATATCCTATTATCTATCTCTGTCCTTCTCATATACCAAATTTTATTCTCAGGAATTCATTTGTCATTATAGAATCGTGCCACACCATCTTCCTAAAGTTGTGCACTAGGAAGGCAATGTCGACTACACATTAGAGGAGTTTGTCCCTAATATACTAGTATTAACTCTAATAATTCCACTAAAGGAACAAGCTGTTATTCTTGATATCGGAATTTACATATAGTTTTAGGAGGTATTTCTTCATATGTTATAGTCTCTGTATGTAATTTCTTGACCAAAACCGACCATGGAAGAGTTGACTCAGGAGTTCAAGCAGTATCATCCTCCCACCATTTCAGGGAATGAAACACCACATTTTTTAGATTCATAGATAGAGTCTAATATTTAAATATTTGGTCATATCGAGATTCTTATAAATAGGAGGGTCGTTCTCACTTCCTAAATACAACACGGTTCTTCAAAGTGATAGTGGGATGTCATTACCTATGCAGGACGACATCAAGATATGATCTATGGGGATTTCTAGATGGTATTATATTATTAATTATATCTATATAAAGTGAGGACTTACCATGATAGAGAGTTCATAAACCTTCTATAGGGAACGATCCCCTTCCTAGTGAATTTTTCTCATTTTACTAAAATTCGGTGATTCAAATTTACATTATCTAAAGATGAGGTCATGAATGTGATTCAATTTTAGGATGGGCTAGTATATTATGTCCTACAAAAGGTTAATGTATTATGGATGACTAATATTTCTATGATGGTCTATTGGGTCCTCAATATTGATTAGAATTTGAGGGAAGCCGATGGTTGGAGCCAGGGCAGTTCAGCACCCAGACCCAGTGGCAGTACTTCTAGCATACAAAAGCATCAATTTTCGGTTTCTTGTGGGGGTAGCTATTGTCAATCACCTCATGATGAAATTTTTTATTATATTTAAATAGTGTGGGAAACCATGAAATATTAAACCTCTATGTATTTTAATCCAATGGAGTGCAGTGGTTACGGATGGATGGGAAAGATCTGGAACTTTTAGAGGACTTTTCTACCAGTTCCTAGTGAGAGAGTGTCTGAAACTACTCCATACTCTGAAGAGGGGCCATTAGTATCACATAAGGGAGCCATAATACCATATGATTATCAATATTAAGTGGTGGTAAATGTATAGGTAATCATACTTAGAACTTTTAGCAATAGTAGTTGAGGCCTACTCAAGGTAGTCAGGTTGTGACTTAGGGACGCGATATGGGACAATTTCATTCTGTGAAACCTATACTGGAGGAGTAGAGTATTTAATTTTCTAATATTTGGGGAAAAATTCTAGTATCCTAAACTTTAGTCACTTCTCTATTGGAAACATGTGTGTCACACTCTTCTATATCTATATAAATTCCAAAGATCTTGGCCTCAAGTTAGAGTACTTATTTATTGTGCTGATAATTGATACCTCGTTGGGTATCTGATAAGAGAGTATTCTCTAATGAAATGATTGTCCCCATGAGATAAGTGGATATATTTTTATTCAAAATCATTTCACCCTTGACATGATAGAGTTTTATGTAACTACTAGTATGTACTAGTTAGTTCCATATCTAGTCCATATCTATTGTTATCATCAGAGGGGTGCATTTGTATCACCAGAGGGAGGTAGACATATCCACAATAGAGAATTGGATGTCCATGCATCAAGAACTGAACCTGACCATCAGGGTATAGTTAGAGTGACAACCCAAATCATTAGTGTTTTTTTGATAATTAAGTGATGTGACCTCTAGTTTTCCTCCAGTGGAGGGTTCTTTCATGGACATTTCTAGGAAAATATTTCTTTGGAACATCTATTTTCATAGGTAGAATTCACTATTGAACTCGTTCTAGTATTGGTTCAAGTGTCTATTCCCTTTTATAGGATGAAACCTATGTAAATTATATATCCTAATAATCAGTTGAAATTCATAGAGGCTAAGGGTTTTATACAACCAATCACTTCTATTTGTCGTTCATAGATCCTTTATTCCAAGAAGGTGGATGAAACCCCTGGTATTTGTGTAGATTACTAATGGTCTAACCCACTTACACAAAATAAATGATATACACTTCCCCAAATAGATCACCTTTTCGATCATCTCTTAAGAGAGAGGCTGTTCTCCATGATTGATTTCAGGTCAGGATATCATCAGTTGCATGTAATAACATTAGATATACATTGTAAAACATTCCAAAGAAATTATTGTCATTACGAGTACTATGTAATATCATTCGATCCCACAAACACACAAAAAATTTTCATTGTTCTGATGACTCAGGATTTTCAACCATATCTAGTTTTATTCATGGTAGAATTTGTGGATGAAATCTTGGTGTATTCTATGTCTCAACACGATCATGCCCCACATCTCGAGATCGTGCTGAATATACTGAGATTAAACTAGATTCACACAGATCTCACCAAATCACACTTTTTATTGAGAAATTAACCTTCTTAGGATATATCATATCTGATTCATGAGTATCTATATACCCAATTAATGTGAGATATATAGTTTCCTATGAGCATCTAAAAATGTATTTTGTATACAGAGTTTCTTTGGTCTTCCTATGTATTAAATATGCTTCATCTAGGATTTATAACACAGAGAATTAACTCTTATAATATTAAATATGAATGGTGTGAAATTTATATTTTCATAATTTTGTGAAATTACAATTAATGAGTTTAATGGTAGGTTTAATTCAAAGGTTATCTGGATTAGAGTATATCCCGGAAGAATCTATATAGTTTATTTTGATGAATTAGGTATCTAGCTTGGGGTAGTTCAGATGTAGGACAAGAATGTTGTATCATACAAGTCACATGAGTTAAGGCCTCATGAGCATAATTACACAAAGCCTGATCTCGAGCTAGAATCAATAGTTCATTTTTATGATATTAATGTAATTATTTACTTGTGGAAATTTTTATGGTATTCACTGATCCCAGAAGCCTCAAGTATATCTTTACACAGTGTGATAGGAATATCATGTAGTGTCAATGTGTTAAATGACTTTGTTACGTTGATTATAAAATTGGACATACTCCTCAGATGGGAAATGTATTATCTAATTCTCTGTTCTTGGATATTCAGGCATAAGATGTTCATAAGTCTAGTGGTGAGTGTTATTTTACATCCTTATTCTTGGTTATTCATGTTGAGGTTTGGGTGGATCTTGGGAATACATCCATCTCACCATTAGTAGTGACCTATACCCATATAGAATCGGAAAATATCAGGCATATTTTAGATCATGAGGGTCTAGTACTGGGGGAGAGTATATCATATGAGGATACATGACTATGTTGAACCTTGGATGGGGATAATACCTTATGCATACATGGGAATGTCTAGGTCTCAATAGAAATATAAGAGGAGTTATTGCAGGAATATCATGCATCTGTTTAGGAAGTTTATTCCAAGGTCTCAAATATGTATCAATAGGTACATCACCTATATTTTTCAACATCTATGAGAAAGTAGATAGGTGAATTTATCCCTTTGTGATCCATCTATCAGTAGGGGTCAGTGAAAAATCTATGAGTGGAGGGACTTCTATAGATGTTTTCCATTCACAAGTGGAAATGGGAAGAGGTCTCCCTAGAATTAATGATATTTTTTCTTTGATCACCTCATGGTTAGTACATAGTTTGGGTAGCCACGGATTAGTTGATGAATGTTTTACATTTCTTACATGTTTTAGATACGTTCATGGTAGAAAATATAGGGAGGATATACATAATGGATATAGAACATATTGATGGATCTCCTCATTCTATAATATCTGGTAGGGATGTCCTCTAAGAAACTCAATTCTATAAAGTTTTGTAGAAGTCCTTGGGTACACCAGTTCATTTGAAAACATCCTTTTACCCTGGACCGAAATATAGAAAGAGTGCATGATTCAGGAGAAACAGGACATCCTCTATGCATGTGTCCTTGAATTTAGGGGTTCTTGTGAGAAGCACATACCCCTTCTCTAGTAGTTATATAACAATATAATTCTGGATACCATTCAGATGGTACCTTATAAGGATTTTTATGGTAGTCCTTGTAGATTACATCTATCCTGGATAGAGGCTTGAGAGGTAGTTTTTCTTGAACCAAATCCCTTCCAGAAGACTTCGATGAAGGACCATCTAACCTGGAAGTACATGTTGATAGCTCAGTTTTCACAATATTCATAATCCAATCAACCCTAAAAACCTATACAGTTTTAGGGTAGATATGGTGTTTTCTTGTGTGTTTCTCCCAAGTTGTGACACTGATGAATTCAGAAGTAGGGTAAGCTCTCTCCCACATTTATGGGTCCATTGAGATATTAAAGAGAGTTGGGCCAGTAGATTACTAGACAGAACATCCAAAGAGATTTCTCTCTAAACAAATTGTTTTCCATGTGTTTGGGATTCATTATAATTATCCACACCAATCACATTTTTTACAACCTATGTCTGTTGAGTTATATGTGGATACTTCCTTGGAGGAGCACCCAATGCGTATCGTGGATCGAAACATGAAGTCTCTCCGTAGCATGTCAAATCCTTTTGTACGGGTATGATGGAAGTATAAACAAGTACATGATGAGGCATGGGAGCGGTAAGCTAATTGAAATTTTCATTTTCCAGTTCTTTTCACATATAATCCCTCTTTACCCTCATAAGGCCATCTAGGAGATGAGTTTCATTAAGGAGGGAACGTTGTGATGAGACAACATCCCATGTAGGTATGAAACATCATCTTTCATGTTTACCTTCTTTATTTTATCAATGTAAGGGTACCCAACATCATTAGGAAGGTATCGTCAACATCTGGGGCTTATAAAAATCTCAAATTTCAAGAAAATTGAGACAAAAATGGAGTCATATGGTTAGCTCATGATCAGGGCTAACTCTACAACTCAACCATGCAAGGTACCCAATGAAAAGGAGAGGTTTCATAGTTCTGCAACCACGCGAGACATGCCACAGACTCATGCTAATACTAAAGAGGTTTTGATTGTGTATGATCACATAGCTTGTTCATGGATATTGAAATGGTGCATCTAACTGAATTGAGTGGGGTTCTTCGGTAGTGGTTGGTGCTTGATTAGTGCATAGTTTGGAAAATCGTGAAGACACAACACAATTCCCCCTTTTAAAGGGTTATTTTACTGTTTCAACCTTGAAATTTTTTAATTCATTTTCTCCATTTTCTCTTCTCCTCCAGTAAGCATTCAACATTATTTCTCTCTATAGATAGATCTCCCTCCCCCATTTCATGGAATTCTCATTGATCCTCCATCTAGAATTTGATTTCATCATCGTTAGTCATGTTGGATTCATAAGGGTAAGATTACTAATCCAATTTATTCCTATTATAGTTTTTTCTACCATCTACGGTGCTACATTTGTGTGGTCTCATATGCCATATTTTCATGGTTTTGGTCTATTCAACTAATTTCCTCTATTCTTCACCAAATCAAAGAATGATACCTGATGAGAAGTCACCAACATACCTGTGGTAGTTGTTCTATCAATTTTTGTTATAAGTTTAAGTGTCTCCTTATTTTTTTATATGTTCCACATGACATATATATCCACAAATTTTCATAATGTTTCTATATCCTTATAACTAACCTAACCAAATTTAATTACTAAATATGAATTTAGTGATTTATTAGTGGTTTCTTACCTTCTTTGATTGCTTCCCCATTAGGTGTGTTCTATTAATTTCCCACCTTTTGTAAATTTATAATAGATCTAACCCCCTCTTATGTGGTTTAGCATGACATGAAAGTATAAATTCCATACTTAATCAATAAAATGGATTGATTTAAGTAAATTAGAGTGAGTGAAAGGCCACACCACATGTCGTACGATATAAACGTGGATTATATGAAGTGTTCAACCTTGGTTAAATATTGTCAAATGATTATAATTCTTTAGAGGTAATCCCTTATGATTTTTACTTTTTGTTAGACCATGGAAATTGGTATTTGGAAAATGGAAAAGGGTTCTATTGAGAATGGTGTCTTGCCCTCCCCTTTGTTGGGTGTTTGGCATGATGTCTCACACTATATAATTTATTTGGGTGATGGGGATGGTTTTCCACATTACTCTATATTAAATGTTGGGAATGAAGACTCACCCACCATCTCATGTGATGAGAATTCTGACACGTATTGATAGGATATTTAGTGCTGGTACCCTTGATGGATTCATAGGCTCATTAGACTAGTCATGGAAGCTTGAGTTACACCTGGGGTCTAGATATTAGCTGGTATCCTTGTATATGACTCTAGATATCCTCACATGTATAATGTATATACATGAATAAATATTGTATTTATATATGTTGTGTTTTTTTGTATGGCATGCTAAACAAACTCATTTTGACCTCAGTTGAAGTAGGTAGAGTCTGCTAGGGGTTCAATAAAAACTCAAGATGACTGGTATTTATTTTTCTTCATTGTTTATTTTTTTATACCTATACACTTATTTGATATCTAAACTAGAGAAATTATTTATAGACACCATTGGTGGTGGTTTATTATGTTTTTTCTCACACACAACTCAGGATGCCTTTGGAACTCCAGTACACTTCACAACTTCATGTGTGGATAAGGTAATGTACCCTGTTACAAATGTATGATCAATTTTATTTATTGCATGGATCACTGTATTAAATGAATTAGTGTATACTCAATATTCTTGTACAGATTTATTTTGGAGTTTTTTATTTTGTATTTTAGTATATATTATTTTATATGCATGTTATATATATCCTTTGTTTCCATTTTTTATATCAGTATGAAATGAAATAATTCTATATACGACTGATTATTTTTATTTGGATTGTTATATTGATTTATTGGACGTCTAAACTTTCACTTCCCATTTATAATTTCTTTTTTCAATTGGATTTTTTAGTATATCATAATTTAACAATTTATTATTCTCATTTATATCCACTATTACACTCCGGTATGAGGGTATATTCTCCCCATAATACCACATTTCCCCTCAATATTATTTGGTGGACTCTAGCGTACGTGAAGGTGCTCTTGAGACCATTGACCCACCGTCTCATAACACCTTTTTAGTGGATCCTGAGTTACGATATTATAGTAATGGGCCTTTTGATCAAATATAATTTTTATTTTTTAAAATTATTAACAATTATAATTTTATAAACATATAAAAAATATGTATATAGGTAATTATATATCCTTCTATACATATAAGAGAACATAACATTTGGATAATGTTTTAAGAGTATTCTTGAAGAGGATTGGATATCAAAAAATTGATGTTATATATATAGAGAGGCTACCACAAAGGTATTCTAAAGAATTATAGAAGGTTTATTATTTTATGCAATAGTTTCCATTATCATAGCCTATCATCCCTATCCATATGGATAATGTAGGTAGCCTTCCAAGGGAAATAGTTTTGAACTATATGCATATGATGGAGTTTTATTACAATGACTTACACAGCCACAGTTTCCAAAACCATGGCTATAGGATATGTCGATGGTATTGGAATATTTTTTCCAAGGTTTATAATTGTGGAAATAGGATCATATTCAAGTTGTTATATCTCAATGAAATAAAATCAGGATTTAGAAAACCTTACCTAAAACCTGTCTTAGTCCAACATTATCTAGCCTCCTATATAAAAAATATATTTTTATCACCTATTTCAGAACCTTATTCATACCAATAACCTTTTATATTATTCAATTATAATCTTTTATTACAAAATATTAGTTAGTTATATTTTTTTCATCATTAGATTTTATTAGCATGGTTTTTTAATTTAGTGTTAATTTCTTAATGGCAGTGTTGATTATTATTTATAGATTCAAAGTTCATCATTCATTTAAAATTATATTTTCTTGACTATATAGTTTAAAATGATTTATAATGTTCTAATTTAATTTCATATGTATTTTATTTATGATTTTTGATGATGAAATTATAGACAATATTGTTGTCGTAATTATGATGAATGAAACGATGATATAATAAATATATGTTAAATATTAATAGTACATTTATAGTACCATAAAAAATATTTTCTTATAAATTTATAATTACAATATTAGTTATGTTTCTATATTCATACCTGATGTGAATTTATTACTTTCCTTAATTAGGTGATTAAACCATCCCAAACATGGATAAGATATAATCTATTAGTGATTATGGTTATGAAAGTGATTATTTTGGAATGATACCAATATTATAGATTCATAATGATTTTTTTTTATTTGTAATATTTTTCAAATCATATTTTAGATTATTTTGAAAATGAAAAAAAGGCTAAATGGAAAATGTAATACATAAATTTTTTGGAGGTGGTAGTTTGCGCGTAGGCATATGTGATGATTTTTTTTCATAGAATAGTATAATGGTAGAAAATGGTTTAAAAAATCATATTCATAATTAGTTTATATAAATTATATTATTATAAAAAATATATTTTTATAACCATTCATGGTAGGTGATGACACTTAATCAATCACACCGTTCATGTGGGCATAAGTCTGCACGTATACATGGTGACATCATTATTTTTTGAATAGTTTTAGTGGAAGGTAGAAAAGTGATGTTCCATTAGACTAATAAAATTTTATCATATTAATATTATTGATCTTATAATATATTCATCTATAGAATATATTCAAAAGGTTATAAGACAAAAATAATTAACAAATATCCGTTGAGAATATTAATATAACGTCCTGGACCCGAACAGCCACCCGAACAGTGCTAAATGGGTCGGGTGCTACTACCTTAGGTGCACCTACATGAACACCAAAGGATCACGACTAGTAGAGAGGGTCTGATAGGTATAGTGGGGAGGATATACCCTCTTAGAGGATAATAATAATGGTACTGGTCCATGTATAACAGTAGAGATGCAGCGGAATAAAAGACTCAGTAGACTCGAACCAGAACCGTAGAGCGAAGGCACATTCAATATCAATAAACAATGAATGAAATAAATATAAAAAAAAGCAGTGGAAAGTAAACACACTAGCATTATAATCCCTAGTAACTAATAAACAAACCAAACATGCGTCCATAACAAGTCACTAAACAAAAGGGGTGCCAATGTCTAACCAACAGTAGCTACAAACATGTAAGCATGATGATACAAGTAAAGAAAAAAAACAGAGTGACCCTAGCTAAGAAAGTCCTCAAGGTCCATACCATCTCCATGAAACAACAACACTTCCCATCTTCTAAAGTTGTCCTCTTTCCTGCATGTAAATCTAAAAAGTCTGCACGCGTCCCGAAGGGCCAGTGTAGGGTTTGAGACAAATCTCAGTTTGATACCACCCAATGGTTCATACCTAATATGAGTGTTTAAGCAGTAATGCATTTATAAGGAAATCAATAAAATGTACAATTCACAAATAAACACTAACTCCACTAGTACTTAGTAGCCACCACAGAGTGTCACCAACTTCGGATAATGACGGAATCTTTGTCATGTAACTCGACACCATGTGTCCCCTGACACTACATGTCTCAAGTATCGACGCCCTGAAGGCACGCCCAAGAAGTAACCCGGAGGAACATCAATACATGTCCTCAATAAGAAACCAGAGGGACAGTGATATTTTCCCTCAATAATGTAACTGGAGGGACAACGATGTCTGGCCTCAAATCACGGCGAGCCTCAGCCTCAACCCAATTGCCTTGATGCTATCCCCCGAAGGTTCCTGAGCTTCCATGTGGCTTCCTACGACAAACAGCCCCAACCAAAATACCTAAACCACAAATACGGGGGCCTCTACCCACATGAGTGGTCAAAACCACCTCATCACGGAGTATATTTGTGTGCACAATACTCAAAGTTTCTAGGTGAGCGACAATCAGCAAAATAGTACCCAAGACACAACACATCTGACACCTCATGTCCCAATGACCATTTCACTCAAGTCTGATGGCATCTCCATCCTAGTAACTCAGGCCATACCCAACCTGACATTCATCCTGCCTCAAACTGACATCCATGACACCCAATATCATGGTCAGAACAACCCAACATAACCCGAGCCAAGCCCAACCTCTGATCGGTATCAGTCAAGAATATCCGGGCTATGCCCAACACAACCCAAAGGGTCCATCATGTGCAATTCACCAATTACATATATAACAAATATAAATAGGACACATAAACAGGAAAAACATTCAAACTGTAAAATTTCCCTAACCCAATAGTTACCAGTCAACAACACCGAGGTCTTGAATGCCTCTAACAATATACAGCAGGGTTAATAAATTAAACTCAATAGTTTAAAACATTAATATTGAAATTTAAACAATTTTGGCATCCCCTGGAAAAAATTACCCGATGAGAAACAACCCCTCACCCAGCCCCGCCCAAGCAAAACTGGTAACAGGGAAAACCCAAAGGCATCCCATAGGTCTAACAATCAATTCAATATGAAACAGCAGATAAAACGGGTCCTGCTCAAAATACTTGATAACACACTAATGGACTCGTCTCCTAAAAGACCACAAAAACACAAAAAGAGGTATGCACCACCTACTTGAGACTAGTACGATGGTACTCCTCTGGTAACAGCCTCCAATTTGGCCAAAAATACGGTAAATCTATAAAAGAATCAAAACTTCTCAAACCCCTATAACTCATTCTAGTACAGAAATCAAACAAAACGGATCAAGAGGAATCGAGGCCTTACTGAGGGGGTTCCAATGCATCCAACCGTGATTGATTCCGACTTCAGATAAAGATCCGAGAGGGAAAACAAGACTCAACCGATTTGGGGGGGGGGGGAGGTTCTGTCCAAAACTAAAAAACGAGGCTACTGCCCATTTTAAGAGAAAAAAGAAAGTTCATGGCGTGTACTTCAGGACTACAAACAGTGTATATCATTTAACTATTCATATGGAAGCTGGAATTCTTCCAAATTACATTCCAGAACCTTCCGAAAATAGTACACGGCGTGTACCTAGGGGTACATGGCATGTACTTGGTTTCTCTTCTCTTCCTTTCCGACTTACCCACACACCAGGTATTTCTCTCATACACGGCCAGACTACACGGTGTGTCCAAGGAGGACATGGCATGTACTTAGTTCTACCCGGCCAACAGGTCCACACGCTATATATGGCCTCCACACGGTCAAGAGTACACGACGTGTCTAAAACTACACGTTGTGTAGTAAGATACTTCTACATGGTCATCACACGGCATGTACTCGGTGAGTACACAGACAACACTTGCTTACCATATATGTGGCGTGTACTTGAAGTACACAGAGTGTAGTTTGGAAATTTTCCAAAACATCCCAATTTCTCCAGTTTCCTCAGAAACAAGTCAAAATTTCAAACAGGTTCTGGATTTTGACCCGTTCTAAAAACCCGGGTTCTTACAATCTCCCCACCTTAACATAGTTCGTCCCCGAGCTATCCAAAGAAACCTGAAGATGGTACCAAACATACCACCCCATTCAAAGTAACCCAAACTTACCAAGCCTCAATGTCCTGGATAAATTCCGCAAGGGGATCCCCACCTTATGAATCGTCTATCCCGATCTCAACCAAACAAAACTCAAGGCAACAAGGTTTACTAACCTGTTTTCAAAACACATAGTCCTTCTGTGACGCATCATCACCCCTGCACCTCATTGGTGATCATGTGTCATCCTTGACACCCATCGTATCCCACACCACATCGGTGTCCATCTCCATGAGGTATTGCATCCCATGGATGCTCAAAAACGATCTTGGTGCCTAGCACCTCAAGCAGCTGGAATCCTCGATGCCCTGATGCCCACGACACCTCAAGTAACCCGCATCCTCGATACCCTGATGCCCATGACACCTCAAGTAACCCACATCCTCTATTCCCCTAGTGCTACACATCTCATATATATATATATACATATCATGCACCCAATATGGTTCCAATCCCACTGACTTGCATCCAGGCAGTCCACATAGATCATGTGCGTCACATTCACTCAAAACGGACATGCCTCTACATGTTATTCCAAAAAGGAAACACAAGGATCACATCCACACCACGGTGTACCTTTAACCGAAGCCGGCTCACCAGCATGATCATCCTCTAGCAGCTCCCCATGTGTGCACATGGCCTGAAGTACAGTTGTCTAATGCCTGACCCCCCCCCCTGTGGTGCTGCTCCAGCCACTGGCCCTGACCCCTCACCTGGATCCCACTGTCTCTGTCAGGTCCTCCACATGCAGTTGAATCCCGGCTACCCTCTCCTGGTAATGAACCTGAACCAACTCCAGATGCCACCATCTATCCTGGTCCCTGCCTGTCGGTTGTCTAAGAAGGCTACCTGCAAAACCTCTCCAGATGCCTGACCTGTCCACATGCATGGAACTCCTTAGGAGGCCTATCGCACTGAGTCTGAACATGTCCCAACTGTCCACACTGAAATAAAATCACTGAAGAACTACAATGAGGTGGTCTAGCTGAATCCCTGGCCTAACTGCCTTGTTGGAACTCATCATGTCTTCGCTTCTTGCTGTCTGAACCCTCACCTGAAGCTGTCAGTCGACCCACCTGGGGCCTATTCCTCTGGTTTCCCTCCACTATGAGCACCCAATTCAACACCTTTGAAAAAGAACCCAACCTGAAGATATTCACATGGACCCAAATGGTGTGTCGTAAGCCATCCTCGAAGCGCCTCACCGTAGCAGCATCATCGCTTACCATACCAGGTATAAAGCGAGACAACTCAGTGAAAGTGACTGTATAGTCCATGATAGAAATGTCTCCCAACTAAAGACTCAAGAACTCTTGAGCTCTCCCTTCTCTCAGTGTCTCTGGGTAAAATTTCTCAAAGAACCTATCCTTGAAGTCCTTCCATGCATGTCCCTCATGCCTATGAGCCTGAACCTATACATCCCACCAACGCTTCGCTAGTCCTCTCAGCATGTACATTTCCAGCTTGAACCTCTACCCTGGAGGTGTCTCAAGCTTCTCGAAGATCATCTTCATACTCTCTATCTAGTTCTCAACCACCTACGGACCACCCTCATCCTGAAAAAGAGGCATGTGTTGCAACTAAAACTCCCATGTCAGATATTTCGTATACATCTCTGTACCCAGTGCACCTTTTTCAATCCCCTGCAAGACCCGCACCAGACTAGCTCGAAGCTGCTCGTCGAACCATGGACCGAACGATTCCAAACCCGGATGTTGTCCTACCTATACTAAATCCTGGACCTGATCTTGTCCTTGTGCCTGTACCTAAGGCTCATGCTCTACCTATACAGAATCCTGAACCTGATCATACACCTACGGCACTGTATCATCTCCCGTCTGACACTCCATATGATTCTGCCAAAAAGGAACCCACTGAATACCATAAATGGTCAAAAAACCCATATATATAACAACATATACTCAATGTAGAAAAGAAAGCAGTAAAAGGAAGTGCATAACTACTACCCTTACTCTCCATCACCATAACCCATTCCACACTGCATCCCGGCCTGATGGCCTCCTTACCCACCCTTAACAGAGCCAAGTATCAAAAGTACCTTAGGCCATACCCATCCAAACAACCCACGTTGCCTCAAACCAACGACTGAGTTGCCCAATACTAGTGATCAAAATCACCTGAACCAATAGTATCTTCCATCTCGTACAAATTCCAGACCCAAATACCCTTTCACATGAAATTCTTCAAATATATAAAGCATGGCATAAACATTGAAATAATAAGAAATTCTATCAGGAATTTCACCTTTTAACATTTCAAGAATACAAATCATGGAAATTGATATTTATTCACATTGAATTATCACTTCACAAAGTATACATGAAGATATGAAATTTAAATACCCTAAAAATGTGCCTATCGAAAGCCATGAAAACAATCCTTTCCATAATAGGCCAAGTTCTAATTCTCCCTAACCGCACTGGTCAAGGGTCACATATCACAATCAATAAAATCACACACCAAGCGAGCCATAGAGGTGGAAATCATATAAACTGTAATCTGAGAAAAAATAAAACAACAATTCCCACCCATGGTAACTTGGTCCATCCCTCGTACCTGGGGCTACATGCACGCATGAAAAATCTAGAAACCCAATTCCAGTAACAAAATATATCTATTCCATCATATCCCAAATAGTAAAAATAGTAGAAATAAAAGAGAAGTCACAATCTCATTAGTATCTAGTAAAACACTGCTACTAAATCTCTATCAAGAAGTCCTCTGATACCACTTTGTAACGACATGGACCCGAACAGCCACCCGAATAGTGCTAAACAGGTCGGGTACTACTACCTTAGGTGCACCTCCCCAAATTCCAAAGGCTTATGACTAGAAGCAGGGGTCTGATAGGTATAGTGGGTAAGATTTACCCTCTTAGAGGATAATAATAATGGTACTGGTCCAAGTATAACAGTAGAGATGCAACGGAATAAAAGACTCAATAGACTCGAACCAGACCCACAGAGCGGAAGCACATTCAATATCAATAAACAGCGGAAGTAATAAATATACAAAATAGAAGAGGAAAGTAAACACAAAATCATGCTAATCATTGGTAACTACTAAAGAAACCAAACATGCATCCATAGAAAGTCACTAAACAAAAGCGGCATCAATGGCTTACCAACTGTAGCTACAAACAAGTAAGCATGCTAATACAAGTAATGAAAATAAAACAGAGTAACCCCAGCTAGGTAATATCTCAAGGTTCGTACCATCTCCATGAAACAACTAACAGATCCCAGCTCTTGAAGCTGGCCTCTTTCCTGCACATAAATCCATAAAGTCTGTACGTGTCCCAAAGGGCTTATACAGGGGGTGAGACAAATCTTAGTTGGATACCACCCAATGGTGCATACCTAATATGAGTGTTTAAGCAGTCATGAATTTATATGGAAATTAGTAAACAATAAAAAGCACAAATAAACACTAACTCCACTGGTGCTCGGCATCCACCACGGAGTGTCACCTGTTCGGCCAATGCCAGAATGTCTGACTTGTAACCTGGCACCATGTGCCCCCTAACACCATGTGTCTCAAGTACTAGTGTCCTGAAGGCACACCCAGGAATTAACCTTGAGGAACAACCATATCTTTCCTCAATATGAAACTAGAGTGACATCAATATATTCCCTCAATAATGTAACTAGAGGGACAATTATGTCTTCCATCAAATCATGTTGAGCCTCATCCCCCAACCCGATAGTCTCGATGCTATCCCCCGAAGGCTCCTCACCTTTCACATGGCTTCCTATGGCAAGCAGCCCCAACCAAAATATCTAAACCGCAACTACGGAGGCATATACCCACACGAGTGGTCAAAACCACCTCATCACGGAGTATCTCTGCGTGCACAATACTCAAAGTTTCTGGGTGAGTGATAATAACCAAAATAGTACTCAAGCCACAACACCTCTGACACCTTGTGTCCCTGTGACCATGTCGCTCAAGTCTAAAGGAATCTCCATCCCAGTAACCTGGGCCATGACCAACATGACAGTCATCCTGCCTCAAACATATGTCTATGACGCCCAATCCCGTGGTCAGATTCACCCAACGTAACCCGAGCCATGCCCAACCTATGGTGTGTATCACTCAGGAATATCTGGGCTATGTCCAACACAACCAAATGGGTCCAATATGTGCAATTAATCAATTTCATATATAAAACATTTAAACTGGACACATAAATAGGAAAACCATGAAATAGTAGAATTACCCTAACCCAACAGTTATCAGTCAACAACACAGAGGTCATGAATGCCTCTAACAATTTACAACAGGATTAATAAATTAAACTCAATACTTTAAAACATTAATATTGCAATTTAAACCATTTTGGAATCCCCTGGCCAAAATACACTGATGAGAAATGACCCCTCACCCGACCCCACTCAAGAAAAACTGGTAACATGGCATACCGAAAGGCATCCCATAGGTTTAACAATAAATTAAATATGAAATAGTAGATAAAACGGGCCCCACTCAAAATACTTGAAAATGCGCCAAAGGCCGTGTCACCCAAAAGACCACAAAAACACAAAAATATGTATGCACCACCTACCTGAGACTCGTACGATGGTACTCCTCTGGTAACATCCTCCAATTTGGCATAAAATGCGGTAAATCTACAAAAGAATCAAAACCTATGAAACCCCTATAACTCATTCATGAACATAAATCAATGAAAATAACTCAAGGGAAATCGAGGCCTTACCTAGGGGGTTCCAATTCATCCAACTATGATCAAATCTGACTTTGAATGATGAACTGGGAGAGAAACGAAGATTTGGCCGACTTCGGGTGGAGGTTCTATACATAAGCGAAAAACGAGGCTACTACCCATTTTAAGTGAAAAAAGAAAGTACACTGTGTGTACTTCATGATTACATGCCATGTATATCATTTAATTGTTCATATGGCAGTTGGAATTCGGCTGACTTACTTTCCAGAACCTGCCGACATGAGTACACGGTGTGTACCTAGGTGTACACGGCATGCACTTGGTTTCTCTTCTCTTCCATGCCGACTTACACAAACGCCATGTATTTCTCTCAGACACGGCCAGACTACACGAAATATCAAAGGAGGACATGGCCTATACTTATTTCTACCCGACCAATAGGCCCACACGCCATGTATGGCCTCCGTACGGTCAAGAGTACATGACATGTCTAAAACTACACGCCGTATAGTAAGAATTTTTTGCACGGTCATCACACGACATGTACTCGGCAAGTAAACGACCAGCACTCACTTAACATATACATGGTGTGTACTTAAAGTACACGGCGTGTAGTCTGAAAATTTCTAGAAACTTTCCAATTTCTTCAATTTCCTCAGAAACCAGTCAAAAATTCAAACAGGGTCGGGATTTTAACCCTTTCTAAAAACCCAGGTTCTTACAATTACCACTCATTTTCAATGTTCTCCCTTAGGTAACCCTATAATTCTCCACAACATTGTTTTCTGGAAATAAAACATCTTCTAAGATATAGTAAGCGAGATAAAGAGAGAGTATGGATGAATTTTGGTAAAAGAAAATATCTTTAATTAATGTATAATTTTTTTTGAAGTGGTATCGTTTTATTAGTGATGAAAATGGAATTTTAGAATTTATTCATCACATTATAATAATTTCATTCCAATAATCTGAGTTACAATGCTCAAAAAATAGGAACGAATTGATTTAGTTATGATTCAAGGTTGGTCAAATCTCCATCATTCATTCATTTCCATGTTATAAGAATTATTTCATTCTTTTAACATTTGTCCTTTATCTTTTACCTTTTTTATTTTTACACTGGTAATTAATTTTTACCAATGAAACTATTTTTTTTGTAAAACTATAATATTAATAGTCCTAAAAAATTTAGATTTTATGAAAAAAAATTATAATTGAGGTAATGTAAATAAATTTATGAATATTTTTGTATTCATTTTCAAATTAAAATATATAATATATTGAAGAAGGATTTTGTAGAAAAATAATGTTTTGAAAAATAACTATTCTTAATAATTTATATTATTATTTCCCGACTAAATTAGTGATAATAAATTTTTATATATATGTGAACATCATATAAAAATCATTACATAAAAAATTCCACCGTACTTTATCATAAAAAAATTTCACAACATTTATAAAATAGTTCTTTTAAAATAAGCCTTTCCCAATTATCTTGGCCCTTAACTTTATTCTAAGTAATCATAATTTTATATCATAAAGATGATATTGAACTTATTAAATATTATAAATATGGAAATATAATATAGGAAATACTTTTTTAGATTTAATTTCTACATGTGATGGTGTCTAATTTTTAATATATTTCAACCAAAATAGTTTTTAGTGTGAAATATTACTTAATTTATCAAACAATTAATCATGGGTCTTAATAATTCTATATTATGTTCTGAAGCTACTAATTTTACATTATAAATATACATTTTTAATAAAAAATATTCAAAAACTTTTATTTCATTCTCATATAGATATAATGTCATAAAAGTGACAAAAATAAAAAAATCTATATTTTTTTATTCGAATAATGTTCATTTTTTTAGGAAAATCCCAAAATTCAGCATAAGAAAAAATTAACAAGATTAATTTAAAAATTGAAATTCATTTAAAAAATAAAAATTCTAAAATTTTTCTTTTAAATTAAAATAAAATATATAAATACTACCTATATTATGAAATAGCCTTTTGAAACATTAAGTTCTCTTAATCATATTTTGTTCATTTTTAATAGATTAAAAAAAATTTGTTTAGTAGTTGTTTTATTATTCTAAAATTTTCATAACAATATTAATATAATATGTTGAAGATAATTTTATTTTGGGGTTTATTCTTTGTAATTATTAAAAAATGTATTGATTGAGAGAAATATATATTCTAAAATCATGTAATGTGATACTACAATTGAGTGGAATGATTGATTAGAGTAAACAACCCATTACTCCATTAGAAATGAAAATCAAGTGGAAGATTGTCACCTCCATCAATTTGATTAAAAAAATTTGAAACTATATAATATATCATTTTTATTTTTTTATGCGATTCATCTAATCCCTCGGGATATGTCCATGCTTCACAAAATACCATTATTTGAGGCCTAGACCATCCAACATTCCTTAAGTCTTCTTCATAGAATTATCTTCCAGTCATCATCGATTCATTCTTTGATGTGAGTCTCACCTTATATAAATATTTGGAGCTTCATATAAATTTATATGAACCTCCCTCATCAATAGATCCTTATTAAGGATCAAATTGTAGGAATATTTAAACCATAGTTTTGTATTTCTATAAGAATTACATTACACAATTACTAATCCATCCCATGATTTTGGTAAATATGAATGCTGTAAAATTTTACAAATATCTTCCCTCAAAATGACTTTCAATGCTACAATATATATTTTTATCATGTTGAAATCATTCACAAGATCAATAATAGAATTTATTTTAATTAACCACATGTTAAACCACCTTCTCATTAGAAACAGATCATTCAATGTTGTTGGTTTTTTTGTTTGTCCTGTAGGGCCAACAACAATTCTCTTGTAGACTTTTTATCACTATTTATGATAGACATATTACATTACAATGAAATTCTCACTAATATAAATTATTTACTATCTATATTTCCCTATTCACTATTCCCCATCAAATCAGGATTCTCTCTACCTGATGATAGTTCCATTCACACTTAGATAAGATAACACTTTATCACTTTACATTTGAAAACAAATCTAGTTCTATAAAATTGATCTTTTTTTAACCTTTCATACTTATATCATCATATCTTACCATAATAATATTCCATGTATAAATAAATAAAATTTTGAGTCACATGATAATGTTACTTGAACTTCCATGTGTGTCCAATCAAGCAAAGATGCCACATTTCATGATGAATCCCAATAGTAAAATAAATATATGATAGAATCTTAACTATCCAAAAGATCATACACATTGATGGTACTATGTATTGAAATTAAAACAACATGAAGTTACTATTAAATTAGAGAAGTAGAATAATGTATTTTGATACACCTGGATCCCCAATACTAAGTTTCACTCTTTATAAAATAATTTAAAATAACTCATAAGAAAACATTATAGTAGGAGAAAATAATAATGGTAAATTATACATAAAATATTACCAAGTTTAATATTTTTTTTTTACATCTATGGGAGAACATAATAATAGATTTATTCCACTAGAAATACTAGAGTATTAGTCAGTGTATCTACTAAGCCTGTGATTACGCACTATCTCAAAAAATTAATTCCATCCATTAGTAGCTTGTCACACCTAAATTTTATAGATATAATCATATTGTAACATTTTTTTCCCTACCAGATGATAAATGTAGTCACTTTTCATTTGAATTAAATATTATTTGGAAGAAAGCATTGTCTATGCCACTATTGCTAGTGGAAAAGTCACAACCACCATTAATTTGACTCACACTAGTTTGATCAACCCATTAAAAATTCTCAATACTCTAGTAAACTCACCCATATGTGGAATTAAACTATTTTCACTATAAAACAACATTAATTTAAAAGAAAAACATTGTTTTTGATAGTTTATATGACATATAATACCCTACTTAAATGAACCATTAAAATATAGTTATTTAAAAATTACCATTATAACTAATTCATTAAATTGGTGGGTATAAATAAGAATTACCAATTTATGAAACGTATATATAAATATATATATATATATATATAATGGTCCTAATAAATTAAAATTTAATGATTAATTATTAATAAATAAGAACTAATTTTTTAGTAATGTTATATTATGCTTAAATATATATTTTCTTTAAAAATGAATTTTATCGTTTTTTGTCAAAAAAATGTTTCATATTTATATTTTTAGAAATATTATTTTATTAAATTATCTTCCATTTGAAATTATTATATTATTATAATCCTTGTGTGATTTTTTTGGTATAATTTGGAAAATATTGATTCTCCATTGAATACTGAAATATACGGATTTTCATTGAAAATGTATTTTTGTTTTAAGCATGTACAAACATTCATTTTTTTCAAATAGCATCCAAGTAAAATTAGTCTTATTATATTATTCATTTTCCAATTAATTTTATTGGAATAAATATTTTGTTCAATTTTGTATAATATCTTTTTTATACATAATCAATCATTTTTCTGAGAATTTTTTTTGTTGTGTTTTAATGGGTGTGGTTTTTCTATTTCAGCCCATATGATGAGTATATGGAAACTTGGGGACCAATTTTTTTTAGAAATTTGGGGCTGAATCCTCAATTTATTATTAGTGAAAATACCCCTTTTTTAGTCTGGGTAGAGGGAGACCGATTACATAGCCCGAAGGCCCAAGGCCAAGTGGCCTGAATATAAGGCTTGAAATCCCACTTTTTAGCCCAAAGGGACCCTTGGTGTACAGTACTACCGCACTACCAGCACTTTTAAAGTACATGCTATAGTACCACCACTACTACTGTTACCTCTATAGTGCTTCTGCTGCTATAGTTTCTCCGTTGCTACAGTTCTACCACTACTACAATGCCTTGATACAGTACTGCTACTATACCCTCAAAATTTGTCCCTTCCCAAATTTTATCCTAGTTATTTTGGATGCCCTGTAAGAGCTTGTACCACTTGGGTACATGCTCGTTGGAGGGGAAAATTTTATTTGATTGTGACCTTTTAATTAATTTTAGAAAATAACAAATAAATAATTCCACTCTCATGACTTTAATTACTCTTTTATTTTTTCAAATGGGTAAAAATAGGTTTGGTTTGGTTTAAATTAATAGGAAAAATATAAATTATTTTTCTTTATTATAGAAATTTATTTTTAATCTTTAGTGATTGAATAATTATCCTATGTGTTTCTACAATGCCGACGTAGTATTTATTCATTTAATAGGAAAATAAAATTAATGGAATTTAAAATATAAAAAGAAATATAATTTGAGTGAGTTATAGTATGCCATAAATTTTATAGTTGAATATGACATATTAGTGACTTTTCCAAGGATTATATTAAAATTTTATCTTGTATTATTTCTTAATTGTCATGCTAAATGAATAATTTCGAAAATGAAATTAATTATATTTTATGAAAATAATATATTATCAAAATTTATAAAAATACTAAATACATGAAATAAGAATAGTGGGTATTATATGGTATAAATTATTATCCTGTGGACATTTGTGGGAAACATTTTACCTGACATGTAAAATTATAACACTTAAGAGTTAAATAGTTTTAATGAAGTTATGGATAATTTTTTTTAACAAAGTTGTCAAACCAAAATATATGGTTTGAAACAACACTTAATCCTATAAAAAATTTATTCGGTAATGGTCCTTTTATATAAAAACATTATATTATAATAATTATTCATTTTAAATCATTTCCTATATGAATAAATTTATTATATTTAATTTTTTATGAAATTTGAATTGGACACCTCCCACCACTTATAATTGGGCACCCCAAAATTATCTTATCAACACCACAATGAAATATATAACATGACCAAACCACACCTAATTATATTATTTTCTACACTAAAAATGATTTCGAGTATTTGGAATTCATTAAAGATGACTACATGGGTCGTTACAAAGGAACAAAATGAGGCATACTAAAGAAGAGCTAATCATATTAACCAACCTTTATGAACTTGATTTTTCATTTAATTTCTCAAACTATTTGATATTAATCATAAATAATTCTATAAACTCAATATAGTTATATTTTTTTATGATTATTAAAACACAATTATTCGCCCACATTCCCTCTAAATAGGATGTTAAATTATTGTTTGTGCGAAGGTACTACTTTATGCTTCCACGTTGGGATACAATTCATTTTATGTCACCATTTTCATTGTTTTTTATTAAGATGGGTTTAATATTTATTCAAAAATGCTATGAGTATGGGTTGGTTACCCAACCCATACCTTGGAAATTTTTTAAAGGAATATTTAACCACAAAGTGATGACATGAGCTGTAATGTATTTGCACCCACTGTAAATCTAGAGATTACAGAATCAGAGGTCAAAAAACGAAACCACCTCATCTCTCATAGGGATCTCATCATTCTCCTTCCATAAAATGTGGATATTTTCATCATCTATAAATATTATAATATCATATCAACATTTTTATGTTTCTAAAATTAAAATATAATATATATATTTTTACCTTCCAATCCACTGAAAAAAGATAATGTCGCTTGTGTGTATGTGTAGACTAAAAACTTCATAAAGTGGTGTGATTTTTTTTCATTTATTTTTTACATAAAAGGTTATAAGGTGATATGTAATGATCCTACCTTATATAAAACATATTTTTTAGAGGAGAATTATTATTTAACTTTGTTTAATTCTATTCATTACAAAGTGAAAACAACATTAAGGCCTACATACCACCTACCATCTCTATGAATGTTTTAATTCATTTTTCAATATCTATAAGTTATGGATGCACATAAAAATATATATAATGAATATATATTATATTTATATCATGATTAAAATTAATAATCATATAGAAATATGAGAAAAGTACAAGAAAAAAAACTATATATTTTATATTCTCATGAAAATTAAATTTTTATCACCCGGAAATGACAATTAAAATAAATATTTATTTATAAATGGTTGTCAAAATTTTAAAAATGAAAAATAAATAATGTTATATGTATTGACATGAATATTTATTGAATTATAATCAATTTAACTTTATTATACTATAGTTTAGAGTGACCTGAATGTAATTATAACTTGAGGTAAGAGATCTCTAGTCTCACATTTAGTTTTCAGTGACATATGTCATATTCTCATATAATTTCATTTTTTATGATTTATATACATACTATTTTCACTATATATAAGGAATATAATTTTTTATGATATTTTATATTTAAATTTATTTTATTCCATCATTGGGATTATGAATCAAAAGTTATCAAAGTGGTAAGGGTTTTATGTTAAAATCTCACTATTTACCAGGATTGTTTATGATTAAGATTCCAATAAAAAAAATTTCATGTCATATATTTCATTAATAATCATTATTTTTCATAAGATATTATTTTTTTTATATATTAAATTTTTTAATTTCATTTTTATATATTTAAATACAAAATATACAAAAAAATAATGTCTTCAGAAAACCCAACATTATTTCTATGTTTTGTAGAAATATTTTTTCTTCCATGTCCTTGTTTTCTCTAAAATGTTTTAAAAATTTATTTATTATTATAATATGATATATTAATGTTAGATTTAGACATTATTTTATTTACGTAGAAAATTTTCCAAATTAGTCTTACCATCATTTTCTAAATGAGGTACTTTTTTACATTTTAAAAATTTATAAAAGGAATTCTTTATTTCAACTTAAAAAACATGAACAAAATATAATGTCATCATGAACACAAAATAATTAAAATCCTAATTTACATGTTTTCAATTCTATTTTCAGTGATACATTTTTCCATAAAAATTATGAAAATTTTCTATTTTAAATAAGTGATTTAAAAGTGGAAAGATTATTTTTAGTTGGAAATATCCAAATGATTCTATTAAAGGAATATTCATTGATGAAAATGCATTATGATGTTAGTTATGTTTTAATAGGTTATGATCCAATGATACCATCATTATTTTCTGCTTGGATGGTAAGTTATTATAATGATTGTATTTTTGTGACAACTGATAATTTTCCCTAGGTAATGCAAGGATGATATAAACAAATGAGTTGTGAAAATTATTTGAATGAAATTTCGTTCTTTAATGCTTTTGTCTATTTTATCACACCAATGAATTGGGTAATGAGATATTGATATCTCATGACATGATGATGATATGATTGTAAATTATTTTTAATATTGTTTCTCACAAAATATTGTTTGAGTATGATATCTTTAAAGTTATGCTCATATGAAAATATGAGTAAATGCATCTAAATAGATTGTTCACATTTTTTTGTGTGAGTATGCCACATTATAGATTCTAAAATGATTAATCAATAAAATGGTTTCATTTAGATATGTTCACATGATTATGATTTCTTAGGTGAATTATTCCACTTTATATATCATGAATAAATTATATTGATTACTACCTTTTCAAAATTATTGATCATGCTTATAGATATGAATTGATTTTAAATAAAATGGTAATAATTTTTTTTTGTATTTATATTTTATTAGATGAAAATTATGTTGATTATGTTATTAAACAGTTATGATCATCTTATTCCCTAAATATTGAGATATCCTATGTTGACCCTTACTGAGTATATGAGGTAACCCTTTCTTATGTTTCTTATCCCTATATTATGAAAAATGTTTCTAAGTAGGGTATGCCAAATAAGTGTATTGTGCGGTAAGATATTTTTGGGTTATATAGAATAACTTCCATGAAATATAATGTTGATATTCCTAGTTTCCCAATATACTAACCCTTTATAGTTCCCAGGCATGTATAATTGTGAATTTTTTTGAATATTCGTCTAGAATGATTGAATATATATATATATATATATTACTTCTGTGAAACATTAGTGTTTAACATAGGGAATTTTTATTTAATATATGAATATTAGGATTAGATAACTATGTTTAAAACCTATTGGATATATTTAATAAAATGGAAATGTACTAAAGTTAATATTATGAAGAGATTATGTGTTTTCCTAAAATACATCTCTATCATGATACTAAAAGTTGATATTGTTTTTGAAACAGATGTATCTAAGGGTAATAATACTAAAAAGAGTTATTTGTGTATATATTAACCATCATTATGGTGTAAGGTGAGTGTTCCATTACTATTCATGTGACCCCCAAAACTAATCTCTCATGTAATGGTAATGTTATGGTTTTATTTTCTTGTTATTCAAAAAAATATAAAAATTATAAATACCAGAAATTTTATTTAAATAAAACCCCGAAGTGTTTAAATTAAAACAAGGTCAAAGGAAAACCATACTAACAAAAAATACCTATTAAAAGACCTATTAGAATTACATGGAGGCCACCTAATACAAAAAAAACCCCCAAAAGATTTTATGTGTCCTTAAAATCCGTCACAACGAAAATTGGATGGAAAAATCCCCCGCAGCTGCACTAAGCATCAATAGAATGAAGTATACCATCTCACCAAGTTGTGTTGAATTTGGAACACCCTAATGAATGGTTTTATAAGTCCCCAATTCGACTGTTTCCTTGGATGACCATTGAGTTCAAACGGCTATAATTATAGTCGTTGGTCATTTGGTAGATTCATTAAAAATATCTAAGTATAATTTTGTTTTCCTAAATATTTAAGTTATGAATTGAAATTATAATAATATCTCTTATTATTAGCTTTAAAAGAGAAATTTTTTAATATTTTTAACTTCACTTAGTGTGATTTTAAAATGAGGGGAGGATTTCAAACACCATTCAAATATATCAAATATAATGTAAATGTTTTCATTTTTAAGGCTTAAACATGGTCTTCGATAATAATAGAATATTATTTTATTGATATATGAAATTTTATGTTATAAATTTGTGTTTAAAGGGTGTTATGATTTTTTATCTCTGAGTATGGAAACATTTTTATAAATAATTTTAGTAATAATATTAGTAAACGCAAACTATAATTTAATTGGTGTACCTTAATCATTTAAATTTTGAAATGAAAATCAGGTTTTATAAAAGGTATGATATTCTCTTTATAGTTCAAATGAATATTTTTTTATTTTATCTGATTTTATGGTTAGTATTGTGAGTTGGCTGTTTATAAAAGACGTACCCACCAGGGGCTAGCCCTCTGGCTAGCTCGGGGGAGGCAGCACATGCAAGGTGGCTGAGCTAAGCCCTCAACCTCAGCATAGGCCGGCCTGAGTGGGGGGAATTGATACCTTGAAGGGCACATAGGAGGAAAGGAGGGAACTAGAGGCACCACCGTTTGGGGCGGCACAGAGGCACGAGTGGGCGCAAGAGCGCGTCCGCAGAACCCGGTACAAGGTGATACCAGGAGGGGAGGGAGGCATAATCTGGCATAAGGATGAGAGGTCCGGGCTTATAATGGGTCGCAAATCCTCCCTACATTTTGATGTGGGATGAGGAAATTTGGTTGGTATCTAATCGAGGACATTGGACCGTGTCACCCATGATTCGGTCTTTCTGTTTCGATCCGGCGATTGATCCTCAGAAACCACAGATTCCATCACATTTTTATATGTTTTTTGATATGATGTGGATCTAATATCAGCTATCCGATACTTTCTAAAACACCACATCGCCCAGAACCATTAGATCTCACACATTTTAATCACAACCATTCGTGTAATTTTAAAACACTGTGTTGATTTGAACCCTCCGATCCGTCGCAACCTAATCCTAGCCGTCCATCCTTTTAAAATCTTGCACACACACCTCAAGCATCATATTAGAGCCAGATCTAATCTCTGTCGTCCATTCATTTTCATGTTCTTCTCTTCATGCGACATCTTCTTCTTCTCCACGTGTGCAGCACGAGTGACCTATTCTACTCCAACTAGCACTGATTATCCACGCCCATGACCCATTGATCCTCCTTGCCCTCACTTTCAATGAAGACCAACCCCATGTTAATTTTACAAACCGAATAGGCCTCGATTTTCCAATAGTATCATTAAATAATTATGTATATCTTATAAAGTTTATAAGTAACCTGTTGCACCCCAATGACCCCTCGGTTCTTCCCCACTCAAGCTTCAATAAATCCTCCTTTGATGAAATCCCCAAGCCTCTCCTCCTCCTCAAACGATTGTAAGGGAAAGAGTTGTCTTGATTTTTTTCATTGAAATTATAGACACAATATATATATATATATATATATATTCTCATAAAAAGTTGTATAAAACATTATGGTTTGGTTAATATTTTCCTTTATACCGATCCATGGTCTTCTGGATTTTGAGTTAAATAGTATTGTGAACATAGGGGAACTTATATTGACTTGCATGTTGTGTTAGAAGTTTATATAATTTCATAAATATCTATACTCTTGTATATATATATACAACCTTGTGGTTTGGGTGAAAACCTTCAAATACCCGACCCTATGTCTTATGGATTTTGGGTCATGTAATCTTTTTTAAAAATTGAAGTATTATTTTCTTTTCCTCATTCAATATATATTTATATATATAATTTATATATCAGATTATATATGTACTCATATATATATATATATAACTAAAACAATTTTAAAATAACCTCTATTATGTTCGGTTACAAGATCTATAAACATAGAGTTTCCAGGAAGAGGTAGATTGTTTTCTTTTAAATATAAGGAATTATATTTTCATATATATATAGTATACACAGGAATGTATAATTATATAGTTTGTAAAACTCACCTTCTGGACCAATTTTGATTCTCTCAACATTGGACTTCAAGGATTTATTAACATTTTTATAAACACGTGTGTTTCAATTGATTTTTATGTAAGTCCCTTAGGTACACCTGATTATTCATATAAATAATATTTGTGATCGAGGTTTACATCTTTATAAATTTGTTTAATAAATAAACCTTTTGAATTTTATCTTATGATTTAAAATTTAGAATCTTTTTTTAATCAATGTGACTAAAATATTAAAGTCATGTATGTGTTAATGGATTTTGGTTTTAAACCCTTTAATATATGGTCTATATTCGGATGTGTGAATATATGTGTATGCAAATAAACTTTGATCCTCAATTTTACATAGAATTTTCCAAGGATGACTAAGAAAGAGTAAAACATGTGTTTTCAAAATATATTTTTTATTAAAACAATAATCTTTATATAAACCCTATTGTATGAACAATTTACACAAACCTTAATTGTGGATATTCCAAATATTTTACTTATGATGTGTTTAGTAATGGTGGAGAGTTCATGAGTATAATGTTTGGGGTTTTCAACTTTTATAATTATTTGTATGAATTACTTATTTATATATACATATATTAAATGGTGTTAGTTATGGTTTAATCTCATGATTTCCATTTATAGGATTATGTATACCTTTGTGATGTGTTATACCAATGATTTTCAGTAATAAATGTCAGAGAATCTATCAGTTTAATACCCCCACATAAAATATTTTCTTTATCTTTTTAATTGATTATGCATCTAGGTAAAATTCCAACATGTTTTTATTAATAACGTCTTAGAATTTTAGGGTTATTATTTTATGTAACAAAACTTGTATCTCTTTTAGTGAAATAGTTTTCAACACATATTCCATAATTTGCTTATCATACTCACCGGTCAATGACATCTCCATGCAGTTAATAGTTCTGTAATTTGTACTTATATGCCTGATTCACTATACATATGTAAATATTAATGATTTTAATTAGAACTCTTATAAAATTTTATGGAATTAAGAATTAAATTATTCAAAGTGGTATGGGACACCTTTAATAATATGAAATGAGAAAATTAAATATTCAAAGTGGTATGAGAAATTTTGAATATACGACCCTATTTGGCATATGAGGAATGTGTAGACTAGGAATAATGGGGTTGGGAATGGATAATGGAATACCCTCAGTTCATCAGTAGTTCTCATGAGACAATCAGTTCATGGCATGAGACCATTTACATTTTAGAGTCTTGACACAAGGACGTGACTCAGTCTCATATTATTTGTTTCCTCATTATATTTATGATAATTAATTAACCATGTGGATATTTGAATAGTATAATATCCATGGTTAGGATCCAGTACTTATGAGTATCAGAAAAAGTAAATGCTTATAGAATGACGTTTATTTAGCACTCAGTTTTCATGTAACCAGTGTATGAAATTGAAGATGTTACTGTTATGCAGAACTCTAATTATTATTTTCACATAGTTATCGAACTTGTACTTGAATATTCATAAGTCATACTTATATAGAATGTTTTACTTATTACTCTGAATAAGAATTCTTATAATTGAATCATGTTCCCTTGTAATCCTGTTAGGATGATTCTAATTGTGCACTTTTATTTCCTTGACAATTGTTATGATATGTTACATGTGTTACGAAATTTCTTAAAAAAATGATTCTTGGAAAACCATAAATAAAGTTTTCAAAAAAATTATATTTGGTTTATTATGTAATTTTAAAACCCTCACTGGCCATTTGTATGCTCACCCTACATTTTTTGTGACAAATGTTTCAGGTGATAGTATTCAACTGAAGAAGCATGTCAAAAGTAACTAGGTTCTTAGAACCTGAACCAAATCAATCCTCTGTTTGGGACATGATGTGAAAAATATTAGTGCGTGTTTTTTTAAAACCCACACATCATGTTTCAAGGCATTGGATTCTAGTATTCTAGAGTCAAGATGTCACAATTCACCAAGTTTGACACTCTCGGGGGACATGGTTATATTAATTTACATTTTATATATTAACTATCATAAAGTATTTGATTAGATGATGATTATAGATGACCTAGGTTGAACCCCATGTTCCATAGATTGAAATGAATATGTCATTGTTTACACATGCCATAAATGATGTTTTATAATTACAGGGCTTCCCACAATGATTATTGTTTCTCAAACAATACTTTTTGTTTTTAGTTAATAGTTAAAACACGATGGAGTTGTTTTAACACTGAATGTGACATACAATGAAATAATTTTCCTTATGATTGTCCATATAAAGATAGGACTAAAATATAAAAACTTTTTATTATTCCTTATCATCTGTGTTATTATATGATTAACAAACTCAACATGGATTATATTTTTAACACCCTAATAAGGTAAAAATGATGTTTGTTGATGACCCTAGTTGAAAGAATATTTTGCTTCATTTATTTCTATGATGTTGGAAGTATCATTGAATGGAATGTATCATAGGAATAGGGAGATGTTTTTTATGGTGAATAAGGAAATTGAAAAAGTAATTATAGAGGAAAAATAAAATTATTGGTTCTCACAATCACTAAGAATATTAATTTTCATCAAGTATTAATGATTGTTGACTTTTTAAAATTTGGATAGTATATTCATTATTAAAATATATATCCTATGGGGAAATATTAAGAATAGAATCAACAAAGTTATACAACTAATGGTTTTATATTGATGATCAAGAGGCTACAAAAAATTTAGGAAAGGAAGGATTTATTACGAAATAAGATAATGAAGCCTTGTTAATATTTGAAGATAGAAGAGAAATTATTGAATTGTTTTTTCAATGGGATTCGATAAAAATGATATAGAAGTTTTGCATCAATGGTATTTTGGTTTTTGAATCATGAATCATAATAAAAGCGTATAATTTCTCTATTAAATATTTTCAAGAATATGTTGAGTGGTACTAATAGCCTTAAAAATTAACTTAATGGTGATGTTTTATTTTAGAGAAAACATGTGATTGAGTGAAAGATAGTCCCTTATCAGTTCATGATGTTGATAAAATAATTTTTAGTTGAAATAAAGAGATGATTGGTACTGATAAATTATATGAAATAGTATTGATGAATTAATAACTAATTAATTAATTGTTAAAAAGGTGTATTATGTTATCTTTTATAAATTTTATTGATTTGTTTTGGATTTTATGAATATATTAAATATAACAAGATTTAATTTTAGAAATAATTATTATTTTATGTTTTGGATACATATATTTTTTCAGTGAAGTTTTATGGTAATGAACATGTTTTTATAGAAATCATGGTATTCACATGTTTGGTATGAGACATTAGGATCAAATTTATATTTCTTGGGAGATTTATTTTCCTAACCCCACCTTTTTAATTCTATTATTTTATTATTTTTTGGGTTTTCATCCTTTGTTCGAGGTGCAAGATGATCACCGGATTAAAGTTTTGAGTTTTCGAAGTCCTGGGTGACTTTTTTGCCTATGAGTGGTTAGATCACAATTTGGTAGACCATGTGGCTAATCCTAGTTAATAGGGAGGAATGTTTTGGGGTCCAGTGGTGAGTCTCACAAGTTGTGAACAGTTTGGTAAACAGTGTGACAACCTTGTGGTATGGTTCTGGAACCAAGAAGAAGCATTTAATATGGTTGGAGCATGGTAATTTAAGAGTGTGTCCATCCTGTATAGGGTGCCTCACTTGTTTAGTAGAGGGAATATAGTTGGTGCACTGTTTACCAAATCGTGCATCCAAATCATGAGAGCTTCCCAATTTTTAAAAATCATAAAAATCCATTTTTTACTCTCCACTCCTTTTAGAACCCTTTGGGATTTCCTCCCCTTTGGTAATTTTTTGTGCATGAAGGGAGGCCCTGATCCTACTCTCTTTGATTCCCCTCCTCTATAGATTCTTCTCCTCTAAATCCAATGTGAGTTTATAGGGTTTTTGATATTGTTCCCTTATTTTTTGTTCTCCATTATTTTCTCTCTTGGTTCATGGTCTTTTGATGCTGGGTTTCTATATTGGATAGATTGTATGGTTAGGGTTGGATGATTTTGGTGGCTTTCCTTGAATCAAAGATGTTTGGATTGTCGAGCTTGATTATTAATTCCCCTAAAGTTTCAATGTAGATGTCCTCTTTTGATGTAGGTCTTTACATTACATTCCTTTCTGAATCATTCAATTGATGCTTGTGGATTTTCAAATAGTATATAAAAGTGTTTCACGTTCTTGTGGTGTGTTAATAACTTAGTATGGTATCTTTGTGTCGGAAAAAATTGGGGAAAGTTTTTTTAATTGGATTTCTTTAATTATGCTCAATAATTATGAACATAAGGTGTTTTTTAAATGTCAATTGTTATTTTAAAAATGAAATTGCATGTTTTGAGTAGTTTTTAACCTTTTTTCCTTAGCATATCATTGTGGGATCACCTATTTAAAATTATTTTTGTATTTTGGTGACTTTTTGGTTTTCAATTAATGTGTGGAATGATTTATGATTTATATTCCTCGTTATAATTTGTGACTTATGGTGAATTTTTTTGATGGATTCTCCTTGTTTTTGAATTATAATTCATTATTTTTTGATTAAGTGGAATTGTTGGCTTTGGTTCTGTAGAGACCCATATCTTGACATACATGGGGATTACATTACTTTTTCGTAATACTTGATACATTACAAAACAAACACCCAAAGACCGTATTAGTTTATTGTCTTTGGAAACATGGAACATAATCTTCAAATCATGGTGAAAGATCATCAAAATCTCCTATAAAGATCTTCCCCTTTTGTTTTATTATCTAAAACCTTTCTTTATATACTGGGGAAAAGAACACATAAAAAGGGTGAACTCAAATGCTCAGTAAGGGTAAACATAGGGAACATAAAACAATCCATAAACATTTGAATGCAAAAACTTGAACAAAACAAATCTAAACATCGAAATCTTGAGGAATTCTGTAAATCTTGGAAGTACATCATAAATATATCACAAAGGAACATAAATAATGATAAAATAGAATGGGAATAAAACATTTAATTGTGGAAAACAATTATGCACTTGATATGATTTCCATAGTATCCAAGGCATTGCTTCAAAGACCATCATAGTGGACAAAGTCAATTACTGAATCGAGTTCACTCCTCATTCCATTCCTGTATCACTGAACTGGATTAACTAGCCTTTACATACATGTCTATATAATGAGATATAAATCATTACCCAATGAATTGTATGGAGATATAGGTCCCACCCATCTCATAATGAAATCATTCTTACGCGTGCCACAAAATAAACATACATCATTCATAATAACCCAACAAATAAAATGAGTTTCATAAACATCATCACATCATAAAAAAATCCATATAAAATAAATGGATATCATTTCATCTTAAGAAAAATAAAACTATGTAAATAATAGAGACATTATACTTGAAACATAAACATATGAAATAATGCCATCTTAGATGGAAAATTATTTTGATAAAACACCTGAAATTAATTCTTGAGGAAAATATCTTTTCTTATTCAAAATCATTTTATTTTCACAAAATGCCTTGAAATATTAAAAGAAAAGTATTTTGTTGAAAATAATCATAAAATATTGTATAGTATTCTTCATGAAAATAATGCATTATGAAAACTGTAAAAATATGTTCATGCCGTATAAGTTAAAAAAACATTCTCCTCGTACTTTTAACAAAAAAGTCAAAATGTACCACGTATGGAAAACAAAAGAATGATTCATTCCATAACACAAAGTAAAAGTAAAATAGGGGTAAACATAACTTTAAAAATGCATGGAATAATATTAAACACTTTATGAAAAACATTTTTAAGGACATGGATGAAAAATATTACCCCAGTAAATACTTACCTATAAGAAATCTTGGATAAAAATGAGATTGCAAAATTATCCCTTACCTTATGTCTGATATGCTTTGTATGTATCCTAACATCCTGTATACTGATTTAAATATTTCATTGACTTATTAATGAATCATATTCATTGTTATGATAGCATATATGGTTCACTTATGTCTTTTTATTACCCGTTCTTTTGTAAATTCCATGTTAAAGTAGCGTTTTGGGTAAAATCGTTTCATTTATCGTACATGTTTCGACTTTTTGTTCTTGATATTATTACTTATATCCTGATTTAATAATTCCAGAATGTAAAACATGATTTATATATAATATATATTCAGCATATAAATATATATTATAGATCGATAAATGGAATGAAATACGTCATTCATGGAGATGGTAGGTCGTACCTACGCATGAACGTTGTTTTCAATTACTTATTGAATTGAATGGAATTAAGTAAATGAAACATATATGTGCATAAATATAGTATAATTATTATGTTATATATTTCATGATTATTTATTTTATATACTTTATAATCATAATTTAATGGTTAATCAAGGAAAATGAATCTCATCAGGTTTGTTGAGACGGTAGTCTGTACATACGCACAAGTGTTGATATCATTATTTTGATATTAAAAGTGTATATAATTGGATGTTATATCATATATAAATAATCATAATAATGTTAAATTTATTATTTATATCATTTAAAATCATTATTATACCCATCCAAATGATGAAATGTTTTAATAACAAACTACACCACGATGTGGAGACGGTAAGTTGTACGTACACACGTGTGGAGACTTTTTCATTCATAGGATGGATAAAATAACTTACATGGTTGTGAAATTTTTATAATAACATCACATTATATATAAGATAATGGAGTTATTATTTTAGAATGTAAATAACAAATAAGGAGTAAGTCGATGAATAAAGTAATTTGAAATAGGTGTTGAGATATTTACCTCTTCTTTGGGTTCTTCCTTTTGATTTGATCAAAAGGGCTCCTTAGGTAGGATTTATGCATAAATTAAGGCATCTAGGGTAAATGTAGGATAGTTTAGAGGGTATTTGGTAAGGGTTTGGCTGAGACAAATGGATTTGTAAGTGTTAATAAGATAGAAGGGGGAGTTCCATATTATAAGAGGGGCGAGGGGCACCTTGGAAAAAACTTAAAATATTATTTTATAATAAATTCATATTAGGTTTATAATGGATCCAAAGTGGCTTATTTCGAGTCTAGGTTAGGTAGGGGTCGAAAAAATCTCATCCAATAGGGTTTAGACAAGTTTAGGTTACCATGCTAACCTTATCATTTAGATTTAACTCTAAGTTAATAATTTAACTTTTTCTGTGTCTACTTGTATTCTTACACTATATGGTCAATAAACATACTATAAACTACCCATTTAACCCCAATAGGTTCATTAATGTCATAAATAATATTATATAAGTCTTTTGGAAGAACCTTATATTTTTAGGAGCATTAGATCAATTAATAATATAATAATTGTTTTAAAAACTATTTTATGTCAATTTTGACACTATTAGGTACTTTGTTTTTTCTAAATTTATAAAAGCTTTATTATTTAGAACCCAATTCATATAACCAATAATAATTTGTTATATTAACCTATAAAATTAGTTTAATTCATCAAAAGTTTCAAATTACATTTATTTGGGTATTTATAATATCAATTATGTCAATATTTCATTAATAATGTAATTACTACATCATCATTGTGTCATAAATAAATTAACTTATTTAATGTCTAAAAAATATAAATAAAATACCATTATGTAGTAAATATTTTTATCTTTCTAATGAATATTTATAGTAGAATTTATCTTATGTATAACCCTTTTATAAAAATGTTTTAGTTATTAAACTTTGATTTTAACTATTTTAACTCTTCTTTAAATAAAATAATTATAAATGTCCTAATTTAATCCAGGTAGACCTAAAGGGTCATATTTTAATCCTATGATTTTTTTGGTCGAATTAAACTTATCCAATAGAATTATAACATGTGTTATAGTAATAATAATATCATTTTTACCCTTAATTACCCTATTTACTTTTAACCGTGGTAAATAAAAGTAAAAAGTTACTATTCACCAAAAATTATTTTTATTTTATTGAATCACATTTTACTACTTGATATTAACCGTGTCTCTCAGATTTTCAAATTTCAACTCACATAAGCGGTAAAATTGTGTTTTTTGTAAATTTGCAAATTCTCCTAGGAGGTAGGTAAAAATGGTAAAAAGTTCAATAAAATTTTTATAAATCAAAAATTATTATAAAATGCCTCCAATGAATTAAATTGATCTTATATAGGTATTATGTATCTATTTTGACCTAAAATAAATTTAAATAAATATTTATTTAAATAAAAATTCGGTTTTAAACTATAACTCCGTGTTTTTCACTATTCATCAAAAATTAAAAGTTTTCAGAAAAATACCAAAAATTTACCCTAAGATAATTTCGATATTCCAAATCCAAAAATGAAGTCCAATTTGAACGATAAAATTTATAAAATTTTAAAAATTGGGTATTAATATTCATAGCGGCTAGTTTATATAATATTTTAATAAGATATCATTGTTTAGTGAAACCCAGTATTGTGTACTACATACGCTATCGAGGAAGGTCACGATTGCGTGTAATGCAAACGAAGTCATGGATGTGTGTAGTGAAAGCTCCCTTTGGTGTTGCGTAAAACATAATCAAAACTTATTTCATTTATACATTAAACAAAATCTATAATTAATGTTGCGTAGAATAATTCTCACAAAAAGAAGTTGAAATTGGGTGTAACACGAGCCCAGAATAGTAATTTGTATACTGCAAGATAATACAGTGTTGCATATAGTACAAGATAATCTTGGTGTAGTGTACAATAGAAGACATCAAATAAATTAAAAAGAATATATCTCATAAAATATCGGGGTGTTACATTCTACCCCCCTTAAAATGAATTTCATCCTTTAAATACGTCAGGATTTTAAATCATTTACTACATGAAAGTTTCATTCATAGAAACCCTCATCGTAAAAAAGGAATACTAAAACTTAATTTTAAAAAGTGAAGTATTAAACATAACGGTTACCCAAATTAACTCATCACTTGGTTTCCACATAGGAGAACAGTGGTGGACATATGGATATGGAAGAGAAATCTAACCATCATGTTCTGATGGAGAGTGGTAGAGAACATGGATATGAAAAAGCCAACAATCACATAGCCATAAATTTTTGATTATATAAGGTATCATCTACGACAACATTTTTGGTTTTCAAGATCATTTTCTCTAATGTTAAAAATTTTGAATTAGAAGAAATGCTTACTTGGTTTTGGTACAATCTTGCGGTTGGTCGTTCCACGAACAATTTCCACTTCATATCATAAAAAAATTAAGTTGAATTGGTCATTTGTGAAGTTTTAGCAGATCATGTGATAGAATTATGCGTCATTCCATCTGTCTCAAACATAAGGTTAGCAAACATTATATACATAACTCCATCTACAATGTGATTAATCATATATGGTTCCTAAAATGGACTTATACTTCATCTATCATACCACTTAATAAAAAAATAAATTATTTTCTACTAACCAGGGACTTCATGTAGGCCAGTGGTAGGTGATAAAGGCCTGTTGAACTTCGGTTGTGGGTTCGATTCCCATAACCCTGCCCAACGTGATGGGTTGTTGCTTGTCCTACTGGTTGTCCCTTTTTCTAAAACTTCATTTTTATAACATTTCTGGAATAATATTGAAAAAATTTCTAGCGTTAATAAATACTATCTTATGTCTAACATAATTCATTCCAATATTTAGGCTTATCGAAAATACTTCGATCCAAGCTCATAGTATAAACAAAATGATTACATGAAAGTTCACATAACAAGCATGTGAATACCATCATTTATCCCCCATAAATCATAAGATATATCTTGTTGGTCACATTCCAAACACGTGGATACCTTAATCGTGTATTCTCTTGAAACATGAGTTACCATAGAACCATAGTGAATACATGCATGCTATCAAAAGTTAACTCTTCCCACATTCCAAAATCCAAAAATTTCTATATACTCAAACCATGATATCACTTTGTCCTTATATCATTCATGAGCTCATTAATACTACCAAACATTTCATTAGCTATTTCCCCTCTCATTATGTGCATATCATATTCTATCAAAAAATATCTGAATAAACTTTCATGGTTACCAATACCATTCAACATATACATTCAAATACTTTAAGAAAAACTATAGTGTAACAATCCTTAGATGTTTCTTTATTCCATAGTACCATTAAATTACCTAAACAACATTACTCTTGATAAACATAAAATAATTCCACTACCTTCTTAAACTGTTGATTGAGCTTCAACAATTCTTTTGTCTCACATTTCATTTGTAGTTTCTTCATCATCATCAACATAAAGACTACCCATACGACCATGCTAATTATCTTCATGAGACTTTCCCTTAGGGCATTGGTTTTCATAATTCCCATAAATTCAACATTTAAAACATTTAACCATTGTTGATGTCTTAGCAATACCATTATCCTTGTCCATGGTGTTAACTAAACCTTTTACTTTGCAATTACTATCTTTGTGTCCTTATTTTCTACCCCCAAATCATTTTGTAGTTCCTTTGAAACATTCTCCTTGATTCCTCTTCCCACATGATTTACATGAGGAAAATTGAGCTTTTTTTTCCTCTATGATCATCATGAAACTCCATCTTTCTCTTATTAGCCGAGTCAGGAAACTTACCAAAGTTGATATTAATAATCATAATATGAGATTCCAGGTTAGGAATAATAACGGTGTTTGGAAATACAAATCTCATTCTATTTGGTTGCTCATGAATAATATCATTCCATTGTCCATCATATTCTCGATTAACATGAATCCTCCTGTTTCCTGCCATTTCTTAAAACCCAAAAAGATAGTATGAGAGGAAAAACTTGTACTAGAAAAACAACATAATAAAGAGGGATTACTTTCAATCTATAACAACTTAGATTTTATTATATGATCATTACGGTAATTCTAGGACTATAACATATACTTATACATAACCTTAGGGACATCCCTAGACATACCTTAAAAATATCTCTAGGGATCTTAGAAAAGTTTTCGCATCCTAGTTTCCAATGGTTGACTAAACCTTCACTCTGATACCAACTATAGAGGCCCATATCTTAACATACATGGGGATTACATTACTTTTGAGGAATACTTAATACATTATAAAACAAACGCCCAAAGACCGTATTAGTTGAGTATCTTTGGAAACTCGGAACATAATCTTATAATCATTGTGAAAGATATTATTCATCTCCCATAAATATCTTACACTTTTGTTTTCTTACCTAAAACCTTTATTTATATCCTAGGGAAAAGAAAACATAAAAAGGGTAAGCTCAAATGCTCAGTAAGGGTAAACCTAGGGAACATAAAACAATCCACAAACATTTGAATGCAAAAACGTGAACATAAAATCTAAACATCAAAATCTTGAGCAATCACATAAATCTTGGAAGTATGTAAGGAATATATCATAAAGGAACATAAATCATGATAAAATAGAATGGGAATAAAACATTTAATTGTGGAAAACCATTGGCACTTGATATGATTTCCATACTAGCCAAGGCATTGCTTCCAAGACCATCTTAGTGGACAAAGTCCCTTACTGAATCGAGTTCACTCCTCGTTCCAGTCATGTATCACTGAACCGGATTAACTTACCATTCTAGAAATGTTTATCTCGTGAGATATAAATATTTACCCAACTAATTGGAAGGATATATAGGTCCCACCCATATCATAATGAAATCATTCTTACGTGAGCCACAAAATAAACATACATCATTCATAAAAACCCAAGAAATAAAATGGGTTTCATAAACATCATCCCATCATAACATAATCAATATAAAAGAAATTGATATCATTTAATCATAATAAAAATCATACAATGTAAATAATAGAGACATTATAATTGAAACATACACATATGAAATAATTTTATCTTAGACAGAAAATGGTTTTGTTGAAATACATGAAATGAATTCTTGAGGAAAATATCATTTCTTATTCAAATTCGTTTTCTTTTCACAAAATGCCATAAAATTTTAAAAGAAAACAATTTTCTTGAAAATAGTCATGAAATATTGTACTGTAAGCTTCATGAAAATAAAGTTTTATTAAAACCGTAAAAATCTGTTCATGTCGTATAAGTTAAAAAACATTCTCCTTGTACTTTTAACGAAAAAGTCAAAAAAGTACCACATATGGTAAACAAAAGATAGATTCCTTCCATAACACAAAGTAAAAGTCAAAGAGGGGTAAACATGAATTTAAAAATACCTAGAAGAATATTAAAAACATTATGAAAAACATTTTTATGTTCATGGATGAAAAATATAACCCCAGTAAATACATACGTATAAGCTATCTCGGATAAAAATGAGATTGCAAAATTATCCCTTACCTTATGTCCGATGTGTTTTGTATGTATCTGAACCTCCTGTATAATTATTTAAATAATGTCGTTGACATATTAAAAAATCATATTCATTGTTATGATATCATATATGTTTTATTTATGACTTTATATTACCCGTTCTTTTGTAAATTCTATGTTAAAGCAGTGTTTTGGGTAAAATTGTTTGATTTATCGTACGTGTTTTGAATTGTTGTTCTTGATATTATTACTTATATCATGATTTAATTAATTCCAGAATGTAAAAAATTATTTATATATAATACATATTCAGCATATAAATATATATGATAGATCGATAAATGAAATGAAATACACCGTTCATGGAGACGGTAGGCCGTACGTATGCATGAACGCTGTTTTCATTTCCTTATTGAATTGAATGGGATTATGTAAATGAAACATATATGTACATAAATCTAGTATCAATATTATATAATATCTTTCATGATTATTTATTATATATACTTAATAATCATACTTGAATGGTTAATCATGGAAAATGAATCTCATCGCATTCGTGGAGATGGTTGTACATACGTACGTACGAGCAATGATATAATTATTTTGAAATTAAAATAGTATATAATTGGATGGTATATCATATATAAAGAATCATAATAATGTTATATTTATTATTTATATCATTTATACTCATTATTATACCCATCAAAATGATGAAATGTTTGAATAACAAATGGCACCACGACGTGGAGATGGTAAGCCGTACGTACGCACGTGGGGTGACTTTTTCATTCATAGGATGGATAAAAAAACTAATATAGTTGTAGAATTTTTATAATAAAATCATATTATATATAATATACTTGATTTATTATTATAGAGTTGAAATAACAAAGAAGGAGTAAGTGGAAGAAGAAAGGAACTTGAAATAGGTGGTGAGATATTTACCTCTTCTTCAGGTTTTTCCTTTTGATTTGATCAAAAGGGCTCAATAGGTTGGATTTATGACTAAGGGGAGGCCTCTAGGATGAGTGGAGGAGAGTTGAGAGGGTATTTGGGCATGGGATAGCCTATCCAAATTTCTTTGGAAGTGTGAATTAGAGAGAAGGGTCAGTGCCCTTTGATAAGAGGGGTGAGGGGCACCTTAGGAAACAATTAAAATATTATTATATAATAAACTCATATTTGGTTTATAATGGATCCAAAGTGACTTATTACGAGGATAGGGTAGGGATGGGTGGAAATACTCTCAACCAATAGGTTTTAGAAAAGTTTAGGTTACCATTGTAACCTCATCATTTAGATTTAACTCAAAGTTAAATAATTTAACTTTTATCGTGTCTTCTTGTATTCTAACACTATATGGTTAATAAACATACTATAAACTTCCAATATAACCCCAATAGTCTCATAAATGTCATAAATAATATTATATAAGTTTTTTTTTCAGAACCTTATATTTTTATCACCATTATATCAATTAATAATATAATAATTGTTTTAAAAACTCTTTTATGTCAATTTTGACACTATTTGGATTTTTTTAATTTATAAAAGCATTATTATTTTGAAACAAATCACAAAATCTATCTTACTATATTATAGTAACCTATAAAATTAGTTTAATTCATAAAAAGTCTCAAATTACATTTATTTGTGTATTTATAATATCAATTATGTTAATATTTCTTTAATATAGAAATTATTGCATCATCATTGTGTCATAAATAAATTAACTTATTTATTTTCTAAAAAATATAAATAAAATACCATTATTCATGAAATATTTTTATCTTTATAATGAACACTTATAGTCAAATTTATCTTATGTATAACCCTATATTAAAAATGTTTTAGTAATAAAACTTTGATTTTAACTATTTTAACTCTTCTTTGAATAAAATAATAAAAAATGTCCTAATCTAATCCAAGTGGATCTAAAAGTTCATATTTTATTTATAAGGTTGTTTTTGGTCAAATTAAACTTATTAAATAGAATTAGGACATGTGTTAGTGTAATAATAATAGCATTTTACCCTTAATTACCGTATTTACTTTTAAACGTGGTAAATAAAAGTAAAAAGATACTTTTCACCAAAAATCATTTTTCTCTTATTGCACCACATTTTACTCCTTAATATTAACCATGTCTCTCAGATTTTATAAATTCAACTCACAGAAGCGGTAAAATTACGTTTTATGTAAATTTTCAAATTCTCATAGGAGGTGGGTAAAAAAAGGTAAAAAGTTCAATAAAATTTTTATATATAAAAAATTATTATAAAATGACTCCATTGAATTAAATTGAACTTATATAGGTATTATGTATCTATTTTGACCAAAAATATATTTAAATAAATAATTATTTAAATAAAAAATTGGTTTTAAACTATAACTCAGTGTTATTCACTATTCATCCAAAATTGAAAGTTTTCAGAAAAATACCAAAACTTCACCCTAACCAAATTTCGATATTCTGAATCCCAAAATGAAGTCCATTTTGAAAGATAAAATTTATAAAATTTCAAAAAGTGGGTATTACTATTCATAACTGCTAGTTTATATAATATTTTAATAACATATCATTGTTTAGTGAAACCTGGTATTGCGTACTACACACGCTATCGAGGACGGTCTCGATTTCATGTAATGAAAACCATGTCAGGGCTGCATGTAGTGCATGATCCCTTTGGTTTTGAGTATAACATAATCAAAACTTATTTCATTTTTATATTAAACAAAATCCATACTTAATGTTGCGTAGAATAATTTCCACAAAACGAACTTGAAATTGTGCGTAGCATGATCCAAGAATAGTGTTGTGTATACTACAAGATAATACGGTGTTACGTATAGTACAAGCTAATCTATGTGTAGTGTATAATAGAAGACATCAAAGAAATTAAAAAGAATATATCTCATAAAATCTCAGGTTGTTACAAGTCAGTTCAAAAGAAAGTGGTGATTTTAGAAAAAAAATGGTTTTTTGGGTGTTTCAATTGAATTTTATAGTGTTCTATTTGATGTGGTCACATCCATGTGTTCATGAGGTTCACACACAGCTAATTATTCAAATCAATATGGAACATTAAAACAATTATTTTCTAGAACCATAGTTTCTCTATTGGCACCATTATTTTTAAAATGTGCGTGTGTGTGTGTGTGTTGTACGTTATGTGGTTTTGATAGTGGTTTCAAATGTTTCATTTAAAACATTTCACATTCGGAATTTATGGACATGACTAGTATTTGATGGTTTGAATTCCCATTTGTAAACTTGAATCAAGTTATATGTTTTTAGATTGTATTTTAAGTGGTATTGTAATTAGAAATTATTGGAAAATTATTTTTAAATGTGTTTGAAATGAAATCAATGTAAGGACCAATTGGAACTTTATGATGTTTTGAAAATGAATTTCTTTTTTTGGAAGTATAAATGTCCTATTAGTAGCTTTGAATGTTTTTATATATGTTTTGAAAGATTATGTGTTGGGATGACCTTGTTGGAACCTATGAAATTATTGTTGTGATATTGGAACACCTATGGGGGATTTACCCAATGTGGGATATCGAGTGGGAGGTGTTAGTTTTTTGGATAGGCATGTGTGGTGTTAGCAGGTAATGTGATTCACACTTGTTAAGGCCTCTCAGTTACACTGTTTACTATTACCATGGGTTTCCTAGGAAGTATTTAGAGGGTCAAGGGATGGTTTCTTATCGATCTTGATTAGATGGGTGGGCACCCACTATACTTTATAAGGCTAATTGGGACATTACACTAGATTGGATAGTTTAGAGTAATTAGTTGGTTATTGACTATGGAGACACACCATATGCGAGTAGCAGAGTCCGATTCAACTATTTCCAAAGATCTCCTAAGGGATTTTTAGGAAATTTGCAGGGATTACTATCTATATTTTGTGGTTTAGATTTTTTTTACCATAGTACCTTATTTAAAAATCTTTTTTATTTTCATCATATCTTGGTATTGTTTGTTGGGATTTTGGTTTTGGATTAAAATTTTAAAATGGAAATATTCTTGAAAAATTGTGATATGGTGTGTATATTTTTAGAACGAAGAACTTTGTTGATTATTAAAATGAGAATAACTTATATATATATATATTCAGACTAGTGTTTACAGACTGTTTTAGGTGAAGGAAATGGGTGGATTTTGTGGTGGTTGCCTACTGAGATGTAATACTCACACTTTACTTATACCATTCGGTGTTAGTATACTTGAGCTATTTTTATATGTTCATTTTTGTGGTTTGATTCCCCTTTGTAGCATGTTTGTTGGTGGATATTGGGGACCGTGTGGTCACATAGAGATCGTATGGGTAGCAGTTTGGTTTTTGGATTGACTTTCATCTTTGTTCGGTTGTATTTCTATCTAGTTCTTTTTTTATATTTATTGAGATTCAGTTATTATTAGTTATTCCACTTATTTAGTTTATTTATTTGATCTTGGTTATTTATTGGGATAAATCATTCGCTATGGATTATCTTTGATTCTAGAAACTAGTTTCCAGTCTGTGGGGATTGAAAATGCCCTTTGAGCAATGTCTCAAACTGGGTCGGATGTCTGGTTGGATGGAACCCTAGCACGGTTCATGAAAAAATGGTATCAGAATAGTCCTTTGTTATTTGGGATGTTAGATAGTCGGAGATTAGGAATGTTGGGACAAAAAAGGTAGGTACAGGAAGAGCATCAAAAACTCTTGATTGTTCTGGACCTCAAGTTTCCAGGTTCAGTCCGTGTTTTGAGTCTTTGATATGGTTTTTGGGTTTTTTGGGTGAAGAATAAAAATAGATGTGACTGAGTGTTATTTCATGATCCTACATGGAGTAGCGCACATTTTCAATCAGAGTTCACGGTTCAAGGTCCTCTTAGTGTAGATGATTAATTGGGGGGCATGGCCCACAAACCATGTTTCTAAGTTAGGAATGGACACTAGATCCTCATTTTGGTGATTCAATGTACAATATTCGTTTTGGTTGGTTTTGTTGGCATGAGTGTTGTTTTGTTCATGTTTTAGTGGGTGTGAGTAGAATTTTAAAATAAAAATTATTTTTTGAAATAGAAATAGTTTCTTTCAAGTGGATTTGAAATCAGTAAAATTTATTTTAAAAGAGAAAGCATTTTGAATTGAAAATATAATGAATTCTTAGACATGGTAATTAAATTGATTGTGCGACCCCTGATACATGTTATGAATTTTCACATATGTTTGGGTGTGTATGGAAAGTGCATGTGGGAACATGTACAAGGGTAATGTATGTGGATGTGGATGGAAACATATATGATGGTTCATAGGATTCCATGGGTGAGTTTTTGAAATTTAAATTCTGGAATAATTTTTCTGAAATGGGTTTTCAATGATAAAATAATTTCAAGGATAAAATTTGGTTTTAAAAGTGGCTTTTGGAAAGTTAATTTTTCCATAGACGAAGGGAGTTTTGAAACTAAAGAGTAATGGCGATTTTTGGAAAATGTATCTTCAATTATTCTTATATTTTTGATCTTATTGTTTTTGATTAATATGTTCTATTTAATTGTGTTTCGATTTGATGTTGATTTCAGTTCTCTATTACCTATGTTTTATAGAATATTCTACCTATAAAGGTCCCCAATGTTTCTATTAAGCCATGACCAGTACCTAGTTTTTATCATTTGTTTCATATACTTTATGGCTATTGAGTTCCATTTTAGGTGGTTTATTGGATTGAGGAAGTTGAATTTGTATTCATAATTTTGGAAACTCTTGAAGATTTTATAGTTTGTATCATTTAAGGTTTGTTTGATAGTCTAGAATTGGATTAATGTGTTATGTTTTCTTCGTCATTAATGAAAGTTGGGATGAATTGGGAAGTGTTTAATTCTATATTTTTAGAAGGGTTATACTTGAGGAATTGGAGATATGGAAAAGGGAGAATCTCATGAGTGTTCAGCAAGGCCCACGGTCGGTGAAGGCCTATGTTGGCCACTTTAGGATATAGTTTCTTTTTCTAGAGAGGTAATATCGTTGGATCTATTGAAGGATTATCTTTTCACCGGGGGTATTCATCTATAGATAAAGGAGCGATCCCTCTCCTACAAGGATCATCATTTTGAGAAGTAACATGACAAAGCGTTTTTAGCTGAGTTGGTTTCAAGAGCAAAGGAAGTTTGAAATTTGGTGTCAGTCATTTCTTATGAAAGTTACACATCTAGTGAGGACTGAATTCTAGAGGGACCTATATTTAGGGAGTCTCCTTGGTTTTTAGTAGTATCCATTTCCTCAAACTATTATTTTTTCTGCCACTAGTCTGGCCGTTTCAGACATTTGATGTAGGCATTTTGAAAACCTCCGAATACTTGTCATCATTGTGGTTGTTTGGGTCATCTAGAGAGGTTTTGTACAAATAATTTCCAATATAAGATGCTTTGATTAGAGTTTTTCGACTCCTGAGTGTGATTTAGTAGATTCTTCAACCATCATGCTCCATCTATAGAACTTAAAGTGAAGCTATAACATAGTTAGGAATCAATAGGGGTTGTGGAAAAGCATGGCCTAGATTTTTTATCCCCTGTTTAAGTGGAGATTTTCTAATTTTCCTTATTTTAGTATTTTTGTAAGTTAATCATTTCATTTTAAAATTGTGATGGACCTGTTCTATCGTAATCTGAGTTTTTCAGTCTATCGTAATCTGAGTTTGTTTTGAATTGTTTACTCTTCTTTGAGTGTGCTTAACCTTTGGGTTTCTATCATGGTTTTATCTTTTAGTTGTTCGCGTTTTGTAGATTCTTGAGTTTAGTGGAATTAATGGAGTGAATTTTACTTTACAGCTTGATTTGGTTTTCTTCCGTGGTTTCTCCAATTCTAGAGATTCTGGGCTTGTGTGGGAAATTTCTCTCTTAGGTTTAGAGTTCCATATCATGATGAGAGTTTTAAATCCCTTTGTGTTAGTTAAATTCTTGTGGTATAGAAAACCCTCTCATGTTCTCCCCTTACTCCTCATGTTGTGGTTCCCCCTTGTATCAATTAGGTGTGACTTGTGAAGTGAAAGGTCACACTGATGTTTGAGGTTTCCCACATTTTTTGAGAAACCATGGAGTCATGTTTTGGGTTATCTATTTGATGGGTGACATTATGGGGGTAGAAAGTGTTTGTGGTGAGGAGAATCTTTATACTCTGACCATTGAAATTATATTATTTAATTCAGTTATTGTCTTTTTATAGATCGGTCGATGTGTGGGTTGAGCGTTAGTTTTAAATATTTTAATTTTTCAATTCATGTGTGATTTTTTGGTCGGTTCATGGTTAGAGAACGATTTGGCTAAACCATGTGGCTTATCCCAATTAATCTTGTAGATTTTGTATGGGTCAAATTGGGAGGAGCATAGGTTGGGCATGGTTTGGGAAATTTTATGACAACTATGTAGTTGGGTACTGGAACTGGATAGAAGCATTCAACATAGATTGTGCATAGTTCTTTAACTGTGTGTCCATCCCATGCAGGGTGCCTCACTTTCTTAGTAAAGGGCACATAGTTAATGCACAATTTACCAAACCATGTGTCCAAACTGTACGAGCTTCCAAGATTTCAAAATATAAAAATCCATCATCTATCCTCCACTATATATTTAGAAACTTCTGGAATTTCCTCACCTTAGTTCGTTTTTGGAAAGTTAGGTTTTCCCCCATGCCCTCTCCATTTTATCCTTCTCCTATAGATATTATTATCCTTATAATCTTAGGTGAGTTTCTAGGGTTTCATGCCATTTTTACTTCTTTCCTCTTCACTTCTCTCTTCTCTGTTGGATCTTGGTCCTTTCATGGTGGGTTTCTCTATTGGTCGAACCCTTGTGTTAGAATTAGCTAATTCTGGTTGGTTGATTTCAATCAAGGTTGTGCGTATTTTCAATCAAACTCTATTCTCCCTTCCTGTGAACTTTGATCGAATCTATACTCAATTAAGGTAACTTTTTCATTATTTTCATTTCTGACTCATTCCATTGATGCTTCTTTATTTTTAAATAATATATAAATGTGTTTCCCTTGTTTGTGGTGTGTTTTCATGGCCTAATATGGTATCTTTATTTTAAAAATAATAGGTGAAAGTGGCTTAAAATATATTACATTCATTATGTAATATTTTTAGGAAGATAAAGTGTTTTTAATATATAAATTTATCTTATAGAAATGAAATTACTTGTTTTGGGTAGTTCTTAACCTTGTTTGTCTTATGATATTAGTGTGGGACAATGAATTTAACATTATGTGTGTAGTTTGGTTACTATTATAGTTTAGAATTTATGTATGCTATGATGGGTTATTTGGATGCCTCTTTATAATTTGATAACTTGTGAGGAAAAGTTTTGGAAGGATTATTTTAGTTTCTAAGATGATTTGTCATTTTTTTGAATATTTGGAATTTTTCAGTTTGGGTTTATTTGAAAGAATGTTTTGACTTTGTAAATAAAAATTTTTCTTTGTGTTTACATGGATGTTGGGACATGATAGGTCTCTAAATGGTTTGATGGTCTATTTGGTAACATGAAGAGAGTTGAATTTTTTTATTTTAGATTTGAAGTAGTATTGAAATTGGAAATGATTAGAAAATTCTTTTTAAATTTAATGTGTTTGAAATGGAAATTTTTTAAGGCATGGTTGTAACATTATTATGTTTTAAAAATGAATTTTGGTTTTGAAGGTATAAATTCTATATTAGAATCTTAACAGATTATGAGAAATGGTTTGAAAGCTTATGTAAATTAATGGGCCAGTTGGAACCTATGATAGGATTTTTGTGATATGGGAACACCTATAGAGGATTTACCCAACATAGTTTATAACATGGGTGGTGTCAGTATTTGGGGTAAGAAAGTATGGTTGCATTAGGTATAGTGAGTCTCATGTGCTAGGACCTCCCACATACATTGTGTAATGTTTCCATGTGTTTCCTGGTTTTCTTTTAGAGGGTCGAGTTATGTTTTCTTTTCGACCCCATTTTCATTGGTGGGAACCCCTAGAATTTATAGGTCTAGGTGGGCAGTGCAATAGGATTGGATAGTTTCGAGGGACTGGTTGGTTATTGACAACGAAGGCTCACCATATGCCGACATGTGAGTACAACTCGATTATGTCCATGGATCACTCTGGGGATGTTTGGGAAATTCCCATGGTTTACTATCATAATTTTCTTATTTATATTTTGTTTCATATTGCTCCTTGTTTAAAATCGATGTTTATTTTCATCATAGCATGGTATCAATTATTTGGACTTTTGGTTGTCATTTGTTTTTTAAAATGGTAATCCTCTTGAAAACTAGTGATATGGTGTGTATAATTTTAATAGGAAAAAATATTGTTGATTATTAATATGAGAAACCAAATTTTTATATATGTATTTCAAAACTAGTGTGTATGAACTATTGTTTTGGATAGGGAATGTATGGATTATGGGTGTTTTCCTAATGAATTATTATAATCACGCCCTACTTGTAACATTCAATGTAAGAAGACAAAATCTATTTTGTAGGTTTGGGTTTCTGGTTTGAATCCACTTTATAGTAGGTTGGTTGGTGAATGGTGGGGACTATGAGTTCACATGGATATCATGTTGGTAACGGTTTGGTTTTTTATTTTATTTGTATATTTTTTTGTTCTATTTGTATCTAGATCTATTTATATATTTATTGAGATTCAGTTATTATAAGTTATTCCACTAGTTCAATTTATTTATTTCACCGTGGTTATTTATTGGGATAAATTATTTCCTACTAGATAATCTTTAATTCTCGGAACTACTAGGAAGCCCATGGGTATCGGGAATATCCTTCGTGCCATGTCTCGGACTGGGTCAGATGTGAGGTTGGATGGAATCTTGGGCTAGTTCGTGACATTGAAGATTTTTTTCTTAAATTTACTAACCATATATTTATATTTTGGGATTTTTATTTTGTAAAAACAGTTTCTTGAAATGTTCTTAAAGTTAACGTTTTATGGAATGGATTACGTTTATCTCTTTGTGTTATTATTAAGGATTTAGATATTAGTAATTGAATTCTCAATATTATATAAATTATGTTGACCATTTTGATCTTATTAAATATTCAGATATGGGTGGAATGAATTATGTATATTGTGATCATTAAAAAGATCATTTTAATACTTCATGTACAAAAAAATCATCTTCATTTCATTAAATAATTGAATAAGTGGAAATTCATTTAAGCACCACTTGATTAGAAAATAATTCATATGAAATGGAAAAAATCTAACTAAATATATTTTTTCTTATTATCTATATTTCTAGTGAAATAATACCTCATGTATTGGAAAAGTATCTTGAAATAAAAATGTTATCATTTTCCTTCATTTCAGATGAATAAACGGTCTTTCACTCATCAGAGTTTTACGGTTTTTTTATGGTATCTTTATCCTATCCATGTTCAATATTAATATATCTTAGTCACTAGACACCATTTTTCTTCTCTTGTACTAATTTTTTACTTACCATTAATTTTATCTTTATAAGGGATCATTCTAATGTGTATTTCTGGTGAAGATTATGATTCCCACTTACCCTTTTGAATGAATGTTATATAAACACTTTTTATGATACATGTTTTTGAGGAAAGATTTTAAAAATATCAAACCCTTGATTTCGAAGAACATGTTTAGATTTTAGGGAATTAATTTTTAAAATGGGGAGGAGAATGGTACTCCCCATGTTTTTAAAAGAAGAATAATATGATTGATAGTATATATGATAGGAAACATCAAGCATAAAGAACCATGAAATATTATTATTTAAATATGACCATTATAAACTAGCTATTAAATTAGAGGGTATAAATGAGAACAAAAATAATATGAAATATATTTATTTAAATTTACTACTAAATTAAAAATTATTTACTAATTCTTAGGAAATAAGCATTCAAATTTGTGTAAATTTATATTATGATTAAAAATACATATTTACCAAGAATGCATTTTAATTACTTTTGGTGAGAAAATATTATATTTATATAACTTTTCGAAAATATATTTGATTAAATGAAAATAATTTTTCAAATCGTAATACCTTAATTAGATTAGGGTAATTTGTTTTAATTTTTTTTAAATGTTGATTTTTCAGTGAATGGTGAAAAGTACTTCTTTTTATTGAAGACAATATTTTTTGTTTCAATAATATGCAACGATCCATTATTTAAAAAAAATATTTTAAATATTAAATTTGTTCTATAATAATATTAATAATATATAAATCCACATTTTAATTAATTTTATGTTTTAATTTCATGTAATAACATTTTGATACATAAAATTTTAATTTTATGAAAAATTGTTTTCCTTGCATTCTGAATTTTTATCCTAAAATAATTTCATCCACTTGTAGAGATTGAATTTTGAAATAGTAATAACATATTTATAATTATTTGGTTCAAAATTTTGAAATATTTCCCTTTAATGTTTATTCAATATGATAGTAAACAAAAAAAAATTATATCACCTTGATATAATTATTTAATATTTCCCCACATGGTGCAATATTTATTTTATTGTGGCCTTCTTATTAAATTAAGAAATGAAAATATACCAAATGGAACTATCTTGAATTTAATATCTCTGACATGATACCGTAAGGTTAAAAGAGGTTTCTTTTACTTATATATTTTTATTTGAAAGATAAATTAATTTTATTCATCATAGATATTTGAATTTAATTTTAGTGACTAAATAAATAGCCTTTTTTCTTTCACAAATCCAACATAATGTTTTGGAATTAATAGAGAAATAAAATAAAAGATATTAAAAAAATTAAATATAATATAATTTTAATGTGATATAGTGTTAGAATAATTTAAAATATTAACTTGATATATTAGTTTTATATTAATAGATTATATTAAAATTCTATAATTTCTTCATGTCTTTAAAATGAAACTTAATGAATAGTTTCAAAAAATGACAATAATTATATTCTATGAAAAAATATATTTTTTATATTGTTTAAAAAACATGAAAATAATTATATAGGAAAAAATAGATATGATATGGTTTATATTATCAACCTTTTTCAAAACTTCCTTCAATTTTAACCTTATAAGTTAAATTATAACCATTTAAGAGTGAAATATTCATTGTCATAGTTATTGCTAAAATAAGATAACAATGTTGTTAAACAAAAATATAATATTTAAGACACAAAATAAACCTATCAAAATGTTATTGGATAATGGTATTTTAACTAAATAATACATTATATTCAAATATATATCTATCTCGAAGAATTTTTTATATAATGTCTTTACTATGTTTTAAACATTCATAGAATCCAAGATTTCATTTAATCTGACATATAAAATGGCTCCCATTATTTTCTATTATCTACACCACATTGAAAAATATTGTCTAAAAATACATACCAAATTATTTTATAAACTTCAATATCCTTGAGTTATTGGTTTTCGTATTATTAAATGACCATTTTCAAGCGTCGTTAAGAAGGTATCTAAAGGAGACATGTGTAGAAAGAGGTAATCATCTTACCTGGCGTCTTACAATTTTTTATTCTTTTACAATTTCTATTTGTTCTATATTATTTATAAATTGATAACTTTATTATCCAAAATATATTTAAATGATTTTATGATTATGTAACCACATTTATACACCCTATTCTCTATGAAATGGAGAGTTAAAGTATCATTCATTCAAATGTAAGGGTTACTCTCTCAGTGTAGTGATATAATTAATTATTCATCATCATATCTCAAGGTTTTTTATTATGATGGGTTTAATTTTTATACATTATATTTGTGAAATAATTATTGTTATGAAATTATAATATTATATCAACCTTCTTACCGTTAAATCTATTGGAGAATGATAACATCACTCATTCATATAGGTGGACTACAATATCCATGAAGCGGTTTGATTCATTTATCAACTTCATTTTACATGGATGGTAATAAGGATATGTTTAAGGAATAAATATGATATAATAACAATTTTTTATTGTTTACTTTTTATTTACCTCTACCAAGAAGATTCGAGCATGAGTTGGTTGCCCAAACCATACCCCAAAAATTTATTAAAAGAAAAGGAAACAACAAGGTGAATACATGAGGTGCAATGTGTTCACTCTCTTTCAATTGATAGTATATCAGTAGAATATTTTAAGGAAAACTAAATTTATTTCACTCTTCAGTCAAAATACTTTTCCTTCAAGGTCCATGTATTCTATAAAATGTTTTCAATTTTTTTTAATATTATATAATATTTTTTTAATTAATTTTTAAACAAGTATGAATTTTAATAAAATTGTTTCAAATGAATATTCCAGTCATTTTATAAGTGAGGTAATGTTTACTTTTTACAAAAGTGTGAAAGATATGTTTTCATTTCAATTATATAGCATAAAAATAATTTTACACTATCATGAACTCTAAATGATTTAAATATTAATTTATATTTTAAATATTATTTTCAATGGTATCATTTACCTTAACATTAGATATTTAATGATTTAAAATAATTGATTTAAAATTTAACACCATAATTTTAATAAGAAAAATCATATGATTCTATTCAATGATTATTCATCTATGAAAATATACTTTTTTAATTATGTTTTGATGTGGTAGTTATCCAATTATATGATCTATATTTTTTCTTTAAATGTTATATGATTATTATAAGGAAATATTTATGAAATATGAGAATTTTACATGGTCAATTCTATTATGATATAAAATTTGTTTATGATATTGTGAAATTTATTTCAATGAGTTATAATTATGTAACAATCGTTCCCATTATATATCTTCAATTCAATGGGTAAAGTGATATTAATATCTTATGTTTTGATTATTGAAATCTTGAAAATGATAAATAAGATCATTTTCTATATATTTTCAAGTGACTATGATTTATTTCTAAGCTATGCTCATTGGAAAATTCATGGAAATGAGTACACTTTTTTTTCAAATTTTGATGGGTGGGTTTGATCGCTTTCTATATGTTCACAAAAACTTATGTGTGGAGGATATATCATATAGATATGTTCTCAATATTAGGATTTCTTATTTTTATGATCTCCACTTCCTATAGTATGACTATTGGTTCTTGACTACTTCCATGACAACCTTATTGGTCACATTTATAGATATGAATTGATTTTAAAGATTATGATCTTTGATTTTTTGGTGTGAATATTTATGTTGAAAAAATGAAATTAAAAATTCTATCATACCCTTATCATCTTATTATCATATAATGATTAATATCTCCCAATTTTACCCTTACAGGGAATCAAAGCTCACCCTTTCATACGTTTCCTCTCCCCATGTTATAAAGAGTTGTTCTAATTAGGGTATGTATAATAATGGTGTTATATTTGATGTTATTATCAGGCGATGTTGAATAAAATTCTCGATATATGAATTTTATTTATGTATTCTATAAAAATAGTTAAACTTCATGGCCCTCTAGAATGTATAATTGTGTAATTTATTGAAAATTCATCTAAAATAGTGCAATATTTATATATATTATTCTTGGGTCAATTCAGTAGCTTCCATAAAAATACAGGAGTGAACATCCATAGTTTCTCCTTCCTGTAGGGTGGATATAGTTCCTAAAGAGATTTAAAATCCTAATAGTTTCTCTATTGATTTTAGAATATATGGATAATTTTTACACAAGAAGACACCCATATCAATAACTCTAAACCCACATTCATCAATTAATGTTTCACATCACATCATTAAATCAAACAAATTTTATATCATCATAGTGAGTTGACCATGAGAGAAACTTTACAATGTAAATATTGGATCAACTACTCCATAATAAGAAAAAAAATCATATCAATGTTGGATATCACATTATATAGAATAATATTATTTCATTTCATTTAACATAATGTTATAATGTTGATTTTTCATGTTCCCTACTTGACTAGTTATGAAAAATTTGTAACCATTGATCACATGTTGTTCTCATTCATGAACCAATTTATTAGGACCAGAATACAACACTATTATTTTATAAGTAAAACATTTATCCAATAAAATAAATACTAGATATTTATTTAAGAATGTGAAAATTCAATGGAAAGTTATTATTTATTTTATAAGATAAATGTTCATAACTTTGATTTCCACCAACCAGGAAACACTTTTCAATGAAAAATATTCTCTTCATCTCGAAGGTGATGATTTCAAAATTCTAGTAATAAATATTTTAATATTCCTATATAGAAATATAGTAAAATTTTAATATATATGTACAATTATGCAGTATAATAATATATATAAATATTTAAATTGCATAATTATTCTAGTAATTAAATAAATCACAGTTCACTAACACCTTTTGTTATTGAATATCCCTCTATTTGAGGATCAATGAATCCAATATATATGATTGGATAATTATTCTAATTTGGGTAATTGTTTTAAATTTGTGCTCAATGTTCTTCTATTTCACATCATCATTTCTCATTGACTATTTCTATATTGGGCACAAATAATCTAAAAATAATGGATGAAAATCCATAAATTCTGGATAAAATTAAAATTTTTATTTGGATCCTTTAGGATGATTCCTATTATTGAAAAATGAATTCATTGCGTATATTGTTTTGGGATACATACAATAAAAATAATCAGCCCCGAAGATTTATTTTAGTTATAAAATAGAGAGTTAGATGTAGTATATAGGTAAAAAATGGAGATATTTTTTTCTAACTAACAAAATAATAATGGTTCTTCATCCAAAAAAACTCTGAAAAAAACCTGACAAAATTTTAGCAGAAATATCTATATAAAAATAGGATAGTTGTATCATCATCTCCCTAAAATTAATGGATTTTAAATGAATAATTACTATTGGAAAAAACTCATAATGAAGGATGTGATAGTCATGAGTTTTCAAAGTTTTCAATTTTCCCAATGATCTATTGACCTATTTTGATATATACTATAAATTTAAATCTAGATAATTTAAATTCATTTGAACATCTTGAAATTATTTTTTTTCAAAATATATCAACACATATTATTCCTAAGAAACATGATTTTTATTTATAATTATACACTCATGTTTTATATATTGCCTTATTTACCATTATTCTATGTCACCCAAAGTTTATAAACCCTCTTTCGTATTCCCCAATAATTTTATATGGATTTAAGGAAATATTTCACATAATGTTTTCTCAATTAGCATTATGTCTAAAAGTGATTTAATGAATTGGATAACAATTAATCCAAATCAAAGTGGAAACTTTTGATCCCCCATATAACGACCCATACTTTACATACATTGTCATTACCTCAGAATTTAAGCACACTTATTACAACATATAACAAAACCAGGAAAGGACCGTATAGGTATAGAGTCTTTAGAAACTGGGAAACATAAACAACTGGTTCATAAATCATTTACTTTGCCTCTCATTTATTTCATCATATCTAGAGTTCCTTTTTGGAATATCCTACTTAATAACATTGTTCATGACCTGGGGAAATAAAACATACAAAAGGGTGAGCATAGATGCTCAATAAGGGTAAACAAAAGAAATATCAATCACATCATATACATAAGAACATAATTTTTGGAAATCTTAACCTGCAAAAGAAATCATAATGGGATAAATCATAGTAGTGAAATGTAATCCCAATAATCATAACTTAAAATATGAAACTTTGTGGAATACATACATAATCATAGAGAATCATTTCTTATTATTCAAGACTCATTTCCAAGACTATCTTAGTGGACAATGTCCATTTCTAAACCGAGTTCACTCCTCATTTCAGTCCTGTTTCACTGAACCGGTTTAACCTGCCGTTCCAGCCATGTCTATCTCATGAGATATAAAATCATTACCCAATGTATTGGAGGGAGATATAGGTCCCACCCATATCATAATGATACCATTCTTATGTGTGCCATAAAATCATATACCATACATCATAGCATAACACATGTAATAAAAATGAGAATCTTAAACATCGTGACATCATAAAACAATTCATATAAGATAAAGGAATTCATAAAAATATTTTCATCACAACATAATCAAATCCATGTAATAATAGGGATAGAAACATAACCCTATGTTATCTTAGATGGAATATAATTTTTATAAAACTCTTGAACTCCATTCTTGAGGAAAATATCCTTTCTACTTCAAAAAGATTTTTCCTTTCTTAACATGTCATACAATTTTAAACTAAAAGAAGTTGATTAAAAATAAACTTGAAAACTTGTAAAGGAATCTTCTTGTAAATAAAGTTATAAAAATCCATTCATGTCATATATGTTTAAAAAAACATTCTTCTCGTCCTTTTGTCGGAAAAGTCAAAAAGTACCTCGTACGAAAAATGACAAAAGATTTCTTTCATATCTTTTACTAAAAACTCACCGAAGGGTAAAATTGGATTTAAAAAATTATAGGTGTATGGAAATAATATTACATATTGAGGAAACATGGATGTGGATGATAAAATACACCCTAGTAAATTTCAAAGTATAAACCATCTTGGTTAAAAATGAGATTGTGATATTTCCCTTACCTTAGGTCCGATTTTCTTCGTAAGTGTCCGAACCTCCTGTATAATGATTTAAATAATGTTATTGACTTATTACATAATCATAAATAATTTTATGAGATCATATATTGTCATATTCATAGCTTCTTATTAGTAATATTTCATTACTAATTGTTTATTCGGGTGTTTATTACTTTTTGTTCTTATGCGTTTTTTGTCGAATAAATTCTTATAATTCTTTTTAGGTTATAGATACCTAATTTCAAGAATGGTATTAGTGTAATATATATCATATTTATTCACTAAATTCATTTATATAATCATTATGCAATTAAGATCATGTAGAAAGAGTTGCATCACATCGTGGAGACAGTATTCCGTATGTACGCACGAGCGATGATATCATTCCCATGATCGTGGAATTGTATTGGAGTTTATTTATACTATTTCAGAATCAATATAACTTTATAATAGTCTAATATAGTCATTATATACACCATTATACCCATCCAAGTAAGTTGGTGGTGGAAAATAGATTACACAACGGCGTGGAGATGGTATTCCTTACGTACGCACACGCGGTGATTTCATTTTCCGTAGGATGGATAGATTGTGAAATAGGGTTGTTTCATACTTATAATAACATATCAGTATATGAGTGATACTGATGTTATTACTTCATAATTAAACAACTAAAGAAGAAGAAGTGGAAGAAAAAATAAAGTTGAAAGAATTGGTAACAGACATTACCTCTTCTTTGAAGCGCCTCTTTGAGACCTCCTTTTAGGGTACTAAAATTGGTCTTTGAAGAAGACCAGGACCTCTAGAATGTTTCTAGGGAAGTGGAGAGGAGAAATTGGCAGGGGTTGTCCGAGCTTGAAGGCTCAAAGTGGTGCGAGGAAGAGGGGGAGGAGGTGCCCTTTTATAAGGGAGGAGAGGGGCTCCTTTGGAAAAACTAAAAATATTATTTTATTATAAAGCCAAATTCGGTTTTAAATAGCTAAAAATTGATTTATTTCGAAACTCCCTCTTCCAATAGAATTTATACAAGTTTAGGTTCCTATTTTAACCTTATCATTTAGATTTAACATTAAGTTAAATAAGTTTACTTTTACCGTGTCTTCTTGTGTTCTTATACTATAAGGTTAATAAACTTACTATAAGCAGTCAAACGAACCCCAAGTTGTTTATTATTAATATATATAACCGTATCTAAGTCATTTGGCCAAAACTAAAATTTTTAGAAATAAAATAACAATTAATAATATAATATTTGTTTTAAAAACTATTTTATGTCAATTTTGACACTATTTAGTAATTGATTTTTGTGAAAATCATAACAGAATGATTAGTTCGAAAAAAGTTATTTAAATCAATAATAACATGTCATATTGACCTATAAAATTAGTGTAATTCATAAAGAGTCTCAAATTATATTTATTTGGGTATTTATAACATCAATTATGTCAATATTTCATTAATAAGATAATTACTACATCATCATTGTGTCCTAAATAAAGTAAATTATTTAAAGTATAAAAATTACTAATAAAATATAATTATGTAGGAAATATTTTTAGATTTCTAATGAATATTTATAGTCTAATTTATCTTATGTATAACCCTATATTAAAAAATTTTTCTTATTAAACTTTGATTTTATCTATTTTAACCCTTCTTTAAATAAATTAATAATAAATGTCCTAATCTAATCCAAGTGGGCCGAAATGATCATATTTTATTACTAAGGTTGTTTTTGGTCGAATTACACTTATCCAATATAATTAGGACATGTTTTAGGGTAACAATATTATCATTTTTACCCTTAATTACCATATTTACTTTTAACCGTGGTAAATAAAAGTAAAAAGTTACTATTCACCGAAAAAAAATTTCATCTCATTGAACCATATTTTACTTACTAACATCAACGGTGTTTCTCGGATTTTTGAAATTCCACTCACAGAAGCGGTAAAATTATGTTTTATGAAAAATTCAGTTTTTTAAATACCACTTATTGGTTTCACTATTCATCATAAATTGAAAGATTTAAAAAAAATACGAAAATTTCACCGTAGGCTATTTTCGATATTCAGAATCCAAAAATGAAGTCAATTTTGAGAAATAAAATTTACAAAATTTCAAAAAGTGGTTATTACTATTCATAACAGCTAGTTTTAATAATATTTTAATATCATATCGTTGTTTAGTGAAACTCTGTATTGCGTACGATGCAAGCTATCGAGGAAGGTCGCGATTGTGTGTAAAGCAAGAAAAGCAAGTGTTGTGTGTAGTGAAAGATTCCTTTGATGATAACATAAAAGTCTCGGGTGTTACATTCTACCCCCCTTAAAATGAATTTCACCCTCGAAATTCATCACTTTGTAACAAACAGATGAGGATACCTCTCCCTCATCATATCCTCAAGCTCCCATGTAGCTTCTTCTAATTGGTGGTTCCTCCAAAAAAATTTCACCAATCAAGTGGTCTTATTTCGTAGGACTTTTTCTCTACGATCCAGAATCTCTATCGGTTGTTCTTCATAAGAAAGATCTTACTCCAGCAGTACAACTTCTGAACTGAGTACATGTGAAGGATCAGGTATGTACTTTCTTAGGAGAGATACATGTAACACATCGTGAACTTGAGAGAGATTCGGTGGAAGTGCCAATAGGTAAGCTACCTTCCCAACACGATCCAGTATTTCGAAAGGACCGATATATCTAGGGCTCAACTTCCCATTCTTTCCAAATCTCATGACCCTCTTCCAGGGAGATATTCGTAAGAACACTTTATCACCCACTTCAAACTATAGGTCTTTTCTTCGGTTGTCGGCATAACTTTTCTATCGACTCTGAGTTGCTCTTATGTGTTGTTGAATAGATCTGACCATTTCTTCCATTTTATCAATGAGATCAGGTCCTAATAGCTTTCTTTCCCCAACTTCATCCCAGCAAGGTGGAGTCCTGCATTTCTTTCCATAGAGAGCTTCATAAGGAGCCATCTGAATGCTGGAGTGGAAGCTATTATTATAAGAAAATTCCACCAAAGGTAGGTGTTGATCCCAACCACCTTTGAAATCCATAGAGCAAGATCTCAACATATCTTCTAGAGTTTGAATTGTTCTCTCAGACTGACCGTCTGTCTGAAGATGATAAGCAGTGCTGAAACTCAACTCTGTATCCAGAGTATGTTGAAGACTTCTCCAGAACATTAAGGTAAACCTTGGATCACGATCAGATATAATAGAAAGTGGTAATCTATGAAATCTAACCACTACCTTCACATATATCCTGGCAAGCTGATCCAGATAGAAATCCTCTCTAATAGCGATGAAGTGTGCGGACTTTGTAAGACGATCAACTATGACCCAGATAGCATTATTGCCTTTGGATGTTTTAGGAAGTCCGGTGACAAAGTCCATAGTGATGTTTTCCCATTTCCATTGGGGTATGTGTAATTGTTGTAACATCCCCTTAGACTTCTGTCACTCAGCTTTAACTTGCTGAAAAACCAAGCATCAAGAGACATATTTATCAACATCTCTTTTCATTCCATCCCACCAGAAGTACTCTTTCAGGTCCTTATACATCTTCGTGCTTCCAGGATGAATAGAGAATGATGAACTATGAGCCTCATCCAGTAGATCCTTCTTTAATTCAGGGATGGGAGGAACACAAACCCGATTCCTGAACTTTATTATCCCATCACAATCAAGGTTGAATTCAGGAACATTTCTCACCTTCTTTTGTAACTCAATATCTTCTTTCTATACCTCTTTAATATTCACATGTATAAATGGTTGAACATTCATTTGAGAAAGATAAGAATTTTCCCCTTTCATTATAATTCCAAGATCCATCCTTTGTAAATCCATAAATATTGGATCTTTTGTGATCCTCATCATGGATAAACTGGCATGGTCTTGTCGACTTAATGCCTCTGTCACCTTGTTTGCTTTCACAGGGTGGTAATGGATAGAGCAATTGTAATCCTTAATAATCCAACCATCTTCATTGGTGAATATTCAGCTCCTTTTGTGTGAAAATATAATTTAAAATTTTATGATCAGTATAAATATCACACCTTTCTCCATAAAGATAATACCTCCAAATCTTTAATGCAAAGATTGCCACAGTTAACTCCAAATCATGATTTGGGTAATTTTTCTCATGGATTTTAAACTATCGTTAGGCATAAGCTATAACCATATAATTTTTCATAAGAACACGCCCCAATCCCTTCTTTGATTCATCACTGTAGATCACAAACCTTTCTCCACTACAAGGCAGTGTGAGCACAGGTGCACTGGATAACCTTCTTTTCAACTCCTTGAAATTCTCTTCACATTCCTCCGTCCAGAAAAAAATAACTCTGTTCTGAGTCAACATGTTGAGTGGATTAGATAATCGTGAAAAATATTTCACAAAACGTCGATAATATCCACCCAAACCAAGAAAACATCGGATCTCAATTACTGTTTTTGGTCTCGACCATCTTTCGATAACCTCTGTTTTTGCTGGATCCATAGATATCCCCTCTTTTGAGATTATGTGACCCAAAAATGAAACGTTTTGAAGCCAAAATTCACACTTGGTTAATTTGGCATAAATATTCTCATTTCTCAGGGTCTTCAATATAATTCTCAAGTGATATTCATGTTCTTCCTTTCTCTTTGAATAGACAAGAATATTGTCTATAAGGACTACCACAAACTGATCAAGATAGTCTCTAAAGACTCTATTCATCAGATCCATGAAGATAGCAGGGGCATTAGTAAGACCAAATGAAATCACTATAAATTCATAGTGTCCATACCTTATATAGAAAGTTGTCTTTGGTATATCTTCCCTTTTGATCCTTAATTGATGATACCCGGAACGAAGATCAATCTTGGAAAAGTATTGAGCTCCGCATAGTTGGTCAAATAAGTCATCAATGTGTGGGAAAGGATATTTGTTCTTGATAATGATTTTGTTAAGTTCTTGATAATCAATGCAGAGTCTCATTGATCCATCTTTCTTCTTAAAAAACAGAACAGGTGCTCCCCATGGTGATGCACTAGGGCGTATGAACCCTTTATCAAGATTCTCTGGGAGTTGCTTCTTCAATTCCTGAAACTCAATTGGGGCCATTCTATAAGATTTCTTTGAAATAGTCAAATCACCTGGTACGAGTTATATTGAAAACACAACTTCAAGATCTGGTGGAATACCCGGTAATTCTTCCGGAAAGACATCATCAAACTCCCGTACAATGGGAATATTCTTAATCGTGAGTTTCTCACCAACCATTTGAGATAAATAACCTTCATTTAGTGGAATCAAGACCCATAAGATGGAAGAAATTTCCACTGGAAGGTTATGTTCATCCTTGAATCGATAGACGATCATAGATTGATCTGGAATATGAAATATGGCTTCCCTTCTTTGGCAATTGATATGAGCTCCATGTAGAGAAAGTCAATCCATGCCAAGAATCACATCAAATTCCACTATAGGAAGGATCACGAGATTTGCAGGAAGCACTTTCCCACAAACTTCAATCAGAGAAGAATTATAAACTTTTGATGCGACTGTTGTGCCATTAGGGGTTGTCACATCTAACTCAACATCTAATTGTTGAGGTAATACGGTGATACCCTTAGAAAATTCTTCAGAAATAAAGGAGTGGGTGGATCTAGAATCAAATAAAACATTTTCTACTTTAGAGTGTATGGTAAGTATACCTTTCACCACATTGTTATCGTACTCCACATCGTTGATAGAAATTTCATGTGACTTTCCTTTTTCTTTAGCCTTAAGAGTTTGTTGACGTCGACCATCATCATGAACCCTTGGATTTTGGCATTGATTGGTATAATGCCCCATCTTGTTGCACTTGAAACATTGAAGTGTAGTAGGTTCATTCTATGTAGCCCTTCCTTTGTTTGCATCATTAGACATTTGTTTCCCATCATTGCGGCATTCAAATGCCCTATGACCTTCCTTTACACATTTGAAACATTTACTTGTCCCTTTAAGACAACTCCCTCCATGTTTCTTTCCACACTTTGAGCATAAGGGAAATCTCATCTTCTTTTCAGTCTGCTCTTTATATTTTCCTTTGAATTCCATTTTCCTCTTCTTATCAAATCCATATGACTGATGGGTTACTCCAATCTCCATCTCAACTTTGAGAGCACATCAAACGATTTCCGCATAGCTATTGAAGTCTCTTATGGCTAACTCCCTTCGAAGACTTGGTTTTAAGCCACTAAAGAATCGATCGATCTTACTCTCAGGTTGGATAATAATACCAGAAGAGTACCTTGCAAGTCTTGTAAAATTTTCTTCATAGGTATGAACAGATTCATCATACTTTTTCTTCAGTTCAAAAAACTCTTTCTCCATCATTGTTCGGAGAATACGAGGGAATTACTTATTGAAAAATAAGTTCTTGAACTCATCCCATTCCATGGACTCAAGTTCATCTCTTTTCCTCGTATTCTTGATAAGATTCCACCATTGATCAGCATCACCTTCCAAACGATACACTGCTAAGATGACTTTATCATGTTCATAACATTGAAGACCCAAAAATATCTTTTCAGTAGTACTAATCCATTGTTCAGCAACTAATGGATCAGTAGAACCACTGAATGAAGGTAGACGCTGCCTCATGAAGGATTCAACAGAATGTTGCTCCTTCCTTTGCTCATTTGGAATTCCTGCATGATTCATAACTTGAGAAAGTTGTGTGAGCATGGCTAAAAGATTTTGTATTCCAGCTCCCATAACATTTGGTTGCTCAAGGGGACAATCATTTCATTGCCCATCGCATTCCGCATTAACACGGTTCCTTCGGGTTCCAGCCATTGACTAAAACAAAGAAGAATAGTGTGACAAACACTAATTATAATAGGAAAACCACATAATCAAGAATAAAATTTCACACTAAAGGTATTATCCTAGGTTATTCATGGCCATTTCTAAAACACTAAGATTTTGTTCTATGCTTAGACTTATCCTTAGGGTTCTTACTAAGGCTTTCACATCCTAGTTTCCAAAGGTTGGTTATACCTTTCCTCTGATACCAAATATAACGAACCATACTTTACATACATTGTCATTACCTCAGAATTTAAGCACACTTGTTACAACATATAACAAAACCAGGAAAGGGACATATAGGTATAAAGTCTTTAGTAACTGGGAAACATAAACAACTGGTTCATAAAGCATCTACTTTGCCTCCCATTTATTTCATCATATCTAGAGTCCCTTTTTGGCATATTCTACTTAATAAACTTATTTATGACCTGGGGAAATAAAACTTACAAAAGGGTGATCTCAAATGCTCAGTAAGGGTAAACAAAAAAAATATCAATCACATCATATACATAAGAACATAACTTTTGGAAATCTTAAGTTGCAAAAGAAATCATAATGGGATAAATCATAGTAGTGAAATTTAATTTCAATAATCATAACTTAAAACATGAAAATTTGTGGCATACACACATAACCATATAGAATCATTTCTTATTAGTCAAGACTCATTTCCAAGACTATCTTAGTGGACAAAGTCCATTTCTGAACCGAGTTCACTCCTCGTTTCAGTCCTATTTCACTGAACCGGTTTAACCTACTGTTCCATCCATGTCTATCTCATGAGATATAAAATCTTTACCCAATTAATTGGAGGGAGATATAGGTCCCACCCATCTCATAATGATACCATTCTTATGTGTTCCACAAAATCATAAACCATACATCATAGCATAACCCATGTAATAAAAATGGGAATCTTAAACATCGTGACACCATAAAACAATTCATATAAGATAAAGGAATTCATAAAAATATTTTCATCCCAACATAATCAAATCCATGTAATAATAGGGATAGAAACAGAATCCTATGTTATCTTAGATGGAAAATAATTTTGATAAAACTCTTGAACTCTATTCTTGAGGAAAATATCCTTTCTACATCAAAAACTTTTTTCCTTTCTTAACATGTCATACAATTTTAAACTAAAAGAAGTTGATTAAAAATAAACCTGAAAACTTGTAAAGGAATCTTCTTTGAAATAATGTTTTAAAAATCCATTCATGTCGTATAAGTTAAAAATACATTCTTCTCATCCTTTTTTCGGAAAAGTCAAAAAGTACCTCGTACGAAAAATGACAAAATATTTCTTTCATATCTTTTACTAAAAACTCATCGAAGGGTAAAATTGGATTTAAAAAATTGTAGGTGGATGGAAATAATTTTACATATTGAGGAAAAAAAGATTTGGATGATAAAATACACCCCAGTAAATTTCAAAGTATAAACAATCTCGGATAAAAATGAGATTGTGATATTTCCCTTACCTTAGGTCTGATTTTCTTCGTAAGTGTCTGAAACTCCTGTATAATGATTTAAATAATGTTATTGACTTATTCCAGAATGATACATATTTTTATGATATCATATATGGTCATATTCATATCTTCTTATTAGTAATATTTCATTACTACTTTTTTATTCGGGTGTTTATTACTTTTTGTTCTTATGCATGTTTTTTCGAATAAATTCTTATACATATTTTTAGGTTATAGATACCTCATTTAAAGAATGTTATTAGTGTAATATATATCATATTTATTCACTCAATTCATTTATATAATCAATTTGAAATAAAGATCATGTAGAACGAGTCGCATCACATCGTGGAGACGGTATTCTGTACGTATGCACGAGCGATGATATCGTTCCCATGATCGTGGAATTGTATTGAAGTGTATGTATACTATTTAAGAATCAATATCACTTTATAATAGTCATATATTGTCATTATTTACACCATTATACCCATCCAAGTAAGGTGGTGGTGGAAAATAGATTACACCATGGCGTGGAGACGTTATTCCGTACGTACGCATGCGCGGTGATTTCATTTGCCGTAGGATGGATAGATTGTGAAATAGTGTTGTTTCATACTTATAATAACATATCAGTATATGAGTGATACTGATGTTATTACTTCATAATTAAACAACTAAAGAAGAAGAAGTGGAAGAAGAAGTAATGTTGAAAGAATTGGTAACGGACATTACATCTTCTTTGAAGCGCCTCTTTGAGACCTTCTTTTAGGGTAATAAAATTGGTCTTTGAAGTAGACCAGGACCCCTAGAATATTTATAGGGAAGTGTAGAGGAGAACTTTTCAGGGGTTGGCGGAGCTTGAAGGCTCAAAGTGGTGTGAGGAAGAGGGGGAGGAGGTGCCCTTTTATATGGGAGGAGAGTGGTTCCTTTGGAAAAACAAAAAATATTATTTTATTATAAAGCCAAATTCGGTTTTAAATAGCTCCTAATTGATTTATTTCGAGGATAAGGGGGGATGGGTCGAAATACAATCATCCAATAGAATTTATACAAGTTTATGTTCCTATTTTAACCTTATCATTTATATTTAACATTAAGTTAAATAATTTTACGTTTAACGTGTCTTCTTGTGTTCTTATACTATAAGGTTAATAAACTTACTATAAGTAGCCAAACGAACCCCAAGTTGTTTATTATTAATATATATAACTTTATCTAAGTCATTTTTTCCGAAACATAGATTTTTAGGAATAAAATAACAATTAACAATATAATATTTGTTTTAAAAACTATTTTATGTCAATTTTGACACTATTTAGTAATTGATTTTTGTGAAAATCATAGCAGAATGATTAGTTAGAAAAAAGTTAATCAAATCAATAATAACATGTCATATTAACCTATAAAATTAGTGTAATTCATAAAAAGTCTCAAATTATATTTATTTGGGTATTTATAACATCAATTATGTAAATATTTCATTAATAAGATAATTACTACATCATCATTTTTTCATAAATAAATTAAATTATTTAAATTATAAAAATTACAAATAAAATATCATTATGTAATAAATCTTTGTATCTTTATAATTAATATTTATAGCCAAATTTATCTTATGTATAACCCTATATTAAAAATGATTTTCTTATTAAACTTTGATTTTAACTATTTTAACCCTTCTTTAAATAAATTAATAATAAATGTCCTAATCTAATCTAAGTGGTCCAAAATGGCCATATTTTATTCCTAATGTTGTTTTTGGTCGAATTACACTTATCCAATAGAATTAGGACATGTGTTGGGGTACTAATAATATCATTTTACCCTTAATTACCCTATTTACTTTTAATCGTGGTAAATAAAATTAAAAAGTAACTATTCACCAAAAAATATTTTCATCTCATTGAACCACATTTTACTTACTGAAATCAACCCTGTCTCTTGGATTTTTGAAATTCCACTCACAGAAGCGGTAAAATTAATTTTTATGAAAAATTCAATTTTTTTTAACTACCACTTAGTGGTTTCACTATTCATCAAAAATTGAAAGTTTTCATAAATATACCAAAATTTCACCATAGGCTAATTTCAATATTCCGAATCCAAAAATGAATGAAATTTTGAAAAATAAAATTTACAAAATTTAAAAAAGTGGTTATTACTATTCATAACGGCTAGTTTTAATAATATTTTAATAGCATATCGTTGTTTAGTGAAACTCGATATTGCGTACGACGCAAGCTATCAAGGAAGGTCGTGATTGCATGTAAAGAAAGCGAAGAAAGTGTTGTGTGTAGTTAAAGATTCCTTTGAGGATAACATAAAAGTCTCGGGTGTTACACCCCAATTGTAATTATATTTTACGGAAAGATTGTTACCCTTCCTAAATTTAATTATAACTGTCTTGAATGAAATAATAACATCATAAAATATAGTTAAACATCAATTACCCTCATAAAAAAGGTGTCTTATTGTCCTCAATGGAATAGTCAAACAACTGATAAATTTCTCAATATGGATGATCCATTGGTTAGAGTCATATATGTCCCATGAAATTGAAAATATGATGATATTTTATCCATTTAGAGGTATTCCTCATAAAAATAAGATTGGATATCTTACCCTACATGAACTATAGGTAAATATTTTTATATGTTGAAAATTAATTTATCGTTTACCTAAGTACTAAAAATATCTGTAATATGTATTTAAAAGAAGCAATATATGTATGAACAACCACATTACAATGTTGATTAAGATATTTTATTAATATTTTCTAATATATTTATATATCATTAAAAGTATTACATTGTAAAAAAATTATTACTGTAAATAGATTATATGTTTTTTATAGATATCAATGAAAATATATTATAATTTTTGTTAAAAGTTGGCCTAATGTTTTGGGGAGTAAGAATCAGTGAAAATTGATTTAAACCATTACATTATATACTGAAACTAATAATACGAACCTCATCTACCAAATCATGACCCCCAGAATAAAATGTCTACCATGAATATCCATTTATAGGACAAAACAACACATCATTATATTTAATTCCCATATCATAATTCCATTTTATATGTTTGATAATTAATTGTACATGAAAATATTTTATATGCTTATAATTTAATGAAAGTTTCATTTTATTTTATATGGAACACATGATAGTGTTTAATCTGTTTTTAGAATACCTCATGATATACCAAATTATTTATATTTTTTTAGATAAATGGTTTCCCTCCATAATAATATATAATATTTAAGGACATCATGAATTATATTAGATGAAAATCATAGATAATCAATTAACTTCCCATTAATATAATGATTAGAGGGAATATATCAATGATTAGAAAGTATTTTATTTAAAAAGGTAAGAACATAATCTATTTTATTATTAAAATTTCCATATATCATTTTCCTAAAACATTGTCTCATTTAAAATTACTTATTTTCCAATTTAACCCTTGTTAAATATATAGGAGTCTATGCATCATCCAAATGATTTTTACTCCCTCAACATCTTGATTTTCATTTGTTTCCACATTAATACTCATATAAATGTCATATTTCATAATAAAAGTTTTTTCATGGATATGAATAAATAAAAACATCTAACTATAAAATTATTCATTCCAATATATTTAATTAGAACATTAACACTTTGGGTTTACAATTTTTTTCATTGTGATACCAGACATAATAGTATTTTTAGAATAATTTTTTTATTTTAGATAAATTCTTCTTGACATAAAAATGGAATTATGATTAAATTTTTAAATTGGAAACAATTAATTTCCCTATATGAATAATTTTTTAACAAGAAATATAAAAATTACTGACAATTGGGAATCTCTAATGTGATTCAATCAAAATCATGTATCCATATTATATCTATTCTTTTACAAAACAAATTTTATTAATGTGAAGATATTATAGTTTAATTATAAAATTCATGACATCCATGAATATTTATAATACATATTTGAAAAAAATGAACAAATAAATCATTTTTTCAGAAATTCATTAATGAATAATATTAGCTATAAAAACGAGCCTAAGAGGTGGAATATTCTATAATCAATGTATATTTCAAAAAACTCAAACAAAATATTTGACATTTAATATGTTAAAAATAATTTATACTTATAAAACACTTATTATATCACATGGATTAGATTGAGAAAAATGTAAGCATGTATTATAAAAAAAATTATTTCCTCAACCAAATAAGTTTTAAATGTTTTTAAAAATTGATTAGAAAAAAAAGTATTTATAAAGATATCATGTATAAAAGAGAAAAGGTAATTTACATTTTAATACCTATAAAAATAAAAATTATTTAATTTAAAAAATAACTATTGAGCATAACAAAATACCTAATTCAGGGTTATAATGTTCAAATGTTATTGAATAAAACAAATAAAACCCCAATAATAATAAATTTCATCATGAAAGAGATTATATGATTCATGGGTGGCCAAAGAACTTACTATTAGCATTGAAAAATTCATTCCAAAAATTTTTTTTCAAAACCCATGATATTATACTCACTTTGAAAACAAATTTTGAGTCTCAGTAGAATCATACCTCCATTTTAGAACTAGAAGAAAATAAGATCTCCATGTGCTAAATGATTTATCACAAAATCAAGGAAACAATTCCTAGTCCAATAAAATGGTGTTGATATCCTCTCTCTCAGTGTAGGAGTTTTGTATCCCAAATTTTTATCAAAATGGTTTAAAAAACTTAGAGCTGTATTGGAACATCTTGGAATCATAAGAAAACATTTTTGGGAATATAAACCATATTCACAGTTGTAGTCTTCTTTCCAAGTTTATCATTCCATGTATTTATAGAATAATTCATTTCAATATCTATTAATATTTATTAATAAGATATTAATTTTACATCAAATTTATACTTTTTCTCATAGCTTACTTGAAACACAACAATTGCTTCCCCTGAAATCTTATATTGCAGACAATATTGAGTTATACTGAAATATAATATAGTAATATTATTATTATTTTAATTTCTAGTTAACACCTGGATATTAAATTGGAGGGAATGAACATAACTAACTAAAATATGACAAAAATGTGTTTAAATGTTTTTATAGTTATTCAATAGAATTTATATGCTTAAAATGGGAATGATTCCAATTTTATGCATGAAATACTCTAGTATTCTTTAAAGTTCATTTTACCGCATTTTTATGGAGAACCATTTTTAAATCCACATTTTGGAACTTTTATATGTTCTATTAACCAAAATAATCTTCTTATTTAGAAGGATAACATCAAAATTTACTTTGGTTGAAATGTTAATATTTTTCTAATGAAATTCATATATTAATGAATAGTGAAAATATTGCATTTAGATTCAAAACTACATTTTCGAATAATTTATTTATATAGTTATGTTATCCTTTTAATTGGATTATTTTTTATCATTTAATCCAATTTTCTTCATTATATGTAATTTCACTTTGAAATTGGACATAAACTCATGTCATTCTTTTGGTAGTTTTTACTTATTAAAAACACGCATTCTTGATTTGAAAATGGGAATTAATTTTAAATTAATTACTAAAATATCTATATTTTGAATTTGGAAAATTGTATTCCATATTTTGAATCATGATGTCAAATTTTTTTAAATAGTTACATTTTATTTTTGGACATTATTAATAGTAACTTCTATATAAAATTACCATTATTAGAGGATAAGTCATGTAAATAAGTGTAGAACCCCCAGTTTTAGGTATTTAGCCTTTTGTTTATGATTATTTATGTGTTTAATGTTAATGGGATGAGTTGAGAAGAGGTTGGGAGAGTTTGGAATGGTTTTTAAAAAGATTGGAGGCTTTTCTAAGGATGCACAATTTGAGTACGGTTAGGGGAAACCATACGGGATCTCCAGGAAACCGTGTAGGGGGAGACAGTAGGCTTCACACAACCTGTGCACAGTTTTCCAAACCATGCGAGGAAACTGTATGTACCCTTTCTCTCGAAGAAATAGCGTGTGCATGGTTAGCGCACAGTTTGTCAAACCGTGTGGGATAACCATGCAACCACTTAAAGTAAAGGGTTTTAAATCTGTGATCCTTCAGTATTTCCCTAAAAGACATTAAACTTCCTCCCACTCAATCCTCACTTGGGATTTCAGGTTTTCAGGGGTTTAGGGTGCTCTCCCACTCATTTTGGAAGCGTTTTGAAGAGGTTTCTTGGTGGATTGTATGTGGTTTCTCCCAGGGAAGTCTATCCTATTGGGTTCCTTGTGTTTTCCTCGAGATCTACATCTCCCTCTCGCTCAGTTTTCTAGATCTACACCTATTGTGTGTAGATCTAGGTTTTTCATTTCCTTGGATGTTATTTTTAAGGCTTGTGAATTTTAGGGAAGGAGATCTAGAGGGGCTTCAGAAGTGTGTTCACTGGTTTTGAGGAGTAGTTTCTTGTAGGTCGATTTCTTGGGAACACTAAAGGTAGGTGGCTTATATCTAAACTTCACTTGTTTAGAGACAATGGTTTAGGATACAATTAATTTGGTTGTCTTGAAATTAATTGTGTTTTTATGTGTGAAATTGGTTAGAAATCTCTTGGGTGATGTTTTGGGTATTTTTGGAAAAAAGTGAGTTTTGTGGGGTAATGCTCTTGTTGTGGATTTTAAAAAGGAGATTTTAAAATGGGTTGTTGAGTTTGATTTTTTAAAATGGTTAATGATAAATGGGTTTCAATAAAAATATTGTTTTATTGAAATGTTTTTTGCAATGGAAAATGGTTAAAGGGTGTTTCAATAAATGGGTGATTTATTGAAGTGGTAGACATGTAATGCAAATGGTTGATTGCATGTTGTTGTGGCCTTGGTGTGCGATGCTTGGTTATGGATTGATTTTTAATGTCATGTGGAATTGGGCAGGAAGTACCAGTATAAAAAGGGGGTGGATAGTGGATGGAAGCACCACCATCAAAAGATAAGTGGTCGGGAAGTACCACTAGTTGTGAATGGGTGAATGAGTTGGATGGAAATTCCACTGTTATGGTTTCTTTTTGTGCATTGATTTTCAAGATAGAAATTGTTGTGCTAATGTGTAAATGATGAAATGTCTTGTGGCTTGTTTGTTTTGGCTTTACCAGGGTTTCTTGGTTTGGGTGAGATGGCTTGGAAAGGGTGTGTTTGACTTATGGTAATGGTTGCACTTGTGATTATTTCATATAAACTTTTTTATATAAATGTTCCAATAGTTTTATCGCTGTGGTATGTGTAGGGAATTCAGTTGGGGATATCCTACTGAGTAGTTATACTCACCCCCTGCTTTGGCACGTTGGTGTGTTTTTAGATGTTGTGTATCATGACATGGGAAAAGGTAAGGCATCACCCTCCTTTAGTGGTGCATCATGATGTCTAGGTGGATCTTAGAGCATGGAGTTGGTGTGGAGCCATGGAGTGCATCTTGGCTTATTTTGGTTCTTTTTTTGAGTCTTCCGCACAGTACTCTAATATGGTATTGGTTTTTTTGGTTTTGGGTTGTATTGTGAAATAACTTGGTTGTCCTTTGGGAATACATGTTTCAATGTTTTGGTTGACATGCATCATATAGCGGTTGACAGTGGATGGTTTCGTTTGTTTTTCCTTAAGGGAAATTTTTTCCCTAATTTGTTCTCGAAGCCCTAGACATTTATTTCCAGCCTTTGGAGACTTGGGAACGTCGCTTAAGGCCAAGTAACCCTCCCCATATCCACAATCCAATGAGGTAGGGGTGGGGTGTTACAAGTGGTATCATCTTGTTTGGTCCTTTGGAGTTGATTCTCAGATTTGGAGTTTACATTGGTTGTGGTATATTCCATGAGTCAAGATGGTAGCAAGGTGTAGGAATGTCAGAACATGGAATGTACATCATAAAAGGATGTTGCTAACCCTTTTATTCTGAACTTCATTTACTAGGGAGTTAGGTACATAAGTGGTTGGAAAAATTTATAGGCATTGGATATCTCATTGTTGTGGGCGTAGCCAATGAGATGAGCATGGCATGCATGGTAGAAATGCCTTAACTCTAAGTTTCATATTTCATTGGGGTATAATGATTTATGTTGTGATATGAATGTGTGGATTTTGAGAAATCTGAATTGGGTTTCAAAATAAAAGGATTTGAAACATGGAAACTGGTGGTATTTTGGAAAAAGTTTGATTTTCAAAAATTGTGAAACGTGCAAAATGTGAAAAACGTGGAAAGACACGTTGTGATAGTGTTGTGTAATGCAATTTGAAATTGGAATTATTTATGTCTATGGAAGTGAGACTCATGGTTGTTTGTTTTCTTTTTATAGAAATTGTAGAGGGTATGCGTCCTAGAGACCAACCGAAAGTGGCCGATGAGAACTTGGTTGCACCTGATCCCCAGGTGAACCAACAGTTAGTCCAGAGCATAGTGAAATATTTTCAAGCTGTGGGATGTGTGAATAGAGAGGAAGAGACAAAGCATGTTGATTATGTGGCTCAGTTTCAAAGGTAGGATCCACCCGTCTTTAGGGGTGTTTCGGACCTGAAAAGGGAAGAGGTGTGGGTGTCCAGAATGAATAGAATTTTCGAATTCTTGGGGATGCTGATAGAGCTGAAAGTAATGCTAGTGACATATAAGCTAGAGTATATTTCCCTTCAGTGGTGGGAGTTGGTAGTCTATGCTGGAAGAGACCAGGGTATGACATGGGAAGGCTTTGAGGAGTTGTTTAATAGATAATTCTACCAACATACATTCAGAATATAGAGCACAACCGATTTCTTCAGTCTGAAGCAAGAGAATATGTCTGTGACGAAGTATTTAGCTATGTTTATGAGCATAGTGTGGTTCGCACCTGAGGTGGCGGGTAGCATGTCGTTGAATGCAAGGATCTTCGAAGCGGTGTTAAGGCAAGTTATTCATTCCAAGATAGTGGTGATGTGTATAGACAATTACATAGAGATGGTTAATAGAGCCTTGGTGGCTGAGCGGGATCTGTTGGGAGCTCCATAAGGAGGAAGCATAGTGGTAACCACAGATAGTGGGGACTCTAACGTTGGGTTCAAGCGGAGGAAGGTAACCTATTCCTAGGGCTGGAGTATGGCACATAATCTGACGGCAGGATTGGTAAATCTTCCTCCGAAACCCCAGAGAAAGCCAGGATGTTTTCCATGTGGCTCTACAGCACACATCAAGCAGGACTGTACGACACAACCTCGAGCATGTCACAATTGTAAGTAGAAGTGGAATATACAACGTTATTCTCGGAATGATCCAAGGTCAGGTGTGTGTGACACTCCATAGGGATTGCAGACGTCATATGCACCGATGGGGCGAGGACAACAACATACCCCTAGTCAGCTGAGAAAAGTCAGTTATGGTGGTTCTCAGAACACCATAACTCCTCAGTAGGGCAATAAAGAGCAGAGTGTGGTAACCTGGGCATTGTTCGGAGCCCAGCAGGTTGTGGTAGATGATCAGTAGGGACCATCCACAGTGTGAGGTACTATTCTTTTAAATCCTACCTTGATGAAAGTGATGTTTTATACTCGTGACTCATACTCTTTTATTATTACATTGTCATTGATTTGTTGGGTTTAAGTGTAGAAATGATGCCTTCGGTTTTAAAACTTCAAACTCCTCTGGGTCGAAGAGAGAGTTGAGCCTTCTTGTGTAGATCATGTTGTATTGTTGTGGGTGAGGTTGAATAAATGTGGAATTTCTCATTTCTTGAGATGGATGGGTGTGATGTAATCCTGGTAATGGATTGGCTGGTGGTGTTTAAGGGTCATATCGACTATAATGCATGGAAATTGGTTTTTATGACACATGATGGTGTTAGAAATATCTTTAGAGGAGAGAGGCATGAAAGGCGGGGTGCAACGGGTTTGTTGGCACTAGCAGTGGGCATGTTATCGTATCCGTTGTCAGTGTTGTCATTGGAATCGGTAGAGGGTGTTGAACAAAGTGTTCTTCCAATAGTGGTGGATCAGTTCATGGATGTTTTTCCCAAAGAATTCTTGGGGTTACCACCTTTAAGGGAAGTAGAGTTTATGATTGATCTCCTTCCGGGGACCAATCCTATCTTACTTCCTTCTTACCGGATGACACCTACTGAATTATCAGAATTTAATGTCTAGTTATAAGAGTTAGAAAACAAAAGTAATATCCAGTCTAGAACATCTCTGTGGGAAGCGTCGATGTTGTTTGTGAAAAAGGCGGATGGAACTTTGAGGCTCTATGTTGATTATCACTGACTTAACCAAGTTACGATAAAGAACATATATCCACTTTCATGAATTGATGAATTGTTCGACCAGTTGAGGGGATCCCAATGGTTCTCCATGATCGACCAGAGGTTGGGATATCATCAATTGCAGGCGAGGAAGGAAGATATTCCTAAAACAGCTTTCAAGAGTAGATATGGTCATTATCAATATGCCGTTATGCCCATTGTTGTAACAAATTCACCAGCACTGTTCATGGAATTTATGAATCCAATATTTCAGAGATATCTAGATTTATTTGCGATGGTGTTTGTAGATGATATTCTGGTGTATTCAAAGACAAGGGTGGAGCATGAGCAGTACTTGGAGACAGTGCTAGGGATCTTGAGGGATCACCGGTTGTATGCCAAATTGTCAATGTGTGACTTTTGGATACAGGAAGTCTATTTTCTTGTCCATTTGATTTCCAAAAGGGGTGTTTTAGTGGATCCAGAAAATATAGAGGTTGTTATCTCATGGAAACCACCAAAAAATGTGTTTGAGGTATGGAGTTTCCTTGGTCTAGCTGGGTATTATTGGCGTTTTGTTCGTGATTTTTCACGTTTGGATTCACCGATGATATCTTTGACAAGAAAGAATGTTCCATTCTTATGGAATGAACAGTGTTAGTAGTGTTTTGAAGATATAAAGTGTCTCCTTACATTAGCACCAATCTTGGTTTTTCTAGAACATAGAAGAGGGTACATGGTTTATTGCGATGCATCGAGATCAGGGTTGGGGTGTGTTCTCATGCAAGGGAATCATGTGGTTGAGTATGGCTAACGACAGTTGAGGGTGCATGAGAACAACTACCCAACTCATCATTTGGAATTGGTAGTTGTGATCCATGCTTTCAAAGTGTGGCGTCATTATCTCTTCGGTGGAAAATTCAAGGTATATACAGATCATAAGATCTTGAAGCACATTTTCTCACAAAAGGATTTTAACTTGAAGAAAATATGATGGATGGAATATATCTAGATGTTTGATTTTGACTTGATGTATACATCGGGTAAGGTAAATTCGGTGGTGGATGCCTTATGTTTAAAATCATATGTTCAGGTGGTGAAACACGCATCAGACCAGTGTTAGTTGGTATCGGTTATAGCTTACATGCGGTTGGAATGTGAGGACCAGGGGGATAGAGCGGTATTTTTCCAATTTTGTTGATTCCTGACTTGGTTAGCCTGGTTAAAGAGGTGCAACTATCTGATTCTCAGTGTGTGACCATGAGGTAAAAACTCAATGGTGGGGAGGCCATTGAGGGTTGGAAACTGAATGGAGAATCTATTTTGTGTTTTCAGAATCGGATGGTTGTACCAGTAGCTTGTTAGGAGGATCTTCTCAGGGTGTATCATCATTCTAGATGGGTTATTCATCCCAAAATTCATAAAATGTATAAAGTGTTGAAAGTGTAGTTTTGGTGGACTGGTATGAAAAGTAGTGTGGCTGAGTTTGTTTTGATATTCTTGATTTGTCATCAGGTCAAGGCAAAGCATCAGAGGCTAGTGGGAATGTTGCAGTCCTTACCAATCCTAGTTTGGAAGTGGGAGAAAATAGTGATGGATTTTGTCACAGGTATCCAATGAATAGTTAGGAAGCACAATTCCATTTGGGTGATATTGGATCGGCTAACGAAGTTGGCCCATTTTATCCCGATTTTTGAATCTCATACGGTGAGGAATTTGTCCAAAATATATATCCAGGAGGTTGTAAAGAGGCATGGTGTTCCAGTTTCAATTATATTAGATAGAGATCAGAGGTTTACATCTCATTTTTGGAAATCCTTTCAGAAAGCCCTTGATACATAGTTGACTATGAGCACGACATATCACCCTTAGACATATGGTTAGTCCAAGAAGATGATAAAAACATAGGAGGATATGTCGTGGGATTGTGTCATGGATTTGGTGGCTCATGGGAGGAGAACATGTCATTGGTTGAGTTATCATACAATAACAGTTATCAGGAATCCATACATATGGCTCCATTTGAAGCGTTGTATGGGAAGCTGTTTCGTTCTCTACTATGCTGGGTGGAAATGGGTGATTCCTCAATGGTTGGACCAATACTTTTCCAAGACACTACAGAGAAGTTCAAGTTAATCAGGAAGCGAATGGAGATGTCTCAGAGTTGTCAGAAATCGTATGCGCAACATCGTCGATGGTCGTTGTCATTGGAGGTTAGTGATCATGTTTTCTTGAGGATCTCTCCAAGGTTGAGACATCGTCGATTTAGGAAGTAGGGAAAGTTATCTAAATGGTATATTAGACCTTTTTATATTCTGGAGCGGGTTGGTGAGGTGGATTAGTCTTTGGCTTTTCCACCGAGGTTCAGTTTGGTGCACAATATGTTTCATGTGTCGCAGATGAAAAAGTATCAGCAGGATCATAACCATGTGATTCGATGGGATCATGTTGAGTTAGAGTCAGATGCTTCGTTGGAGCACCTACCAGTGCAGTTTTTGGATGGAAAGAGAAAGTATTGCATGGTAAAATCATTGGTTTAGTTCGTGTTTTGTGGAAGCATGGTCAGATTCAAGAGGATACTTGGGAGCATGAGAAATAAATGGTCGAGCAGTGGCCCGAGCTCTTTTGACAAAGGGCGGGTTCACTACTTTAGGAGGATGGAAATTCCAATAGTTGGGAGAATGTAGATCCCCAAATTTGAGTTATGTAGGATTTTTAATGCTTCTTTATGTGTTTAAAGTGCATGGGATGAGTTTAGAATAGGTTGGAAGAGTTTGTAATGGTTTTGAATAAGTTTGGAGGCGTTTTTAAGGGAGAACAGTTTGAGCATGGTTAGGGGAAACCGTGCGGGTTCTCTAGGAAACTCTACAGGGGGAGATAGTAGGCATCACAAAGCCTGCTAATGGTTTTCCAAACTGTTTGAGGCAACCCTACAGACCCTTTCTCTCGAGGCAGTAGCGTGCACATGGTTAGGGCATGATTTTTCAAACCGTGAGACCACTTAATGTAAGGGGTTTTAAATATGGGCTCCCTCGGGCTAGACCTAAAACACTCCAAACTTCCTCCCACTCAAGCCTCACTCAGTATTTCATGTTATCAGGGGATGAGTATTCTCTCCCACTCATTTTGGATGCATTTTTTAGAGATTTCTTAGTGTATTGATGGTGGTTTCTCCCGGATAAGTCTCTCCTCCTGGGTTCCTTGTGTTTTCCTCTAGATCTACATCTCCCTCTCTCTCGATTTTCTAGATCTACACCTTTTGTATGTAGATATAGGGTTTTGGTCGCCTTGGATGATAATTTTAAGGCTTTTGTATGTTAGGGAAGGAGATATAGAGAAGCTTAGGTGGCACGTTCGCTGGTTTTGAGGAGTAGTTGCTTGTGAGTCGATTTCTCGGGAACCCTAAAGGTAGGTGGATTCTCTCTCAACTCCACATGGATAGAGATAATGGTTTTGGTTACAATTATTTTTTTTGGATTGAAATTAATTGTTTTTTGATGTGAAAAATTCGTTATAAATCACTTGGGTGATGTTTTGGGGATTTTTGGGAAAAAGTGGGTTTTGTGGTGAAATGCTCTTGTTGTGGATTTTAAAATGAAGATTTTAAAATGGGTTTCTGAGTTTGATTTTTGATATTGTTTGATGATAAATGGTTTTCAATAAAAATGATGTTTTATTGAAATTTTGTTTGTCATGGAAAATGGCTAAAGGGTGTTTCAATAAATGGGTTATTTATTAAAGTGGTAGACATGTAATGGGAATGGTTGATTGCATGTTGTTGTGGCCTTGGTGTGCAATACTTGGTTATGGTTTGATTTGGAATGTTTTGTGGAAGTGGGTTGGAAGTACCACTATAAAAAGGGGATTTATAGTGGACAGAAGGGCCAACACCAAAAGATAAGTGGTCGAGAAGTACCTCTAGTTGTGAATGGATGAACGGTTTGGACGGAAGTTCCACCGTTATAGTTGCTTTATGAGAATTTCATTGTAAGATTGAAATTGTTGTGATAATGTGTAGATGATGAAATGTCTTGTGTAATATTTGTTTTGGCTTTCCAATGGTTGATTGGTTTGGGTGAGATGGATTGGTAAGGGTGTGTTTGGATTATGGTAATGGTTGCACTTGTAATTATTTTATATAAACTATTTTATATAAATGTGATAATGGTTTAATCCTAATGGCATGTGTAGGGAAGTCGGTTGGGGAAATCCTACTGAGTATTTGTACTCACCCGCTACTTTGGCACATTGGTGTCTTTGTAGATGTTGTGTATCGTGACGTGGGCAAAGGTAAGGCATCACGCTCCTTTAGTGGTGCGTTGTGATGTCTGGTTGGATCTTGGAGCATGGAGCTTGGTGTGGAGCCATGAAGTGCGTCTTGGCATATTTTGGGTCTTTTGTTGAGTCTTCCACATAGAACTCTGATATGGCATTGGTTGTTTTGGTTTTGGTTGTACTGTGTAACAACTTGGTTTTCCATTGGGAATACGTGTTTCAATGATTTGATTGACATGCATTATATAGTGGTCGATAGTGGATGGTTTTGTTGGTTTTTTCTTAAGGGAAAATTGTTCCCCAATTTGGTCTCAAAGCCCTCGACATTAATTTCCAGCAATTAGTGCGTTGGGAATGTTGCTAGGCCAAGTAAACCCTCACCACCTCCTCAATCCAATGAGGTAGGGGCGGGGTGTTACAATAAGGGTAAAAAATAATATTATAATAATATAAAACAACCCCAAAACACGTCGTAATCCCATTGTATGAGATATTTATAACCAAGATTGTTCAATTTTATCCTACCACCCCTTGTGGTGGCCATTATGAGGGAATTATATTAATATATGATATATATTGTATTTATATTTTTCTCTATGATCTTTAATTTTAATATACAACATACCTTTATGCATTCCATAATGTGTAAATACGATAATTTCATTTGAGAAAGTGTAGCTTACCGCCCCATCAAAGTGATATGACTCCTTCATGCCACACATGGAACATATATAGGATGTCATTAAAGAACTAATGTAACATATATAAAATAGATATTATAATGAAATTATAACATGCTTATGTATCATTTAGTTTTCATTCCTTCAACATGACAATGAAATGAATGTAGTGTTCATGCGTACGTAAGACCTATCATCTCCATGAATAGAGAATTTAATATCTTATCTTAAAATGTTATGGACTATAATATATACATATATATTGGATATATATCCTATTTAAATCATTAATTTCATTCTCGAGATGATGGAAATTTGACTACATGGACTATTTACATGAAAACGAGTTCATTTTCTACTCATGAACCGAACATAGAAAAAACGACCCATTTGAACTTAAATAATTATATAAAATTTATAACATTATAACAAGTAATATATAATGAATGATAAACATGAAAAATGTTCTGAATCATGTATAAAATAATCTAAGTTTATCATTCAAGAATATAAAGAATGAAAGAGACAAGTCAGATTCAAGGTATGGGAATTTGTCTCAATCTCCTTTCATTGAGGCATATTTTTCTTTATATAAAACATTGTTTTATACGGTGTACATTAAACCCCTTTATTTTTTAATTTTATTCAAAGGGAATATTTTTCTACAAATAATTTTACTAAATGAAAAAATTAATTTATTAACAATTGAGGTGACAACGACCTCTCTGTAGCCATAACCGTTATTTGACATTGGATTCCTCTATTAGAATTAATTTTTTTAAAGGAAAATAAATACCTTATTCCTTTTTTGGCTGTTTTGGTGTTGAATATGGTTTTTGAAATGGATTTAGTATTTCAATATCTTGAAATGATTTCTTATGATTGAAAATGAATTGTAATTAGTGAAATGTGGATATTTTGACTATTTTATGTGTTATGATTATATAATGGAACTTGGACATTTGATGGGTGGTTATGTGATAAACCAAATGAAAGGTGGTTACTTGATAAACGAAATTACGGGTCATTCTATGATAATCTAGGGATTTGTGGTTAATTTATAACCTCAAATTCATTGGGTATGGATGTCGGTTGTAAGGCAATTCCATTTAGTGATATGTGTGGAAGTTGGTGGTATGGTTATTCTATTTAAGTATGTTTATGTCCCAATTTACCTTTATATGTTATATGAATCTTTCTATGGGATTATGGTAATATTTTGGATACAAATGGGTAAATAATGAGCTTTTATTTAATGAATTATATTTATTACTTCTTAAAGGTGAAAAGTATTACTTCATGATAATGTATTCATGGTTTTCATGTTGTCCAAAGACTAAAAAATTCCATTCTTTATGTATCTGTTACAAAAATTTGTATGCTCATCCCATGTTTTGTAATGTTTTTCACATGGTTTAATGAAGATAGAGTCAATGATTTGATCAAGGATAATTCATGTTGTTTAAACATAGAACGAATCAGGTTTCTTTTTAAAAAGTTTTTGTTTTACAAAATAATTGTGTAGTGAGTAAAAGTATAGAATTTGTATTAATAAAGATGATATGTTTGAATTATTGCCTAATTTTCTAAATCTATAAACCTGAAAAGATCCTTGAAGTGAATTAATGTCAAATTATCAACTTAACTCGATATTATGTATCATTTATGGTTGGGGCCTTATAGTTGGTATCATAGGTCAGTTTAGATATGTTTAGGAGTTTGAATTATGTTAATAGAATATACATAAAATATTTTAACTTTATGTTCAAAATGAAATGATATAGCATTTGAAGATTACAACATTTCTTTGTCTAAGATATGTTTTTTTAGAATGGTTTTCTGCAGAGGAAACTTGGTAGCTATGTTGGGAAGGCATGAAGAGGGAAATAACCATCCAAATCAACATATTAGGATAGTAAGAATCCGAACAAAATAGTTTTTTATAGTGATGACTCAGTTGAATCAGGCAATAAATGGTGGTGGAGTCCATGTACAAGATCAACCATACCAAGTGCATATGCATATGTCACTCATAGAGCATTTCATGAGGCAACGTCCTCTATCATTCAGAAGATCGTCTAACCCTATTAAATTTGAAGTGTGGATTAATTCACTAGAGAAGATTTTTTATGTAATGGGGTGTTCATACAATTAAAATGTTATTGTTTTAATTCTTCGTTTTGAAGTTTAATTCGATCAATGGTGGTCAATGATTTAAGATATTAGAGGAATTAAAGAAATGTATGACATGGAATGGGAAGAATTTAAGAATATATTCCTTGAGAAATATTTTCCAAAGGCTATTCATCTTAGGATGGAAAATAAATTCATGGAATTGAGACAAAATGAGATATATTGTTTGGGAGAAGATGAAGAAAATTTCACCTATTTATTAAGATATGTCTGAAATTTTATTCGTGATATTGATAGCAAGATAAATCAGTTTTACTCTGGGTTGAAGCCAAAATATAGCAGGGTGTTTGCTTCCCATGAGTCCAGATGATATGAGAAACTTGTTAGATTTGCTGAGAAGGTATAAAGGGAGTCTTTCATAAGTTTTTTTTATCAATTTGTGGTTGTGTTTGATGATGAAATTTTGGTATCATATAAAATTCTAGAGGAATATGAAAGAAACTTATAGACTATTTTAAAAACCTTAAAAAAAGAAACTATTTGGAATGTTTAGAATGAGTGAATTTTTCTTGAAACAAATTTCATTCCTTGGACATATTAATTCTAAATTGGGAATAACAGTTGACCCTTATAAAACAAAAGTTATTTAAGAGTGTCCAAGTCTTACCAATATCACATAACTTCATAGTTTTCTCGGATTAGCAGGTTATTACAGGAGGTTTTTTGAAAACGATTCTCAGTTATATATCCCACTAACTAAGATAACACATAAAGAATTTAAGATAATTTGGATAAATGAATGTGATGATTATTTTCACGAATTGAAAAGAAGATTGGGAAATGCTCTAGTTTTGGAAATGCCTTCTAGGAATATTTAATTTTTTATCTAAAGTAATTCATCATTGAAGGGACTTGGATGTGTCCTGATGAATATTGATCAAGTAATATTGTATGTTTCACATTATTTGAAACCTCATGAGTCAAATTACACTACACATGATTTAAAATTAGCTTATGTTTTTTTGCATTAAAAAAATAGAGGCATCATTTGTATGATGTAAAGTGTAAAATAAAAACTAATCACAAAAGTTTGAAGTATATATTCAGTTATAAATAATTAAACATGGGATAGAGGAGATGTCAGGAATTAATCAAGGATTATGATTACTTGATTTATTATCATCTATGAAATGGAAAATAAGGTGGATGATGCTTTGAGTCAAATGATTAATTATACATTAACCATGATACATTTGGAAAGATATCCTTTGGTTTCAGATTTTATTAATTTTGTATTGAAAGTTATTGGTATACATAATTCCTCAGTTTTGTTTTAGGTGGACATGGAGTCATCTCTATCAGATGGAATTAAGAAAGCATATAAAGAAGATAGTGAGTTGCATAAAAATGTAGGTTTGGTTCAGATGGGTATGCTACCTAAATTTTACATTCAAAATGATAGTGTCTTGAGTTTGGTAATGACATTATGTGTGCCTTCTGATTCACAGGTAAAGAAATAGTTGTTATGTGAAGCTCATAGTTCTCAGTTTTCAATTCATCAGGGCAGTACTAGGATGTACAAAGATCTTAAAAAGTATTACTAGTGGGATGGAATGAAAAGAGATATTGCGTAATTTACTATGAAGTGTTTGACTTATCTGTAGGTTAAATAAGAGCGACAATTACTAAAATAAATACTTCATCCATTTCCAATGCTAGAGTGGAAATTGGAAAATATATGCACGAATTTCGTAGTGGGATTACCAAAAACTTCTCGAGGTAATAATGTAATCTGGGTTATTGTTCATTGATTGACTAAATCATTTCATTTTCTTCCTATTTGATATACTATATCTCTAGATTAACTTTCATTATTATATATTAAAGAGATAGTTAGGTTACATGGAATTCATCTCTCCATTGTATCTGATCGTGATTCCATGTTCACATTACACTTTTGGAAAGGCCTTCAGAAGTAATTGGGAACTAAATTATATTTCAGGGCACCATTTCATCCTCAATCATATGGGTAGTCAGAACTAACAATTTTGATCTTCGAGGATATGCTACATGCTTGTTCAATGGATTTCTAGGGAATTTGGGATCAACACCTTTCTTTGGTTGAGTTTTCTCATAATAAAAGTTTTTATTCCAGTGTACAGATGGCACCATTTGAAGCATTATATGAAAAACGATGTCGAAATACAAATTTCCTGGATGAAGTAGGTTAGAGGAAGTTGATGGGACCAAAATTGGTAGAAGATATAGAAGAAAAATTCTAGTTGAATCATAATCCCATGAGGAAAACATAGAGCAGGTAGAAAAGTTATCTGGATAACCGTAGGAAGGATATTTCTTTCGAGGTAGGTGATCATGTTTTTCTTATAGTTTCTCCATGGAAAAGTGTGATGTGTTTTTGTAATAATGGAAATTTGTGTCCTAGGTTCATTGGACCCTATGAAATCCTAGATAAAGATGGATCAGTTTTTTACATGGTCTCTTTACCTCCATTTTTATCCCAGGTACACAGTGTTCTTTGTGTTCCAATGTTGATAAAGTATATTCCAAATCCATCACATGTTTTGAGTCCAAAGGTAGTACAGTAAGAAGATAATCTTTCTTATGAGGAAAAACCAGTACAAATTCTTGATTATAGAGAGAAAGTGTCTAAAAATAAGGTAATTCATCAGGTAAATGTTTTATAAAAAACCATATGGTTGAAGAGGAAATGTGGGAATCTAAAAATTCTATCAAGGATAAATACCCCCACTTATTTGATAAGTAATTAAAATTGCGGGAATCAATTTACAAAAGGGGGGAATGATGTAGTATCCCAGATATTTATGGAATAATAATTTTTCATATCTATTAGTATTTATGAATAAGATATTAATTTTAAATTAAAGGGACAATTTTTTGATAGCTAACTTGGTACACAACAATAGTTTTCTCCATAATCTTACATTGCACACAATATAGAGTTATACCAAAAAATAATACAATATTATTATTATTATTTTAAATGGTAGTTAATGCCTAGTCGTTATATTGGCATGAATGAATGGAACTAACTAAAATATGATTACAGAATTTTGTTCAATTTTTTTTATTTTATCAAATAAATTTTAGAGGCTTAAAATGAGAATGAATCCAATTTTAAGCAGGAAATACTATAATATTTTTTAAAGGATGTATTACCACCTTTTGATGGAAACACCATTTCTAAATCAAGTTTTAGTCACTTTGATGTGTCTTATTTGGAAAAATAGAAATCTTCTTTACAATAAGAACATAAAAATTTACTTTGGTTGAAATTTTGGCATTTTGGTGGTGAAATTCATATTTTAATAAATAGTGAAAAATACTACATTTTTATGCAAAACTCTCTTTTCATCTAATTTATTTATACAGTTAGGTAATTATTTTAATTCGTATTAAACTGTAATTGTATTATGATGTTATAATTTAATCCAATTTTGTTTATTGAAATAAATTTCACATTGAAATTGGACATAAACATATGTTAATCTTTTGGTAGTTTTTACTTATTAAAAAAACACATTCTGGTTTTGACAATAGGAATCAATTTTAAAATTAATCACTATAATTTCTGTGTTTTAAATTTAGAAAAATGGATTCCATATTTTGAATTATAGTATCAAAAAATTTAAATAGGAACCTTTTCTTTGTGGATTTTATGAATAGTAACTTGAGTAATTGTTTTTTACCATGGTTAGAGGCTGAATCCAGCAAATAGGTTAAACATTTTATATTATAATAATATATGACTACCCTAAAACATGTCCTAATCCTATTTTATAAGATATTTAAAACCATGGGTATCTTTAGGCTGATCCTTTGGCATTTTCGATCCACTTGGGTGTGAAAATGATATTTTATAATTTTTAATTTAAAGAAAAGGGAAATATAACATAAACACGTATGTTTTAATAAAATAGTTTTAATATAGTGTAATATAACTATTATCTTTGACTATAAGTATTAATTAGAAAGATAAAACCATTTACTATATCATGGAATTTTATTTATAATTTTACAAAACAAAACAAATATTTATGAAACAATGATGATGAAGTGATTACCCTATTACTGAAAGATTCAAATAAATGATATCATAAATATTGAAATAAAATTAAATTGATTATTTTTATACCACACAAGAATTTTATAGATGATATTGATATATTATATTTCACTTATAGCCTTTTATTTATGTAATAAAGTTCTCGTGACTTAAAAAATCAATTTCTAAATAGTTTCAAATTTTATAGAATTGAGTTTTTAAAAAAATACTATTTTATTAAATTATTTAATAGTCCTAAAAATCTAGGATTTGGCCAAATGACTTATATAATGTTAAAAATTTCACTAATTATCCACTTGTTGTTCTATTGTCGTTTTATAGTAGCTATAGTAACAATATATAATAAAAATACAAGAAGACACAGAAAGAGTTAATGTTTTTAACTATGGGTTAAATCAAAAATATAAGATTCATTTTGTGACTGAAACTTGTCAAAACCCAATTGGTTGAGATTATTTCGACCCATAATCATCTTATACTCAAAATATAATATTTTTTTAACTATTATAATTTGAAAATCATTTTATAATAAAATAATATTTAAATACTTTCTTAAAGCGCCCCTCCCCTATTATAAAAAGTGACCACCTCTTCCCACTTACTCACACCTCTCATGCACCTTGGATCATACAAAATCTACTCTAATAATATCTGAAAATCAATCCCTTTATCCTATAATCCTATCCTTTGGTATAACTCAATTCAAAAAATCCTTTATTCTCAAATAAAAATAAGTTACCCGATTTTGAGGTAACATCTTCTCTCAAGTTCCTTTCCATTTTTTTTATTCTCCAACCCCTATGATATCTTAATTTATTTTATTACATAAAAAATCATTATCCTAAATATAATATAATTTTTTTGAGAAAATTATTCAAACTAAACTTACACACACCTCCATCTAATGAATGCGAACATGTTGTTTCTGTGTACAACGAACTACTACCTCACAAAACAATGATTGTATTTCCCCCTACAATGAACTACCGCCCCTCAAAGTGTTATGACTAGTTCACACTATAAATGGAATGTATAAAGGATGGATTAATGAACTTATGTAAAATATATTAAATAGATATTATATTGTAATTATAACAAAACTATGTATCATTTATTTTACATTCCTTTAATATGACAAAGAAATGAAAATATCATTCATGTGTACATATGGCCTACCATCTCAATAAGCGGTGCATTTAAATTTAATATCCAAATGTTATGGAATATTATAAATAAATAAATAATAGATATATATGATATTTAAGTCATGAATATAATTCTAGAGATTATGGAGTTTTGACTACATAGACAATTTACATCAAGACTAGTTGATTTTCGACTCATATACAGAACATCAAAAGAACTACCCTTATAAACTTAAATAATTGCATAATTTTTATAAAATGATAATAAAAATATAAAATTTATAATAAAAATGAAAACGGTTCTGAAGTAATTAGAAATTACCTTAAGTTTATTATTCATTAATATAGAGAACAAACAAGACTAGTCGGACTCAAGGTAAGGGAGTTTGTTTCATGGAGGAATATTTTGATTTATATATAACCTTTTTTTCTACAGTGTATGATAAACCCATTTTAATTTTAATTTAATTAGAAGGTAATATTTTTCAACAAATTGTTTTACTCAACCACAATGTATTTTTATTAATGTATGTGGTAACATCAACGTCTATGTCGCCATAACCGTTATTGGATATTGCATTCCTTAATAAGCCTTAATGTTTTTACAAGGAAAATAAATTTGTTATTCAATTTTGGGAATTTTGGTATTAAAAATGGTTTTTGAAATGGATTTAATATTTCAATATCTTGAAATAATTTCTTCTAATTGAAAAAATATATGTTATTAGTGAAATGTTGATATTTGTAATATTTTATATGTTATAATTATAAAATGTTACTTGGACATTTGAAGTGTTGTTATGTGATAAACCCAATGATGGGTGGTTACATGACAAACCAAATGATAGGTGGTTCTATGATAATACTTGGATCAGTGGTTACGTAATAACCTCTAATTTTTTGGGTATGGAATTCAGCCATATGGCTATTACATTTAGTGATATATGTGGAAGTCGACTATATGGTTATTCCATTTAATTATGTTTATGTCCCAAGTTACTGTTATTTGTTATATGTTGATTTATATGGTTTTATGGTAATATTTTGGTTCCAAAAATGGTATGCAATGAGATTATATTTAAGGAATTATATTTACTACTTCTTATAGGTGAAAAGTATTAATTTATGATAAATTATTCATGGTTTTCATGTTATCCTAAGACTACTAGTTTTAATTATTTTTGTATCCCTTACTAAGCTTTGTTTGATCATCCAATGTTTTGAAATATTGTTTCACATTGTTTGATGAAAAATAGAGTCAATTATGGGATCAAGGATAAGTCAGGTTGTTTAAACATAGAACTAACCATGTTTTTTTAATTTTTTTTTGTTTTCTGAGAAAATTGGATAGTGAGTATAAGTGTGTGCTTTTTAATAATAAAGTTTATATGTATGATTTTTGGAATAATTATCTAAGTCTATAAACCTGAAAAAATCCTTGAAGTGAATCAAAGTTAAATTATCGACTTAACTCAAAATTAAGTAATGATTATGGTCAGAGACCTATAGTTGGTATCATATGTCAGTTTAGATAACCTTAGGAGTAAGAATAGTGCTAACAGAATATCAATAAAATATTTTTACTTTATGGTCATATTGAAATGATATAGCATTTGAAGATTACTATGTTTCTCCATCTAAGATATATTTTTTCAAAACCATTTTCCATAGAGGAAACAGGGGAGTTGTGCTGGGAAGGAATAGAGAGGGAAATAACCTTCCAAATCAACATCCTGAGATAACTAGAATCAGAACTAAATAGTTTGTTACAGTGATGGCTCAGTCGGAACATGCAATAAATGGTGGTGGTGTTCATCCACGAGATCAACCAAACATCCCATATAATCATATGTATATTGTAGATCATTTCATGAGGCAACATCCCCCATCATTCAGAGGATCATCTTACCATATGCAATCTGAAGGGTATATTAATGCACTGGAAAAGATTTTTGATGTAATGGGGTGTTCAGAAAATCAAAAGGCTACTCTTTCTATTTATAATTTTAAAGGTGAAGTCGATCAATGGTTGTCAACAATTGAAAATATTTGAGGAAGTGAAGATATTTGTTCCATGGAATGGGATGAATTTAAGAATACATTCAAAGAGAATTATTTTCATAAGGATATTCTACTTAGGATGAAAAAGAAATTCTTAGAATTGAGATAAAGGGATGATGATTGTGTGGTTTCATATGAAGAAAACTTCACAAGTTTGACAAGGTACATCCCAAATTTTATCAGGGATATTAATAGTAAGATAAATTGGTTTTACTCTTGGTTGAAGCCAAAATATTTAAAGTCATTAACTTCTCATGAGTTCAAATAATATAAGAAATTTGACAGATGTGATGAAAAGGTATGAAGGGAGTCTTGCATCAGTTGTTTGGATCATTTTGTGGTTGTGTTTGTAGATGATATTTTGGTATAATATAAAAATTGAGAGGAATATTAAAGTCACTTACGGACTATTTTGAAAACCATAAAAGAATATTAACTATTTGGAAAGTTTAGTAAGAGTGAATGTTGGCTGCAAAAAAAATTCATTCCTTGGACATATTATTTCTAGATATGTAATAACTATTTACCCTTATAAAACAAAAGTTGGTGAAGAGTGACCAAGACCTACCAATATCACAAGGATTAATAATTTTTTTGGATTAGCAGGTTATTACTGAAGGTTTTTAGAAATTGTTTTCAGTTATCTATCCCACTAACTAAGCTAAAAAATGAAGGAGTTAAGTTCATTTGAAAAAATGAATGTGATGATTGTTTTCATGAATTGAAAAGAAGATTGGTAAATTCTCTACTTTTGTCTATGCCTTCCAATAATTTTGAATTTTTTATCTACAACGATGCACCATTGAAGAGAATTGGATGTTTCCTAATGAATAATGATCAGGTAATTTTTTATGCTTCATGTCAGTTGAAACCTCATGGGTTAAATTACCCTACACATGATTTGGAATTAGCTCCTATTGTTTTTTCATTAAAAAAATTGGAGGCTTCATTTGTATGGTGTATATTGTGAAATTTATACTAATCACAAAAGATTGAAGAATATATTCAGTTAGAAAGAATTAAACATAACAAAAATAATGTGGATGGAATTAGTCAAGGATTATGATTTCATGATTCATTACCATATAGGAATGGAAAATACGGTGGATGGCACTTTGAGTCTAAAGAGTAATGCTACATAAACCCTGCTACTTTTGGAAAGATATTCTTTGGATTCTGGTTTGATAAAATTTGGATTGGAAGTGGTTGGTATAGAGAATTCCTCTATTTTTTTCTGGTGGCTGTGAAGTCATCTCTATCAGAAAAAATTTATCATGCATAGAAAGAAGATAGTGAGTTGTAGAAAAATGTAAATTTAGTTCAAAAGGGTATGTTACCTTAATTTAACATTGACTATAGTTGTGTTTTGAGGTTTCTAAAGAGATTATGTGTTCCTTGTGATTCACAGTTGAAAAATAGTTGTTATGTGAAGCTCATAATTTAGTGTTCTCATTTCATATGGGAAGTACTTGGATATGCAAATATCTTCGAGAGTATTACTCATCGGATAAAATTAAAAAAAGTTATTCCTGACATTACTGGGAAGTGTTTTACTTTTCAACAAGTTGAAACAGAATGGCTATTACCAAATGGGATGCTACAACCTTTTCCAATGCCAGTGTGGAAATAGGAAAATATATCCCTGGATTTTTTAGTGGTATTACCAAAACTTTCTCAAGGTAATAATGCAATCTAGGTTATTTTTGATTTATTGAATAATTCTACTCATATTCTTCCTATATAAAATACTCTATCTCTATATTAACTATCATGATTTTATATTAATGAGATAGTCAGGTTATATGGAGTTCCTCTCTCCAATGTATCTGATCGTGATTCTAGGTTCATTTCTTACTTTTGGAAGGGCCTTTAGAAGTCATTGGGAACTGAATTAAATTTCAATACACCGTTTCATCCTCAATCAGTTGGGAAGTCAGAACGAAAAATTCAAACCTTGTAAAATATGCTACGTGCATGTTTAATGGATTACTAGGGTTGTTAGGATCAAAGTATTTCTTTGGTTGAGTTTTCTTATAATAAATATTTTCATTCCAGTATACAGATGGAACCATTTGAAGCATTATATGGAAAGTGATGTTGAACTCTAGCTTTTTGGGATGAAGTAGGTGAAAGGAATTTGACAGTACCAGAATTGGAATAAGGGATGGCAGTAAAATTTTAGTTGATTTAGAAGCACATAAAGACAACACAATGTAGGATGAAAAGTTATGTCGATAAATATAGTAATGTTATTTCTTTCTAGGTAGGTGATTGTGTCTTTATTAATGTTTATCTAGGGAAAAGTGTGATGTGTTTTGGTAAGAAGGGTAAGATGAGTCCGAGGTTCATTGGACCCCAATAAATCCTATAGAAATATGGAACATGTGCCTACATTGTCACTTTACTTTAATTTTTATCCTAGGTACACAATATTTTTCATTTTTCAATGTTCATAAATTATATGCCAGATCCATCACTTTTTTTAAGTCCAAAGGTAGTATTGTTAGAAGATAATATTTCTTATGAGGAACAGCCAGTACAGATTCTTGATCGTAGAGAGAAATTGGTTTAGAATAAGTTAATTCATTAGTTAATGGTTTTTTGAAAAAACCATATGGTTGAAGAGGCAATGTGGGAATCTAAAACTGCTATGATGGATAAATACCCCCACTATTTGGTATGTAACTAAAATTTTAGGGACTTAATTTCCAAAAGGGGGGAATGATTTAGCATACTAGGTATTTATAAAATAATAATTTTTCATATTTATTAAAATTTGGGAATAATAAATTAATTCTAAGTTAAAGGGACTCTTTGTTCAAAACCACACTCGACACATAACAATGGGTTTCTTTAAAATATTACATTTCATCCAATATTGACTTATACCAAAAAAATAATACAGTAATAATAATATTATTTTAAATGTTAGTTAACGCCTAGATTTGTTTTGGAAGGAATGAACTGAACTAACTGTTATATTATTACACATGTTTTTGAAATTTTTTAACATTCTTCCAAAAACATTTAGTGGCTTAAAATGGGAATGAGTCCAATTTTAGAAATGCAATACTCAAATATTTTTTTAAAGGATGTCTTACATATTTTTGATAGAAACCCATTTTTAAATATAGTTTTAATCACTTTTATAATTTCTATTTGACAATATATAATCTCATTTATAAAAGGAACATCAAAATTTACTTTGGATGAATGTTTGGCATTTTTCTCAAGAAATTCATGTTTTAATGAATATTGAAAAATACTGCATTTTAATTCCAAACTGCGTTTTTGCCTAATATATTTATAAAGATATGTTATGATTTTGATTTGTATTAAAATTTTATTAGATTATATTTTTATCATTTAATCCAATTTTGTTTATTGTATGTAATTTCACATTGAAATTAGACCTAAACATATGTCAATTTTTTTGTGGTTTTTTACTTCTTCAAAACACGCATTCTGGTCTTGACAACGAAAATTAATTTTAACATAATTACTAAATTTTCAATGTTTTGAATTAGGAAAAATGGATTCCATATTTGAAATCAGGAAATTTAAAAAAAAATTATAGGTAAATTTAATTTTTGGATATTATGAATACTAACTTTAGTAAATTATGTTTACCAGGGTTAGAGGGTAAATCAAGTAAATAAGGGTAAAAAATTATATTATAATAATATAAAACTTCCATAAAAATGTACAATTTATATTGGATGAGATATTTCAAACCATGAGCATTCTTTAGCCGAACATTTGGCATTTGGGAGCCACATCGGTGTGAAAATTACATTTTAAAATTTTTAATTTAAAGAAAAGGGAAATATAACATAAACGTGCATCTTTTAATAGAAAATTTTTAATATAGGGTTACATAACTGATCTATTTAAATATAAATAGTCATTATAAATATAAAACTATTTACTAAATATTTTAATTTTATTTATAATTTTTAGACATTAAATAAAAAAAACTATTTATGACATAATGATGATGCAGTGATTACCTTATTAATGAAGGATTCAAATAAATGATATTGTAAATTTTAAAATAAAATTCATTTAATTATTTTTATAAAACAAATGAATTTTATGGATGATATTTACATATTATAAATGATTTATTTCCTTTTTTTTGAAGAATCCAGTTTTTATGACTTTAAAAAAATCAATTTCTTGATAGTGTCAAAATTGACTTAAATGAGTTTAAAGAAAATACTATTTTATTAAATTATATAACAGTCCTAAAAATAAAATATTCATCCAAATGAATTATATAATGTTAAAAATGTCACTAATGTTCTACTTATGATTTTATTGTAATTTTATAGTAACTATAGTAACTATATATTATGAAAATACAAGAAGGAATGGTAATAGTTGATGTTTTTAACTATCGGTTAAATCTATAAGATAAGGTTCATTTTGTGACCAAATCTTGTCTAAAACATATTTATTCCAAGGATTTAGAACCATTGTCATATTATCCTCTAAATACATCACTTTGAAATTATTATAATTCGAAAATCATTTTATAATAAAATAATATTTCAAGACTTTCGTAAAGTTACCCTCCACATTCTTATAATAAACCACCACCCACAACACATACCCACTTACTCACACCTATCAAGCACCTTGAATAATCCAAATTCCACTCACATAATATCTAAACATCCCTACCTTTCTCCTAGAATCCTTATCTTGGACCGAAGGCAATTCATGAAACCCTTTTCAGTGAAATAAAACGAAGTCAACCGATTTAGAGGTGACCTATTCTCTCACGTTCCTTTCCTTTATTTTTCTTCTCCACCAAATATGATATTTTTATTTCTTTGATTAAATAAAAATAATAATATCCAAAATATACAAGGATTTTTTTATGAGAAAGATTCTAACTACACTTACACACACCTCAATCTAACAGATACAAACATACTATTTTTTTGTACATTGAACTACTGCCTCACGAAACGATGATTGTTCAATTATCTCCTACCACCTCTTATGGTGGGAATTATTATGCCACTATATTTATATCTGATATATATTATATTTATATTTCCTCTATTATTCTTTAATTTTTATTTACATCATACCTTTATGCTTTCCAAAATGTGTAAATACAATAATTTCATTTGTGAAATTGCAGACTACAACCCCCTCAAAGTGATATAAATCATTCATGTCATACATGGAATGTATAAAGGTTGTAATTAATGAAATTAGGTGACATATATATATATTATAATAGAATTATTACATACCTATGTATCATTTATCTTTAATTCCTTCAATGTGATAAAGAAATGAAAGTTGCATTCATCCGTACGTACAACTTATCATCTCCATGAATGGTGCATTTCATTTAATATATCCAAATATTGTGGACTATTATAAATACATATATACAAGACATATATTATATTAACTCATTAATATCATTTTGAAGATGATGGAGTTTGGACTATATGGACAATTTACATCAAATCGATTTGATTTCTGACTCATGTACCGAACATCGACCAAACAACCCACATGAACTTAAATAATAATATATTTATTATAAAATGATAATATTTAATATAAAATTAATAATTAAAGTGAAAAATGTTTTTAATCATGTAGAATTAACTTAATTTTATTAATTAGGAATATAAAGAACGAACGAGACAAGTCAGGATCAAGGTAAGGGACTTCATTTCATTAAGGCATATTGTGATTTATATATGACCTTTTTTCTTCAGTGTATAATGAAACCCATCTAATTTTAATTTCATTGAAATGGAATATTTTTCTACAAATATTTTTACTAAACAAAAAATGGAATGTTATTATTTATATGTAGAGACAATGACCTCTCTGCCACCGTAACTGTTATTAGATATTGGATTCCTCTATAAGCCTTAATGTATTTAAAATTAAAGAAATTTTTTATTAACCTTTTGGGTGTTTTAGTATTGAAAATGTTTTTTCAAATGGATTTAATATTTCAATACCTTGAAAAGATTTCTTCTAATTGAAAAATAAATTTTATTAGCGAAATGTCGATATTTTCAATATTTAATGTGTTATGATTATATAATTTTACATGGACATTTGATGTTTGGTTACTTGATAAACCAAACGATAGGTGGTTATGTGATAAAACTAATGAAAAGTGGTTCCGTGATAAATCTTGGATAGGTGGATAAGTTATAACCTCAAATTCATTTGGTAAGGAAGTCATCCGTATGGCTATTACATTTAGTGATTTGTGTGGAAGTTGACTGTATAGTTATTTCATTTAAGTATGTTTTTGTCCCAAGTTACCTTTATGTGTTATATGTTGATTATAAGGGTTTATGGAAATATTTTGGTTACAACAAGCGTAAGTAATTATCTTATATTCAATGAATTATATTTACTACTTCATAAAGTTGTAAATTATTACTTAATGATAATGTATTCATAGATTTCATGTTATCCCAAGATAAATAGGTTTGATTAATTATGTATACTTTACTAAGATTTTGTGATCATCCCATGTTTTGAAATGTTTTTAACATGGTTTATTTAATAATAGGGTCAATGAAGGGGTCATGGATAAGTCATGTTTTTTAAACATGCAACAAATAATGTTTTAAAAAAAAATAGTTTCATGAAAAAATTGGTTAGTGAGTAGAAGTGTCTAAATTGTAATAATAAAGGTGATATGTATGAGTTATGGCCAAATTATGTAAAGATAAAAACCATAACAAGATCTTCAATGTGACTTAAATTAATTTTATCAACATAAATCAAGATTATGTATCGTTTAAGGTTGGGGCCTTATAGTTGGTTTCAGAGGTCGTTTTAGATAACTTTAGGATTTAGAATAGTGTTAATAGAATATCCATAAAGTTTTTTACTTTATAGTCAAATTGAAATGATTTATCACTTTAAGAATACCACATTGCTTCATCTAAGATATGTTTGTTTAGAATGGTTTTCCATATAGGAAACAGGGAAGCTATGTTGGGGATGCATACATAGGGAAACATCCTTCCAAATAAACATCATGATATAGTCTGAATTTGAATTGAACAGTTTATTACTATGATGGATCGGTTGAATCTAGAAATAAATGGTGGTGGTGTTAATGCATGAGATCAACTGGACCAACCCCATATGCATATGTCATTTACAGATCATTTCATGAGGAAACATCCCCCATCATTCATAGGATCAACTAACCCTATGCCATTTTACGGGTGGATTAATACACTAGAAAATATTTTGGATGTAATGGGTGGTTCGGACAATCATAAGGCTACACTTGTTATTTATCATTATGGAGGTGAAGTCGATCCATGGTGGTTAATGACTGACAATATCAAAGGAAGTGAAGATATTGATTCCATGGAATAAGATGAATTTATGAATATCTTCCTTGAGAAACATTTTAATATAGTTATTTGACTTAGGGTGGAAAAGAAATTCTTGGAATAGAGACAAAATGAGGAAGCTTTTGTGGCTACATATGAAGAAAATTTCACCCTTCTTTCAAGGTATGCCCCAAATTTTATCTGGGATATTGATAGTAAGATAAATCGGTTTTAATTTCGGAGGAATCTGAAACATTGAAGGGCGTTAGCTTCTCATGAGTTCAAATGATATGAGAAACTTTTCAGATTTGTTGAGAAGGTATAAAAAATAGCATTTCATCGGTTTTTGGACCAGTTTTTTGTTGTGTTTGTAGATGAAATTTTGGTATATTATAAAAGTTAGGAGGAATATGAAAGTCGCTTAATAACTATTTTAAAAATTGTAAAAGAAAAGAAACTATTTTTAATGTTTATAAAGAGTGAATTTTGTTGCAAAAAATTTTATTATATGGAAATATTATTTCTAAATATGGAATAACTATTGACCGTTTTAAAACAATAGTTGTTGAAGAGTGGCTAAGACCTTCATATATCACAGTGATTTATAGTTTTCTTTGATTAATTGGTTATTACCGAAGGTTTATTGAAATCTTTTCTCAGTTATCTTTCCCACTAACTAAGCTAACACGTAAGGGATATAAGTTCATTTGAAAAAAATAATGTGATGATTGTTATTAGTAATTGAAAAGAAGATTGGGAAATGATGCATTTTTGGCCATGCCTTTAGGAATGTTGAATTTGATATTAACAGTGATGCTTAATTGAAGGGACTTGGATGTGTCCTATTGAATAAAGATCAGGTAATTTATTATTCTTCATATTAGTTGAAACCTCATGAGTTAAATCACCCTACTCATGATTTGGAATTAGCTACTATTTTTTTTGCATAACAAATAGGAGGCTTCATTTTTATAGTGTAAAGTGTGAAATATATACTGATCACGGATGTTTGAATTATATATTCAGTCTGAAATAATTAAACTTGAGACAAAGAGATAGCTGAAATTAATTAAGGATTATGATTGCATGATTAATTACCATTCTGGAATGGAAAATAGGGTGGCTGGCGCTTTGAGTCAAAAGAGTAATGCCACATTAACCATGTTATGTTAAGAAATAGATAATTTGGTTTCTAATTTGACGAATTTTGGATTGGAAGTTGTTGATATAGAGAATTACTCTATTTTTATTCATGTGGTTGTGAATTCATCTCTATTAGACAGAACTAAGAAAGAGTAGAAAAAAGACAGTGAGTTGCTGAAAAAGGTGGATTTGGTTCAGATGGGTAAGTTACTTGAAGTGGACATTGAAAAAATTGTGTTTTGAGGATGGGACAAAGATTTTGAGTGCCTTGAGATTCACATTTGAAGAATGATTTGTTATGTGAATCTCATAGTTCTCCATTTTTAGTACATCCTGGTAGTACTAAGATGTACAAAGATCATCAAGAGTTTTACTAGAGGGCTGGAATGAAAAAATATAGTTTTGAATTTACTGTGAAGTGTTTGACTTTCCAAAAGTTTAATATAGAACGATGGTTACTGAAAGGGATGATTCATCTTTTTCCAATGCAGGAGTGGATGTGAAAATATAACCATATATTTTGTAGTGGGATTACCAAAAAACCTCTCCATGTAATAATTCTATCTAGGTTCTTATTGATTGATTGAATAAATCTATTTATTTTATTCCAATACGAGATACTATATCTTAAAATTAACATTATGTATTGTATATTAAACATATAGTTAGGTTACATGGAGTTCCTCTCTCTATTATATCTGATCGTGATTCTAGGTTGAATTCCAACTTTTGGAAAGTCTTTCAGATGTCATTAGAAATTGAATTAAATTTCAGTACATGTTTTCATCCTCAATCAGATGGGCAGATAGAATGAACAATTCAGACCTTGGAGGATATGATACATGCTTGTTCAATGGATTACTAGGTAATTTGAGATCAACATCTTTCTTTGGTTGTGTTTTCTTATAATAATAGTTCTCATTCAATTATAAATATTGCACCATTTAAAACGTTATATGAAAAGCGGTGTCGAACTCGATCTTTTTGGGATGATGTAGTTGAAAGGAAGTTGATAGGACCACTGTTGGTATAAGAGATGGTAGAAAAAGTCCAATTGATTCAGAAGTACATTAGGACAAAACAGAGTAGGCAGAAAAGTTATGTGGATAACTGTAAGAATAATATTTCTTTTGAGTTAGGTGATCATGTCATTCTTAAATTTTCTCCATTTAAAATTCTGATGTTATATTGTAAGAAAGGAAAGCTGAGTCATATTTTCATTGGACCCTATGAAATCCTAGAGGATTTTATATCAGTTTCCTGGATTGTCTCTTTACCTCTATGTTTATCTATGGTACACAGTGTTTTTCATGGTTCAATGTTGATAAAGTAATGCTAGATCCATCACATGTTTTCAGTCAACAGGTAGTTCAGTTGGAATATAATCTTTCTCATGAAGAACATCAAGTACAAATTCTTGATCATAGAGAGCAAGTGTTTTGAAATAAGGTAATTCATCAGTTAAAGGCTTTTTGGAAAACCAAAATGGTTGAAGAGTCCACATGGGAATCTGAAAATGATATAAGGGATAAATACCCTCACTTAGTTGATAAGTAAATAAAATCGTGGGGACAAAATTTTCAAAAGGGGGGATGATGCAGCATCCCAAGTATTTATAGAATAATACATTTTTATATCTATTAATATTTCTGAATAATATATTAATTCTATGTTAAAGGTATGGTTTTTCTAATAGCATACTATACACACAACATCGGGTTTCTCTAAAATCATACGTTTCACAAAATATTGTGTTAGATCAAAAAAATAAAATAATAATATTATTATTATTTTAAATAGTAGTTAACACCTTACTGTTGTATTGGAATGAATAAAAGGAACTTACTACAATATGATAACAAATGTTTGTTAAATGTTTTTATATTTATCCAATAAAGTTTAAATTCTTTAAATGACAATGAATCCGATTTTAAACATAAAATCCTCTAATATTTTTCTTAAAGGATATATTACTATCTTTTGATGGAAACCCCATTTTAAATATTGTTTTTTTTTTCACTTTAGTAGGTTCTATTTGACAAATAAAACTCACTATTTAAATAGATCGATCAAAATTTACTTTGATTGAGATTTTAGCATTTTTCTGATAAATTCATGTTTTAATGAATAGTGAACAATACTACATTTTAACTTAAAATTGTCATTTCATATAATTTATTTATATAGTTATGTAATCCTTTTAATTGATATTAATGTGTAATTGTATTTTTTTTATAATTTTTTACAATGTTTCTAATTGGAAGTAATTTCACATTGAAATTAGGCATAAACATATGTCAATCTTTTGGTAGGTTTTACTTCTTAAAAACACACGTTCTGGTTTTGAAAATGAGAATTAATTTTAAATTATATACTAAAATTTCTGTGTTTTTAATTTGGAAAAAATAGATTCCTTATTTGTAATTATATGGTCCAAATTTTTTATATAGGTATCTTTTATTTTTTGATATTATGATTCATAACTTCATTAAAAAATGACAATGGTTAGAGGGTAAATCAAGTAAATATGGGTAAAAAAATATATTATAATAATATAAAACTATACAAAATCATGTCTTAATCCTATTATATTAGATATTTCCTACTATGTGCATCCTTAGGCCAAACCTTTGGCATTTGAGAGCCACATGGGTGGGAAAATGACCTTTTAAAATTTTTAATTTAAAGAAAAGGGAAATATATGATAAACATGTATCTTCTAATAAAACAGTTTTAATATAGGGTTATATAACATATATCTTTGAATATAAATATTAATTAGAAATATAAAATGATTTACTACATCATGGTATTTCATTTATAATTTTTAGACATTAAATAAATAAATTTACTTATTAAACAATAATGATGCAGTGATTACCTTATTAATTAAAGATTAAAATAAATTATATTATAAATATTAAAATAAAAGTGAATTTCTTATTTTAATACCATACACGAATTTTATGGTTGATATTGACATATTATGTTCTATTTATTTCCTTTTTTAAGTAATAAAGTTGTTTTGACTTTAAAAAATCAATTTCTAAATACTGTCAAAATTGACATAAATGTTTTTTTAATTATATTTTATTAAATTATATAACAGTCACAAAAATATAAGATTTGGAAAAATGACTTATATAATGTTAAAAATTTCACTAATTATCCACTTATTTTTCTATTGGTATTTTATAGTAACTATAGTAACTATATATTATGAAAATATAAGAAGACACTGTAAGAGTTAATGTTTTTAACTATGGGTTAAGTCTAAAAATATAGTTCATCTTGTGACCTAAACTTGTCTAAAACCTATTTATTTTGTTGTTATAGACCCATTATAATCTTATCCTCTAAATATATCAATTTGTAACTATTATAATTCTAAAATCATTATATAATAAAATAATATTTCAGGACTTTCTTAAAGTACACCTCCACCCTCTTATAAAAAACCGCCACATCTACCCACTTAATCACACCTCTAAAGAACATTTTATCATCCAAATTCTACTCATATAATAATCAAACATCCCTCCCTTTATCCTAGAATCTTTACCTTGGGAAGAAAAAAATTCAGGAAGGCCTTTTCTCTCAAATGAAAAGAAGTTACCTGATTTAGATGTAACGTCTTATCTCAAGTTCCTTTTCGTTATTTTCCTTATCTACCCCAATGATCTTTTTATTTATTTGATTACATAACCAAACCATTATTAAAAATATACTCAGATTTTTTATGAGAATTATTTGAACTACAATTACACAGTCCTCCATCTAATGGATACAAACATATTGTTTCTCTGTTTGATGAACTATTGTCTCACAAAATGATGATTGTTCAATTTTCTCCTACCACCTCTTATGGTAGGAATTATGATGGAAATATATTTATATATAGTAAAAATTATAATTATATAGTCTCTATTATTATTTAATTTTAATTTATATCCTACCTTTATACTTTCCATAATATGCTAATACCATAATTTCATTTGAGGAAGTGCGGACTACAGCCCCCTCAAAGTGATATGACTCCTTCATTCCATACATGGAACATATAAATGATGGAATTAATGAACTTATATAACATATATAACATCGATATTATATTTTAATTATAACATACCTATCTATCATTTGGGTTTCATTGCTTTTATATGATAAAGAAATGAATATAGTGTTCATGCGTACATACAACCTACCGTCTCCATTAACAGTGCATTTCATTTATCATCTCTAAATGTTATGGAATATTATAAATAAATATATAATTGATATGTATTATATTTAAATCATGAATATCATTCTGTAAATGATGGATTTTCGACTACATGGACAATTTTTATCAAAATGAGTTGATTTTTGACTCATGTACCAAACATCGACAAAAGGACACATATGAACTTAAATAATTATATAATTTTTATTACATCATAATAAGTAATATAAAATGAATAATAAACATGAAAAAGGATTTTAAGAAATTCTAAATTAAATTATATTTATTATTCAAGAATACAAAGAAAGAACAAGACAAGTTGGACACAAGGTAAGGGACTTATTTCATTGAGTAATATTTTGATTGATATGTGACCTTTCTTTCTATGGTGTATAATAAACCCCTTTTAATTTTAATTTCATTAAAAGGGAATATTTTTCTTTGACAATTTTTACTAAACCAGAAAAGGAATTTTATTAACGTTTGTGGTGGAAATGAACTCTCTTCCTCCGTAACTGTTATTAGATATTGGCTTCCTCGATAAGCCATAATGTTTTTAAGAGGAAAAGAAATTTGTTGTTCCCTGATTGGGTGTTTTGGTATTTAAATCATTTTTTGAAATGGATTGAATATTTCAATATCTTGAAATTATTTCACATTATTTAAATATATATTTTATTAGTGACATTTTGATATTTGAAATATTATTTGTGTTATGGTTATATAATGTTATACAGACATTTGACATGTGGTTACCTGATAAACAGAATGATTGGTGGTCACATGATAAACCAAATTATGTGGTGTTCCATTATAAACATTGGAATGGTTGTTATGTTGTAACCTCCAATTCATGGGGTATAGACGTCGCCTGTATGGATATTCTATTTTGTTATATGTGTGGAATTTTACCATATTGTTATTCCATTTAAGTATGTTTATGTCCCAAGTTACCTTTGTATGTTATATGTTTCTTTCTGTGGTTTTATAGTAATCTTTTTGTTAAAAAAAGGGTAATTAATGAGATTATACTCAATTAATTATATTTACTACTTCTTTAAGGTAAAAGGTATTACTTTATGATGAAGTATTCATGGTTTTCATGTTCTCCAAAGACTAACAGTTTTCATTATTTATGTATCCCTCAATGAGATTTTTATGCTCATCCCAATTTTTGAAATGTTTTTCATATGGGTTAAAGAATAATTGAGTGAATTATTGGATTAAGGAAAATTCATGTTGTTTAAATAGGGAATGAACCATGTTTCTTCTTAAAAATATTTTTTATGAAAAAATTGTGTAGTGAGTAGAAGTGTCTACTTTGTAACAATCAAGTTGATATGTATGAGTTATGGAAAAATTATTTAAAGCTCTAAACCATAAAAGATCCTTGATGTGAATTGAAGTCAAATTGTCAACATAACTCCGGATTATGTAACGTTTAAGGTCGGGCCCGTATACCATGACATGTTGTTTCATCCTAGAGAGACTACAAAAACGCACATATAAAATGTTTTCCTTGCCAAATTTTTGTCATTATTCAAAAATAAATCCTAGATCTCGTTCATGTTATATTCTCAACACCTTATATACATCACCCATAACACAAGAACAAGTCTTTCAACCATCTCACATGGTCATCTCATCTGGATTCTCTATAAATATACCACTAATGAACTATGATATTTTGAGAGGTCTGTATCAACTCTGGGAGTATGTAACAAGGTGATAGCTTTACTTACCCTACATATTCACACAGCCTATTCTCTCTTACTTGGGTAAACCACCGTTTCTCACACTCACTAAGTAGAGGCCTCATCATGGTATCTACATAACTAGGGATATTCCCTATGTTCCCCATTACTAAGGGGAATCTCCCTAGCTCCACCTCACTTTGGAGTGGCCCCACGTTCTCCCATATTAGGTAGAACCTCCATGGAACACCCTCACTAGGGGTATCCCCTATTTTACCATTCTTGGGATAACAACATTGGGTCAAACTCACTAGGTAAAAGGCCATTGTGTTACCCCACTAGGGAAACCCATTATACATGAACTCTATTATGGAAAATCTATATCATCACATAAACCTCCACTCGGATAAAGCTTCACCACTCACCGTTCTCTATAATATGGTAGATCTTCATCATTCACCTAGGTGCATCACCCTGTCACCCCACTTAGGTGGTACTCCATTCTCATTGGTCTCACACATGGGAGACCTTATTAGGGATAAAACCAATGCTATCCCTCATTGCAGCTAAGTAGTTTCACTATCCTTCATTAGATCTAAACACCTCTATTATCCCTCTCTATGGAAATGAACCTATTCACCTAGGTGTCATCCTTGGGAACCCATCCATAAAAAAAATCCTAGAGTGGAGATTCCACATTTCTTTCACATATACATCAAGACTCAAAATACTCTTTTGATCTCAACATGTAAGGTTATCCTCTATGGTATAGTCCTTTAGTTGTCCTTATCTTCTTTTGGGTTATTGAATAGTCTTAGGTAAATCTAGGAAGAACATATGCGTAATCCCCACATAGTAACCTTGAGTTTATGTACTCATATCAGTTCCATCATTTCTTTTATTTAATAAAATCCTCCCAGTTCCATTATTCACCTTGGGCAGATATATTCCTCATATTTATCTTATATCAACCACCTTATATTTCAAACCCCCAATCATTCTTTCCTTCCTAAGAATAACTTATTAGGGAAACCATCTTAGGGAAGATCATGTATAATCCCTACTCCAACCCTTGTTTTCCTTTCAATATAATATGGATACCCTTATATCACCTTTTTCAACACTAAGAATGACTCATATAGGCATATAAATTAATTTTATACTTATATAACCATAATTAAGATGAATCTTAAAAATAAATTTTTACTCTGATATGGATGAAATTAAATTGCCCTGTGAACTTGTTTATTACAAATGGTTAAAATTGATGGGATGACCCTGAAAATGATCTTATGTTATGTCACTAGAACTACAAGTAATTTAATTCCTATTAACTAGAATACATGGGAAACCTCACTAAGGATTAATCAACAAAACCTTCAAACACACATATTTTCATATATGTTGTGTATAATGTGTTCTATTATACCTTGTGTTGATATACTCTAATTGGCCTCTTCAAATACCTTGAGTTGATATACTCCTCTATGTTTATGCAAAGACCTTGATTCAATTTATTCCAAATAGTTTATAAATATATCTTTAGAGTATATACACCTCTTTTTGAACTAATAAATCTTGAGTCTATATTATAATATTAGGTCATAATATAATTGAGTTGTCGTACACCTCTCGGTTCATATACATAGGCAACCAACCATGGGTAAGTCCTAATGAATGTTTGCTTCCTCTAATGGGATGTGGCTAAGACCTATTATATGATAAGAATATGAACTCCTTATACCAAAGAGTATTTATAGTGAAATACTTCTCTTGTGAAAAGATAGGGATGGATCCAGTAAAGATCTATACATGATCCATACATTCTAATCTTTAGTTAGCCATATATATGACGACATAAATGGTCGATCATCCATAAATCCCACAAGAAAAATTTCTAGTAACCTGTAACTTATTCATCATTACCGAAACACAATAAACTAAATGGATATCTCTTTATCAGATTACCTTAAAAGGATGGGCATGACCAATTAAGTTTCACCGACCAACGTGGGTTCTGATTCCCTTTATTTTGACACATAATAATCTCTCTCATGGGCCTAATAGTAAGTTTACAACAACCAAATTCATTTCTAGATTGAGATAAACTATATTTTTTCTTCTAATTCATTATTGAAACCATTGCATCACTGACAATTAATTGGTTAATTGATAACCATCAATATACAAAGATGAACACATAATGCATATGCATTCATTGAAATACTTATTTTAGTCGTAACTAGGTCTATAGTATAATTTGGGAAGGAATCATGGATATGTATCTAATCTATTAGATAGTAAGAAAATTATGTAATAATTCCCTTATAAATTGTTTGATGATCAAGTCATGTCATCTGGTTGAATAATGCACATTCCAAAGAATCACTACTAAATAATCATATTAAAAACCACCCTCTTAAAATGGAACCCACAATGATGTTCACATCATACTACCCTAGAAGTGGAATCCATTAAGATATCAGTCAGAATCGAAAATGGTGAACCCAAATTAAATTATTGTGAGACCGCACTCATCCACCGACAATGAATCATTAGGAAAAATTAATTATTTCTTAAATAAAAATGGTGATCTTGATGATTATATTTTAATTATGCCCAAATTTTCACATATAAAATGAAATCAGTTATTTATTTAATGTTGGTATATTTTTACACATGTGTTCCACCCAAACACAAAATTGTGAACCTGATATGAATCATTTAACTGTGATGGCGGCTAATCAATGATGAAAAACATGTGATGCTATATTGACATGTTACGTTCTTCTGTATAACTTTCAAGACCTTTTGGATCTCTAAAATCAATGTTAGATCAACAAATTCCATAATTAGTTTCAAACGCATTGGAAAAAATGTTTTACCCACAAGAAAACATAATCCAATATGAAAACCCAACTAAAAGACTAAACATAACATTGAAATACTTTGAATTATGTAACTGAATTTCCCAAATATGCACTATCAATAACCTACTTATCATAGTAATAGTTATAGAATGACCATGTATGATAATATCATCCCATCAGCTCTATCCAAAATTCAGAAAATATCAAGATAAACTCTAGGTGATGAGGCCCTAGAGATTGAATTTTTAATGATTGGACACTGAGAATTTGGTGGCCTCTATTTCAACATCTTATTTCATTATGATCCTATCCAAATAGAAAATAAATCCACACCTCCCATATATTAGGGAGGTGGAATAGGTCACCCACCGAATCATGGAAACCACCTAGGAGATTCTTAGGAGGGCTCCTATTCACAATATACATTGTCTCCATCATGTCACATCTATTCATCAAGGAGTTTTATAGGATTTCATACTAGTTCAAATCATTCATACTGAGGCATCCAAGATGGGGGGCCACAAAGGTCAGTCGACAACTAAACTTTCACAGCAGGTCAATGTACCTGAAACTGCCATCATTTTTAAGGCTCATCGACATATCATGAAAATGACCAACAATTAGTCCCAAATTATTACAAGTTATAAGCTTCTACAATTATCATAGCTTACGTTTATGACTATATAATCATAGCTAAAATCCCTTACCATTGTTTATGGGTCATTTTTTTCATTTTTAATAGTGTATTCCACTCCAATATCATAACGTGGGTAGGAATTCACCATTATTATATGTACATCCACCTTAAAATAATTTTAATTTCCTTAGATAACTTTCAAATTTTTAAATGTAATCAAAATTAGACTAACTGATGTGGAAATCCAAGATACCTTTTATGAATAATTAGTTTTAGTGACATTCACTAACCACACGCCAATCGATGATGTAAATATCATCTCATTAGAAGATAATATATACTATATCAAATAAAAAATAGTTGAAGTTGAGAAGATCAATGTTGAACTACTTATAGGAAAGAAACACACTTAGTATGGTACCAACGATAATGTTGAAAAACTTACTTCAACTAATCCTATTAAATGGGTATAGATTTATAAACCCTTCAAAGTAAAATAATTCCGCGATTCAATTTGAGATCATATTGACCATCTCATTCTATTGTAACATTGGTTGGTTATCTTGAGAACTCACCATTGGGAGGAAATTAGTTTCTAGTTCCCCGAAGTAACCTCAGGATGACCCATATGGTGGTATCCTAGGAATTACTAGATTCTATAAGTACTCATATATATTCACTTGAATATTTATGTGGACTTGTAAAACCAGAGGGGATGTTGTGTCATGTGTGGGTGGAATTTTCAACTACTCCACCCAAGTTCAGGAACCTATGATTCAATACATTTGATGGAATCTTTGTTCTATAATATCAGTCCCCCAATTTGTCTTCCAAGTGAGGTATAGTGTTGAGAACACCAAAACAATAACATGTTGTAAAGACTATATTATTTTTGAAAACCATAGAAGGCCCTATATTTTCTTTGTACAATAAACTTGTTACAGGGATTATAGTAGGCTGGGAAGATATTTTTCAATAATTAAACTTCCAGTTTAGCTCCATGCTGAGAAAAATATATTCATAGAACTCTATAATTAGATGATGAAATAAAATGAGAGGTATGTATTTCATAGTATGTGGAGGTATTTGATATATTATATAAAAACATATATCCCTAGGGAAAAATAACTATATATATTTTTACAGAATTTATAGGATGAGTTTTCAACTACAGTCATCCCCTAAAAGTATCATAGTGGGTTTTAAGGGTTGGGGACCATATCACATCATTGAGATGATGTTATTATCTTAACAAAGGAAGGATCTCATCAGTCACCACCGTCACAAATGAGAATTTTAGTGAAGGAGGAAATATCTAATTCCACCCCCAATCTGATAATGATGAGGAACCTAACCATGAATAAAGGAAGTATAAAATTTATTCTATACCTAATGATCAAGTTCATGGTTACTTTATCCTATAATTAAAGAAAAACCAAAATCACATTTACAATAAATTGATAATAGATATAAATTTGGGTTGAAATATCCCCTGAATGAATTTCATGGACATTTTATATTGATTCTCATAATCAATGATTGATATTAAGTAATAGATATGCTGAAAAATATGGACAATGATAGTCATGTTCCATTATAAAATAAAAAGGAACTCATGATATATGTGTCATTCATTTTCCCTAACAATGTATAAGAATGGAATTATTCCTTGTTTAAAGATACAAAAGAGTAAAATGAATAAATAATCCAAGAATAAATGGATCTGATAGACACCATAATTAGTGAATGACTAAATCATCTAGTTTGTAACGAAATTCCCTTTGTACCTCATATCATAGTAGCATCGACTTATGAACTTCTCTATACATATATGAACATCATTATGCTATAATTGCGTACTTTTTCACTGACCTGCCAAATGGGAAAATGGGAGATGACCCACAAAATGAATGAATCTACACCAATCCAACAATTTAGTGAACTAGCATCAACCCACCCAATGAGTGAATGGGAATAAATCCACCAAAAAAGAAAATGGTCTTTGATCCGCTAGAAGGGATACCCTATCAATGAGGAACATTCACTCATATTTGTTTCCATAATTATGGTATAGACTATGTCCTAAGATACTTTAACTTGTTATAATAAGATTCCTTGTGAGAGGAATATTTTTGAACCAATACATTTGAAAGATGTATTTGAGGTTCTCTAATAATATAATCCTATAATTAATGAATAATATCTTGGTGATAGCCCATATTCCCATAGTAAAGTTATCTTATTTTTTATTAGTGACTCTGAATTCCCATTACCATACACCCGTCTTTCCATTGAGAAAGGAAAGGGTTTTTATAATTATTTTTAATGTCTACCAGTTGAGTATGAAAATGATATGTTTTATAAAGAAAATATATCTTAGTATGAGTTATAAAATGATGTTCTTTGATAATTAAATATTATTATGACTCATGGCTATTTTCCCCATGGTGAAATATCAACATGCTATTAGAGAGGGCATCCATCTAATTAATTATTATATCCCACAGGTATGTGGAATTTTTATATTTTTTAACACATAAAATAGTATATTTAAAACATTTTTCCACCTCACCCCATCTCATATGTGTGGGGAGAAATATATATTTCCCACCCTATCATTGGTTTAATTCACAGTTAGCAGTATCTTGTACATCAACCCCTGAATTGATTATAATTTAAGAACCTCCTTTAAAAAATTATATTCGACCATATGCTCATTTTTTTCAAGTTGCAAATAATATAATAGGGAAGAAGTGTTGTCATATATCTTTGAATGATTAAAAAATGAAGTTAAATTATTTAAAAACTGATTAGATTATTTGGTATTTCATATTAACCTTGTAGAATAATTTTTTAGATATACTAAGTATTAGGATATATATACATAATGATTAAAAATTTTATAAATCATTCTAAAAACAATCCTCAACATTGATTTCTAGGACATATGATCGAGTGTTTCTCTGTCTTCATGGTTTTAATTTTTTAGAACATATAAGAGGTTATATTAGAGCCGATGACACAAAATTATATACTTCATCAATATAGAAACCATGAGTAGAATTTAAAAAAAAGTTTACCAATGTAGTAAAACTATTAATATATTTGACAAAGTAAAAAATGGTGTGTTATATTAGGTTAGATAAGGTTACCACATTATTTAAATATTCATTTGGGAATATCCTTCTAGGAATTTGAATATTAGAATACCTAAGGAGGTGATCAGGAAAGAACATCCCATTTATTTTTCCTAAAATTAATTTTTCTTTGATATACTATTAAATAATGATTTATCATTATTGATTTTATATAGAAGAAGATAAATGAGGGCTTATTAGAGATAAAGAATGATAAGATTCATGAAAATTTCATATGACTTATTCTAACTCCACTATAAGATCATGAAGCCTAATGACCTATGTCACATATTTGTTGATGTCATATGGTCCTAAATGATAAGATACCAAATTCCATACTGCATGATTCTATGTTTCACATCATGACATTATTTTAACCTTAAATTAAACTGTATGACCTCAAAGTCCCTCCTAAAAAACTCAAATCCATATAGACTAACATCCTATATATATGATGTCAAACTAAAAATCCACCCAAGTAGTCTCAACAAAATCACCTTACACTATATAGTGTAATGTCTTCACAACATGGTGATAAACTACGTAGTCATAATCCTTATCACATTATCCAAAACAACCTAACACATCCCCTCATTACTTACATTGATAATTTCATAATGGTTCAAAAATTCCCCACATCATGACATTAAATAACATGGTTCATGTATGGTCTATAATACATTAAATTTCATCGAAACACAATCCTTTTCACATGATGTTAAACTACAAGACATATAGTCACTTTATGTTAAATTTCACTCCATTTTAATATTATCCAAATATATATAGAGGGTTTAAATTATATGTGTTTATGAGTTAATTCTTAGTTTTCTATAATAACTATGCCATATGATGGAGTTTTCTCATCTAATTGTTGAACCAGAACATATTCACATGATGTCCATTTCCTTGTCAATATTGATTTGTTTTTAATTTTATTGTTCATTAACTACATATGATCTTAAAATTTGTAGAAACTGAAATACCCTCATCCTTATGTAATCATAAAAGTTTCCTAGGGACATTGTTTAAAGAACTATTTGTGTCTTTATTTTTATAATATTTGATATGTGGTGACACGCAGAATTCCAAAAATTGAAATAGTGGTAAAAATTAAAAATACCCCAACCTTTCCTGGTGCATGACCTCTCAATTATTTAGTCTTTCTGAATTCTTTATCCAGTGCTAGGATAAGATTTCACACATCACGTGAAAATCAGATCCGTGAAAACCTAAACAAAGTCCTTAATTTATAAATATAAACTGAAAAACATGATCATATTCATTTTTTTGATAATGAACTATACAATTGAAATTATTACTGATTATAAAGTCTTAGACTAAATAATAAATTTTATAAAAACCAATTTCTCATAAACTTATCATGAAAAATGTTTTCATAGTGGTTGTGGTTTATAAGATAGATTATTTAAATTTTAATGCATCGTACAAAATTCTAGGAGACTCATGTTCACATTTCATGATAATAAACTACACCGTAAGTATAGTCCACCTTTTAATACCTTAAAATTATTATAAAGGGATTATCTACATGGAATAATTTCCTTTTAAGTGAAAAAATCCATGTAAGGGCCACTATAGAACAAGTGTCATGCCTATAAACCCATGAATGATTTTGAAAATCACATTTACATTTAACATCCCAAATAATTTTAGCCTCCTATATTCATGGATGATTGTAAAGACATAACCATTTTACCCCTCCCATGTATAAGTTTGATCTACTTTATTTTCATCCCTATAACTATATCAATCTTTATTCCCAGAATGTGTGATATGTACTGAAAAATAAAATTATTATATTGGGGAAATCCATAAAAACTATTGACTTTTATAATGGGGCACAAATTCTTTTAAATTCATGTGGTTTTCATCAAATTCCGTTATGAAAGATACTAAATTTCTTAGAACAGGTCCTTATTATAGGAATATAAACTACATCGAATATTCTTCCACATTTAATGAAATTAAAATATATAATAGTATTACATTATTCATGAATACAATATATATGGTACAAGACAATTTCATATGACTTTAAATGACATTTAATATTTTCCCACATCACATGAAGTTTAACTATATGGAAATCATCATTCCTCATGTCATTAAACTACATAGTACAATTCCTCATCTTATGACCTCAAACCGTATGATGTGTATTTCATTTACACATGATGATAAACTTAAAAAAAATGTTTGTAAAACAAGGACTTTAAACAATAATGTTAATAGTCTATCCCATAGGACTATAAAGTACTCAAATAAGCCAATAATATATTATCTTAACCAACGACCAATATTCCCCCCATTATATCTTAAGTATCATATCCTTTCCTTATGTGGTTTAAATAACCCTTAATTTTAGTATTGATTTATTATTACTATCTAAATAGCATGTCATGAATGTGATTCTTTATCCATGGAATTTTTAAACACATTTTAGGCACCCCTTATTTCATCAAACCTACTTCATTCCCTTCAATGTATGAATCACGCAATTCATTGAGTCAATATATTCCACTTTGCTTCCCACCAACATGATTTTATTAATCATCTTGATTCTATATTTCATATCATTGTTTACAATAATGATGGATTGATTAAGAGGGACCTCATAATAATTGGATGGTGAATAACACAATTTGCACTATGCCTATAATGTTACCCCCATTGGATGCTTTGGTCTTATTAGAAAGGTCCACCGTATCAACATAATATATTTCCCTCAAGGTGCAGAAATGGTATCACATAACACTAATTTCCATCCTATTATAATAAATAATTTTTTAAATAATATATGGTTAATAAATTTGTTGATGTGATTTACTCATTCAATTTTACCAGGTTCATCAGTTTGAAGTATATTTCAATGTTTTAAACCATCAAACTATGTAGTTTCAATTACAAATCCTCCACGTCACATGATCATAAATTACTAACTACTTTATTCAACCCGACATGACCAAAAATACTTCTTATACTGGTCAAAATAAAAAGACCCTTCTTTATTACATATGTTTTAGATCTATATAAGAACCCCAATATATGGATATTTTTCATTAATCTTATGAATGGATCAATGTTTCCCCGATGTTAAAAACAATCCAAACCAATGCAAGGTTTCCCTAAATATAATTTGTATACTCCTCAAATCATTTCATAGCATCTTGTTCATAAAAACTCAAAATATATGGCCGTAAAACTAATAATGATGTTAAACTACAAAGAATAACATCCTCATAACGTGACCATAAACCACATAACATTCAAGTATTTGTTTCTTGATGTTAAATTGTATAAAAAAATTTCCATCCTATAAGAACCTAAATAACATTGTGTTGGACACCCAATATAACCCATTCCTTACATGTGACGTATATCCATGTATATGTTCCTAAATCATGGTTCACATATAACATGAAACAAGGATAAATTCCCACATTTCAAAGGTAACCATTACATCTTATCCAAGGTACACACTATAAATCCTCGTTTTGGTCACATTATGGGATATAACAAATAATTATCAATTTTTTACATATGATCCAGTTCTATATGGGATGTATCATTATAAGAAATAATTCACTACTGGAAATTAGATCTTTCCCAACGCTTCTATACCAACGGTTTGAAAAAAACGTTGGTATAGGTCCCCTTTCCCAACGGTTTGGCCAAACCATTGGGAAAGGCCCCCAAATTGGCCACTTTTCCCAACGGTGTGGCCAAACCATTGGGAAAGGTAGACCTATCCCAACGGTTTGGCCAAACCGTTGGGAAAAGTAGGCCAAAAATTCAACATACTTCCCAGAATCAAAATCACAACCAATACCTATACCAACGGTTGTTACAACCGTTGGTATAGGTCTATACCAATGGTTTTAACAACCGTTGGTATAGGTACTTCCATTTTTTATCAGACCTTCGTACCCAGAACATTATATAAATCAAAATTTAAGATATTTATGAGAATAAATATATATATTTATGTAATTATGATAATAAAAGTCATGTTAGGTTAGTGGTTGAGTCGTTCAATGATAAACGAGGGGTCCTAGGGTCAAATCCCAGCAAAAGTTTTATTTTTGGAATTTATATACCAACAGTTCCATTACCGTTGGTATAGATTTCATATTACCTATACCAACGGTTTCCAAAACCATTGGCATAGGTCTATACCAACAGTTTTTGGAAAACCGTTGGTATATACCTATCTCAACGGCTTACTTGGCTACGGTTCTCCAAACCATTGGTATAGGCTATACCAACGGTTTGGAGGCCTATACCAACGGTTCCAAACCGTTGGTAAAGCTTAGTTTTCCTGTAGTGATTATAGATTCATTCCGATTCCAATAGGATATAAATCACTCTAGTATATACCATTCTTGGCCTAATATAAAAATTAGTATATATATCATGACCTTTAAACTATATGAACTTTCTCATAGTGAAGTCTATATTATCTATGGTCCCCTCATTCACATTGTTTTTTTATTTTATTTACCAGATATACTATTTCACAAATAATTTAATTTTATATAATGCTACAATTTATCCCACTATTTTCTAAATTCGAACACCTTATACTATATATCAAAATATTCCCAAAGGCATACGTGTCGTAATTATGGAAGGGAAACTAGAGAAAAAGTTGGTTATCAAGTCACTAAGACATTCCCTTATATATTTTTGGTAAATGATAGAGAGAATGTGAATAATTCCTAAAGATTGTGAAGATGAAAATGTGGATATATCATAGGTCATTTTATTCTCATTATACCTCTAGTCTAGGAAAATTTTAGAGTAGATCTTCTTCACCCTTCACAAGTGAACATAAGGTGGGCTGTATATTCCATGTCATTATTAGTAAGTTTTTCTCATCACATTGAGTATACCAACCATTTAAGTAATTATATACTCAAGATTATCGTGTTGTATCTATTAACCCTAATATTTCATTCAATAAAATGATGTAACCATTAGGGTACATAAACACTCCTAGGATATTTACTTTTACCATGAAACTATGTCATATATATGATATCTGAATCATAATCAACCAAATTACATGAGTTGATATACTATGCATAGAATACAATCAACATGATTCAATTAATAAACTTGGTTCTAAATTTTAAATAAATATATGTAACATGGAGAGTGGCTGATCTCAGTGGACCATGTAAAGATTTTATGGTGAACATCACAGTGTCCTTCGAACCTAAAAAGTAACCACCATGGTTTTTCTGGTCATGGTGTAATGACCCCCTTGTCATTGAAAACTATATATTTATTATGTGAGTTACTTATTTTCTCTATTACTAATTTCACCATATCTCCACATCTCTCAATTTCTTGATAGGTTCATATATTTTTAGCTTATGATTTATATAATCCAAAATGCATCTATTCTAGTTGATTCAAATACCTTCAATGTTGCATGATTTTTTATAGTAATAATTATAATTGAAGGATTATAAAATAAAAAACATGTATACATTCATATCTAGGTATTCCACTCTAGTGGATTACCCAAGAAATGATACAATTATTCCTCTTGGAATCAAAATAACATAAGTTGATATTTTCATTCTGGAATTTATTTTTAATAGACATGTTCCATAGATTATGAATATTATCGAAATGGAATAATGGTACAAGATTCATTACCGTAATTAAAATTCCTAAAATTTTATTATGTAGTCAATTCTACCACTATGACCTATATTAAAATTGGGTTCTTACATTCCCGTGCAACATATACCTCCCCAATATCTATGTCAAAACATGTAGACCTAAAATTCCTACAACTTCCAATCTAATAACTGTGAATTTAAACTAACTCTATTTATCTATGAGATACTGTATATTAATGTTGGTATCTATATTAAATTTTTCATTCTCTATTCCTTTTCTATATTAACTATCACAACCCCATTTTATGTCAATGATATGTGACTTTATATCAAACAAACATGTGGCTAAAGATATTCGACACAAAAAAACAGAAACTTATAGTCAAAGTGTTTATGAAATTATACTACATCCACATCTCCTCATTATTATTTTCAATCCTCATGTATATCACTCAATTCCCATTAGGTTTTTTCATGTCACTAGGTAGAATTGTTCTCCTTCTAATCAATGATTCCTAATAATAAAACATCACACACATATACCTGAATTGGAGGAAAAAAAGTTTCCAAAGAAAATAGCCATTATGATCATTATATTGAAACCCCACAAAAGGATTTCATTGGAAAATTCAAGACTCTACTCACTGGTTATTCTCCTTAAATAACCTAGGTAAAATTGATCACTATGAAATATCTAATGGAGTAAAACATGTTATGTTAAAACACTACAAATGGATTCCTGAGAAATAACAATGCTCCTACCCATCATACCTCTCTATTATTGTATTATGAAAATGTTTGGGGGAAAACCAAAAGATACAAATCTCATAGTAACAATAACGCAGCCTTAGATTAAAGAAATATAGGATCACCAGGTAAAAATTAAATAATAACCTTTCTCATCATGAATTATCTAAGGGTACCGTGTCCCTATCATATGATGTGAACCAATGAAAATTTTGGTATATCCTATAAGAAATGAAACTATTTATAGTGTGTTGCTTTTTTAGACAAATATTTATGGAATAAGAATATTTTTTGCAAAATATTCCAACAGGAACAAGGATCACTATCAATGGTTGCAGCGTAAAATGGAACCATCAACTCCCCTTTATATGAAGTAGATTTACATAATATCCTTCATCACAGATTTATTAATCTGAGAACCTAAGTTGAAAAAAACATTATATAATTATTTTTTTATAGAGGAATATTAATTAGAAATACATGTGGCTTGATTGAAATTATAATAGGATATTTAGTGACATCTAGATCTATTATCATGGATCCATCCACAAATTCAACTTTTATTACATTCCTATTTATATCCTAGAATTTGTACCTTTACCAATTCTGGATATCAATTCCTTGAGTCGAGACAACCCTATAAGGAACATTATATTTCCTTGATTCAAGATAATAATTTTTTAAAGAATCCTCCCACTTATGAGATATCTCTAATGTCTATTTGGTGAATATGGGATATATTAAATGGCCATAAATTTACCTTATAATTTCATTATTTTATTTTTTTTAAATAATGGTGTGGTGTTATTTTTTTTATCATCAAAATATTAATGTCATTCTTTTTATCCTAGAACCATTGACATTATCCACACATAGACAACACATGTTGATTTTGAGAAGAAACATATATCAATTACAAAAGGAGATGTAAATTGGATATCCATTTGAAGAATGGATTCTCAAATACCAAGGGTTTGAGATTCACAAAAAAAAGTCCTTGTCAAGTGATGTTGTGCTGTTAACATATCTTTGATAGTAGGTATCTGATCTCACCAATTAAAAAAATTGTGTCAAAACCATAAAACCATTTTTAGGGAATTTTATAAAAAATAGATGAGACATATTTATATGGTTCTACCAAAACTACATGGGGTGTAGATATTTTCATATAAATAGGGTTTATTTCTTAGGGATCCAAATGGAATTACGAATAAAATATTATCATGTAATGAATTTGGAAATTTTTCAAAATTATTCCATTATCAAGTTCCAAATTTATACCCAAATCCTTTTCTCTTTCACCCAAATCATTTGGAAAGTACCTCACCAATCACTCATACAAAGTTTGTTATATTTTTTTATAAATATATCTATGACCTATAATTTTTAGTTGGATAGATGAACTCGATTTGTATGGAGATAGTTGAGAGGTCTTCTCACACTACTTATCCACCTTTACTAGGGTGAATCACTCTATCTCACCATCATTTGGGATATGATTCATGCTTTTAATTACTAATGATAAACTACTTGGATCACCCTCACTTGGGTGAGGCCACATGTTCACCCAAACTAGGGAGAACAACCATGGGTGTCCCTAAATTGGTTGAGGCCTCATGTTTTATATTACTAAGAAGAACAACTATTGATCACCCACATTATGGTGAGGCACCATGTTTTCCATTACTAGGGAAAACCACCATGGATAACCCACAGGTTTGTAAGGACCCATGTTCTCCCTTACTCATGAGAACAACCATGGAATTCCCTTACAAGGTTGGGGACCCATGTCCACTCTTACAAGGGTGATCCACTATGGCTAACCCTTACAAGGTTGATGCCAATTGTTAACCTTTACTCAGGAACCCAACCTAGATCTCCATCACTTGGTAGAGGCCCAATAGTTTCCATTACTGGGGATAACCAACTTGGATTTCCTTTACTATGGTGATGATCAATGTTCTCCCTTTCTATAATAAACCACTATAAATCATTCTGAATAGGGAATGGCCCCATTTTATCCCTTACTAGAGAGAACCACCTAGGATCAACATCACTGGGAAAATCCTCTTATTTTCCCTCACTATGGAGAACCAATTTTCAATCCGTCCACAAGGGAAAATAAGTACATTTTAATACCCATGTTATGGGGTGAATATTAAATAATTTCCCTACTCTGTACTAATTAAAATATTTTCCAATTTCCAAAGTCCTTCACCAGGGTTCCCCGACTAGGGAAAACTTCACTACCACATTTCTTACCCTTGGGTCCTTTAATTATAGAGAGTCATCATGTTATCTCAATCTAACCCATGAACATTCAATATAACTTAATTGTTCTTACAAAAATTATTATTCCTCACCTGAGAAGAGTACCTATTAACTTAGGTCACTTTCCCAGACACCCTTCCATATGAAAATACATAGAGTTTAGATACACCTCTACGTTTCTATATACAATGAAAGTTGAGATACTACTTTTGGTTTATTTATATAAGGGAATCCTCCTCCGTATAAGACCTTATCCCTCCCTACCTTCACCTTAGACACCGTATTGGTTTAGGTGAATTTTTTAGGCACCTATGTTTATGACCCACACAGTCACATTGATATTATATACTCCACTTCATTCTGTCGTTACCTTGAGTCGGTATACTCCAACTTGTTTCTTTATTAAAACTATGTTGATATATAAATTTATTTATCATTTATATTCCTCTAAAAACATGTTTTGTGATTCCTATTGACCAAGAAATATTAGATTTATGAGTGGGGATCAATCCCAACACCTTTAAACATACATATTCCATCATGCAGTGATCTTATGTTGACCCATTATTAATGATTTGATGTATTCCACTTTGTATCTTCATATACATTAAGTAGATATAATATTATCAGTTTATCCAAAAAAACATGAGTAAACGTATGGATCTTATATTCTTCATAAACCATCTATTTATATAATCAACTATTTTTCCTAGTACACCTTGAATCAAGATTCTCTCTTTAGTTCCTTAATATAGATTGTGTTTATATACTCATCATGCTCCCCATATATTTTCCTCCTATTGGTGTAATCCATATCCTAAGATAGATTCCTCCAAGGTTACATATCTGTGACCTATCATATGATGAGCATATAACATCCTTATAAAAATGTGTATAAGGAGAATCATATGAGTCTAGTAACAATATAATGTATGACACTAGTGATGATCCAGAGTTAATTTATCACTTCTCCTATTTGTTTTCCCAAATATAGGGAAAACTAGAAAGGAAAACTAATTTATATGTCCCAAAAAACCATTTCTAGTCACTATTAATATAGTTTTCCTTTCCACAAGACATTAAACTACATGGATTGGTCCTTTCCATGAAATATTACATGGTTTTACATTCCCCATTACGTGTTATCGAACTAGGTGGGTTATGCTTTCCTTCATAGGGTGAGGTAGAAAACCCTATCAAGGTCCCAATCATGAAATCCCTAAAACCAAAACTCTTCTTGGATTTTGGTAAACTCAAGATTGATTAGTTTTGTATTTAGACCATATCACCAGTAACTAATAAGAGAATAATGGAGAACCTTGATATATATTGGTGTTCACATAAAAAACATGGTTTTGATATGATCATTTGAATAAGGATAACTAATCACAACTGATATTTAATGAGGATTCATAAACATATCTCAATTATTTATGAGAGTCCCAAATTTGGATTTGACTCCCCTCTAAAGAGTTTAATGAGAATGAAATCCCATTGTCTCGACCGTCATTCTTTCTAAAGTGCCACTAGTAAAAAATCTCAATGATAGGATGAATTTGAAATGTAGGATTCCAATGATGTTATAATCAAACCATCATGGATGTGAGAACCATTGGATTTTCTATCACAAATATAAATTGTGAAACCAAATTGAATGATTGCGCAAGAAAAAAATCTATGCATAATTTATCATTAAGATATATGTTTTTTGTCTAGAAACACCAACCCATACCTAAATTCATTTTTGAGGAGAGTGTAATAGGTGTTGTTTCCATATACAAGGAAATCTCCTTTTGGGCCAAAGTCTATCTTATCTTTTGTATAATTTTAAATGTACATGATGATGAATTTCATATCCAAGAGATTATTTTTGTGGAATATTGAGTATTTTATTTATCAAAACCAATATTTTAGATCTTTTTAAAATAATTTTATAATAAATTTAATAGTAAATAGAAATTCATCAGCCTAGATTTATTTCTTTGATAAAGGAGTTTACATTCCAAATTCAACTTGGTTTTATTTTCATTACAGTAATTTTTTCACAAAGTAGATCCCGAATAGTGAAGAACCAGATGTTATCCATGGATGTCAAAAAATCAAAAATGGTATTTTGGGTGCTAGAATGGTGGTACTAATCATATTTTATTTCTCCCTTGATTTCCACTATGATCCCTTCAGTCTAAAAGCATTGCATCTTGATCTCTCATGCTTGATATGAAAGGAAGGAGGATGAGTGAATCTCCCATACTTGAGATAAATCCCCTTAAATTCTTCATTGAGAGATAATTCAACATGGATAATAATTTTGCACATAATTTCCAACCTCCCACAATTCCCAAAACATTTTCATTATATACCCTTTGTTAGGGTCTAATATATTTAATTAATTGAAAAAAGACCCTTAATAATATAATGAACCTGTAATGAACCCCATGTAATATAAAATAGTAATGTTATTATTTCATTTAATCATGTGAGAAAAATAATGAAAAGATAAATTTTATTTTATAGTATGGTAATACATATTTATTAAAATATAAATAACTAGGTCTTCGAATACTTAATGTAGTTAATTCATTTCATGATTAAATATTTATTTAAATATTTTTCATTTATGAAAAAATATTAAAATATTATATTCAATGTGAGGGAATATAATGTTTAATTTAATAACTTCATAAATAAAAAAAATTAATAAATAAATATTATTTATTACCTTGTGAATAATAATAGATTCATTATTATTTTATACTCACATTTTTAAAAACTAACTTTGTAAATAATTTGTTTATGTAATTTTTATTGATAATTTATAAACACATGTTACTTGTCTACTTGGAGTATAAAATTAATTACAAATATATATAATATTTAACTAATATTAATTTAAAAAATTATGCATATCCCCTTAGGATTCTTACTTAGTGTAAATTTTTTGCCATTACTAAAGTAAAATATTACATTATTTAGTGGCTAAAGGAACCCACAGAAGAAGAAGATATGCCACAATTAAAACAACCACCTATAAACTCTTACTATATAATATAATTGGTTTATCATGATATATTTTCAAAAATTTAGTACACCTATGTTGTACATAACCCTACGCTATTATCTTATATCTAGTGGTTAATTTGTAACATTGGTAATATGTACATGTTATCACATATCAGTGGACAAAATTTTTTAGTATACTTGGTAAACAATATTCATGTTTTTACCAAGAATTGAATTTGAAAAAATAAAACACGATATAGTTTTTTATTTGAGAAAATAACTATTCAGTCTAGAATATCCTTTAATATCAAACATAATACATTTACTAAAATACTTGGGAAAATAAATCATGAAAAATCTTTTATCTTGGATTCTTAATAATGGAATACGTACATAACAATCTATCAGATAATAAAAAATCCATGGATATTATCGTAGGAATAAATTATGATCAAATAATTCCATATTGATAATCACATGAAATTAAAACATATCCATGTATGACATTATTTTTTATATAATAACATGGACATCATAAACTGATTTCATAATTATGGAGGGCATAATGTTGAATGTCTTAAACATGTCATCTTGGACTTGGGAAAGCACGTCTTAAATAATTATGTAAGACCATATCCAAATTAACCCATCCAATTTTATCTCATGAGGCCTACTAATGCCTCAATTTGGTCTATTATTCTAGACCCCACCTAACACTTAATAATTGAAATTAAATCATGATATGAATTAATAATTCCATTAAATCAACATGACATAACCATTAACAATTATCTATATTAGAGGAACTATAATATTGGATGTAAATATATTTTATAGTCAAAATTATCATAAACCATCAATATAAATATTTTTGAGGGTATAATTTGATTAAATGATCATTAAATCATAAATTTCATTAAAATATTTTGACATTGATGAAAATTATTTTAAATTATCCCTTGATGTTTTCTAAGGAAAAATACAATTTTCATTTTCAAAACACATATTTAAAGTCTAAAGATTTCTAAAATATTAAAAAAGAATTATTTAGAAATAACCGTGAAAAATCCAAAATAAGCTTCAACTCATTTAGTAGTTATGACAGTGGGAAATTTATTTCATGCTGAGTACATTGAAATAAAAATTCATGTCGCATTTTCACTAAATAGAAAAAGTAACTTATTTAGAAAATTATGAGAATATTCCTCTATAATATTTTCATTAAAAGTTATATATTTGGTAAATATTAATATAAAATATTACTAGAATTTAAAAATCTTTCGTGAAAACAATTTAAAGAATACATGGACATTGAAGAAAACATTTTCTGGCCAAAAGTAAATTAAAGTATATTTCTATTAAAATATGTTTTCATACTTTTTAGTACCAAAGAGAGGAATTATTGTAATTTTTCATGAAACATTCATGAATAACCATTGGATCAGAAATTATATAATTTTTATTATATATATATACATCATATAATTCCCCCAATGGAGACTTAGACATTAATAATCCTGAATAATGATTAGATTTTAAAATAAACCCTTACGTCGGGTTCAACATTATTTGTATATTATTTTAACATAATATATAATAAATTTAACATTGTTATACTTATTTTGAAGAATTATATCCATGAATATAATATCTTATATAAACCACTTATAAAATATCAAGACCTTCTTATTAAAAAATCATTACTAAAATCATCCTTTATGAGTGTTAACTATCTCATTTTTCATATAAGATTTGATTTGGTAGTTTTTGTACCTTTTTATTTCTTACGGTTCCATGATATATAAGATTGTTATAATGATATAAATATTCTATATATTCATTATATATATATACATATATTCATCCATGAAATGTATACATATAAAAATTAATTACATTGTTCATGGTGATGGTAGATCATACGTACACATGAATATTGTCTTCACTTTTTGGAAGATGGGATGGTAGAGAGATAGAAATAAATAAAAACTATAAATTAAAAATTATATAATATATATGATATATAAAATTAAATATATCCTTTTTATCAACCAAATTAAGAGGAAGTGAAAAAATTGCATCGCTTCGTAGAGGTAGTAGTCCACACGTACACACACACAATGGTATTTTTTCCCAATATATGGAAAGGTAAGATGGAAGATATGATATTTTATTTATATTATAATAATTATATCATAAATAACATATATAAACATTAAAACAACCATAATATCCTTCCATGAAGTATAGTGATGTAAAATAAATTGTATTATTGTATAGATGTCGTAGTTTACACATATTCTTGAGCAATACTTCCAATTCTAATTTGATGAAAATTTGGTTTAAAAATGGTTGATACATATTAGTAATAAAATTTTTGTATATTTAGGTTATTTAATATTTTATTTTATGATTTATACCACAATTTATGTGGAGTTTTAAGAGTAAATATTTTATAAGAGGTCGGGTAGGTTGATTACTTTTCCTTTACATGACCTCCTTTAGATCCATTATTAAGGATGATATTATTGGTATTAGAAGATTATTAGAACCCATAATTTGTTTATAGATATGTTTATAATATAATTGTTTAGGTTTTAGTTGACTTATATGGATAAATTTGGTCTAAATAAGATAAGGGGGTGTCCTGTTATATATAGAGGAGACGACACACTTGAAATTTCTTAAAAGATTAAAATAATATAATGGTATACGTAAGAAAAATGCTTCAAAATGGATAGATAGTAAAAATTGGTATAGGTTTATGTTAATATATAAACCATACAATAGGATTTAATAATTGTTAATGGGAAATCATACATTTATCATTGGTTTAACCAATGATAAATACATTATAAATTTATCCATCAAAACATATTTTTACTATTATTACTAATAATTATGAAAAAAAATAAGTAGTAATTATTAACTAATATATGAATTTATTATAATAAATATTGAATATAATTATTTAATTAAATTTACATAATTTGAAGAATTAAATTTAAAATTAACTATGTAAGAGATAATGATATGCTTTTTTTCTATAAAACTGTTTCCATATATAATAAACGTTTTAGACCAAAATTCAACATAAAACTAACCCAAAGATCCTTAATTGGATTTTTGATAATAAAAATGTATTAATTTTACATTTATAACATTTTATAAAGAATTTTAACATTTTAAAGGTTTTAAGTGAAATGTAAGGTTTTGATAAAAATTGATATTTTTCAATATTCATGAAAAAATTAATATTTTTATAAAATAATCACAAAATTTATAAAGAATAATTAAGAAAATAATATTTAAAAATTAATTTAATTTTTTTATATAATATTTCATAAATTGTTATAAATTAATTATATTATTTCATCACAAAAATCAAAAAACACATTTTAAAATATGAATGGTTTTTTGAATCATATGTTGACTTTACTGATGTTCGATTACTTGTATATCAATATGTTTACATTTTGTAACATATTTTTAAATTTTTTTTATTATAATTCATATCTAAAATTAAATATCCATGTTATGAAGGGATACTATATTATAGTTCATTTCAACTCAGTTTTCTAAGTATTTTAATCTATCAGAAAAATTAATTTCTTTGAAGGTAAATTTATCATAAAATGTTACGGTGTTACATTATGTACACCTTAAAATTAATTTCACCCTAATAATTCAACAAATACAATAAAAAAGTTAAGTTATCTCTATTTTATCACATCCTTAGGGTCCCAAGTGGCATCATTGAATTTATAATTCCTCCAAATAACAATTACTAGATGAGTAGTCCTATTATGAATGTTTATCCCTTTTATCTAATATTTCTTCTAGTTTTTCTTTATATGAGAGACCATTATCCAATGGAACAACCTATGGGGTTAGTACTTGTGAATTATCAATGATATAGATTCTTATAAGAGATACATTGAACACATCATGAACTTGAGATAAGTTTCAAGGAAGCACCAAACAATAAGTTATTGTCTCAATCAAAACAATAATTCAAAATGAAAAAAAAACAATATCAAAGTATCATCATGCCCTTATTTAAAAATATATTAACTTTTCTAATTGTATATTTATATTAATACCTTTTCACCAACATGAAAATTTATATCTCACTGAGGATTGTAAATATAAATTTTTTGTCGAATATAAACTTCCCTTGTATGATGCTTAATATATCTTTCCTAAAATAAAATTTCCTTATCTAGATCATATCTAAATAAATTTATTTTTATAAATTAATTCCAACATTTTGTAGTTATTCAATTCCTTCTAAATGGGGCTCTATAAGGATCCATCTTGATGCTTGTATGAAATCTGTTTTTCTAAGAAAATTCTACAAAATGAAGGTATTTAATTCCAAAAACATTTTAAATCCTTAGAGAAATATCATATAATAACTTCAAGTGTTCAAATATTCATCGTAGACAGACTATCTATCATATTTTGAAAATAAATTCTTAAAATCAATTCTACATCTAGATCCTATTGAAGGATTTTCTAAACTTTTGAGAAAAACCTTGAATTTTGGTCAAATAAAATTGGGAGTGGTTGTCTATGAAACCTAACCACCTATTTAATGTATAATAATGTAATTTTTTCAAGAGTTAAATCCAATACAATGTTAGAAAAATGATTTAATTTCATAAGGTGGTAAACTATAACCAAAATTTCTTTATTCCTATTTGATATTTTTGGTAGTTCGACCATTAAATCTATTGTAATGTTTTTCCATTTCCATTCTAGTATGCTTAAGGGTTATAACATCCCCATTGACTTTTTCGACTCATCCTTAACTAATGACATGGAAAGCATTAGTATAAACACTACGTTATATCACTTTACATATTATCCCACTTGAAATACTCTTTTAGATATCTAAAGGTCATCAAACATCCAAGTTGAATAGAGAATGATGAACTATGAGATTTATCCAACAAGTCCTTCTTCAATTATGGAATTTACTAGAAACACACTCAGTTCATGAACTTTATCATTCAAACATGATTAGGGTTGAACTTAAGAACATTCCCCTCATTCTTCTATAATTCAAAATATTCCACCACTACCTTCTTAATTATCTCATAGAAGGACAGTTGATCATTCATATGATAAAATATAACATATTCCCTTTCATCATGATCTCAACATCCATGTTTTTAATATCTATAAATATTGGATCTCTTTAAATAATCATCATGGATAAACTAGCATCATATAACTAACTTATAGAATTAAAAACCTTGTTCTTCTTCTCAAGGTGGAAATGAGTTGAGCACCTATAATCTTCTATCCACTCCAACCACCCTATATGGTGAATATTCAAATATTTTTATTAAAACATAGACATTATGATTTTATAATCAATAAATATATATCACACATTTTACCATATAAATAATTTCTATGTATCATCAGTGTATAAATTTCCGCTACCAACTCCAAATCATGATTCGGTTAATTTTTCTAATGATATTTTAATTGGTGATAGGAATATTCTATCACCGTTTCATTTTACATGAGGAAACATTCATGTACCTACGTTAAAGCATAATTATAGATCACAAACCCTTCTATACAATAGGGTAGTGTAAGAACATGCACCCTGACCAAAATGCTCTTCAAATATTTGGAATTTTGCATCACATTCACCTATCCAAAAGAACATAACCCCCCTACTAAGTCCACTTTGGTAATATACTAGATAGCCCCATGAATTCATGCAAACAACATTGATATTATCGAACAATATCAAGAATAAAATGAATCTCAGTTATAATTATCAGTTTAATACATTTCTCAAAATCTTTTATAATTTATGGATCCACTGATATACATTCAGATGAAATTATATGACCAAAGAATAAAACATTCTAAATAAAAAGTTAACACTTAGAAAATTACGAATATAACTTCTACTTCCTTGGGATATTTAGAATTATCTTAAAATTTTCATCATCATTGTAACAGCCCAAGATTTTATAAAAAAATATTCTTTTTAATTTTATTAAAGTCTTGTGTTGTACGCTACACCAAAAGGTGCTTGCACAACACACATCCTTGACTTTCCTTGCATTACACGCAATCACGACCTTCCTCGATAGCGTGTGTAATACGTAATACCGAGTTTCACTAAACAATGATATGCTATTAAAACTAGACGTTATGAATAGTAATAAGCACTTTTTGAAATTTTATAAATTTTATTTTTCAAAATGGACTTCATTTTTGGACTCAGAATATCGAAATTAGCCTAGGGTGAAATTTTGGTATTTTTCTAAAAACTTTCAATTTTTGATGAATAGTGAAACCACTAAGTGGTAGGTTAAAAACTGAATTTTGCATAAAACATAATTTTACCGCTTCTGTGAATGGAATTTCGAAAATCCGAGAGACACGGTTAATATCAAGGACTAAAATGTGGTTCAATGAGATGAAAATAATTTTTTGGTGAATAGTAACTTTTTACTTTTTTTACCGCGGTTAATAGTAAATTGGGTAACTAAGGGTAAATATGATATTAATATTACCCTAACACATGTCCTAATTCTATTGGACAAGTGTAATTCGACCAAAAACAAACTTAGGAATAAAATATGACCATTTAGGTCCACTTGGATTAGATTAGGACATTTATTATTAATTTATTTAAAGAAGGGTTAAAATAGTTAAAATCAAAGTTTAATAAGTAAATTATTTATAATATGGGGTTATACATAAGATAAATTCGATTGTAAATCTTCATTAGAAAGATAAAAAGTTTTCCTACATGATGGTATTTTATTTGTAATTTTTAGACATCAAATAATGTAATTTATTTATGACACAAAGATGATGCAGTAATTATCTTATTAATGAAATATTGACATAATTGATAATATAAATACCAAAATAAATGTAATTTAAGACTTATTATGAATTCCACTAATTTTATAGGTTACTATGATATATTAATGTTGATTTAATCAACTTGGGTCGAACATATAATTCTGTTATGACTTTCACAAAAATCATATATCAAATAGTGTCAAAATTGACACAAAATAGTTTTTAAATCAAATATTATATTATTAATTGTTATTTTATTCCTAAAAATCTAAGATTCGGCCAAATGACTTAGATAAGGATATATATATTAATAATAAATAATTTGGGGTTCGTTTGGCATGTTATAGTAAGTTTATTAACCATATAGTGAAAGAAAACAAAAAGACATGGTAAAAGTTAAATTATTTAACTTAGAGTTAAATATAATTGATAAGGTTAAAATAATACCCTAAACTTGTCTAAATCTTATTGTTTGATAGTATTTCGACCCATCCCCACCTTATCATCGAAATAAGACCCTTTGGAGCCATTATAAACCGATTTTGACTTTAATATAAAATAATATTTTTGAGATATTCCTAAGGTGCCCCTCTCCTCCCTTATAAAAGGACACCTCCTCCCCCTCCTCCTCACACCAATTTGAGCACTCAAGCTCGGCCAACCCCTGCCAAAATCTCTTCTCCACTTCCCTAGAAACATCTTAGAGGTTCTGTTCTTCCTCAAAGACCAATTTTAGTGCCCTAAGAGGAGGTCTCAAAGAGGCGCTTCAAAGAAGAGGTAATTACCGTTACCAATTCTTTCATCTTTATTTCTTCTTCCACTTCTTCTTCTTAGGTTGTTTCATTATGAAGTAATAACATCAGTATCACTCATATACTGATATGTTGTTATAAGTATGAAACAACCCTATTTCACCATCTATCAATCCTACGGAAAAAGAAATCACTGCGCGTGCGTACGTACGGAATATCGTCTCCTCGCCGTGGTGTAATCTATTTTCCACCACCACCTTACATGGATGGGTATAATGGTGTAAAGAATAACTATACATAGTTATTACAACATCATATTGATTCTGATATATTGTATAATCCACTCCGATTTAATTCAATATTTATGAAAATGATATCATCGCTCGTGCGTACGTACGGAATACCGTCTCCACGACGCGATGAGATTCATTCTCCATGTTAACCATTTAAGAATGATTATAAAATATATATAAGAAATAATAATGAAATATATGACATTATAAAGCTACTGGATTTATGTATATTTATATGTATGTCATCTACTTAATTCCATTCAATTCAATAAGGAAACGAAAACAGCGTTCATGCGTACGTACGGACTACCGTCTCCATGAACGGTGTATTTCATTCCATTTATCGATATATTATATATATATATATATATTCTGAATATATATTATATATAAATCATGTTTTACATTCTGGATATAAGTAATCATGATCCAAGTAATCATATTAATAATTACATGTTAAAAACACGAATGACAAATGAGACGATTTTACCCAAAACGCTACTTTAACATGAATTTACAAAATAACGGGTAATATAAAGTCATAAGTGGACCATATATGATATAATAACAATGAATATGATTCTGGAATAAGTCAATAACATGATTTAAATCATTATACAGGAGGTTCGGACACTTACGAAGCAAATCGGACCTAAGGTAAGGGAAATATCACAATCTCATTTTTATCCGAGATTGTTTATTCGTAAGTTTTTACTGGGGTGTATTTTATCATCCACATCCATGTTTCATCAATATGTAATATTATTTCCATCCACCTACAATTGTTTAAATCCATTTTTACCCTTCGGTGAGTTTTCAGTAAAGAATATGAAAGGAATCTTTTGTCGCTTTTTCGTACGAGGTGATTTTTTTGACTTTTCCGACAAAAGTACGAAGAATGTTTTTTTAACGTATACGGCATGAATGGATTTTTAAAACATTATTTCCAAGAATCTTACTTTACAAATTTTCAAGTTTATTTTTAATCAACTTCTTTTAGTTTAAAGTTTTATGACATGTTAAGAAAGGAAAAATGTTTTTAAAGAAGAAAGGATATTTTCCTCAAGAATTCATTTCAAGTGTTTTTTTTTAAACTATTTTTCCATCTAAGATGATGTTATTTGATATGTATGTTTCAAGTAAAATGTCTCTATGATTTAAATGGTTTCAGTTTTCTTATGATGAAATGATATCAATTGTTTATGGATTATGATGGCATGATGTTTAAGAATCCCATTTTATTACATGGGTTATGAAATGATGTATGATTTATGATTTTGTGGCACACATAAGAATGGTATCATTTTGAGATGGGTGGGACCTATATCTCCCTCAATGCATTGGGTAATGATTTTATATCTCATGAGATAGACATGGCTGGAATGGTAGGTTCTACCAGTTCAGTGAAACAGGACTGAAACGAGGGTTACTCGATTCAGAAAGGGACTTTGTCCACTAAGATAGTCATGGCAATGAGTCTTGACTAACAAGAAATGATTCTCTATGATTATGTGTGAATGCCACAAAGTTTCATGTTTTAAGTTATGATTATTGTGATTACATTTCACTGCCATGATTTATCCCATGTTATGAAATTATGCTCTCTTTTGCAGGTTAAGATTTCCAAAATGTTATGTTCTTATGAATATGATGTGATTGATATTTCTTTTGTTTACCCTTACTGAGCATTTGAGCTCACCCTTTTATGTTTTCTTTTCCCCAGGATATAAAGAAAGGTTTTAGGTAAAAAAAGGAAGATCTTTATGGGATATTTTGAAGATCTTTCACCACGATTAGAAGATTATATTCCGAGTTTCCAAAGACACTAAACTATTACGGTCCTTGTGTGTGTGTTTTTGCTATGTACTAAGTATTCCGCAAATGTAATGTAATGTCCATGTACTTCAGGCTTCGGGTCTCTACAGTTGGTATCAAAGGAAAGGTTTAGTCAACCTTTGGAAACTAGGATGCGAAAACGTTAGTGAGATCCCTAGAGATATTTCTAAGGTATGTCTAGGGATGTCTCTAAGGTTAAGTATACGTATAGGTTATAGTCCTAGAATTGCGCTAACGATCTTCGAATTTAACCTAAGATGCTAGATATTGAGGGTACTACCCCTTTATTATGTTGTTTTCCCTAGCATGATTTTTGCCTCTCATACTATTCTTTTGGGGTTTTAGACGATGGCTGGAACCCGAAGGAACCGTGTTAATGCGGAATGTGATGGGCAATGCAATGATTGTCCCCCTGAGCAGCCAAACGATATGGGAGCCAGAATTCAAAATCTTGTAGCCATGCTCACACAACTTTCTCAAGCTATGAATCATGCAGGACTTCCAAACGAGCAAAGGAAGGAGCAACATTCTGTTGAATCCTTCATGAGGCAGTGTCCACCTTCTTTCAGTGGGTCTACTGATCCATTAGTTGCTGAACAATGGATTAGTACTACTGAAAAGATATTTTCAGTTCTTCAATGTTCTGAACATGATAAAGTCATCCTAGCAGTGTATTGTTTGGAAGGAGATGCTGATCAATGGTGGAATCTTATTAAGAATACGAGGCAAAGGGATGAAATTGAGTCTATGGAATGTGACGAGTTCAAGAACTTATTTTTCAATAAGTACTTCCCTCGTATTCTCCGAACAAAGATGGAGAAAGAGTTTCTTGAACTGAAGCAAAGGGATGATGAATCTGTTGGTACCTATGAAGCGAATTTTACAAGACTTGCAAAGTACGCTTCTGGTATTATCATCCAACCTGAAAGTAAAGTTGATCGATTTTTCAGTGGCTTAAAACCAAGTCTTCGAAGGGCATTAGCTATAAGAGACTTAAGTAGCTATGAAGAAATTGTGCGTTGTGCTATCAACGTAGAAATGGAAGTTGGTGTTACATATCCATCTCATGGGTTTGACAAGAAACGAAAGATGGAGTTCAAGGAGAAAACTCAGAATAATGGTGAAAAGAAGATGAATGTTTCCTTATGCACAAAGTGTGGAAAGAAGCATGGTGGAGATTGTCTTAAAGGGACTAGAAAATGTTTTAAGTGTGGAAAATAAGGTCATCGAGCAGCTGAGTGTCGAAGTAATGGAAAATGGGATTCTAATGAAGTGAATAAAGCAAACACTGCAGAGAACGTACAACCAACACTTCAATGCTTCAAGTGCAAGGAAATGGGGCATTATGCTAATAAATGCCCTAATCCAAGGGTTAGTGATGATCGACATGAGCAACCGCTTAAGGCAAAGGACAAAGGGAAGTCACATGCGATCACTATTGGCAATGTTGAATATGACAACGATGTGGTGGAATGATTAAGTGTGTATGTAATGGGATTCCAAAATAATGTTGTATCTTGGAATATTGGAATATTTATGTATTGGTCTAATGTGGTATTCAAAGTGATTGAGATATTATGTGCATAATGAAGGGAAAACGAGAAAATGAAATGTTTAACAGTATTCATGAGCTCATGATTGATATAAGGACTAAGTTTGAGTATATAGAATTTTGAGGATTTTGGTATGTGAAAAGTGATTCATGTTTTCACTAAGGTATTCAAGAGAATACACGATTAAGGACTTTGAATGTTTGGAATGTGACCAACAAAACATATCTTATGATATATGGGGATCGATGATGGTGTTAAATCTCTGGTAATCATTTTCACTATATTATGAGAGTCGACTGCAGTATTATGGATAAGCCTAAAAGATTGGAATGGATTATGTTAGACATAAGTTAGTATTGTTTGTTTTTTAGATATTATTGATGGGATGTTATATAGTTTTGGAAAAAGGACAACCTGCAGGACGGGCGACAACCCATCGCTTCGGACAAGGCTGTGGGAATCGAACCCACAACCGAAGTGCGACTGGCCTTTATCACCTACCACTGACCTACAGGAAGTCCCTGTTTAGAAGAAACTAGTTTTATTATATTAAGCAGTATGATATATGAAGTATAAGTCCATTTTAGGAACCATATATGATTAATCTCACTATAGATCGACTTATGTATATAATTTTTGCTAACCTTTTGTTCGAGACAGATGGAATGACCCGTCATTCTATCACATGATCTGTTAACACTTCACGAATAACAAATTCAACTTCATTTATATAAGAGATGAAGTGGAAATTTTTCAAGGCACGAACAATAGTGAGATTGTACCAAAATAAAGTAAGTATTTATTCTAATTCAAATTTATCAACTTTAGGGAAATGATCTTGAAAACCAAAAATGATGTCCTAGTGCCCTTATATCTGATGAATCAGATGGTACCCTAGATCGTCACAAATTTATGGCTTTGTGATTACTGGCTTTTCCATAGCCATGTTCTCTACCACTCTCCATCAGAACATGATGGTTAGATTTCTCTTCCATATCCATATTTTCACCTATGTGGAAACCCAATGATTAGTTTATTTGGGTAACTGTTACGTTTCATACTTTTGTTTTTAAAGATTGGTTTTGATATTCCTTTTTATGAGGTGGGTTTTTATTAAAGAAACTTTCGAATAGTAAACCATTTATAACCCCGACGAATTTCGAGGGCGAAATTCATTTTAAGGGGGGTAGACTGTAACAGCCCAAGATTTTATAAAAAAATATTCTTTCTAATTTTATTAAAGTCTTGTGTTGTACGCTACACCAAAAGGAGCTTGCACAACACGCATCCTTGACTTGCCTTGCATTACACGCAATCACGACCTTCCTCGATAGCGTGTGTAATACGTAATACTGAGTTTCACTAAACAATGATATGCTATTAAAACTAGACGTTATGAATAGTAATAAGCACTTTTTGAAATTTTATAAATTTTATTTTTCAAAATGGACTTCATTTTTGGACTCAGAATATCGAAATTAGCCTAGGGTGAAATTTTGGTATTTTTCTGAAAACTTTCAATTTTTGATGAATAGTGAAACCACTAAGTGGTAGGTTAAAAACTGAATTTTGCATAAAACTTAATTTTACCGCTTCTGTGAATGGAATTTCGAAAATCCGAGAGACACAGTTAATATCAAGGACTAAAATGTGGTTCAATGAGATGAAAATAATTTTTTGGTGAATAGTAACTTTTTACTTTTTTTACCGCGGTTAATAGTAAATTGGGTAACTAAGGGTAAATATGATATTAATATTACCCTAACACATGTCCTAATTCTATTGGAAAAGTGTAATTCGACCAAAAACAAACTTAGGAATAAAATATGACCATTTAGGTCGACTTGGATTAGATTAGGACATTTATTATTAATTTATTTAAAGAAGGGTTAAAATAGTGAAAATCAAAGTTTAATAAGTAAATCATTTATAATATGGGGTTATACATAAGAAAAATTCGATTGTAAATATTCATTAGAAATATAAAAAGATTTCCTACATGATGGTATTTTATTTGTAATTTTTAGACATCAAATAATTTAATTTATTTATGACACAAAGATGATGCAGTAATTATCTTATTAATGAAATATTGACATAATTGATAATATAAATACCAAAATAAATGTAATTTAAGACTTTTTATGAATTCCACTAATTTTATAGGTTACTATGATATATTAATGTTGATTTAATCAACTTGGGTCGAACATATAATTCTGTTATGACTTTCACAAAAATCATATATCAAATAGTGTCAAAATTGACACAAAATAGTTTTTAAATCAAATATTATATTATTAATTGTTATTTTATTCCTAAAAATCTAAGGTTCGGCCAAATGACTTAGATAAGGATATATATATTAATAATAAATAATTTGGGGTTCGTTTGGCATGTTATAGTAAGTTTATTAACCATATAGTGAAAGAAAACAAAAAGACATGGTAAAAGTTAAATTATTCAACTTAGAGTTAAATCTAATTGATAAGGTTAAAATAATACCCTAAACTTGTCTAAATCTTATTGGTTGATAGGATTTCGACCCATCCCCACCTTAGCTTTGAAATAAGACCCTTTGGAGCCATTATAAACCGATTTTGACTTTAATATAAAATAATATTTTGAGATATTCCTAAGGTGCCCCTCTCCTCCCTTATAAAAGGACACCTCCTCCCCCTCCTCCTCACACCAATTTGAGCACTCAAGCTCGGCCAACCCCTACCAAAATCTCTTCTCCACTTCCCTAGAAACATCCTAGAGGTTCTGGTCTTCCTCAAAGACCAATTTTAGTGCCCTAAGAGGAGGTCTCAAAGAGGCGCTTCAAAGAAGAGGTAATTACCGTTACCAATTCTTTCATCTTTATTTCTTCTTCCACTTCTTCTTCTTCTTTGGTTGTTTCATTATGAAGTAATAACATCAGTATCACTCATATACTGATATGTTGTTATAAGTATGAAACAACCCTATTTCACCATCTATCCATCCTACGGAAAAAGAAATCACTGCGCGTGCGTACGTACGGAATACCGTCTCCTCGCCGTGGTGTAATCTATTTTCCACCACCGCCTTACATGGATGGGTATAATGGTGTAAATAATAGCTATACATAGTTATTAAAACATCATATTGATTCTGATATATTGTATAATCCACTCCGATTCAATTCAATATTTATGAAAATGATATCATCGCTCGTGCGTACGTACGGAATACCGTCTCCACGACGCGATGAGATTCATTCTCCATGTTAACCATTTAAGAATGATTATAAAATATATATAAGAAATAATAATGAAATATATGACATTATAAAGCTACTGGATTTATGTATATTTATATGTATGTCATCTACTTAATTCCATTCAATTCAATAAGGAAACGAAAACAGCGTTCATGCGTACGTACGGACTACCGTCTCCATGAACGGTGTATTTCATTCCATTTATCGATATATTATATATATATATATATATTCTGAATATATATTATATATAAATCATGTTTTACATTCTGGATATAATTAATCATGATCCAAGTAATCCTATTAATAATTACAGGTTAAAAACACGAATGACAAATGAGACGATTTTACCCAAAACGCTACTTTAACATGAATTTACAAAATAACGGGTAATATAAAGTCATAAGTGGACCATATATGATATAATAACAATGAATATGATTCTGGAATAAGTCAATAACATGATTTAAATCATTATACAGGAGGTTCGGACACTTACGAAGCAAATCGGACCTAAGGTAAGGGAAATATCACAATCTCATTTTTATCCGAGATTGTTTATTCGTAAGTATTTACTGAGGTGTATTTTATCATCCACATCCATGTTTCATCAATATGTAATATTATTTCCATCCACCTACAATTGTTTAAATCCATTTTTACCCTTCGGTGAGTTTTCAGTAAAGAATATGAAAGGAATCTTTTGTCGCTTTTTCGTACGAGGTGATTTTTTTGACTTTTCCGACAAAAGTACGAAGAATGTTTTTTTTAACGTATACGGCATGAATGGATTTTTAAAACATTATTTCCAAGAATCTTACTTTAAAAGTTTTCAAGTTTATTTTTAATCAACTTCTTTTAGTTTAACGTTTTATGACATGTTAAGAAAGGAAAAATGTTTTTAAAGAAGAAAGGATATTTTCCTCAAGAATTCATTTCAAGTGTTTTTTTTTTAAACTATTTTTCCATCTAAGATGACGTTATTTGATATGTATGTTTCAAGTAAAATGTCTCTATGATTTAAATGGTTTCAGTTTTCTTATGATGAAATGATATCAATTGTTTATGGATTATGATGGCATGATGTTTAAGAATCCCATTTTATTACATGGGTTATGAAATGATGTATGATTTATGATTTTGTGGCACACATAAGAATGGTATCATTATGAGATGGGTGGGACCTATATCTCCCTCCAATGTATTGGGTAATGATTTTATATCTCATGAGATAGACATGGCTGGAATGGTAGGTTATACCAGTTCAGTGAAACAGGACTGAAACGAGGGTTACTCGATTCAGAAAGGGACTTTGTCCACTAAGATAGTCATGGAAATGAGTCTTGACTAACAAGAAATGATTCTCTATGATTATGTGTGAATGCCACAAAGTTTCATGTTTTAATTTATGATTATTGTGATTACATTTCACTGCCATGATTTATCCCATGTTATGAAATTATGCTCTCTTTTGCAGGTTAAGATTTCCAAAATGTTATGTTCTTATGAATATGATGTGATTGATATTTCTTTTGTTTACCCTTACTGAGCATTTCAGCTCACCCTTTTATGTTTTCTTTTCCCCAGGATATAAAGAAAGGTTTTAGGTAAAACAAAGGAAGATCTTTATGGGATATTTTGAAGATCTTTCACCACGATTAGAAGATTATATTCCGAGTTTCCAAAGACACTAAACTATTACGGTCCTTGTGTGTGTGTTTTTGCTATGTACTAAGTATTCCGAAAATGTAATGTAATGTCCATGTACTTCAGGCTACGGGTCTCTACAATCATCATTAATTCCACACAATATTTTTGAATATCATCCAAAAATACTACCATATAATGATCCAAATAATCTATAAATACACTATTACATTTATCCATGAATATAACTAGAGCATTGGTCAGTCTGGATACATTAATCAAAATTCATAATGATCATACCTCATATATAATGAAATATCTGGTATATCCTCATTCTTCTTTATTAGCTGATGATATCTATATCAAATATTAATAATGGAAAAATATATAGGTCCTCATAAATGATCAAATTAATCATCGATATGGGGTATATGATACTGGTTCATAATAGTCATCATATTAAGATCCCAATAATCAATAAAAATATTTATTGGACCATCATTATTTATAATAAAAAGAACTATTGCTCCCCATAGTGAAGAACTAGGCCAAATAAATCCATTATCTAGATTCTCCTAGAGTTTCTTCCTCAATTTTAAAAACTCAAAAAGTAATATTCTATAAGGAGTATTTTAAATATGTGTAGAATATGGTATACACTTTATTTAAAAACCAATAACAAAATGTAAGGGAATACATATCAATTTCTCATGAAAAACATTAGAATATTACAAAATAGTAGTAAATTTTTATATTTAGAGTTTATCATAAAAATATTCATATTGATATACCCTATAAATAGGTTGTATGAACTATTTGATGAAATTAATTGAAATTATAAGTTTATAATTATACTTGCACAAAAAAATGATGATAGGTAGATTTGGGGTATAGAATGTATCTTCCATTACTATAAAATTGGTATGTGATCGGTATTTAAAGACCCAATCAATGCGCACAAATAAATTAAAATCAACAATAGGATGTATAACAACATTTAGATGAAAATAATTCGAAAACACTTATATTGGAGAGGATATATATACTTTATATGTGGCCATACTAATATAAGTTATTTTCACTTCCACCATAATATCTAATCATTGAGGATATTAATTAATATTTCTATAGAATATTTTTTATTTAAAGTTATTCATAAAAAAATTAACATATAATAGTTCAATATTTGAGTGTACATAACACCTTATAAAAATTAATATTCTATAATTAATCCATTTTCTAAACTAAAATAATTATCATGATCATCAATAATTATTAATTAGATTTATTAATCATGTAATCTTAAAATAATTTATAGGAAGTCTAAACCATGAGGCCTTATTTTCAATATAAAAAACCTTAGGTTTAAACTATGTAATTCATTGTCAGAGTCTATTAAGATATTTCATAATTATTCAAAATTAAAATTTGAATTAACACAATCATTTACCTCAAGATTGATATACTATGTCTGTAATTAGGGAACACTGATGGGGCACCAAATTGATGGATGAGATATACTTGAATAACTCAATTTTCATTTATAACATCTAAATGTATCTCTAATGAGAGCACATACTCTTGTAGTATCTCAATAGTTTTGTATTTCTAAGAAACCCACATACTCTCCAACTTACCAAAAACATTCTAATATGTTTCTATAATTACACATATCTACAATTTCATTCTTACAGTTTTGTTCTCTAGTCAATATTTTCATAAATCTATTTTTCAAGGACTATGATAAACATTATTAGATTCTTCTATAAATAACCTAAATATAGTATCCTAGAGTGGTTGTTTATTTTAATATTTTGGAACTAGATACAAGTTATTTCCTCCAAAAAAAACTTTTTTAGTATTATAAGTAAATAAGATACATTCTTGAATATCACATTAAATTTGAAAACATAAGTTACGAACTTAGTATTTCAATAGAGAACATCATTGTTACCTCTAGAATATTATTTTAAATAAATCAATATAAACTACCTAGAATTATAGGGAATGTAAACATAAGAACTAGTTGATCTAAAGATATTATTAAGAGAATGTGTATTGTGGAATCTTTAATAGAATAAATAAGGCATGAATAATATGGATGGTAATAATCACATGATCTTGAAACTTTTCCATAGATAAAAAAAATTTCAAAAAACTACATGGAAATCAATAAATTATTTCATAATAAGGGACTGAATAATACATAACATCTTAAAATTATCATTGTTTCCTCATGGAAAGACATATTATATAAATGTGTAAGTAATTGTCTAATATACCCAACCTATTTTGTCTTGTGAGTCCTACTAATACATTGGGGGTATATTTTGTTTTTCTCCCCTGTCATTGCTTTATATTTCTAATGAATTCATAATTTTAATGAACAGTTCAAATTAAATGTAACACCCCATGATTTCATAGTAAGTTATTTTCTTTAATGTAATTCAATATCTTGTGCTACATTCAATACTGAGTTTGAGCGCACCACGACTTACCAAACTAGCCGTTCAAAAAATGGTTATGAACAGTATTAACAGCATTTTGAATTTTATGTACCCCATATAATTTTAACATCCATATTATGTGTTTCTTGGACAAAATATAATAATAATTCAATTTTTCAAAAAAAGAAGTATTTTAAAAAAATGCAATTTACCGCCTTTTAATAGAGAACCCTTTTTAAATCCAATATTTGACACCTTTATATATTTCATTTGACAAAATAAAATTATTCTTTAGAATAGGGACATAAAAGTTTTGTTTGGATAACCTTTCAGGGCATTTCTAATAACTTTCATATTTTGATGAATAGTGAAAAATACTAAATTTTAATTGAAAACAACTTTTTTAATAAAAATTATTTATAGTGTAAAATTATACTTTTTAATGGTTTTGAAGTATAATTAAATTATACTTTTATCATTTAATCCAATTTTGGCCATTTGATGTAATTTTACATTTAAATTGAAAATAAACACGTATCAATCTTTTGATAGTTCTTACTTCTCAAAATTTCGTTTTCTGGTTTTGAAAACAAGAATATTTTTTTAACAATTAATTAATAAAACATATATGTTTTATAATTGTTAAAATAGACATCATTTTTTGAATTTGTAATGTCAAAATTAGTGTTGAGTGAATTTTTGGTATTTTTCTAAAAACTATCAATTTTTAATGAATAGTGAAAACCACTAAATTAAGATTTAAAGCCGACTTTAAAAAAATTAAAAAAAAATTATTTTAAAGTAAAAATCGATACATAATACATATATTAGTCCAATTTAATTCATTGAAGTCATTTTATAATAATATTAGATATATAAAATTTTATTAAACTTTTTACCGACTTTTACTCACCTTCTAGGCACATTTTCCAATTTTCATAAAACATAATTTTACCACTTTTGTTAATTGAATTTCAAAAATCTAAGAGACATGATTAACATCAGTTAGTAATATTTGGTTCAATAGGTTGAAAATAATTTTTTATGAATAGTAACTTTTGAATTTTATTTACCACTATTTAAAATAAATAGGATAATTAAAGGTAAATTGATATTATAATTAGCCTAAAACATGTCGTAATTATCTTGGATATGTTTATTTCGACCAAAATAAACCTTAGAAATAAAATATTATCCTTTTGATACACTTATGATAGATTAGGTCATTTATTATTATTTTATTTAAAGAAGAGTTAAATGTGTTAAATTCAAATTTTAATAATTAAACCATTTTTAATATAGTGCTATACATAAGATAAATTCAAATATAAAAATTAATTATAATGTTAAAACGATTTCCTACATCATGGGATTTTTTAATAATTTTTAGACATTAAATAATTAAATTTATTTATGACACAATGATGCGGTAATTACCATATTAATGAAAGATTTAAGTAATTGATAATATAAATATCCAAATAAAGGTAAATTGAGACTTTTGATGCCTTAAACGAATTTTCTAGGTTAATATGAAATTTTAGGGTTGATTTAATGCATTGTTTCGAAGTTATCATGTTTTTTTTAACTTTCAAAAAAAAAATACTAAATAGTTTCAAAATTGACATAAATTAGTATTTAAAACTAATAATATATTAATAAATGATAAAATATTCCTAAAAATATAATGATTGGTCAAAGGACTTATGTAATTATATATATTCAATTAATTAACCACTTTATGTCCTCCTGGAATTTTATAGTAAGTTTATTAACAATGTAATGTAAAAATACAAGAAGACATGTTGAAAGTTGAACTATTTAACTGATAATTAAATCTGAACGATAAAGATAATATGGTGACCTAAACTTATCTAAAACATATTTTTTGAGAGGATTTCGACCCATACCAACTATATCCTCAAAATAAATCCATTTTAAACCATTATAATGTGAATATAATTTTATAATAAAATAATATTTCAATCTTTTCCTAAAGTGACCCTCACCTCTCTTAAAAAAGGGTACTTCCCCTTATCTCAAAATCATACATCCAAATCCATTTGTCTAGGCCAAAACCTACTAAAATATCCTCCCAACTACCGTCACGTGAACCTATAGTCCTTACTTTGATCATAAAGCCTACCTAAGTATCCCTTTAGATCAAATCAAAAGAAAGAACCCGAAGAATTGGTAATAATTTCATCACCTCTTTCAAAGTTCTTTTCTTGATCCACTTCCACTTTCATTGTTGTTTCCATACAAAAATAATAAGTCCAGTACCTTCTAAAAATTTTGATGTTATTATAAATATGGTACAACCATACTCATTATTCTATCCATCTTATGAAAGACAAAGTCACCATATGTGAGTACGTACGGCTTACAGCCTCCACGTCGTGGTGTAGTTTGTTATTCACGACTTCATTATTTGGATCAGTATAATAATGAGTATATATGATTTAAATAATAAATATAACATGAAAAGTATTATTTATATATAATATAACATCCAATTACATACGATTTCACCACTAATAGAAGGATATTGTCGCTCATGTGTACGTATGCCTTACCGTCTCCACAACGCGATGAGATTTTGTTCCCCATCATAACCATTTAAGAATAATTTTCATTTGATGAATAAAAATAATATTTAAGAGCTTAATATCATTTTTTACATGAATCAAATACATCCTATTCATAAAAAACATGACTTACGTTACAAAACATATCATGGAAAACGAATCAGTTAACACCCAAAACAATGATACTACTGAAATATCATTAACAAAGCAATATTTGAAGATCATATATGATATCATACTTATATATGTGGTTATTTTATAACTTAATAACAATTATTTCACCATTATACAGTATCTTAACCTACCCTCTATGAGTGAAAAGTAAAAGGTAAGCGGTTTTCATCTCACTTTTTATTCTCGTGAGATTCATGCAATATTTGCAACTATTTCCTTTTGCGTGGTGTATGTACTGCCCATGATTGTATTATTTGTTTAATATACTTTAATTTATGGTTATTTAAAACATCATTTTATGATATTTCTTTCATGGGTTTATGTTTCATAAGTTACCAAATTGGTAAGGGAATTTTAAATTTCAATTTCCACTCTTTGGGTTTTACACAAACTTCATTGATAATTTTACTCCAAGATTATGTGTGAAATCACTATTTATTTATTTATGTATTAATTTAAACTCCACTTTGTGTGAATATACTTTTTATACCAAAAATAACTCTATTGAAAAATTCTCAAGTCGTCGATATGAACTTGCTAAACATAATCTTAACTCAATTTCCTTTCATTGAGTTAAACATCCAACTCATTGGTGTTGTTTTTACTAGAATTTGTGTGAATGTAATATAATTTATTTACAATAAATATCCAATAATATTTAGTGTGAATATATTTTTCACACATAATTATGTCATTAATGTATCCTTTAACTAAGAATGCAGTCTTTATAAGTGATTTTATCTCAATTTACATTCCATTGAGACTTATTTGTTGATATACACGAATTCATTTTATATGGTGTATATACTGTCCTATGGCATAGTATATCATGAATCCTTTTATTCTCATGATATTATAAGGTTTTCATCACCTCAATTATTTTTATTCAAGTGTCTCTCATTTGGTTAGGAACACTAACAAAAATATAATTTTAATTGTTTTAAAGATTTATTCTTGTAAATCTTTCTCATTAATGTCCGTGTTTTAAAAATGGATTTAATGATTTATTTTTATGGACTTGAAATTTTTAAATTTTTTATTTTTTTTAAAATTTTAAAAGTGATATGAAACACTTTTATTCAAAAATATATTTTAAATGACTTATTGATAAATAGTGAGACTTTTAAATGTTTTCAAGAATAAAGGGATATTTCTCTCAAATAGTTTTACCGATTATTTTCATATATGTCAATTTCATTCATTATTCTTGATTGATGTTGATTTATTATAATAAAATCTTCCATATTGTATTGAATGAGTTATGTTTTACTTTAGAAGTGTTGTTTTTATACTAATCATGGTTTGTGGTTAACATATTGACATTTCGTATGCTAGTTTTAAAATGAATTTTTAGAATATTTTCCAACCTTTTCATATGAGGAATTCATTGGACTTAGTAAGTGATTGGTGGATCCCACAATAACTTCTTGATGAATTAGTGTGTCTCATTAGACAAACCAGTGTCTTGGCACAAGTCCTTGACAAAATATTATTTGTAGTCTTAGCACGAGGCATTGACTATGTGATTATGTTGTCCAACATTATGCATTCCATCATCATGAAATTAGATTTTGATATTACATGTGATTATTTGACTAGTATAATATCAATGTGAATCTGTAAATAGATTTATTTGATTTATCTTTTCTATATTATGTTGATGTTTAAGTTTAAAAGGCTTCTGTTTTTGTCTTATAGATTTCCTTAAATGTTTATGATTATTTATGGTAGTTTCCACTATATTGTTATCCTTACTGAGCATCTGAGCTCACACATTTCTTATGTTTTCGTTTTCCTAGGATGTGAAGAATTATATTATGATTTACTTGTAGGGATAGACTAATGGATATGAGTGTGTTCTAAGGGACACAATATTGTTGTTTTTTAATTTCATGGTGTTATTTAATACTTATGTATGTATCTAGTACTTCGAAGGATACTAAAAAAATCATTATTTTGTGGATTTATATATTTTCATCATGCCAATTTTATTTAATAATTTATAGACTCTAGGTAACCAGGGATGGGGCATTAAATTAATCAAAATTCTATAAAAATCAACATCTTTATGTATTAGGAGAAAAAAATACAAAATGTCAATACTTTTACTAGTCAAACTGATCATAAAGCATCTATAAAATATAGTGGATGGTATAATTATATTATATCCATTGTAAATCATAATATTCATCAATTTATACTGACATAGTTGAAAATAATTACAAAATACCACTAGATTATTTTCAGAAGAAAATAACCATTCCATTTTGAAACAATTGTTTTTTAAACTATAAATTTTCAAAATAAATGAAAAATTGTTTTATTTGGAATGAACCATCAAAACAATTAAACGATGATTCTATAAATCTAGCGGTTGTTATAGAAATCAATTATTTTCATATTGATTAGTTTAAAACAATAATTCCATTCACATTTTTATTAAACATTCAAAATAACTTCTTTTTGAAAATGATAAGAATATTCATTTGAAACATTATAATAGAAAGTAAAAATGTGTAAAAATAACTTTAACAAATAATAGTATAATGGTAAAAAGATTATTGATGACATTTCTAAGAAAACATGAATGCAGAATAAACATTTATCTGACCAATGAGTAACTAATTTCTATTTTCCTTAAAATCATTTTCTGGTTATTTTATGTATCTGAGCGAGGGAAAATAGTAATAATGTAACTCCCTGATATTTTAAAAGAAATAAATTATTTTAAATAGAATTATAAAAACTCAAAACCATGATTATAAGAAAATATAACATAAAAGGCTTTAATATATATTTAATTTTAATAAATTTAATCACTTTAATATCTTTCATTTCTTGCAGCACTGAGTTTAACTTGGGTTACATGTAACTCTAAGTTCATACAAAATGTAAAGTATTGTTAAAATATTATTATTTAATATAATAGTTATAATGTAGCTTTTGGAATGGAAAGAAATAATATCACTAAAAACATTATAAAAATTATTTTTATATATTTATTATAAAAAATAATATTAATCATTTAATAAGAAATAAAGTGCTTTTTGAAAAAAATTATTTTCTATAAATGATGGATCAGTAATGTTTTTCAGAAATAATTTAAAATTAATATTTACTAATTTTATAAAAAATTATTTAATATGATAAAATTCATTTCTGAAATCCTCAAACCAAAATTACCTTAAGGTGATTTTTTTCTTTGTTTCTGAAATGTTTTATTTTTCGATGAATAGTTGATAGTGAAGAATTTTAATTGAAAACTACATTTTTATTTAAATAATTTGTAATGTTAAAATATATTTTCATTTTTATTTAATGTAACATTACTTAAATTATTTATCTGTTCATAAAATTTGGTTCCATGGAATAATTTTCATATTGAATGTTTATATATAAACATAAAATATTTTGGATGTTTTCTCTACAAAAAACTCCTTTATCATCGCATATGCATGGTTAATTTTAAATTAAATTTCTTGACATATATGAGTTAAATTTTGAAAAATTGATTAAATATTTTAAATAATCCTAGTTTTTAAGTTTTCATAATTTAAAATTAATTTTTTATGAAAATGAATAATGAAAACATTAAATGTTTATTTGAGAAGTTAATGTAAAAATGGATTTAATATGGGGTTGGAAGAAGAATATAGAGGGTTAAAAATGACCTAAAAACAAGTCTTATTTCCATCATATCTCTTATTGTTTCTCAATTTTCCAATCATCTAAGATTTTTTCATTATACAAAAGATGGTATGATTGTATATTTCCAAATAATTACCAGTTTCCACTCCCAAATTATAAATGGCCACCACCTCACCTCTCTTCATAACACCTTAAACCCACTTTGGTTCAGATAATACCTTGAAATTACACTTAAAAATCCCCACTCTCTTCCTATAATCCTTATATTTGTCCAAAATTTAACCAATAGAGTATCTGGTGTGAATGTAATGATGATATCTGAATAAGTGGTATTGTTCTTCAACAAGTGTCCTTATTTTATTTTTTTATTCACCACATTAAATTATTATTAAACCATTATGATATTATAAAATCATTATATTCCATATACATAGATTATTTTAAAACAATTCCATCACCTACAACCAACTCCAATTCTATCTAATGGATAACAAAATCATCATTTGCATATAGGGAGAACTACCACCTCGTAAACCAATGGCATTCGTTCTTCCATTTGCACCTTTTACAGTTGGGTATGATGAGTGATATAAATTAAATGTATTATATCTATGAAATAATTTAATCTCTGTAGTCATTATATCGTATATAAATTTTTACATTCCATTTCTAATGGGATATGATGATATCTCCAATGTCTATGGCAGACTACCACCTCGCAAAGTGATGTGATTCATCTTTCACTAACGCATTACATAGAAGGTAATAAGGACAACGTTAATGGTTATATGTGATATATATAAAATAATACTCATATTATTGACATATTTATAATTATTTAATGATATTATATCACATTATTTCTTACACTAAAATATTATAACATCATTCATGTACGTTTTCACTATCGCCTTCATGATGTGATGTGAATCTCTTTTCATGACCACACCACATTGATGATATGTGTGTGTGTGTGTGTGTTTACATAAATAATATGGTTATTATGTTTCCATTATCATTATTTAAATATGAAATATTAATTAACACCAATAAATAATGATTGTTGAAAAATGAAAACATTACTCATGCATACGTACGACCTACCGTCTCCAAGATCGTAACATATTTCATTTTTTTAAAAAACATTCAAGATCGGTATTAAAAGTATAATTTGTGTTAAAATGTGATATTTATTTCATGATAATTATTATGGATAATATTAAACTCTATGATATGCACATGAATCATATAACTCAAGATGAAACATGCATAACAAAACAAGAAAATTAACACCTGAAACAATGAAAACAATGAAATGTTGTTGATGAACGTGTCGTAAAATTTTATAAAATTATCATATATGATAAAATATATATTATTATTATTATATTATAATTTAATATCTTATCTAAAACTAAAATATGGTATGTTAAATCACGTTTAAACAAAATTAAGAGTAAGGTTAGGACTTCCTCTCAACGTAGTTTCATTGAGGCATATTTTAATGATAGGAGTCCGATTTTTTTATTGAATATATACTACACCTGTTACAAGTAATATATTTGAACCATCATTATTCATGGTATTTTAGGTTTAAATTTTAATTATATAAACTAATGGGATTTCAATTAAATGTTTCCAAGTGGTAAAAAATTTCATAACTCAATTTATTTTCATTCGGTTAAATTACACTTTTGTTGTATTTTATGTCCTAAGAATAAGTATGTAATGACTTATAACTATAATTTTTTTTGTTTAAACTTTAATTAGGTTTATTTAAAATGTTTAACAATAATCTATTCTTCAATTAACTCTCACTTTAATGTTATTATCATTGTAATGGTTTGTTTTACAATCTCATTTTAATCGAGACTGCTTAATTATTTAATTTCTATTGAATGAGATTCTTTGAACATTATCTCAAAAATTCATTTAATTTCATTATATTTTATATAATCATGATATTTGTATCTAATATTACCATTTTTCAACTCTTTGTTAATTCAAATAATTTAGAAAATGTTTTTAATAAAGTTCAACTTCATTTCTCACTTCAACTAGAAATCCATTATCTTCCAAAACCATGTTTTCTAAAACTATGATCAAAAATGTTTTTAACCATTTAAAAATGATTTATTATATATTTTTCCCCATTTTTTATTTTTATAAAATATTTGAAAATTGAATTTCTTGTTTTTTACTGAACAAATCCCCTTTCATTCTTTTATAGTGTATAAGGAATGTTCTTTTTAATGTGTATGACATATTCAAAATCACATGTTGTCATGACTTTCATTTCAATGAATATTCCATTATATGTTTACAAGTTTCTTCTATAATAAAATATATAATGTTTTAAAATGTTATTTTCAAAATGAAATGAATAATTCCTAAGTATTTTTTTAAAGGTATTATTATGGTATTTATATTCATCAATAATAACAATCCTTTTTTATTAATTTAATAGGGATATGTTTTGTTGAAACATACTTATTCTTCCTACATATGGTTTAAGATTATTTTGTCCAAAGATAAAATTGAAATTAACTTCCTTCTTTCATTTTTATAATCATTAACTTCCCCTTTAAATATTCACTATACTATGATCACTAGACATTTAATTTCCCCAAAATATCCATATTATTTATCATTGATAGGCTTATAGCTGAAAATATAAATTTTTTCTATATATAATTTTTTTCATTGATTTTTGTTTCATTGATTGGGTAAATATTGGTAAATATGTTTCCTTTACTAAATATGGATATTTTAAGTTAATGTATTCTGATTCATGTATTAAATCAATTATTCAATATATAAGGAATGATTTGAACCTAAATGGATGGGTGGGCTTGGTATTATATTACCCCTTAATGCATCGGTATGTCTCATGAGACAAATTAGTAAATTAGCATTAAAGAGACTTCAACCTATAATATTAAACCAACCCGTGAAAGGTCATGACGGTAGAGGTATAATGGGACTGAGATGGGATGTCTCATAATTATGTATTTCCTTCATTAAAAATTTTGACGTTATTGTCCATGATATTTTCATGAGGATATTATCTCTGCATTCATCTCATTCTTAGTATATTGATTAAATGACATGTGTTTTCAGTAATTTACCTTCCCATATTGATTATACCATATCCAGTTATGTAAATGGAATGTGTCTTCATTTTTTTACCTTACATATTGACTATTATTATTGATTCACAATAGATTCTATTTTTATTTACCCTTATTGAGAATTTTATGTCACCAATATTTTTTATGCTTTCACATGAATCTAACAAGTTCACTCTGATGGATATGCAAGGATACATTAGATGTAATATTTTTATTTTCATAAATAATTATTTTGTAATTATTTTTTGAAATTTGATATGCAACTAAAGTATGTATCTATTTTACCAAGAATATAAATCTATTCGGTTCTTTGGGATAAAATACATATTATGTCATACTAATAAAAATGCAGACACTGGCTCTAGGATACTAGGTTCTAGGTCACTGTAGTTGGTATGAGTATAAGTTTAATAGAAAACTTTTAAAATGGATTTACGAAAACATATATCAGGGAACATAACCCTATGATAGAATTTCATGATAACTATAAAATAACATCACAATGTTTTTGTAAGATAAGGATTAGGTGGGGTTTCCTTGTAATATATCTGTGTCAAGATACTATAAGTAGATGTGGTTATAAAACATATGTAACTTGGGGAAACAAATCCGAAAATGGCTCATTGGTCTTGACCTAATTATCACAAGGTGCATAAAAATGGGCTATACTACATTCATAGTTTGATAATTCTGAGGGATATGATTATGATATTTCACATTTTCTTTACAAACCATAATTAAGGGTCTAAAAAGATAATGAAATTTAATGAACAAGGCTAAACCTAAGGTTTATTATATTTGAAATAATGTTTCATGATTTAGACATCTTGTATATGATTCTATTGATTTCCCACTACGGTTATTGTTTATTACACTATGCGTTTTGGTTTTAGTAAATGGATTGAACCTAATTGAATCCTTTTAACATTGAATATAAAGGACAATTTCTCGACTATGAGCTAAAAATGGTATGAAGATATGATTTAAATATTTGACAATTATGAAAAATCATATATATCAAAATTGGATTATTAGCCTACATATTAACCAAATATCTGACTCACCAAAGAAGAGAATGATTAAAGTTTCTAAGAGCTCAATTGGTGGAGACAATGAAATAAAGAAGGTCAATTACTTTAATGATAGAAATATGGAAAGAGACCCCCATGAAATTATCTTAATGTAATATAAAAATTCTTTACGAATAGAAAATAAGGTCATAACAAAAATAATTGTTGATGAAATATGATGATTATGATGGAAGGAAATAAATTTCATCCTAGTGGTCTATTTACAGCTCATTGTCTTAAATGTGGACAAAGAATTTATTATCCAAATAAATTCCCTCTTATAGAGGATAAAATATAGACCAAGGAATGACATGTTTCGAATTAAAATGGATAATTTATTTATGTATTAGGATTCAAAAAATTAAATTTTATAATTATTTTTTCCAATGGTAATTTAGTTATATGAATAAGGAAACATATAAGGATTTTCTTTAATTTTAGAATCAAATGTATCTTAATTAACTAAAGAGTTATAGATAACATCATTGGTTTATTAGTTTATGATTAATCACAATTTTAGATTCTTAAAAAACTATTTTTTGGGATTATATGATGGTATTTCAACTAGATTAAGGAAATGTTAATAGAACGTTATGGCAAGAATATTTTTTAGTGAAAAAGTTATTTCAAGAGTAATTACTTTACATTTTATAAAAATAATTTTAAAGGTATTGATAACCTTTATGTTTAATATGGTCATTAATGAAATTTTAATAATGTTAAATAGTATAATTAGGCTTTGTAAAAAAATGGGTTGAACCCATACTTAAAGGATTATTTTATTATTATTAATATTACAAGGATGACCATTATATTTTTGGTAATGTTATAGGAATTTTATTAGTTATGTTTTAGAAATGTAAAACCCACATGTCGGGTGAAAATGTGAAATATTTTTAAAATGGTATTAATTAATATTATAGTTATCACTTGAGTACCAAAATAGAAGGTATAAATTACACTTAATAAATTATTAAAGTGATAGATATCTTTTTATCATAAACAAAATAAAAAACATTCATAATAAAATTAAATGTTTTTTGAAATACTATATTTTATCTAAAATGTGATATATTAATAGTTTCTATTCATAATATATAATTAATTTTACCAAATATTTAAATATTATTTGAATTTATAAACATCATTTTAGATATAATCATATTATAATTTTCTAAGGGTGATTTTTTAGATTTTACTTTAATGATTCAATTTCTAAAAATCACCAAATCCTAAATTTTAATTGAAATATACATTTTTCATTATATAATTTATAAAGTTAAAATATATAATAAATTGTTTTAAAAGTAAAATTTGTTCTACATTATACCCATTAATCTTATTTATTCCATTGGAATAATTTTCTTATTGAATTTTTATATAAAAGAAATATATACTTTTTAGATTTTTTTTGAAATCCCACTTTCTTATATGGTCTATGAGATTAATTTTAAAATAAAATTTTCCATTTATGTAAATTGAATTTGGAAAAACGTATTCAATATTTGAAATCATAAGATTTTATAATTTTTAATGACTAGAAATCAATTTATGATAAAAAGTAATAGATAAAAACATCAAAATTTAGTTACCGTAGTTAAATTAAAAATTAATTTGTGGGGGGAGGGGTAAACTAAAACGATATTAGTTAAAATGACCTAAAAAAATTCAAACACCCAAATTTATAGCTATAATTCCACATAATTTCTTATAATATTTATATTTTCCATTTTTTGGAATTTCATGGAATGATACAAATGTGCGTATGACTGAATATTTTCAAAATTAGATGTTTTCTACTCACCCCACATATAAAAATCCACCCACTCTCATCTATTCATAACACTATAAATCCACTTATGGTCAGGCAAGACCTGCCCAAATCACTTCATAATTTCTCTCCTCTCATACTATATTCATTATTTCATATATAAATATATCTTATGACGTCTTTGCTGCAAACCTAAGAATGATATCTGAAGAAGAGGTAATGTTCTTCAACGAGCGTCATTATTTTATTTCTTTCGCGACCTTGTTAAATTATAATTAAACCATTATAATGTAGTAAAACTAGTATATTACATATGAATAGACATTTATATAATATTTCCATGACCTAAAACCATCTCCACTTCATCAAATGTGTTATGAAATTATCGCTAATGTGTACGGCAGACTACCGCACCACGAACCAACATCATTCATTATTCAATAAAAACATATCCTAGTTGTGTATGATTATGGATATAAAGTATATATATTATATATTTAACGAAATTATACATTTTGATTAATTATATCATATATATGATTTTTTTACATTCTATTCCATAAGAAATACGATAATGTTGTTCATGTGTGTGGAGGACTACCTCATCATGAAACGATGTGATTTGTCTTTAAATAACACTTTACATGGAAGTTTATAATGATAATGATACTGATTATATGTGATATATATTACATAACTATAATATTCATGTCATATTTTTCATTCATGATGGATAATATGTCATTTGTTTCTTATAGTGAAAGTTGATAATGTCACTCTTGTCTGTGTTGACGATCACCTTACGAAGCGATGCGACTCTTTTTTCATCACCATACCGCATGGATGATATATATATATATATATATATATATATTTGTGTGTGCATGTGTATATAAATAAATAATATGGTGTTTATTATATCATGATAATTATGTAAATATTAAATATTACACACCACCTATCTATAGTGATAAAAAAAAATGGAACCATTGCATGTGCGTATGTATGACCTACCATCTCTATGATCTTAACATGTTTCCTTTTTCAAACCAATATTTCCTGATTGGTCTTAATATTATAATTTAGTTAAAAATATGATAATTATTTCATTATTATTATCTATATATTATTCAGCTATATAATATTCTCAATAACGGTATATTTTAGGACAACACACAAATGAGGAAACAAGATAATTAACACACAAAATAATGAAAATAATAAAATATTACTGATGAAAGGGTCATAATATGTTATAAAATGATCATATATTATATTAAAAATATTAATATTTTTCATGAATGTGTTAATAAGATTTTAGAAATCACTGTATATGAGGTTACAACATGTTCAACCAAAAGGAAACACAGTGTAATGGACTTCCTATCAAGTTCATTTCATTGAGCCATATTGAAATTATATGCACGTAATTTATTTTATATGGTAAATATAAAACCACTTTTAAATATTATATCATGAAAAATTAATTATTCATGGTATTTTATGATTTAATTTGAATTATTTCATCTAATGGAATTGGAATTAAATGTTACCATGTTGTAAATAATTTCATAACCCAATTTCCTTTTATTTGGTTATATTACTCATTCATTGTCTTTGATGTCCTATGAATATGTGTACATTGAAATTTAAAAATATGTTATTGTATTTCAAATTTTTTATATATTTATTTATAATTGATAAACATAAATGGTTCATTCATTAACTCTCACTTCAATGTTAGGGTCATTATTTGGATTTATTAAACAAACTTCTTATAAACAAGTTTTTTTATTCTTCAACTTTAGTTGAAGGATATTATTCAATAATTTTTCAATAAATCCATTTAATTTTCTTGTACAATGTTTCATCATTATATTTTCATCTTATAAACAATTTTACCAATATTTTAAAATTATAATATTTTATAAAATGTCTTGAAGAAAATCAGAATTCATTTCTATCTTTGTTCAGAAATGTTTCTTCCTAATATTCATAAAATTCATATTTTTTAAAATTGGTTTTCAAAAAAAATTATTTTTAAAATGTGTTATGTTTTGAAAATATATTTTTAAAAAATAAAATAAAATTTTCTTAAGAATGTTTTTAAGGGTATTTTTATTTTATTTATATTAATCAATGACAACAAACATTTATTCGTACTCTAATTAGAATATATTATACTAATTCCATCCATATTCTTTATCTTGGTGTTTTATAATTATGTTTACCAATGATAGTATTGACATTCACTTCCTTATTTGGATTTATAATCATTAACTTCTCCTTAAAATATTCACTTTCCTATGATCATTATGCATTAAATTACCACTAAATATCTATATTACCAATCCTGGAAATTCTTATTTCTTAAAAAATTTCTCATTTCAACATATGGTGTTTTAAATTGAATGTTATTAGATTGAAATGGGAAATATTGATAAGTCTATATCCATTACTCAATATGGATATTTAACATTACATCATATTTATTCATGAATTAAATTGATTATTTGATATATGAGGAAATATTTGGACCTGTAGTGATGTGTGTGGACCAATATTATATTACCCTTTGTTACATCAATATGTTTCTTGAAAAAAATTTGTTTTCTAGTATTAAATAGGTTTTTACTTATAGTTTTAAACTATATTTTAAATGGTCTTGATAGTAGAGGTATCATATTCCTTAAATTTGATGTCCAATAATTACATATTTCCTTCATTCATAATTGAATTATTATTATCCATGATATTTTCAAAATGAAATTATATATAGATGAATTGCATTCTCATTTTATTAATTAAGTGTCACGTGTTTTTAGTTATTTACCTTCAATATTGATTATGCCTTATAATTTTATTTAAATAGATTTTTTTTAGTTATTTAACTCATCATATAGTGTATGATTATTGATTCATTAAATATTCTATTGCACATAAACCTTACTGATCATTTATGCTCACCCATATTTTGTTTCCTTTCTTAGGAATCCAATAATTTTACTATGATTTATAGAAATTAATATTATAGAGAGAATAAAGTTAATTTTTAAAAAATATTATGTCTTAAAATGTAATATGGGACCCATGTATGTATCTAGTATACATATACTACTAAACAATTCATTCATTTAGGATGTGATTTAGTGTATCATACAACAATTTAATAGAGAAGATACTGACTTCGGGCTATTGGGTATTGGGTCACAATATCTAATACATGAAAATTTCCTGAATAAACAGAGTAGAATAAAATATATTAGGTTTAATTTATAAATATCACTTAATTCTTTCAACTAATACATAAACATAATCAATCTCGAATAATGTTGAGATTGTGAAATAAATCCTTACCTCAAGTATTATTTAATTTGTATGTAATTATATCCACCTATATAACATACATAAATTTATTAATATTATATATTAGAACATTATAGATATATATGATATAATATATACCCAACTTATAACATTTCAACCCCTTTTTATAAATAATTATTTACTAAAATTGACATATCTAAGTGTTAACGTCATCATTTTTCATGTACTTGTTGGTTCGGTACGTTAAGTACATTCATTATTATCCTTGTTCCATCAGCAATATAATTATAATAATAAAATTAATATCATATATATTCATTATATATACAATCATTTTTGAAATGTATATATACAAAAATTTGTTCTTTTGTTCATGCAGACAGTTGCTCGTACGTACACATGAATGCAATTTTCACTTTCTGTTGGATGTAATTAAAGAATGGAGAAAAAAAATAATTATATATAATAATTATTATATTGTATATATATTTTATATTTATTAAATACTTACTTAATACTATCATTTTAATTATATGTCAAAAATTAATCACATCACTTCATATAGGTCATAGCGCATACATACTGATGAGCGACATTGTTGTTTCCCAATTGATTTTAAGGTAATCTAGAATATATGATATTATAATTCCATAACAATACCAATATCATGAATATAATAGTTAAACATTAAACCCATAATAATAACCATCTGTGAATTATGATGATATAAAATGAATTTTATCACTATGTGGAGGTGGTAGTCAACACATACACATGTGTGATAATTTCACTTCCAATTTATTGCAAAACTGGTTAATAATGGTTTTTAATTAATTATAAAAGCACTAATGTGTATTTATTAAATTGAATATATTATTTTATCTTCAAAAACACAAATTTAGGGGAGGTATTTGTTGTAATTACTTCAAAGAGGTCGGGGATGATTATTACTTTTCGTTTAGTTGGCCTCATTTAGATCATTTTGTAAACACCCAAAGAATGATATTTTTATAAGAATATAACCTCATGTTCTTTTATTGAAATGCATGTAAGTTAATTTTTTAGGTTTTATAAAATATATACGGATTAGTGTGAGGTCATTAAGTGAATGTAAGGTTTTCCTTTTATAAGTGGGGGAGAGGACACACTTGCAGTTTGTTATAGAATTATAATAAAATAATTTCATACTCAATAAAAATTATAAAAAAATTAACCCAATAAATTTCTTGATTGGATGAGGTATAAATATGTCCATAAATTGGATTTATAAAATCTTAAAGGGAAAATTATTCATTATCTTAACTTTTAACACCAGATATACCTGTTTTAATGATAATTATCGTAACTGATTTTTAATATATTTAATATTAATTAAGAAAACAAATTATAGTGACCATATTAAATAATATAAATTATGATTATTCAAATTATTGAATTTATTTTATAAAATTATATTCATATAATTGGTTACATTTATTTTAAAATTAAACCCAAAAAATATAATGAAATGAGGTTTTTGAGAAAGAATTTTTTTATAGGTAATAAGTGATTAATAGAAAAATCCAAAATAAATATTATTAAAAGTAAATTAATTCTTTTATTCATAATATAAATGAATTGATGTATCTTTAAAACAATTTTAAAAAATGATTCTTTATAATTATTATAAATTAGAAGACTGTTTTTAATAAAAATAGTCATTTTTCAATTTTTATTGAAAAATAAAAATTTTATGAAAATTACCAAAAATAAACTCAAAGATAATTTTGAGATGATAATTAAAAAATGAAGTTAGTTTTTTCAAATACACCTTCTAAAAATGTTAGAAAACAATTATATTATTTTCTCACCAAAATATAAAAACAAATTTTGGGGATAATGAATTTTTAAGAACATGAAAATTATTTTAATATATGAGTGTTTCCCTTGTTAAAAGAAAAATTAAGAAAATGAAAATTATAAAAAGTTTTTTGGGTAGGATTTCTTGGAAACTTTGGGATTACAGTTCCATGTTCCACTATGTGGACTCCCCTACCATTAAATCCAGACTTGAATTTCATAAAAAAGACCCTAAAATTATAATTTGACAACTAAAATTCATTAAAACCAATAAAAATTTGATAACTTGGACTAAAAAAACTTTTTCCAAATAACTGCAAAATTATAAGTTCCCTCGATATATACCTAAACCAATATTTCTTATGATGGTTTTATATGAACATAGATAATATAATATATAAATAATTAATATTAAATTGAGGAATTTGTTTAATTATATGAAAATTCAATTATTTTATCTTTTACATGTATTGTTGAAATTAATTATATTTTAACTAGATTTTGAACTATGTGCTGCTAAAATATTGAAACATAATCCTTTTATTTTATATTTTTCGTTCCATTGAATCCATTCATTAATGGATCATGACCTATCTTCTATAAAATAAATCATTCATTTTACTAAACTAAAATAAATAAAACATTAAAGGATTATATGAATTAACTAGTGGTGTTTTTATTAAGTAAAAAAATTAATAACCCCTTTTTTAAAGGAAAAAACTTATTTTTCATGTTTAGTTTTGAGTTTCATCATTACATATTTCTCCTAAGTATCTCCATGGATTGGTTTCTCCTTATAAACATCTCAAACCAACTCCAAGTGCTTGGGAGATCCATCCATATAATGATTTTACCTCACACATAGGTGAACAGAACTATATAGGGTGGTTATATAATATAATTTTCGGGTACATTAGATAGTACATAATACAGAGATATGGATGAATCATAATCCACCAACATAATTTAATAGTAATAATTTCAAAAAATGAAAAAAATAGTTAAATTAAATTAAAACACAAAAATACATAGGTCATTCTAAGCTCATGATCATCCACTTGTGTAAAGAATACAAATTTAAAATAAATATCTAATTTTTAATAAAAAAATATTAATATAAATTCTGAGTGATTTAATATGATTAATTATTTAATTAATCAATTAATGTAATTTATCATAATCTCCATCTGATTTTTTGATGATATACCCATCTGTAGTGATTTTAAATTAACTAATATTATTTAAAATTTATTATAATAAGTACATAAGTTGACCTTGTAAGAAACTTGATGAGTACTATTTCATACTAAATGACATGTATTGTGATTATATATATTTTACTCGACCATAATATAGAATACATCGTTTTTACACAATTCTAGGGAGTGTATCAGTCAATAAATAGTATATGTAATAAATATTAATTAATGTAGTGTGCAATAATTTTAATGTTCATAGAGTAATTAAAGTGTTATTACTACACATGGATTGTTGTTTATAATTTTTTTAAAAAAATGATCAATTAATATCATGAAAAACATAACACATAATTTTTACAATTCAATATATTTGACACATAACACATAATTTTGATTTCTATATGCTAATAAATTAAATTTTAATCTTCTACGTAGAGATATTGGGTACATGACATTCATATCCTGCTATAAACCATATATCTCACTCATTGTATATAAACTATACATATTTTGGGTCTAGAAATTTATTTCTGTGAAGAAATATTTATGTTACAAAATGTGTATAGATGGTAAACACCACTTAACCCTCTTAGTACATGTATCTATGTCCTTATGTTTCATGTAAATAATACAAAAGTAATATCTGACCTTGAAATTTACACTATGCAATCACATGGACTACATGGAATGTAACATATTTAATTTTTTGGTTTTTGGACATGCCGTGTTTCAACCTATTCTGGTCAATAAATAGAGTGTATTTAATATATCTGTGTTTGATTGTTGAATTATGACCTATGGAATCTTTGGTCTTTCCTAGTGCAATATACTTGGATACATAGTGTATAAATTGGGTTATATGTCATGAGGTCCTATATATTCTGGTCATAATTTCATTAACCTATGGATGGGTTCATTGTATTCTTATCATTAAATATTATCAAGATCATTATTATAAGAAATAGAAATGAATATATGATGAAACTATCTTGAATACCACATGAACGTAATGAATTTCTTGAAATGAAAACTCAATTTTATACAATAAAATAGTTAGTAAGTAATAAATAACTATAAATTGAACATGGATATTTTGATAGAACCTTTAGGTTCCAAATGAAGTAGAAGTTCCTATTGATAATATGAAAAAAATCATCATTTTTAAGATTTTACAGATAATCAACAATGTACATTATGATGAATATCATGTTCAATAATATTTATCCAAATAAAATTGACCAATGTTTTCACCTGAACAGAGGAGGGGATCTTTTTTATATTAATTTATATTTATGTTAATAAAAATAAGAAACATATTCATCTTAATTTCACTCTTTTATGATGTTTTTTCACATTTATACATTTTTATTATTATTCTCAAACTATTAATGAGGATCCAATGTATATCCCCCTTAGCGGTGATCCAAATGTGGTCTTTTGACCATTAATAATCATTGATTGTACACAATGTGTTAGATAGGTACTAATAATCTTCTTGCATGTCTCCATGGATTTTTTCCTTGTTCTCTATGGTCTATAAGGTCCATCTCTTTTTTTATCAGACATCATAGTACGTAATGGAGAAAGAGAGAATCTACTAAACTTGATATAAAACCCTACAGACATTCTTTCTTGTGATTGAATTCTCTTAAAGGGAGAATAATGTGCACAACAACTGACCTCTCACAATTCTCATAACAGTATTTTTTTGGCCAGTGGATGGGGTTTAAAATATTTAATTAATTTTATAAAGTCCTTCAAAAATTTATAAAACTTTTAAAAAAAACTATCCAATATAAAATTATAATATTATTATTCTATTTATTTATGTGCACTAAAACATGTTATGATAAATATTATTGTATAGTCTATTAGATTAATATTTATCATCAGATAAATAATTGGATCTTCTTTCACAAACATTTATTTACTTATAAAATAAATATTTAATAAGTATTTATTCAATACATAAATAAATATATATTATATTCACTACATGGAAAATAAAATATTCATTTTAATATCTATGTATTTAGATAAATTATTTATGAATATTTTATTATTTATTACCCTAGGAATTACACTACATAAATAAATAATATATATTCATGTAATTAGATAATTACATTTGGAATAAATATTTCTTCCATATAGTCAAATGATAAATTGTGATTAAATATTACTATTTTTTTATAATAGTATTTATTATCAATGATACATATAAGTAATATTGGTCTAAGAAGAACATATAAAATTTTTTAGGATCCTCTTGGTCTCTTCTTCAGTAGAATTAGGAGGGATTTCATAAATTCTAGCAGTACAATCTATCAATAGGTTATAGTGCCCACATATGAAGAATATTGGCCACAATGAAAACAATGACATATGGACTACCATTGGGTATTGTAATCCCTTTATCATGATATCTCATAAATTTGGATACACACATATTTCATCAACCTATATTCTAAGCAGGTATTTTTTTGATTATCTAAATGAAATATTTTAACATACCATGGTATGGGAATTTGGTTTGATGGTTTCATTCCAATTAAATGTTACAAGATATAAATTAAAAATAAATATTCAAGATACAAATACTTTATCAAATTATTCATTATTAACATTTTATTCATGATGCACCCAATATACTCAACTTAACCAAGAGACTATTTCATCAGAGTTTATTGGAATACAAAAAAGTGTCCATGTAAGTAAAGTCATTAATAATTATCTTAAAGTGCAAGGATCGATATAATTGCTCGTAGGTAGGAATGTCCAATGACACATAAACTTTTGAGCTTTCTGGTAGATTTTTTGATTTAATAATATCTCATTTTTAAGATTATTAAGTCTGAACGTCATGAGATAACGCCTCATACCCTTACTATTATTCACAATAGGTAGTCAATATACTATGTATTCCTTTATGTAATGATATTCATCCTTATAACTAACTTTATGAATATCATAATTTAATTTCATGGTTCCAATAATACAAGGGAACTATATATGACATTTATAATTAGAATGATATACGATGTCATTATAAGATAATTCTTACATAGAATAATAGTTAATATCTGAAAAGTTTTTTATGAATATTAATATACATGAATGAACATGAAATAAAATTTATAAATTAGTTTGTTCTATGAAACCAAATTCAACATAAATTCCATGTTCAAATAAATATATGGTATCAAAATATAACTTATACAAAATAAATTTGTAAATATATACAATTATTTTCTATAAATTTAAATTTTGTTTCAAAAACTAAATTTATAAACAACACTTTTTCAAAATTAACGAAACTGATATAAATATATTTAGTGTTTCTATTAAAGTCCCTATTTATGATTATGCAATTTATTAATGATTTCTGTCCATAAATAAAACATGTTAACTTCATTTCTTAATATAACACCAGAAACAAAAAAAATTGTTTTATTCTTTATCCAAGTAACAAAGTGGCATAACCATAATGAAATGAAATCAATTTCCCATCCTACATGACATAAAAAATATGAATTTCATTAATAATCCTAACCATGATGTAATCAAATATCCCATTTTTGTAGAAGATATCCAATAATATTATCCAAATAAAATTATGATGTGAAATTCATCAAAGCTTACTAATAATTACCCCAAAAAGATTGTTGGAAACGAAATACGCTATTATGAATGAATATTTAAATTGGATTTCAAAATAATAACATTCATTTTGAAAAATATTAACCCCCAATATATATTAAAATAATAATATCATCCCTTTGAAACATTATTCTTTCGAAATACCATTTTTTATAAGTAATATATTTAATACTCAATATACATAAAAATAATAACTCACTTAACACATCCTTATCAAATCATAATGTTGACATAAAATTCAAAAATAATAATTTTTAAACCAATAAAACCAAAATTAAATTATTACATTATTTTTACAAAAAATAATCACTTACCTGTAAAACCTCTTCCTTAAAAAAAATTGATATTTTATCCATGAACGTAAAAGTTTAAGTGTAAGCCATAATATTTCATCTTACCTATTACTCGTATGAAATTTTATATTTAATAAAACTTACTAAAAAATATCACTCACTCGGTTAATCCAATTTCTATAATGTGTTATAAAATATAATTATGGTCAAAAAATATTGAAAAAAAATCCATCAATGTCATATTTCTGAATATAATATTCTTTAATATAATATCTTTACTATTAAAAACAATCTTAATAAAAAAATTACCCACATTATATTGAAGCTTATTATATCAAAATTTTGATCATTCATTATTTAAATCAAAGTATTAAATTCATAATTTAATAATACCATAATACATTAATAAAATTATGAATTAAAATAATGATTATTCATATAATCTCCTAATGTATATCACACAAAAAGTATTTTTACATTGCATTACATACTGATAGTGACTAAATAATTTAAATAAAATTACAACAACAATGACCACATTTATTATTAAATACTATAACATTTATTATATAAAAACCCACAATTCAATGAATTTGGAAGAATAATGAGCTAACTGGATCTCAATTTCCATTTTCCATCCGAATACAATTTAAAATGATTCTTAGTAGAATATAAGATAGGTCTGAAACTCCCCAATTTTATGTTTAATAATAAATTTTTTTTGTAATGATGAATTTTGGTATTTAGTGAAGTCATTCAGGGATAACAATGGGACACCAAGATAGAAATAGGGGATATTTCAAATCATGATGGATGGTAGGTCATGGTTCATGAATTTGAGGATATTCTATATCGAAATTTTAAAAAACAACTATTGGTATAATAGTCCTTACACATGAATATTTGACAAAAGAATGTACATTTTTATCCAAACTAGGTTAAATACCCTAAGAGGGTTGTGAATTAGGTTATGATAGACTAAAACAAATGCACCTTTTGATCTTGTCTCGTTGTCAAAAAATTGTTATCATATCCCTTTCCCAAATTGATGTATTAGTAGAAATGAGAGAATCCATGAGAAACATCAACTTTACCTGGTTCAAACTCACTAGGAAACATCAATGGATAGTAAGATGGAAATGTGATGATGTAAGAAATTCACTAAGGTTCACTGCCAAATTATTTTTCTAACTAGATCACTTATACTCCAAGGCTCTCTACTATTCCAAGGATTTGGAATTGTTCCCTACTTCCAAAGAGTAACTCCCTAACTATATTTCTATGGATACCTACCAGTGGAAAGTACCAACCTCTTATACTTCCTTTGATCTCTACCCTATAAGGGATCCACATAATGTTTATGGACATGTATCTACCTTCATTATCAAAAATGAATTCATCCTCAATAGTAGGTAAATGTTCTATTGAAGTCCCACTTTCCTAAACTTGATGAATATCAATTTATAAAAGATTTATTATCCAATACCTTTTCAACACTTTATTTATGCTCACTACCTTATTCAATAACACCTCTTTCATGAAGCTCATATAGCCTTCATGAAGCAAACACTGTTCATGAAATACACTTAGCTTGTATAAAGCACCTTCCTTTTACAGAGCTCATAACATTCATAGAGCTCACCTAGCCTTCACTAACTCCATTACATTCATGATTCATACAATTTTAAGTGGGAATACATAGCCTTCATGAACTCCCTTTCTTTATGAACATTTTCTTAACAACACCCTTTTTTATTCTTTTTCCTGAAATCAGATCCTATAGATTTTTGTTAAGGATTTTTCTTCTTTTATGGGGGGCCTATTTATAGGTGTTTCATCCCCTTAATAATATTACATCCTTTTCATCACATTTTCTTGAAACTCTCCCATATTTTTCACAATGCTCTTAATCTTCATGGAGTACTGTTGAAATTTTACATTTGTGTAAATTCTCATAGTTGTGGATATTACCTTTAAACATTTCCGCATTCATGATTTTTTTTCTCATGATTATCTACACCATCATGCAACAAAATCAGTGAAACTCATTCTTCACAAAAAACATGACTTTACCATATTTTTATAAGGCCATCAAGGAAATACCAATTTCTCGATGATATCCATCTTCCAAATTTTGGACCCTTGAAAATTGGAAAACACTAGAAAATGGTATAACCTTGGGTGCTCAATTTCTAGTATAGCTTAAAGGAATCCAATCCTATTTATTTGATATTTTTAATCATTCATAGTAAAATATATATATGGACCTACACAACTATCCTTGGAAAACTTCTTTGTCAATAAACACAGTCAACACAAAAGCAATGCAATGTTACCTTGAAGTATATTTCCCCATCATATATAGTATTTGTTTTCACTATAAAATATATTATTTTTTAACCATTAGTATAAAGGCATTGGTATAGCCCAAATTTTTAATAGTTCTTATTTAGAAGACATGTGAACCCCCCTTCAAACATTTATCATCCATAATTTATTTCACATTATTAATCTTCTGTCTCTCTTCTCAACTCCTCCTTTAATCTCTATTTTTTACTAATTTTTTCATTTATTCTCATTAATTTCTATAATTGATATTTGGATAACATTTTTATTATCCTAGAATTTATGGAACTCGATTTAAACATAGATAAAATCAAGAACCAAACCATGATATATTAATTTGAAGATACAACTATTTCCCTCAATAGAGGAGGGAATGGTCCCTGAGATCGAGAAGCAAATGTGTTGTTAGGGATAATCATTTATGAAAAAGTCTGATTTTGGATGTTGGAGACAAATCTATCCAATGAATAATAATATACTAAAAAACTAAATATATGTTGTTTTATATCATTGAAATAAGTTACCACACCAAAAATAAAATAATCACTACTACAAATACCCCTTTTATCAGCACTAAAACCCCCCTTTTATCAGCACTAAAAAAGCTCTATTAAAGTCAGAGAAGATAAAGGGGGGTCCCCTTTATCAGTTCTCCAAAACATGATGATAAAGGACCGTTTTATCATTGCTAAAAAATGCTGATAAAAGGGGTCATTTATCAGCGATAAAACAAAGCGTTGATAAAAGGGTCCTTTATTAGTTCTTTGTTTTATCGCTGAAAAAAGACCCATTTATCAGCGCTTCCATTATCAGTGCTTTCATTTTAGCGGTGATAAATGACCCCTTTTATCTGTTCTTTTAAAAAATCACTGATAAAAGTTAAAAAAAATTAAAAACATTAAAAAAATTAAAAACATCAAAAAAATTAAACAAATTAAAAAAATACTGCCAATCGGGGGGGCTTTTATAGCGCTTGAGCCCCGCCCCCCTTTACAGTTCTTTTTCCCCCTACAATGCCCCCACACACCCCCATGCACCCCCTACACCGTTTATTAGAGCTAGCCCCATATTCCCCCATGCAGGCGCGCCCCTGCCTCCACCTAGATTTGAACTCGAGACATCCCCCCTGTGCGCCTAAGCCCTTACCACTACTCTATTTTGATTTGTTTTCCATTTCATGATATCTCTCTCCATATATATATATATATAGTTATATTTATTTGTATAGTAATATATATTTATATTAATATATATATATATAGTTTTAATAATATATATATAGTTATATTAATATATTTCTCTATTTATATATATATATTTAGTTATATTTATTCGTATTGTAATATATATTTATGTTAATATATATATATAGTTATATTATTATAAATATATTTATTTATTTATATTTATATTAAGATATATATTTATAGTGATATTAATATATATATTTATAGTAATATTAATATATATATATATGTAGTTATATTAATATATATATACTTATTTAGATTAATATATATATATATATGTATATATATAGTTAGATTAATATATAGGTATATAAATATTCATATATTTGTATTTTAAATAAAATGGATATTATTTATTATCTAGATAAAGCTAATATATTTTATATGTAAATATATTTTATTATTTATATTTATAATTAAATTTTTATCTGTGAATATATAAAAAATATGTATATATTGTTATATATTTGATTATAAATAGAAGCACGTTATAATAAATGATAAAATTTCAAAGACATAACATCAATATTAATGTAATACCTTGGAATAAATTCAGTCCCCACAAAAAATCCAATAATACCCTTTAACGAGGCTGAAAATCCACAAAATGTTAAAAAAACGGGGTACCCCGACTAAAAAACTCAGTTTTGGAGGCCTTCTGGAACTTTTGTGCCTCGAAAAAATATGACAGGAGCTTTCCCTTAGTCACAAGCACGTAGATATCGTCTCTGTCTTTGATTTTATATGTGGTAGAGCTCAAACAGACACCCAAATCAAAAGTTATAGCTGTTTGAAGTTCGAGTTGCGTTTTCAACATATTTTGGATATATTTTTATTTATTTTTTATTTTTTTAGTATTTAAATTGTTATTAAATGACTATTACTCTATAATAATTAGAAAAGTATTAATTAAAAATATTTTTTTAATTTTTTGATATTCCATTTTCACTAAATATCTTATATATTAAGTATATTAAATGTATATTTATACTTATCTAAAATATATTTAAAAATTATATATTATATTTATATCAATGTAACTATATTTATATATTCATATATTAATATATTATTTTTAATTAATGTTTTTTTTGAAGTAGACTCTTTATCAACACATTTAAAAAAGTGCTGATAAAGGCTCCCCCTTTATCAACTCTACTAAAAAAACACTGATCATGGTGGTCCCTTTATCAGTTCTAAAAAAAGCACTGATAAAGGGGTACCTTTATCAGCGCTTTTTCGTTAGCGCTGATAAAAGTGTGGCGCATGGAAAAACTGTTTTTGTGGTAGTTAATCATGCCATATACGAGTTATGGTTGGAGTAGTATCTCGAAAGTATGAGAATTTCCCATACTGTATTGAGGATGGTAATGACACAATAATTATTGGATCATCAAAAAATATTTCCATACATTTTTTAGGGGCATCTTAGTATCCAACCACCTAGAGGTGGTTTGTCGATCTCAAAAAAACCTTGTACTTTGGGGTTGTGTAGGTGAGCACACTTGTGATAAGGTAAAAGTGTAAGTGAGGGAATGTAAAAACCCTGGTAATAGATAGGGTTAATGGGATCATAGCCTCCCATATTTGTGTTAGTATGTGAGGCTATAGTTGTGAAGTTTCTCCATATAAACATATATTACTAGTTTTGAGGAATTTGTGATTATTATGTACATTAATTCAAGATGAATAACCAATTTCATTCTAATATTAAGAAAAAAAATCTCAAAGAACAGAGCCTATGTTACAAAATATAGAAGAAGAAATCTTAGTGATTTTAATACGGCACATTATCATATTTAAAGGAACCACGCCATTGGATGAAATCAACTCAAATTTCATTTAATTGAGTTTCAATGGTACCAGTATTATGGAGGTAATAATTCATCATATTAATATTAGAGAGTAAAATACTAAAATGCATAAATTTCTTATATCATAGAGAGTGTGTTTTCAAAAACTATATTTGATTTAGTGATATCAAATCTTATAGAAATCCAATTCTGGGAAATACATTACAACATAAAGGATGTGATATTAGTAATGTGGATGAATTAGTTTTTCTTATCAAGTGGATTTCTCACCATAGTATAAGTGACTACACTATATCTAGTTTTAAGGGTCATTGATTTAGAGGATATTATTACTTAATTGTGGGTGGGTTGTGGATATTTCCATGTGAATGTCATTGGATCATTGAATTAATGTGAGAATTATGGATATTGTCAACTATAGGAGGATACACCAAATGAAATTAGTTTATACTATAAAATGTGATCATGTTCAAATTTCTAACATACTAATATAGGTTACACCATATATTATTCTTTAAAATATTTCAAAATGTATAAGAATATTAGACCACAAAGTCGGTGAGTAGTTTTCTATACAGATTGAATACCAATGGTTCCATGAAAGGGTGTTTAGTTTTTAAATTATAAGTGATGATTTAGATTTAATCTCCTTGTATAATCTGATTAAAAACGGGCCAGATGGCCCAATCATAGAAATAAAAAGATTCAATCCTGACCACTAGGCTAAAATAATGGCACATACAAATCTATAAAACTACATGTGGTTGTTCAAAAAAATTGATAAATAGAGTGGATATTGTAACATATGAATTTCATATAGATTAGAAGGATTTTTTTGTGATATAATATGAGACATAATAGAACTTGGAATCTATATAATATAATTTCAATGGACATGTTTAACTAATCATTTCCTAATAATGAGGAGAATGGAATTCCAAAATACTGCAGGAAATAAGATGGAATGGGTTTCTAGGACATCTTGTCAAAATAATATGATGTTTTTCAAATTGAAATTCATATAATCAAGTGAATGTGAAATAGGGGATTCAAACACACTCATTGATACATATTTTATTCACCAACAAGAATGTGTTATTGTTATTTTATTCTATTTCATTATGAAATCTCTTTCCTAGAGTAGTGATGAAAATTTGGGAAGTTACTAAAAGTGATACCTCGGTGGTAGTGAACCCACTCAAAACCTTTTTATGTTATGTAATCCTAGGAAGGTGTAACTTATCCAATAGTGGTGAATAATGAAAAATTTATTTTCCCCTATATCCTTTCTTTTTTATATTTTTCACAAGAAAATATGGAAACGAGGTTAAAAATCATAGATTATATCTATAGAGAGTATGTTATATTTAATATGGAACCATATCATATAATAATTAATAGAAATTTAATTGTATATTCTATGTAGGATGTCATGATCACTGGGGATGTAAGGGTTTAAAACTAAAAGCATTTAAATTAGAAACAAGTTCAATATCAAGATTTGCCATACACAATCTATCAGGATATATCTCACATATGACCCATAATGACCTACCAACTTATATCATTGGAAGATATATTTATAGTTTAATTTTTTCCCCATATATGTTCCATTTTTTTATGTTAAATGGAACTAATTTGGAATGATCCTCTGTTTTTTAGAAAAACTTTAATGTGGTGGAAATGGGTTTCAATTATTCTATCGGATATTTTTTGGGAGTTTCATGATAATTTTTTCATGAATTAATTTTTTATTGAGGTTCCATGGAGTCATAATTAAATTGACTAATAAAAAATTGATATTAATCCCTATATGAATAAGGGGAAAAAGAGTTTTCTTAATGATTATTTCAATAACAGAATTTTCTATTTCAAGTTCTCTAAATAGATGTGGAATAAATTGGAAACTTATTATAAAAACTAATAATGGTCATATAAAAGTATATTTTATCAATATCAAAAAATAAGAAACAAAACTGATGAGAAATTCCATTACAAGGAGTTGTTTATAGAAATAAGATGATTCTGTTATGGGAATCTAGAAAAATAACGAAAGAAGGTATGGCTGATTTAGAGTTCGAATCTGTTAATGTGTTAAAGGATTATATAGTATTAAATTGATAGGTTTATTGGATATGTTGAATTATGGATACTTATGAAATGGAAGTCCTAAAAGGAAAAATGTATAAGTTTGCACCTATTATAGTAGATGAGTCTATAATTAAGTGAAGACAATAAGTCTCAAGGGAATGAGATATTCCCTTAATCCTTGTATATTTATATGATATATATATATATATATATATTACAAGATATTCATTATTTTCAAGAATGGTATATAATTATGTACAAATTAAATGATAAATTGTTTAAATTTATTATTATCCAATGTTAGCTATCATTTGTTATCGTGTTTCATTATATTAAATGAATGGGATATAAAATATTTATATGATGAGTATATATCATCCGTATAATTTACTCGTATATAATTATTTGTGAATAAATGTAGTTGTAATTTAGGATCATCCACGATTCCATATATAATCGTCTTTAATGTGATTATATGATAGATAAATGATTTTACTAGTCTGATGCTCCCCAAGACTCATATATCACTTCATCTTACTTCTTTTCATATGATCTGAAAGAAAATTGGTGAGGAAGAAAGGATCACACTTGAACATTAAGCGATCCAGATTAGCCTCTGGATACCTAAAGAGTAGGGATGATTTTTCTCCTCCTATAATCTTAATCAAGCATTTTCAATGATTTTTTAAGGTAATGTATATGATATAGTGGCTCTTTGGTGTAATCTATTTGTATTTTACATTATTCTTTATGTCAATTTGTAATACAAATTTTCATATTATCTTGCATGGGAGGTCCTTAGATATGTTATTTTAATCACTTTTTCTTGATCTAGTAAGTTTTATTAGACTCTAACAAAACCCTTCAATTGTATTAGTGTGATCACTACTTATTTTTTATCAAACATGCAATGAAATTAATAATAGAACTAAAACATATTGATATATTTTTATTTTTTGGAAATTTGATTTTTAAAAATTGTTTACCCTTACATTGTAAGGATATATAAAGGTAACCAAGGTGTTACCTTTATGAATATGGGATTCATAAAGGTAACTAATTCAAAACTATTATGTAGATCAATTGTATTATGGTAACTATGAGTTTATCCACACATGAGTGGTCATTTAAATGATACTCATGGAATACCATTTTGTGAAGGGGTTCATGTAATGGAAGACATTGTGTTCATATGGTTCAATTAATCAATTTTGCAACATATATTATTCAGAATTCTAGTTGTATAAAGGTACCCAATGAATTACCTATAAGAAGGTTCTTAGGAAAATGTTATGGTTGATTTAAGAGGGATACATAAAGGAAAAACCATTACAAGATACATCTATCTATATAAAGTAACCTTACATAGTGGTGCAAGAATTATTTTTAAAGGTAGATCGGTACATACCCTTACATGATGCATTCAAATAACAGTAATATCCTTTATACTCTTTTGAAATATTTTGATTTTAATCCACATAAAGGTAAAGTGTTACTTACTTATATGCATGAGCTCTCAAACCAGATTACCCTTACATTGATTGTCCGCATATAGCTAAAGGTAGGATGCCCTTATGTAGGATTGACTATCTATATAAGGGTAAATAGAATAAAATTTAGATCCTATTTTTTAACATATAAAATGATTTATATGGTTTCTAAAATTCTTATAAAAATTATAAATGGTATTTTTAGATATTTTAGTTTATAAAAAGACAAGAGATTAATTAATTATAAATATTATATAATTAATAATATGATAATGAAACATTGTTTCAAAATAGAAAATATCAGTAATTGAAATAACATTTATAAAATCATATTAAAATTATTATTATATAGAAATAAAAGTGTTTATTTGAAAATAATAAGAAATAATTAATAATGGGTTATGAATTATTAAATAAGGCTATAATATAATGTTTTGATATTCAAAATTATTAATTATTCATTATGAATTATTTTTATTTGTTCAAAATAAATATAGGGAATTATTTTGATATTATATAAGCCCCATCAAATGTGATCTAATGATTGATATAATCACAGCTTAAATAATAATTACGTATATGGTATTTATATTATGTAAATTATTTACATAACCTAAATTTGATTATAAATAGTTTAGGATTCGTGTAATATATTACATTTAAATTCCAAATTCAATACAATGATAAATATGGGAGTGTTCATATTAGAAATATTTTAAAATTATTATATTCAATGTCATGGAATTTCTGTAATGTTAATGCTGAAAATTATCAAAAGGATTATAATTAAGGTTCATTTTTGACGAGAACATAAATGGTTTTGTGAGGTATAAATATTTGAATTTATTTATTTACATAAAGAATGTTACCATCTATATTAATGTTTTTTAATTTTCTTATAAAATGTTTATATTGTGTAGTCTATAGTTTAGAATGCTAAATTTATTCTTGGATATACCCTTTTATTTCATTCTAGTATTAACTCTATAATGATATTAGATTATCACCTAACTCAACCATGGTATTTAATTGGTGTTATGAGTTTGGATTTTTTTAATATAGTTTGATAATATTATGTTCTTGTATTATGATATATTGAATTATCTCTTTATTAAAGTATAACTAATGATATGGACATAGGGATAGATTGTATACTTACTTTGAGTCATGTGCCTTATCTAAACTAGGGATGGTGGTTAGATATATATAACTTTGGTCTTACTCATGTGGAGATTATCAATCTCTTATAATTATAAAACATTACAGGAAGTGTTTATGTACCTTATCAATATGATTCATTTTATTGGTAGTAAAATGTTAGATTCCAATTACTGGGTGAGCAGCACAAACATCTCGGTTGTGTAAAGAATTACACATAAAAATTGTGTGAACAGATTGATTCAGTAGAGGGAATCAGATTCAAAATAAAATTACTACAAGCCTTTATACATAAATAGAATAACATTATATGTGATTGTGAGATAAAATTCCCTCCAAAATTATGATTTTAATTCATTTCAAAGTATAACTTATTGAGATATTGATCATTGAACTAAAAAAGTTATGCCTTAAATGAGATCCCTTAAATTTCCTTTTACAAAGAAATAATGTGGTAGATAAAACTAGATAATCCTTGGGTAGGTTATTACATATAATGGTTCCCATGGATTGTTTTTTTCTAGTCTTATCTTGGTGCTCGTTTTGGATTACACATATTTTGGTAACCCCAATGAAGTATAATGGAAAAATAGAGTTGTGTTTATCCAAATGATTGATTGGATGAAGGGTTGTTTTCATATATACCCAAGAATTTTATATTTCATGATTGGGATTATTCCATAATTAAATAATAATGTGACAGAGTAATTCCTTAATAGACTCATTGCATAATGAAATATGGACTAGGGTTGATTAATAGATATATGTGTGTTTAAAAGGGTTCATCATTTCAATATGAACCCACTTAATTAATTTCTTTATTAAAGGGTTAATGATACTTGATAATCCATTAAAAAAATTTCTATTGTGGGTAATATCATCATCGTCATCAGGATAATCATTATATTCAATACCTGATAACGATAAGTTTAATGTAACATACTCTAAAGACCAGTAACATAAAAACAATTATTAAGAAATGTTTCTGATCTAATGAATATTCTTAATGAAAATTCTAATGTACTATATAGACAGTACATATAGGTAAAATTTCAAACATGAAGAATAAAATTTGGTTGAAAATATCAGAAATTTTTATTAAAGTATCCAATCAATGTCAATGAATCCAACTATTTCTGAGAAGGAAGAGTAATAAATCAATATGATTGGATGATCGCTGATATTGTTGATGTAGTTTTTGAAACTCCATGGGATGTAATCATCATGTATAGATGTTATGGACATTAAATTTTCAATTATGAATGGTATGTAATACAAAATATAAATTTTAAATAGTGTTGTAAATGTAGAAGAGTTCAAAATAAAAGTATGACTGGATTGATATGGAATTTTATATTAATTGGATGAAGTAAATACTTACAACATCAAGGATATGAATGTAAATTATTTTACTATTCTCAAATGAATATAATTAAAAGTATTGTACCTTCAACCCATTTCCCTTTTGTTAAAAGAAACATTGTTCATTATAAATAGTTATTTTGAACTTGTTTGAGATGCCTAATGTTATAAAAATGATTTGTGATTCATCAATTTCTATAAAAATAGATGAAGATAGGGGTAAACAATTATTATCCTGTAAAACATGTTTACCCGGATTTTTTAAAACATAGGGGAATGTGTTCTTATCCCCCATAGGTGGTATATTTTAATAATTTATTCTTATCACAAAAAAGTTATAAACATAATAGATACCATATATGATTTGTAAACATTATTTAATATGATAAATATTCCAACTAAAATGAAATAAATGGTATTTCCTAAAATAGAAGTTTTTTTATATTACTAATATGTCATCAAACCGATATTGTGTTTAAGGTCCTAGTGGATGTATGAATGGACTTAAAAAATATTAAATTAATAAAATAAATTATTTCACAATCTATATATAAAATTAAATTTACTTAATATCCTATGAATGTTAGGATGTATTAGTAAACCATAATGTATGAAGTTGCATTATTTCATGGACAACATTTAATGGGATATGTATTCAATAATTAGGATAATGAATTGTATGTAAAAAAAGCATAATTTGGCACTGTAACATTTGAAGTCGTGAAGTTATGAAGTTTAAATATTTTCAAGAATATGAATAGAAGTGAATATGATACTTATGTCTCATGATTATTCCAACTAGATTACCTTATGTATGTCTCTCAATAAATATTTTACTGGGATTGTTTTACTAGTTTGTCACATATAGATGTTACTTTGATTTCCTATGATGTAATATGTCAACAAAACATAAAAATCGTATCAAACATATGGTTGATCTATTATTTTATCAAATATAATATGATAAACTGATTCTTATATTTGTATATTAAATAATAATAATTAATTTAATAAATTTTAAAATGTAACATATTAAAGGAAACATCAATTTTATCATTATTTCAAATTAGATACATAAATGTATATATAGATATAAATTTCACAAAGTATAATGATAATTAACCTCTCAATGAATGTGTTTGAGTTTGTATCTAATGGATGTTCATAAAGGATTATTATAGGTTATGATGACTTTTTACAGTTAGAATGAGAAGGATTATTGTATATAGATATAAAATATAATCATGAAGAATAATATAGAGAATCTGATTCTTGTTTTCCATGGGTGACCTACAAAGTATACTACATGGAGTGTCATATAGATATATTTCTCAAACTAGTGTGCAGGGAAAATATTTTATTCCATAATATCTATTTTTTTTAAGTTACCTTATATTATGACCTTTAAGTTTTAATAATAAACTAATATAACTCAACATATTAACTTAGCTAATGCAGAGGTGGTTGGGTATGTGTTTAATCAAGTCATCAATTGGAGCTTAATCAATATGATATTTTTCCTCTTGTATAAAAAGTATAACATAAGGTCACTTAAAAGAGATTGGTCATGGGAGTTTGTTTCCACATTAAGATATTATATATCTATATAGATATGGGACATTTTATGTGCTTATCTAGATGGCTGAATGACTTGTTATGTATTCATTAATTAGTTCTTGATATTCTCTAATAATCCAGAATTGATGAGTTTTCTGTATTATATTGACATGATATATGACCCATGGTCACTCAATATCCTATAAAAAGGGAAATATATGATAATTCCAATTTTCTTATGATTTATACTAGTGGACACAAGGATAGTGATATTTGTGTTTGAAGAATACCACACCATATCCATTTATAGATTGTGTAGCATTGATGTGTTACTAAATTCCTCTCTTTTATTAAATATATGGATCTAAATATTAATATTTTTTATCAATTATATAATGTCATGCTGGTTCAATTATTTTCTTTTATTGAATTTGGATTGATTTTTACTCAAAGATATACTATAGTATTATTTTATAGATAATCCACAAGTGTATTTGATAGGTTTTTAGAAGGTATTGCATTTGATTTTATATAATGTTACATTAATGATAGATTTCCAAATGTTTTTCTGAAAAAATATAAAAGTTACCTTGGATATAGTATCACATGTAGTTTTATATATTACATAATATAGTGTAATGGAAAAAAAATTAGTAGGCATTAGTGTAAACGATAGATTGAAAGACAGATTCCCTAAAGCACTGTGAAAATATATATGATAAAAATATACTACATGAAACTTATGGTTTTTATACATGATATATCATTCCATGATACAAAAATGATAAACTATTATAATTTATTATTCTTTAATATTAAATATCATTTATTATATAGTTTCCTAAGATGAAACAAATGGGAGGTGAAATATTCACATGATTAATGTATAGAAGAAAAAGAATTTATTCATATATAATAACTCATGAATAAATGATGTAGAAATTAAAGATCCAATTTCATTATCTACATAATTGGATTCAATGAGATGGATATATAAATAGATGATTTTCCTTGGCTGAAATTCCCTGAAAATCATAGCTCTAATAATCTTAGTTCATTGCATATGATACGCTACAACATTGTAGAGGAAGATAGGATACCAATCAAACATCAAGTGATCTTTATTAGCTAGTAGATACCTAAAGAGTTGGGATTCATTTCATTTTCACTCCTAAGATATTTAAAAACCACATTAGAATTTGTTGGAAGGTGAAGGATATTCTATAGGGGATATTAAATATAAATTACATTTTTTATTGTATTTTCATTTCATTATTTTATAAATTGTTTCACATTACCTTGGATTTGGAATCCTCATATAAGGGGTTTTTAATTTCTTATATTATTTTTGATAAACGTAATTGGACTCTAACAAAACACTCAATCAATATATGAGGATAAAATTGATAAAATCAAACATGAAAATGGGAAATCAAAAACAAAAATTTGTTATGTAGGAAATGATTTTATAGAGAAGAATTATTCCCATGATGAAGAGATGAATCTATTGTCCAAAATTGTGGAAAAATATAAGACTAACCAAAAAAATAATAATCTAAGAAAAAAAGTGGCTAAAAGTTTGAATGAATAGAAGTGGGAAATTTATTTACACCAATTTTGATTTTTGAAGGGGAATAAATTTCAAAATGAAGAGACTGTATTCCCTAGAATAACTATTCCACAAATGGACAACAAGATTAATGAGAAAAGTGACATGATGGAAAATCATTCTCATGTACATAAGGATGCTAAGTCAACTATGAAATCACTCATGAAAGATTTTAATACTCAGGCTAAGACAAAAGTAAAAATGTATGAGATAATAGAAGATGATTTAATCTCAAAAAATAAGGGTGTGGAAAAATCTAGTGAAATGGTCAAGATAAAAATCAATTTTTATTTAAATTTATTATTTTTTTATCCCTTGGCTAGTGATAATGAATTGAATGAAAATATCCATCATCTAAGGAAAAGCATGGAAACATTATGATGTATCAATGGTCATAAAATATGGGAAAAATATCTAGTTGGTTTTAATGAGACATGATTGAGGAGGGTGAACAAGATAAACATTAATAATTACAATGATATAGAAAATATAGGATTTATTAGAAACAACCTGAGAATAATTCATATATGTGAAAGTGGAAACTTCATAAGTCCCACAAGATTCTTCGGACGCATGTTATAATTTTTTAGGATTCACAGAAATATTTCTATTTTTTTAGGATTGGGAATATATTAAATTCTATGATTTTGGTAAAAATGTATGAAAGTTGGAGTTCCAAATAATTATATAATGGTTGTGTATATCATTTGAATAATCCCAATCATACTAACCATACCAGAAGTGTAAATTTCAGATGTAATTCATAATGGATTAAAAGATGATATCACCATACAGTAATTTTGAAATTATCACTTCTAATAAATAGATTCCATGGGTTATTGAAGATGATTTATATGTTAAAAGTAATGAGAAAAGGGTAAACATAACTATTTCTATAGAAAAAACATCATATAGAGACAAGAAACACACTTGGAAACCAGAGAATATTATACCCGGTAGTAAAACAAAAAAGTAACATGAGAAAATAATGTCCCAATACAAGTAATCTATAAAAAAAATTTGTTCTAGTATGGAAAGTCCAATTTTCAAGTGGGCGATGTGAATGAAACTTAAAACTACATTGGAGAAGGAAATACTTGTAAAAGTTTCCAAGGAAAAAAGGTTATGTTTTGTGTTTTCAAGAAGATAAAAATCCCAAATGATTTGATAAGAGATTTTATTCCAATAAATAAATTATATATATCTCCCTTATAGAGGAAAACAAATTAAAATAGTGACCACAGTGGCATAAAAATCTCTTTAACTATATAAAATTAGAGAAACCCTTATCCCCTTATATTTTAAAAGATTATAACATGTTTGAATAGATTTATAATTTAGGCATAGAAATAATTCTTTGGGTAGAAATATTAGAAATTCACATGGAAAAAAATAATGAAATAAATGTTAAAACATAGGATGTATATATAATAAGTGATTTCATAGAGTATTTGAAGCCTAATTTGAATTCAGACCACCGAGAATGTGGTTTTAGGAAACTAATTAAGAATAAAACATATTGTAAGAAACTACATGATTGAATTTCATGTTTTGTATAATCTACAGATTTGTATCATATGCTCGTTAATACCTAATAATAAATGATACTAGTTTGGGGGACTTATTCTCTACAAGTGTTTTCCTTCTGTGGGGAATTATCTCTGTAATTTGTTTTATGAGATGATAAATTCAAGTGTAGCTGATGATAAGTCATAAAAGGTATCTAAGAATCATTTTTAAATGATTAATGCTATTAAGAAATGTATGTAAGGAGATACTATATAATTGGTCTCTATGATTGGTATCAATTTATTCTTTAAATAGAATATCTTAATACTATGTGATTTACAATATATATATATATATTAACTAGTTAGTTTGATAATCTGATTATATGAAAGGGTTCTTTTGAGAAAGTTAAAATCTATGAAGATTTATTGATTTTACTAACATCCATGAGTGACATGGATTGTTTTTTGGAGGTTGGTTTAGACTCTAGTATCCTATATTGATCCCTAAATCATTAGTATTAGAGGATTTACTTACTATCCCAATGTAATGTTGTAAATTAATTCACTAGATCTCATTGGGTTTTAGCAGGGATCATAGAAATTGGAGTCAACAAGGATTTTGTTATTATCCAATCTATCAAGTTAGTTTATCAATTGGTAAAATGTAATGATGTAATTATACTACTAAAATGGGGGATATATATATTAAAATTTTGGTCCTATTGTATTTCATTGACAAAGGGGTATGAAAGAAAACGTAAGATCATCAATAAAATATAATGTTTTTTATTGTTGGAACCCTAAAATAAATTATTTGATATTTTTTTGTAAGGTAAATTGGTTACAACATGTGAAGGAATTGTTAACACAAGAAATATGGAATTATTGGAAACTTAAATTATTGTATTGTAAAGCTTTAATTTGTCCATATGGATGCATCAAGTATTTTCTTAGACCAATTAAATCTATAAGTTCTGAATTATGACATATGATTTTGGGAAAATAGTAGTATACTCAAACAATATAGACTGTGTGAATATGAAAACTTCTTTGGTTTCTAGAGAGAAATATATTCTAGGAAGGAATCTAAACTACATGGGATAATTGAATTCACACGTGATTTACTGACCTGATAAACAACAATGGTTATACTGTAGGAAATAAATTTATTTCCTGTAAGGTTATTGATCTCATATTCCATTCTCTATTGAAATGTGATAGACCACTATTTGGGATTGAAAATGTATAACTATGTCTCACAAGAAAATACCATGACATTGTCACGGTGTTTTTAGTATACCTTGAACCAATATTTATAAACTAGATGTGGAGTTAAGTATCAACATTAGAGAATATGATTTAGATTTATGGTTTTTATTGTTACCATTAAATAAATGTGTTGCTTGAAATAATCATAGAAAATGTGATATTAAATCCTAAATATTGTATTGAATGAAATAAATAGATATCTCTATAAAACTACTTGGTTTAGATCTAGAGAAATTATTTGGAATAGATAAAATATTTCAACATCTTAATTCTAGAGAGAAATAGAAGGATATTTTGTTTTAAAAAAAGGTACATATAAGAGGAATTGAAATAAACTCAAGATATTTGTAAATGTGATGATGAAGAAACCATGTCAAAGTAGTAAGGTAAATGGAATTATTGACTGTTATTGGATAGAATAATAATGGATATTACAAGACATTTGATTGAAATATGACATTTCATATCAAAGTGAAATTCACAGAAGGATTGTGAATGAGAAAGAGGACATTCAAAGTCACTCATCCATACATTTTGAAATCATCAAAAAAAGGTGATATTGTTATTTTCTTAACGTCTACCTTAAATACTATTACTATATTAGTTTTTTAATGGAGGGGAGTTAGAGGAATTGATCCTTTGGTGGCGGTGAACAAACTCACAACCCTTATATGTTTAGGGATCCATAGAAAGAGGTTCCTAGCTAAACTTTTATCAATGAGAGTACATATTTTTCACTGAATCATATATTTTTCATTGAATTCTAAATATAATAGTAAGTAATGGTGAAAGAAGTAAAAAAATAGTGTTTCCCTTATATGTTATTATTTATATTTTTGATGCCACAACCTATATAATTATTAGAGAAATCATGATATCCTTTTTTACATGGGGGAAAGTATTGTAATTTTTTATGTTTTTATTATATCATTGATTATTATAGAAAATTTTGATTATGTATTTTTACTCAATATCTCATATGATGAATACATTAGAAACAAATAAGTGATATGGTTTGTCTAACATCATATTGACCATCGATGTATTGGTAGATAACATGAGACAAAATGTTAGTGTATTTTTCTATATGACATCCCTGCACAACATAATTCCTTCACAGAAAGATAATGATGTCTATAGTCATGATTTCATTGCCTATGGTAGGAAATTATCACTCATAAATTATGAATTTCATAACTAAGGAACATTTTATTGATAGGTAGGTGGTTATTTTCAGTTTTTTGGGGAAACCATACCTTGAATATTAAAATATGTTGCAAATATATTGAGACTTTATTGAGATGGAAAAAAACATGTGGTGTCCATGGGAAATGTGTTGTTTTGAAAGTATTCATTATAGTGTTGTAAGGTACTGTGATCTAGAAATGGTGGTTCATTATTCTTTATTATATTTGTTTTTGCATATTATTTTGTGGGTCATGGATTATTCCATTATTTTCAAGATAATATCTTTCTGAGAGACTCCATCTAAGAAAACATGATAATTTTTTCACTCAATTGAAAATTCGTTAGAAATATGACTAGAGATTATTGATGCTTAAAGTGGGACACCCTCCATTATTTGGTATGTTCCTATGTAAATTTGTTCATGATTGTCTCATAATGTTTCATTGTTCCTCTATAGTTGGATATCATCCTCAAAAAATCATAAATATGATAGAATATAGTGGGATTAAAGTGATTGGTTTTCCTTATTTATACTATGTGATGGTGATAAGAAGGTACTATGTTTTTTTTAGAGGGAGTTCAAAAATTTAGTGATACCTAAATTTATATAAGTTATATTTGGGATAGAGTATAGTACTAGGGGAAACACTTGAGTTTGATAAACTATAAAACTATCATATTTTGGAATATTTGTGGAAGTGTTTTATAATCATAGGCCCTCATAGTAGTGGGCCTATTGAAACGAAACACGACACATATTGTTTATGTTTAAAGTGGTTAAGATTAATTTATTTGGAATAATTACATATCAACCTCCATGATATTAAGTTGTAATGGAATAATTAGTTAGAATATAGATGGATGTGGAATTTTTATACTGTGTGTTTTAGAGGTTCATAGACATTGTGGGTAAATTTGGAGACATTGAAAAGTGAGATAAATTGACTTTAGTTAGTAGAAATTTGGTTAAATCTTTGAGAATATTATTCTAGTGGAATATAATTAGGATTAACCTAAAATAGATACTCTCAAGTGAAAGATTGTTATTTTTTATGTGAGAATTATTTTCTTGTTATTTCTTGATATTTCTAAAAGTTAAGTCTCTAAAAGGTGAACATGAAAAAACTAAATGTTGAAATTTTCAATTTTTTCATATAAATAGTGATTCTATCGAGTAGAAGGATTATGGTGTATATATTTGTCTGGTAGTAGTTCAATGTATGTAAAGGAATTGATATATATCAATATAAGAAAAAATAGAAGTGGTGGGGTAAAAGTGTCTGAATACAAAATAAATATCACCATAACATATTCACCGGAGGAGCTGTCTAGATCTAAGGAAGTAGTGATGTTAGTTGATCCATAAAAAAATCTATTAGAGGAGAATTCATTGAAATAGGATTTTAGGTGATGGAAAGTGGATAGAGAAAAAATTATTACATTAGTTACTTTAAAAATTTATATAAATATAGATTCATATATTTTCCAGAAACATAAACAGTTCACTAAAGGACTAGTTGTGGTGGTGATTTCACATTCCAAGGTGGATGGATTCCCATAGTGATGGAATTGGATTGGAATTTAGTCCACATATATCAAAAGGTATTGCATCCTGATGATACCATCTGGAAACTCTATATATCGTTTAAAAATAGTGGATGTGGAAAAAATCATATATAACACTAAAAAATTCAATGATATGACGAAGTGAAATTTCTGAAATATGAGGTTGGAATATTTTTTATCCATATAGGGTTACATACCCATGGTATTTCCTAAAACTATAAGGGCCCATAGAAGGGTTTTTATAGTTCTTTGAGTGAGGTGAATAAAAGTAGTTATTAGGGAGGATTACCATATAACTAGAGTCGGGTATGGTTATTGGAAGATGAGTTTACCTTATAACTCAGTTGTATCTCTTAATGAAAAGATTCATTTTGTTCCCCCATAGTTTATCACTAATGTAACACTCTAGTATTTTATGGTATGTATCATTTTAAATAAATTCAATATTTTCGATAGCTTTCATCACATACAACACTCATCTTAACAACAAAATAAAATACTATTATAATCTTTCCATTAAATTAAAGGGAATGAATATTATTATCCATACTAAGAACTTTATTTATTATAAGTAAAATATACTTTGTTAAATTCTTCTTATGTGTTTTCTAGACATGACATAAAAATAAATCCCCTTTTATGCATAAAACACTATATTTTTTATAAAGGTATTTTTCATGCCTTTTGATAGAGAATCTATTTTAAAACTACAATTTTACACTTTTATAAATTTATTTTTTGTTAATTTTTCTGATAAGTTTTATGTTTTGATGAATAGTGAAAATACTATATTTTAATTTGAAATAGATTTTTCATATAAATAACTTATAGTGTTAAATTATGTTTTTTATTATATTTCATGTATAATTAGACAAATTAGGTATCATTAAATACAATTAATTTCCTTGGAATCAATTTCACATCGAATTTGGATTTAAAAACATTAAAATCTTTTGAACATTTTTAGTATTTTTTAATGCTTGGGGGAGAAGCCTCATTTTATTATTAAATAAAATAAAAATACATCTTTTGGCTGTGTAGAAGGAGACCCATTACATAGCCCTAAGACCCAGGGGCATGAAAGCCCATATTTTGGCCCAAACGGCCCTCTGGTGAATAGTACATCTACAGTACCAAGGCTGATACAGTACCACCTATAGTACCAGTGACTCTATTTATCATGCTACAATATCCCCACCGCTATAGTTCCACTACTTCTACAATGTTACTGCACTACCTTACTACAGTACCCGGTAATTTTTTCCCTACCTGGAATCAATCCTAGGTCTTTTGGATACCAAGAAGGAGTCTTTACAACTTGGTTACAGGCTTGTTTTGCATTGAACGTTTTTAGTATATAACCATGGTTTATGACCCCATCAACTAGATTAATTTTAAATTAATTTTTCCCAATTTTTAAAAAAATTGAAAAATAAATTCTACATTTGAAATCAGAAGGTCCAAATTTATTAAATAGGTACCTTTTATTTTTTAAATAATATGAATTGTAACTTTAGTAATTTTTTATTACAACAATTTAGGGTTAATCGGGTAACTAAGAGTAAAATAATTTTATAAATAATAAATAATTACTCTAAAACTTGTAGTAATTTTATTGGATGAGTGATTTTTATTTAAAACCATACTATCACCTATTTTATGAGCTCCTTGAGTCACTTGGATCACATTAATCCATTTATAGTATTTTATTCAAAGATTAGTTAACTCTATCATAATTTTGGTTTTTCAAGTGAAATACTTTTAACATGAGGTTATAAAAGGGATATGTTCATCTACAATTATTATTTTGAAATATAAAACATTTATATTCCTCTTGATAATTTATTTTCAACTGTTAGGGACAAAATAATTAAATTAATGGATTTTACAATATTTATTCAGTAGTTTTATAATTAATAGAGACATCAAATAAATGTTAGTAATAAAATTAAAATAAATAGAATTTGATATAAATAATGTCATTCAAAACATTTATAGATAACTTAAACATTTTAGTGATGTTTTAGAATAATTGGATCAAATTTATCTTCTTGTTATGATATTATCAAAAAGTCATGTAATGAATAGTGTCTGAATTTTCATTAATGATATTTTAAAATAAATAACATTTTAATAATGATATAAAATTCCTAAAATTATACTATTATGCCAACAGATTTTAATAATGTTTAAAAATATATCAATGATTCATTTATGAATCTTTTTGAATTTTATATAAACTATATTAACCCTAAAAGAGTAAAACCACATGTTATCACAGAAAGGGTTAAAAAGGATAAATAAGGGTTAAAACCAAAAGATAAGTGTAAGAATGTGAGCTAAACATGTTAAAAAATTATTGGATGAAAATATTTACCATTATCATAATAAAATCTAATTGAAGTTATTTAATGGACACGTTTGCATGAAAATAACTTATATATTAACAAAATCAACGATAGTTACAAAATGTGACTCTTATTGTATTTAATATATATTATGTGTTCACATAGGGAAAAATCAACATATAAATGAACCTAAATGCCTATATTTATGTTAATGAAAAAAAAATTCTATAATTTATTTTTTTAATTTTTATAAATATATAATTACCTTAAATTATTTTCCCATGATAAAATGATATTTATTTAATTAACAGATAAATAAAATAATTGATTTTAAAATTATTAATTTTGATATATTTGGGATGAGTTAATTTTTATAGTGAATTATATATATATATAGGAAATAATAGGTATTTGAGAAATCATTAGATTCTAATTCCCACTTTGTATTAAGTTATTTGAAGTCAAATTAGATGAATAGTACCAAATTTGAATATAATGATATTTTATTAAATTTGTATATTATTATATTATATTAAAATCACAGAAATGTTAAATACTCAAAAAGGGGATATGATAGGTTCTATAAGGTCTTCCCCTATTAATGTATAGGCAATTTGGAAGTCTTTGGATCTATAATTACCTTATTATATTTTTATATTTTGAGGATTTCTGAGAGTAACCTTCACCTAAATTATAAAAATTAACATTCTCCCTTACTTCCTCAAAACAATTTGATCCATATAGCTCAACCAACCCCAAACCATTTATCTTCTAAACATCATTAATAATGTTTTTTATGTTTTGGCCCTTCCAAAATACCCACCATGTATCACATAAGATACATCAAAGGAAGTCCTCTGAATAAGAGGATGTTATATCATGTTCAATTGAAGGAAAGCACAAGTTAGGGTTTTTCTCATATCAATTTTATTTTTACATGATATTCCTTTTTCAGACCTTATTTATTTTCTATGTTTTAAAGTCCCTTTGGTATATCATATCATGGATCTCTTTGTCTTCATGGTATTCAATATTTCATTTGATAATTATCTTCTTTTATAGAGATTATGATTCGAATATTTAAAAGTGGTATGGGACACTTCAATTTAAAAATATCTTTTTGAATCAATTTTTGGATATATTAGTAAAAATGGGTTTGGGTCAGGTTAGTAAAATCTCCTTGATGAATTAATAGTTTCTTTAGATGAAATCAGATTGTGAAATACCCTTTTCTTTTGATTCCAAGAAGAATCAGATGGGTTTCTACCCATAGAATTAAACTATAAGGAAGATCTATCTTGATAGTAACAGTCTAGATGATATATCTTAATAGTGTAGAAATCCAACATTGTGTATTTCCTTCATTTTAGTTATTAATATCTTGAGTATTTTCACTCTAAAAAAATGTCTAGATTCATTTTCATTGTCATTTTATTGATTACATGGATTTTTTGCTCAGTTATTTACCTTGTTATGTTTATTATGATCATTGATTCAAGTTATATTTTGTTTTACTTCACCCTTACTGAGAATTTGATCTCACCCATTTATTATGTTTTATTTTCACTATGTTTCCAATATGTTTATTATGATTGAAATGAAGGTTTAATCCTAGGGGAATAGTTTTTTTCTCATAGAAAATACATTTATTATTTTATGTTTAAAATATCATTTGAATTTTGTATGTATATATATTTTACCAAGACGACTAAATAATCTCATCATGTGGGATGTGATTCTTTGTAATCATTACTATAAAATAAATTAATGCACCAACTCTTAGCTTATGTGGTTAGATCATTATACTTGGTGTCATAGAAAGTTTAGTAGAACCCATGGGAACTAGATTAAAGTAATAATCGATTAAAAAACATAACCCTCTGATGTACTTTGAGGATAAATCTATGTATAGGATATTATATTCTGTATTTTTCAATTCCAGGGATAACCTAGTTTAAACCTATGGACTCAAAGAATGACAAAGTATGTCATGATTTAGACATCTTAAAAAGGAGTCTCCATGACTACATCACTACGATTAGAGTTTTTCACAGAATTATTTTTTGTTTTTAGTCAATGGATAGAACCAAAAGAAATTGTATTAGTTATTAATGTGACAAAAAATGTGTTAATGAGAAATAAAATGGGATAATTACTTGAGTGACGAATATTGGGATTATTTTTAACCAATTATCATGATATATGATTAACAACATGCACCTTAACCAACTCTCAGACTCACCAAACAAGATATGGTCTGAGTTGGATGGCATCCTGGGTCATAGAAACCATGGAGGAAAGATGATTCAGTTTCTTACTTGTTCATAATGTGAGAAGGAACACCCAAGTTTATGTATTTTAGGAATGGGAATTTTTTTCGGTATGTGAGAGAAGTACACCAAGTTTGTGATTACCATGGAAAAATGAAAGGTTTGGTAAATGAAGTGGATAAGAATAATGGCCTCATGTATTATCAATGATTGAGTGTTATAAAAAATCCATGTCCTAAGAGTAAAACTCATGAAGAGAAACAACAAGGTTATATTACTGATGATGAAGAAACCACAAATGACATATGAAAGGAAGGAGGTATTATAGAATTAGATGATGACATGTGGTTAAGGGTTTAAGAATGAAATGGGATGATTAAAGTGATTTAGTATTTGGATTCAAGAATTATTTGAATGATGATGTTATGAATATATAAGTAATTTAGTGCACCATTTATTCTATAAGAATTTGGAATCACATGATGAGTAGAACTAGTAACCAATAAAAGTGACTCAATTGAAGGATAATCATTTGGAAAACACATGATTGAGGTAATAGAACCCTTAATATATTCTTAATGATGAGATAATAATGGTAAAGATATGGTTATGGGATATTATTGGTGAAAATGGGTGTGGTTAGTGATTTATGGTCTATGTTATCTTTGTTGTGTTTTCTATATGTTTGGATTTAAGAAATATCTTCAATAACCTGGGATTTTAGTTTTTGAGGAATGCATGTTTTAATTAATTTTTTTAGTTGATCAAGGTATTCATATATTTGGTATGTGAAAATAAGAGATACATTATATTGTTTTTGAAAAATATAAATTTAATTTGATTATTCAAAATTTAGTGACCTTCTTTATTAATATTGGTCTTTGAGTTTGGAAAGAAATATTTTGGATGAGTCATAAAATTAACTAATTATGGAATGTATTAAGTTGAACATTGGATATTATTATATGAGGTTAAAGTGTGATTTTTATACTAGATATCCTATTCTATCCATTTTTTAATTAACATTCAAAGGCCAAAATAATGACTTACGGATCGTATGATTCATTAACGTTCTGAAAACATAAAACAACTTCTTGAACATCAATTTCTTGGTGTAAAAGATTAAGTGAAAATATTAAAAAAATCGGGGAAGGAATCTACAAAGATACAAAGAATCACACAAAAACTCCCTCACAAGAAACCAAGGGTACTCAAACTGGAGACCTCCCCAACACCCCATACTGAACTTTTCCACTAGGACCAGCCCTAGGGTAAAATGATGTTAAAGTATATTTGAACACAACCAAAGGATGAGATTTTTCTTATGACATGGAAAGTAATCAAGTGAGTTTATTTTATCAAGTTCAAATTGGGATAGTAAAGGAATACATCACTCTTGGAGAGAATTTTGAAGTAAAAATGTATCTATTTACTTTTCTTTCTGAAAAATCAATTTCCTTTTAAAATATCATAGATTTATGGTTATGTGATGGATAACATTATAATTACCATGATCTATATCACACTACATTAGAACATGATAGTTATATATATCTTTCTTCTATATGATTGGACTTTATCTTAATTTTCACCTATCTTAAAGTATAATTTTGTGGTATCCTTCATATTTCCCTTCCCCTCTTGTTAGAAATATGTTTTATTAACCATATTTCTAATGTGGGTTTCCCAAAAAAAAAATTTCAAGTATCGACCACATATTTTTAATTCAAATTTTGAGGATGAAATTGACTAAATTATTGGAGAACATAACAACTCAATATTTTATGGTATGACTCTCCTTAAATAAATTCAATATTTGTTTATGGATTGTGTTTCACACAACACCCTATTTAACCGCACAATAAAATATTATTGTAAACAATCCATTAAATTAAAAGGGAATGAATAGTATTGAATAAATTATAAAATTTATATATTATATGTTCAATATAATTTTTTACATTCATATCATTTTTTATACATGATATAAAACTAAATCTACTTATATATATAAAAGTCTATTTTTTCTAAAGGCTATTTTCCAGCCATTTGATGGTGCACTTTTTTTAAGCTAAATTTTGAAACTTTTATAAATTATACATTAAAAAATAGAATTCATTTTTTTAAAAAAAATATTAAATTTTAAATTGGATTAATTTTTGGTATTTTTCTAAGAAGTTTCATGTTTTGATGAATAATGAAAATGCATAATTTTATTTGGAAATAGCCTTTTCATCAATTTTTTTATATTATATTTTTTATTGGTTTTAATTTATAATTATATAAATTTTATACCCTTTAATCCAATTTAGTCCATTTGAATCAACTTCACATTGAAGTTTGGTATAAAAAATATTTAAATCTTTTGAATGCTTTCACATTAAAACCCCATTTTCTCACCCAATGAACGAGAATAATTTTAAATTAATTTTAGGAAATTATATTTTTTTAATTTTTAAAAATGGATTCCATATTTTGAATTATAAGTTCAAAATTTAAAAAATCCTATGCTTTTATATTTTGGATATTATTAATTATAACTTCTTTATGTTTTTTTATTGCCATGTTTAAGGGTAAACGGTTCATTATGGTTAAAAATAGTATTATAAATATTATAAAATTATTTTAACACTTATAAAAATTTTATTACATGAGTGATTGTAGACCAAAATAATCGTTGGTCCTATTTTATGATCTCTTTGTGCCACATGGAATATACTAATCAATTTTAGGTATTTTATTCCAAGAAAGTTTAACCCTATCATACTTTTGTTTTAACATGTGAATTATTTTAAATATTCTGTACTATAGGAGATATGTTAGGCTGAAATTTTTAATCTAAAATATAACTTATTTATATTAATATTGATAATTTTTTTAAAATTTTAGGGAATAAATAATTAAATTAAGGGATTGCACAACGATGGTGCAGTAATTGTTAAATTAATGGACAAATCAAATAAATGTTATTAAAAAAATAAAATAAATATAAATTTATATAATTAATATCATCCAAGAATTTTATAAATTCCATTAACTTGTTAGGGATTTTCTTTAATAATTTTTCTGAATTTATCTTGTTGCTTTCACATTTCTAAACATTCAAGAAATGAATAATTTCAAAATTGACAATAATGATATATTATAATAAATAATATTTTAATAAGTGATATAAAATTCATAAGAATTTTCCATTTGGATAAATCATTGTAATAAATATTTAAATTTCATCAATTATACATCTATGGTTATTTTTGCATTTTATAGTAACTATATTAACCCTTAAATACTGAACATGCATGTTATCAATGTAAGAGTTAAAGAGGTTAAAAAGGGTTAAAACCAAAAGAAAAGGGTATGAATGTTACCTCATCTTGTCTAAAAATTATGGGATGTAAATGATTCTACCATTATGACCTTAATATTTAATTAGAGTTGTTTAACAGATATTTTCCATTAAAATAAATAATATATTTTACAAATCAATGGAAGTTTCAAAATGTCACACTCTTTGTATTTAATATCTTTTAGTTGTAAACATATAGAAATATCAAGATATGGACGAGTCTTAAATGTTTATTTTTAAATAAATTAAATTTATTTAATTATAGAATTTTATATTAAATTTTTATAAATTATTTACCTTCCTTAAATGATTCTTTAATTCTAAAACAGAATTTATTTAATAAAGAGGAAAATAAAATAATTGAATTTAAAAATATTAATTTTGATATATTTGGGATGAGTTAATGTGTATACTAAATTGTATAGATATATAGGATATATTATAGTTTTTTTATATCATTATATTCAAATTTCCACTTTGTCTTGATGTACTTAAAGTCAAATTAAATTAATAGTATCAAATTTCACAATAATGATTTTTTAGTGAATAAATATATTACTAAATTATTTAGAAATATAAAAATTGTTAAATTGTAAAAGTGTGGATAATATATGGTTCTAAATTTCGTCCCGTATTCATTTATAGTCCATTTTGGAGCCTTTGTCTCTTAAATATACTTATTATATTTTTAATATTTGGATGATTTCTGATAGTAGACCTAACCTCAATTATAAAACAGCACCACCTCCCTTACATCCTCACACTAGATTGAGTCAACTAGATTAACCAAACTAAACACAATTCTCTTCTAAAAATACTTAGTAAAATTATAGAGGTTATTTTCTACCCAAAATACCTACCATGGGTCACTTAAGAAGATATTAAAGGAATTTTTCCAAAGAAGATGAGGTTATAACATGTCCCGCTAAAGGAAAGTGAAAGGTAAGGGTTTTTCTCATCTCAATTTTATTTTTATAATATATTACTTATTCACCACTCATATAATTTGTATATAATACTTCCCCTTTTATATATCATATCACGACTCCCTTTATCATCATGGTATTCAGTGTTTTATTTGATAATTGTTTATTTTTATGGATCTTATTATTCCAATATTTCAAAGTGGTATGGGACATTTTGATTTAAAAATATATTTTTTAATATATTATTTGATATATGAGGAATTATTTGGAAACTAAATACATTGGTTTAGGACTAATTAATAAAATCCTCTTGATATATCAGTAGTCTCTTCGGTCAAAATGAGTTGGTGACAAATTGTTTACAATTTTTTTCCAAGAAGAATCTGAGGGCTATTGACCCAGAGACTTAAACTAGAAAGAGATTTGATCATGATAGTAACTATCTATAAAATATATCATGATAGTTTATATGTATGAAATTATATATTTCCTTCATTTTAGTAATTATTATTCATAATATTTTCACTATGACAAAATCTATGGTTGCATTTTCTTTCTCAGCTTATTGATTATATGGCATGTTTGTTCAGTAATTTACCTTGTTATGCAGGCTATGCTCATTAATTTAAGTTATGTTGTTTATCAATTTACTCATACTAAGAATTTTGGATCACCAATCTCATATATTTTATTTTCTCTAGGTTTCTATGATGTTTTTTATGACTGATATGTAGGGTTGTGCTAAGGGGAATATTTGTGTTCGAATAGAAAAATACTTTTTTATTTTATTTTTAAAATTTAATTTGAATTTTAAATATGTTTCTAGCATACTGGTACTACTAAACTATCTGGTCCTATGGGATGTGATTCCTTGTAATCATTCTAGTATAATAAACTAAGTCACTAGCTCTAGGTTTATAGGGTCAAGTATTATAATAAATGTTCGAACCGTGTCTTTTTTGTGTATTGTTCTTTTTCATTAATGTTGTCCATTTTTTATTTCTTCTCCATTTTATTCATATTCAATATCTTTTGAGGATAAATATAATACCATAACCCTAATGGGAGGATTAATATGATTGTTGGGGTAAAATTGCTTCTCGGTTATATATTTCAATTCATAGGGGACTCCATGATGGTATGAACTTCAAGATCTTGTTTTGAATTTGTTATGTATGGAGACTTCTAGTCTGAAAACACAGTTAATTCCATTTAATTTCCTCAAGTAATAATATTTTATTTATGTTGGTGGAATAGAAATACTACCAAATGTATTTTTCAATGTCATACCCTTTACCGATAATTATTTCTTCCATGTAAATATAGTCTATCAGTGGAGCATTATACTAGAGTTATGGATAACCTCATTAAAAAGGACATGGACTCAGATGATAGAGTATAAATTTTTATATAAAAGTTTATTATTATTTCCTTTTCTTCTCAAAAGAAACTTCATAATATTACCAAATCATTATAGATTACATCACTTCTCTTTATAGGGCCTTAGGTCCGATTGTAAATTGATATATGCCCCCTGTTTGATTAGGTAAGAATATGTCAAGGGTGTATCATGAAGAGATTATCAATGAACAAAATATTGAATTCTCAAAATACATAGGAATATAATTTGGTATGAGTGCTGTTATGGGTAAAAATATATATTAAATATTTAATACACTTCATGATAGGGTGTGTGAGTGAATAAGTATTTATAATGACATATTTTAATCCTATCATTTAGGTGAGGTTTTTATTAACTCTATTTTTTAATATATCACCACATATTTAGTGGACTATTGTCGAATAACATTCAAGTTGTGAAACAATATTAAAACCATTAACAGTAATTTTATTTATGGGTTTAATGGAATGTTAAAATAAATCCACTAAAAATCAAGGTGGATACATTATAATGTTAACAATATTAACCATTTTCTTTATTTTCATTCATCTATTACATTTATTATTAATGGATATCATCACCCCTTCCTCTTGAGAATGCGGTAAGTTTGGGGATGGTTTGGGGGGAGTCCAAACCCTTTCAACTCCAAAATTAAAGGAGGCATTTTCAATTGTAGAAGTTTTTATGAAATGAATCCATTCAATCATTTAAAAATCATCAACTCATTAGTAATATATTATTTTTAATAGAGTTTCATTTGAGAGAAATTAGTGAGATACTTTTCATTTCTTATTTAAGAGGTAAATATTTAAGGCATTTACCTTATTTGATTGAGATAGAGTTTGTTCCCACACAATTCATTATAATAATTGTATTTTTATAGATTTTTTTACCCCTATTTATTTGATTATTTTTTATATTATATCCAACAACATTTTTTCAAAATTTGTTAATTTATTTTTTTCTTCTAATTATTAATTCAACACTATGTTAATTGTTTTCAAATAAAAAAACTTTTATTAGACGGATATTCCGACCCAATGAATTTTATTATATATTACAATTATCATAAATTGAGTAACATCACTAATTTTGAATATGGTTGATATTTCAAATTATAAAATTTTTATTCAAATTAAAAAATAAACCTCTGAAATATTGTAAATTACATACTAAGGTCATGATTGGATGAGAGAAACTATTGAGATTGAAATATCCAATGAGTATGTTTTTTCCTAATATATTATAAATGTGAAACTGGTATTGTGGAAGGATAATTTTCTATTGAAAACATGAGAAGCAATTGTGGAATTAATGGTGGAAAATTGGAATAACATGTATTAGAAAGGTATATCCAACATTTCTGTTCTTTGAAGATGGGAACCTATCATGATTTTTACATTAAATGATATAGAATGAAATTTAAGATACATATAAATAGTTTTATGATGCCAAGTCATTATAAAACAAATTTTTACTTAAATGAAAATTATACACTCTTAAAAAGACAGATCCATCATCTATAACTAATCACATCCACAAATTTAATACCCTATTTTCCCAATTTATGAAATTGAGATAAAAAATTGGGGATATTTAATGTGAAATGATTACTCTCTAGAGATTTATAGATTTATATGACCAGATTAATATCAACATTACCAATAATATCCTAATAGGTATTCTCTGCATCATTGATTTTTTTAGATTTATTTATTAATGAATAATTTAATTTTCAGAACAAGGAGCACAAATATTAATATTTACACCAAGAAAATGACAGTTTAATAGAGAGAGAGAAATGATATCAGTGAGTTGTTCACATGGGTACCAATATCATGGAAAGTAAAAAATTAATTTTAAAAAAGGAATGTCACATATTAAAATTTTAGAAAGTATGAGAACATAAATAAGGATTATTAGGATAATATTATTATTGGAAATAACTCTTTAGAATATATGGACTTTACATGGTAAAATTATGGTATACTAGTCAGTAAAGCATCAAAAACTTATGGTGTAATGAAACATATTAAAAATGGATAGATATTATAATTGGGAGTAATGTGTCACATTGAATATTAAAGGGAACAGTTTGAAAAATATGAACCTATATTAATTTTGTTTTATGCTTGTGGAATGATAACACCTTAATTATCATTGGAGTTGGTAGAATTAAAATAGAGATTAATGATGGTATGTTCTGTACTATCAAGGAGTATTCCTTATGGTAGTCTTGAATAAGGATGTAATTTCTTTGGGATATTTTTATGACATCATGAGAAGGCATCATATCAAGAAAAGGATAATGTATATTTTGAATGGTTCCCATATGGTGATGTAGTTAGAGAAAATATCAAACAAACTATATGTGATTTTTATTGAAATGTATAAAGAGGTAAAGAATTGTATTACATCAATTACATTGATGAAAGAATTTATGACGTCATGTCATTGAAATCATTTTCATATGTACAATCAAGGCTTGATAATTCTTACTAATAAGAAGTAGTTTCAAAGACTTAGACTGGAATCCTCACCATTTTTTTGAGAATTATTTTGAGGAAGTGATAAAGGATAATGTTTGAACATTGATGATAAGGATTAATATAAGCGCCTAAACTTTTATTAATAAAATTACCATTAAGATTGAAGTAAATTCCCTATTATCTGTTATGGTTATATAAAAAATATTCACTTGTTTGGAATATTATATCATATAGAATTTAAAAGACTATTAATCATTATAACCATTGATAAAATAGTTTCTGAACAGTGATTGTATGACTAGTATAAATGTAGGGTTATGATAAATCGAATCGACATAGTAAAAAGAAGCAGTGACCTCTACTAGTAGGATTGTGCCCTATATATCCCATTTATCGGAGGTTCTGAGGGACATAGAATCACAGATTTTTTACATTGACTAAGCCTAACTTGAGATCCACTAACAAAATCATGAATGAAATTATTTATGGGAGAAGATAAGGATCTACAGGTTCCTTGGAAAATCTATGTATGTTGAACCACCCCATGAAAACCTCATCATCACACACCATACTCTTTGGGAGTTTACTAGTGTAATAAAGGTTTGTCTATCCAACCCCAAATTAAATGAAAATTTTTATTTTATTTCAAATATAATAATTTTTATATTTTTTGTTCCTTTATAAATGAAATTGATTTCTATACGATAAAACACTAATTATATTTTCTCTATAATACACAATATCAATCTAGACATTCTATTTTGATGAAATCATGAATTTTAAAAATAAATGATATTTTAAAAAAAATAGTGCAATTATGTAAAATTTATTAATTATAAATTATATTATACATTTGATGAATTGAAATGTATGTTTTATAAGGGTTAAAAAATATATTGTTTTAAAAAACACCCTTTCTCTATAAATGCCGATTCGTGTTTTAAAATAGGTAACTCAAAAATTTAGATAACTATTTGTGTAAGATAAGTTATATTTTTTTGATCACCTCATCGATTTTATCCAACTGTGAATATTTCATTATTTTTTGAAAAAATATTATTTCATGGTAAAATCAAATAAAAAATAAAATATGATGTTTACTGAGAACTCGCCTCTTTTTTCCAATGATTGGAAAATAATAAATAACACCATTATATTTTCCTATATAAACCCACTCAAGATCTTATTCATCTTCACTCAATAACATTGTATCGCGAACTTAATATTCCCAACCATACCTAGAGTCATCGTAAGGTTTACCCATTCTCTCCAGAATCTCTTGTCAAGCATTTAGAATCACTCTCTAAATGTAAGGGACCTCTCTCTCTCTTTCTTGTATTCAATTCAATCAATATCATTTCATTTTTCCTTTTTAGTCTCAATTTACTATTTTTTTCATGGATTTATAAATATTCTTCTATTATATAATTTATGTCCTAATAATCAAAGATCATTTATCCCCTATCATAATGTCATTTACCGAAGCTATTACTACGCCAGAATTTAGTAAGTAATCCTATCATTACCATCCTCATTCTACCATATTCTATATTTTATGTCTTTTTATTTTCATTTCATAGTGTTAGGGTATATTTTTACACATCCCTCTTACTATACTTTTGATTTACAAATTATGAGAGATCCACTTCACTCACATTAAATCATTTTATTAATCTTTATGTACTACCATTATGCTACTAAAATTTCACTATTATTTTTCATGTAAAAGAAGTATTTCGTGAATATCTTCCCACAATTCCACTCTAGGGCATTCACCTAGATGTACCAATCCTTCATTGGTTGGGTAATTCCATTTAATCTACCAACAATAATTTTTCATGTGGAAAAATTGATAAATATGTCTTTATGATTTATACTTTTTGTTTCACACTTATTCACGTACATGATATGAAAGAGTCGGGTGCACCTAGAATTATATAACACTTCTATACATTGGGTAAAGTTGTAGTCTCATGATATGTCTTTCATAAGATAGTGAGTGAACCTAATCCATTTTGGGAATAATTCCACCATGTTTTAAATTCTTGGAATTTATATTTAACCCAAGTTTGTGATGTCATGTTTAAAGTTATTGCCACTTTAAAACGTTTTCTTTATGTTATCATGTTATATCATACATATTTGTTCATGTTTATGATTCCAAAATTTTTTATGTTCAATTTAAATTCATATTGTATAATTTTTAATACATTTTTTATGTTATAATTTTTTTTATTTCCATACTCATTTCTATAGATCACCCATGTTGTATGTTTGTCCCCAAGTTATCCCATGTAGTTTTATTAAAAATTAAAAATTATGATCATGTAAATGATTTTTTCAATAATGCTGATGTTCTTCCTTTTTAAATTAGTTTTTTAATATAGCTAATTATCCAAACACATAAGGCTTCTTGATATTATGGTTTTTATTATGTGTATTGTTTTATAATAATCCATTAACTAATCTATGATAATGAAAAGGGTTTTCATATGTGAGTAGATAATTTAGTTGATCCATTCAGATGATTGGAAATCCCCAGTTATATCCCGGGGAATTTAGCGGGATGTGTAGATAGTGTAACTCATAAACATCTTGTATTGCATGAATTAATTATATAGAATAGATGTTTAATATTTTATTAAACTAAATTATACTGTGTAACAATGTTATATGTAATGTAAAATATTTTTCAATGAATTAAATACTTAATTAATTATTTTCGTGTTATATAAAAAATACACACTATATATGGTCATTTTAAACTCCCTTTACTTTACAAAAATTTCTAAAAATGCATGCCTCATGTGTTAATGGCATGTCATGAGTCATATATTCCCTACTGAAAATTTAGTTTCTCCCACTAAACTACTTGTCATGTAATATTACAACATGTTAGGTATGCAATATTCAATGTAAGTACATAGTACATAAAAAGGGATAAACAGAGCATAGTCATACACTATGAATGTGATAGTGGATATTGTGTGTAGGATATGGTTTAGTGATGTGTTACTTTAAGTAAATTATATGTAATATTATAGATATCATTTTATACTAATATGAAGGGTACACACCATGTCTCATTCTAGTAGATGTTTTGTATTTATTAATTTCAATTAATTTAATTTTTAATTGTTTTTTAGAATTATAGTGGATGGCTATGGACAGAAATGTTTTGATAAATTCTTAAGATAAATAATGTAAATAAATAATAATATAATAAATTTATAAAATTTTGCATTTTATTTCAATATATAATAGAATAAATTTATTATATGATATTTTAAATGCATATTTTTCACATGTGTATAACATTTGTATCTGGATTGAACTATTTATGTGTTGATTTTATTTTAATTTAATTATTAATATATATTTTATTATAATAATTATTAATAAATTAAAATGATAATCTACGAATCCACTCATCCTATATATTTTTTACGGGCCAAAGAATCCATAGTTTTATTTTATGTAACCACGTACTCTAGTTACCCTCAACTCTATAGGAGTAGATAAGTGTAAAGTTTTTAGTTTCTAGAAGAGTGGATGAATTTCATGGTGGATCTAAGGTGAAACAAACCAAGTCTATACAAATATATGTAATTGGAATGATAAAAATTGGATCATTCTTGGTTCTATGAGTTGATCATTTTGGATAAAGGCTTTGATTTTTATCTTCTCGATATACTAACTAAGAACAAAAAACCTAATCATGCCACACATGTTTATTTTATTTCTATTAAAACCACACACACATAACCGTCCAATAAATTAAATTATTTAGGTTTTTTATTTCACCATTTTAACCCAATGTCCTTTTTTATATTTTTAGATAACTTATAAATCAATTGCATTTTAAATAGAAAATTTGTACATAATTTCCACTTTAACCAAAAATATATATATTCATTTTAAAGAAAAAATTTCTTCATTGAAGGTCACTCACATAAATAAAATAATGAATTTATTAACATTTATACTCAACCTTAATCGGGATGAAAATATTATGAAAATGTGGGATGATAAAAAAATGGATGGTGATGAACATAAAAAGAATTAAACCCTTTTTCTTCATCTATAAGGTAGAAAAATCCTCACAAATATTGGTCTTTTTCAAAAGAAATATTTGAGATCAAATATACATTTACTTTTCTTTAAAGAAAAAAAATTATAAATACATTTTATTAATCCTTAATTATGAAATATAAAATAATTAATCATAATAATAAGTGTTTCCTATAAAACATGAATAAATTTCTTTAAAAGTGAACTCCCTTCAATGTTTTAGAAAATTGGTCAAAAACTTTATTCAAAAAAATAAACTCATTTTCCTACCTTTTAAAATTAAAATATTTCATAAGAAACCATTAAAGTTCTATCATGTATGTACCTTTAGAAATTTTCCATACATTAACCCTTATCCGAACACTTATAATGGAATCACCTAACAGGATAATTACCACATCTCATCAGGGAAACCCATCACTGGTAAACTACATTACATTACTCAATGTATTAGAGAACAATATCTTGCTCACTGGATATAGTTCACTAGCCAATCGATCTATATTAGGATAAACATTCATAAATATAAATGTTATAAGAAAAATAGAATCAATTAAAAATATATTTTATGAAATTTAAAAATAAAACTATCTTTAATTTTCATTCATCATAAAAATAAATAATACTTCTCCATATCTCATATAAAAGAGAAGTAATTTCTGTTTATTTAGGAAAATAAAAAATATAGGGAAATTATTGGAATAAACATGTTAACATGCAGAGGAAGAATTATGACAAACAGTGAATTTGCTGGTTCCAAGGGTGAGGGTCCAGAGGTATGCATTAAAAACATTATTTTAGTACTTTTTTATATAGTCAAAAATAACTCATTCAAAAAACATTCAAAAAACATTTATTAATACTATGTATATAAATTAAAAAATACTCAAAAATCACCACTATAAATATTTTAATAATAAATAACAACATTATTAAAACATTTAAAAGAATCTTTACATGGAAGAAAATCAGTTTTTTGGAAAATAGTAAAATAATATACTTAAAAGAAAATCATCTACCTCATTTCCCTACTCTTTTTTATCATATGCCAACCATCCCGAGTAAAAAATTATATTATATTTATATGTTCATAATAAAAATTTCATTTTAATTATATTATTATTAATTTTTAAATTTTATTTTTTTCAATGTTTTATTTAGTTACTAAAATTGGTAAGTTCATGTTGGATGGGTTGGGGATGTTTAGTTTATAAGTCCAAAATGACTTTGGTAAGTTGGAAAGTTTCCAAATGGATTATAGTTTTGTAATTTATAAGATATTAATAATTATTATATTATTACATTGATACATTAAAAACAATTTTATATATATCCATTGAAGGATTACGTTGAAAATGAAATATGATGTATCGTGAAGGCAGTAGTATTTATTTTCACATGAGCGAGGTTTCCAAATTTCTATTGGGCTTAAAATAAATATGGTATATAGTATAATGATTTTATATAATAATATTTATCATATATATGTCATATTAATTCATTACATCCATCCTTATAACTAACCATTTGATGGGGTATAGAAAAACTAGTCAAATCACATACTTGAGGTGGAATTCCACATCTACTCATGAGTGACATTAAACATTTATATAAGAAGAAAGGATAAGAAAACAAGTAGTATTTTATATTTATTGAATCATACTAATTTCCCAAAAATATTATATAATAATTAATTCTATCTTTATTACTAGGAGTGTGAGGCGGTGATGGAAAAAATAGATCATTTTTTGGAGATGGGGCTCCACACATACACACTGGAGATGGTTTAATTTCCAATACGATTGAGAAGAGATAAAATAGATTTGATAAATAAACATAATAACAATTTATTGTCGATTATTTATTTAATTCCTTCTATTATTTTATTTGAATATATCTGAATGAGCTAATAAAAAAAATAAACTTCAAATATTTCTTTTAGGACTTATACCCCCTCCTCGGATATCCCCCTTTTCCATAGACCATAATCCTTATAGGATTCATATTTTTAGATGAAAATGAAAACTATGAACTAAGAAGTATAGTTAGAAAAGTTTTTGGGAATGTTTCGGACAAGATAAGTTGCTCCAACAGTTTGACGATGTAAGGAAAGGAGGTCCCCTTTTACAAGTGAGGGAATATCACTCTTATAAATAAATAAAAATGTAAATTAATGTAAATTAATTTCTCATGTTGAATTGGAAACAATGGAATAATGTCAAGTCCATGATGGGGTAATGGATAAATACACTCAACCATTGAAATTTATCCTTGTTTTATAGATATTTGATGCCGCGAATCATAGTTTAACACCCCCCATTATCCACTTTAACCTTTACCAAGGTAATAATATTTATGATGGTTACTACGTATTATAACATAAATTGAAATTTTATATATTAAAAAATATAAATTCATGATTCCAAATATGAAATATATTTTTCATAGTTCAGTTTAAATATGTAATGGAAATTAATCTCAATATATGTGCTAAAATGTAATGAACAAAATTTTAAAAAAAAATTTCTATCAAGGAATATAAATATTTATATTACAAAATAAAATAAAATATAGATTCCTATGTTATTTTGTGGATTATATTTAATCATAGGGTACTTATATAACATTAAAACCAATCAAAATACAAATGGATCTTTGTAACTATAACAAAAAGTTATCTTTTAATAGTTTCTTATCTTAATACTATGCTAAATAGTATTTTCCAAATGCAGCAGCAAATAAAAAGTATATGAGAAAGATTAGAAAAAAAATTATTAAATAATAATATGAATAAAACATTTTTAAATAAGAATATTGTAATTAAGTAAAATTACGTACATTTTAAGGATACAAAATTAATTTTATATTATTGTTCTATCATGGGTAACTATTTTAAGTTTTAATAAATTTAATGCAAACATTTAAATGAATTTTATGTTAATATAATATATTTAAATATATTAGTTAATATAATAACATTATTTAAATTTGAAATTTACAAGAAATAATAGTATGAAAACTTAATGTTTAAAATGTAAATTTTAAATAAATATAATTCCAATTAATATTTTGAATTATAATTAATAATATATATTTATAATTTATAGAATTTTAATTTTTAAAAATTAAATTAATTTTTTAATTCCACAATTCAATATTATCAAATTTGAAGTTTTTTTTATTTTCTTAAGGAATTGAATTTTTAGGTGATTAGTGAAAAATATAGTTTTTAATAAAATCATTACATTTATGATTATATCAAGATGTAAGTGTAACATTAAAAAATTTAAAACATTTGATATTTTTAGATATTTGTTAAATATTAAATTATATATTTCAAAACACTATTATGAATTGAGAAACCTATTTTTTAACAACTAAAGTGTTATTTTCCAATAAAAGAAACTATTTTTCCTTTCCATTTAATAAAGCATTATATTTTTAAAATTTGGTTTTGTAATGCATTCTAATCTAAAAAATTATAATAAAATATTATTATCATTAAAATCAATTACGTTGATAATTTCATGATACATATAATTTTTATTCTTAAAATGTTATTTTTCTTAAAAAGGGGTATAATGAGTTATATGTGCTGATGTTAGAAATGGTTTTTCATCAACACAGAAATTAAAAATGATAAAATTGACTTTATATTTGTAACAAGAACCTTTAAAATATATATGATGATCTATATTTTTGGTATTTAAATGGAATTATTAATGTAAAAAATTATTTACCATAGTAAAACCAAAAATGTTAAAATTGAAAACTCTAATAATAAAAGACATAAAATATTATTTATTTCTTTTTTAAAAAATTTTTTTTTGTGGGATTATTGAACTTATTGAAAGCCATAAACCGTTAGTTTCCATATTTTGATCCACATGTCATGTTTAACATGCAAACCCTTTATATTTACTGGTTATAATTAATAAAATGTCATTATCGCCACTTATAAAAGTGGCCTCTCACCACCCCCTCATGACCACTTATAATAACAATTTACCAAAATTCCCGATTTATATTAGAAAAAACAGAACCCTCATTTCTAAATTGTCTGTACTACTACATACACAAAGCAAAAAATTCTATTTTATCAAAACCATATATATTCATTGATTATAAGGGTGAAACTATTGAATAAATGTGACTTATAAAATATAATAAGTATAATAATGATGAAAATTACAATCCATTTTCTTTCCATATCATTCATAATGAAATGAAAATTTTATTTGTGCATTGTACAGACTATTTCCTCCCTAAAGTAACATATATCATTTTTCATCCAATTACATTATTATTTATTCAAATCTCTTAAAATATGATTCAATATAATAAAATTATCAAAAACAAATATAATTTAATAATGATATTATTCTGAAATAATGAACTTTCATTATCTTATTCATCTATTCATTATGGTGTGTTCTTCTTTGGGTCAGTCTAACTACCTAATTGAACAAAAATATTAAATAATATAATGTATGAATACAAGAAATTTATTAGTTATGATAATATTATAATAATGAATAAGTAAATATGTGATTTTGGTTTGGGAAGGATAATATTATTATGAAAATAATTATCTAATATACCAATGTATATTCATTAAAAATCATTAAAAAATGTCATCGTTGATTTTATATTTAAGGATCACAAGAAAAAATTCTATCAAATTTTGTTGTAACATTATACATAATAAAAAAATCTATTATAGTTTATTTTATGATATGGAAATGATGAATCTTTTTAGGATAATGGATAACAACACCTCTATTGTAAAACTAGTTCAAAATGATCAATATTTACCACACCTAATATTTAAAATATGTGATAAATAAATAATATATATGTAGAGAATAATTTTATAAAAATTTAAAAAAAAATTATATCTATATGTATAAGATTGAAAAATATGTTACTTGGGTAGCTATTTTTTATATAATAGATTCAGTCACATGGGTGGATGTAAGGAATTATGGTAAGGGGGATCTTTGATTCAAATTTAATTTCATGATAAATTTTTATTATTTTTCACCATTACATTATTGATATGTTTTGATTAACAACTAATGGATTGATTTTACCCTATTAATTTAGCTCGTGGTTTCAAATATCCATGTAGTGTTTTTTCATAAAATGGACATTGATTTAAAGGATTCCTAGTAAGTAGGGTTCTTTGGTACCTTGTCTCCCTAAATTGAGTTAGAATACTTATTATTAAACTTATTTATTCTATTTTTGATTTCTCACACACATAGATTTTATTTCTTGGAACATTCACCTCTTTTCTTGGGAAAATGACACTTTTGAGTTACATCTTCCTACTCAATGAATCGCTTCCCCATAAAAAAGTATATCATTGTTGAGAAAAATTATCATCCACTTTAATTATACATCCACTATCCATTTTTCCTTGACCATTAATATTATCCTAAATAATAATACGAACAATTTTATGTTATCTAATGTAAATTTTTTATTCATCATCTCCTTTATTCAAAAGGTGGTTTTCTTGTTATTTTAATAATTTTAGTTTTCAACACAGGTATTTTGAAATAATATTCCATGCATTCCATATAAAATGTTTTATCTTCAACAACGCATTTCTTTTGATGAAATTCATATCATTTCAATGATTTTTTATTAAAGTTATTTTTTTAGAATTAAGTGATTTCTAAAGTTTTGAAATTATATTTTGAATCATTTATGTCTCTTATTGGGTTTTAAATGATTCAATTAAAAAATTAAATGTTTTCATAAAGTTTTCACTCCAATGTTTTAAAACATTTATATATTTTTTAGGCTTTATTATTATGATTTGTTTAAAAATATTGATTATTTAAAATCATTCCTTTCAACTAACCAAAATTGAAATTTCTATAAATGGCATTACAAAGTGAAAATAGTATGATATTTCTTATCGTAGATAAAATTATATTTTGAGAACTCTTTTATAATATTAATTTAATTTCATATTTATATATAGTCTTTTTTCCATAGAAGTTTGTTTTCCTAAATCACCCTCTAAATTTTCAAATAAAACAATCTTTATCGATTTTTAGCATGTGGTTTTTAACTACTTACATTCTTGAGGCCAATTTGGGTGATATAATATAGAAATATTGTTAAATAAATTTATATTTCTATGGGTGCATTATAATTTGATGAATAAAACTCATTCTCTCTGAAGTGTTCTTATGATATATTTAATTATTAATATCATATGAAAAAAAGGTATTCATTTTAATTAAGTAATTATGGGGTCCTATTTATGCCTTAAATGAATTATATAACTATTTATATCTTAAATGATAATGGGAAATGGGTTGTGATGCTAGATCCAACAAGTGAATCTAGAGAGTGAATCCTAGTCCACTAAGGGAAATAGGTGAGAAAATCCAGATCGAGTAAGTGAAATATGTGACTTATGCCTGGTCTTGTAAGGTAAAGATGTTATGATTTCTAATCAACCATTTTTTCAGTTTTATGGTAATGTTTTTTCTATTTTATTAGCTTTTAAAATTTACTTATGTAATGATTTCTCATGTATTATACTCACTGTTTTATCTCATTTTTCTTTCCAAAAGTCATGTACATATATCTAAACTATGATATCATAGTCATAATAATATCTTTTTCCCATTATGATCATCGTTTTGTATTTCTTATATAACATAAAAAACATTTTAGAAATTTTATTACATGATTTTGGACATAAATATTAATTAATTAGAAATCAAGAATAAAAAATCCTAGTATATTTGGAAGACTTGGTAACCTAATAGACAACATAAAACTAAAAAAAGTCTTTATATTAATCTCCATAATTCTCTACTAACTCCTTTTGATCTATTAAAACTGCATAGTATACCTTTGGGAATACATTTTCAAATTTGTTGAGCTAGAAAACCTATTAAGGGAATAAACAGATAAATGAAGCCTAACATTTGAGTCAGAATGAAAAACATGATAATATAAAATGAATGGATCATGATTTATCATATAAATTCATAACATAAGGAATAAGGAATCAAAATATCATAGAAATATAATAATTTTGTGGAAAAATATAACACGACATAAACATAAGTACATGCTAACTTCCAAAATCATATCCCACGGTAGACAAAGTGCCTTAATGTAATAGGTTTACTCTGAACTCCCCTATGTAATGTACAATGGGAAAAACTATTACCCAATTTTTTTGAAGGATGTCCAAAAACACATATCATAATAAGTACATGCATATTTTTCCACATAATTAAATCAAACATAAGGCATAAACATTAGTATTATCTATGGAAATAAATGGATTTTATACTCATGTTATAAGGAATAGCCAAGGAGAATATCATAATGGTTTCTATGAAAGAAAGTATTCAATAATTATCAGTCATTAATCCAGGAGACATAAGTATATATTTTTATAAATAATGTTTCAACTGAAATGAATAACTAAAAATGAGTAAATAAATCCTTTTAGAAAAGTACCTCTTAAGCGAGGCTTCAAGAAAATGGGTAATAAGTATTTAAAAAGTTTTAATGAATAATAATTTTCATAAATCATGAAAATATTCCAAAAAACATTCCCAAGAGGAAATGAATAATTTTATAAAAAAAATTGTGCTTTAAAACACATTAAGGAGTGTTTCATGAAAAGGGATAAGAAACAGAGAAGTTCCCTATAATCAGGGTTTCTTATCAAGAAGAATTTATAAAGGAACCATTTTAAACATATATTTTCCCATTAAATAAAGATAAAATAGTCTACTTATATATATATATATAATATATACCAAATATAGAATAATTTATTAAGAAACTTATTGTGGTAATTTGATGTAAGAGGGAAAAATCTTAACCCCCAAGGAAATAGGGAGGTTCAGAAAGATCTCAAACCTTATCTTCTAGAATAAATATATACCTTAACTTAATGTCCCGAAGAACCAACATATATGAATAATTTTCATAATTTTAATCCTTTTATGTTTATATTTGTTTTAGTATAATTTTAATATGTCCATTTTGGACCATTTTAATGAGATGTAAATTTTAATTCTTTTATTCCAACAGCATCTATTTCATGGTTTTATAGATGGATCACTAGTGTATAATAATGGATTTTTATTCCAAATGGTACTATTAATGGTTCTTGGCATAATTAATTTTCCTTATTGTGGGTGATAAATTAATATTTATTTTAATTTAGAGTTTCTCAAAACCTGAGAGGGAATTTTTCATGTTTAATTTATAATTTATGTTTTTAAGATACCTCATCTATGAATCATTTCTTCAATGACATTTTTAGTCTTATGAAAACCTTTTAGATTACCATTTTTGTTCTAAAATGATTCAATTATAGAATTCATCTCATGGTGACACATACAAGATTCTTTGATCTCTGAGAAAATCCAATTGATTTTGAGATACTGGCTTGGCAAATCAATTGTCTTTTGGTGTTCCTCTTGATTTCTCCAATATCCTTTAGTCTTGAAATAGTTTCCCCCCTTCCTCAGAGTAATAGAGTATGAATTTTTGAGAGATTTAGAGAGATGGATAGGGACAAATATAATTTTATTAGGTGGAATGATTTTCTATTATCAATTTTTTATAATCCCTACTCAATAGACATAACCATGTATTTATAGACCTGTATTTTAGGTAAAAATATTTTTTAATGGAATTTATTCCCTTAAATAAAATTTAATTTTTTATTTAAACTCATATAATATATTAATAATAATAATAATTTTACTGTTTTAATTTTATGGTCCACACACTAACTTCGGAAAAATATTATTTTACAACTTGTAAAGTAATATTTATCCCTAAACATTGTCTAGGTCCATTAAAACTCCTTGGAATTTATTTAAAACTCGAAGAGATATTTGACTATAAATTTCATTCATCAATAAATATTTGGGTTATAATATGAATAAAATTATTCAATAGTCTCGAGAATAATAATAATTCTAAGAATTAAATTTAAATATAATTTAATTAAGTTTAACTAAAACACTTAGTTTGTGACCATCTTGGATTTTTTCTTGTTGGGATTAGGAGAGCTTCCCTAAATTCCAAAATTACTTTCTATAAATGTGTCAAGTCACCCAATATAAAAAATTTAATGTTGCAACATCGAAAACCACATACAAAAACTCATTTTATAATATAATACCATGGTCATAATATATCATCATGTCGGTTAAACATCATTTTCATCAACCTTTGTTTTTTATACGGCTTTTTTTAATATCTAAAATAAACACATCATTTCAACATGAACATAGAATTTAAGATGATAATATAATTCCAATAAAATGGTTGAGAAATAATATTTGATAGAATTGGAAGAGGAAAATCCTTCCTTGAAATGTCAATTAATAACATGTCATTTACAACACTCCCAATGTGCCCTACTTCTATCCAACATGTGGTGGGATGGTTTTGGTTAGTAAATATAAGTGCACAGTTCATGAAAGTAATCAATGAAAATCCTAGAGTTTAAGGTCCATTAAAAATTATCATTGATATAAATATCATATGACATAAAAAAAATTAAATTCCCACTAGTGGGTATGTTTTTATAATCTTCCATCATTGAGATTAACAACTTCAAACATCATGAGAAGAATCCATAGCTAATTATGAGTACATACACATAAGATTCTATATATTATCTTTCTTATCAGATTACAATATCTAACTATTGAAAAAAATTAGGAATATCATCATATAACTTCAAGGATCTCATCATAGAGGGGAAGTTCTATGACCATGTCAATGTGATGGACACCCTATGAAATAATTACATTAAATTGTTCCATAACAATGAAAAATATAAAATAAGATGATTAATTAGTATTTAAGTGATCAAATATACATATAATAACTGTAAAAAATTGTTCTTCCTTGGATTCCAACTCTAAAAAACACCCAGTTGGACTAGAGTATTAATAACCCTTATTTTATTAGATTAGTCCTCTGAATATTTATATATATGAATTAGGGTTTACCCTTTAAGTAAATGTGTTGTTTGGGTGTCCTTTGACCCAAAAAATTAATATATTTAAAATATTAATATATTTTGTTAAAATAATGAACATCATTTTAGTGTTCTTGTATTTCCCATTTATGGGAACTTTGATGGAAATTTTAATACCAATGTTTTCTTGGAAATTCGAGGTTTACCCTAGGTGCCACATAATGTGGGGCTGGATCGGGATCTTCATGGATGTTTCTCATTGGATTATATGTTAAATATTTTTATTATTTTATGTTATTTTATTTCATAACCTAAATTTATTTATAAATACTCCACTATTGAAATTCAATGTTGTTATGCACACAACCATATGAAAATTCAGAGGACCATTGTACGTTCGTTGTTGGTGAAATTCATCAGAGGGAGATGAGATATCGGATCGAGGTGGATCGAGAGATAATGAAAATAGCGGGTCTTCTTCATTAATGGTGAATTAGTTATTCACTAATTATCAATCCATAAATTTGGGAGGAATTTTTATTTATTGTTTTCTACCACTTTATTATAATGAAAAAGCTTGGATTTTATCTTCTTTGTTATTCATTGTTAATCACTTGTTCTTCACATGAGAAAGAGAGATTATTTAAATAATTAAATCTAATTTAATATAGAGATTCCATGATCTCACCCTAGAAATCTGGGAATTTTTATTCATTGTCCATGAACGCTTGGTAAATGATGGATTAACCTATATTCTTATGATTGTATCCCCAAAACTTATTTTTTCCATCATTTTTGGACCTGGTAGTTGTGGTTTGACTTTCTAGGCTCCTTTGGAGAATGATCAAAATCCAGAATACATGAAAGGGATGGTAATGATGGAAGAACTAGAAACATCAAGAGGAATCAGGGACATTTATTGGTTTTGGGTAATAGAAAAGTGTTTCAAAAACCTTAATGATTATATTTTTTGCGATGAGGTCCTGAAGAGTGATCAAATTATGATTTATGATCTACGGATGTCGGGTACCGATGGCCAAAGTAATTTTCATCTAATTTTGAGTGTTTAAATTTTATATTTATAAGAATGAAAGTTTTATTGGGAAACTAGCCAAAATATTGATAATTTCTAGAAAAAAACTCTACTACACACTATGTAGTGTGAAAGAAAACATGGTGTCTTCTTCATATTTCATCATTATTAGGGTTTCCATCTGAGCTATGGATCACCCGCTATATGGAAAGGATGAAAGTTATTATTACCCTACCCATGAATCCATTCCATGTACCCACTAAACATACACTTGGGTCCTCATTACAGTGGAAATATAATGGTATCCTAGAATACCCAAGCACGCCTAGGGGTACACAAGCACAACCCAATACCCGGTATAGCTAGGTATAATTCTAGGTACACAGACACAACCCAATATATGGGGGTATGGAAAGAGCACATGGAAATGAATTGGGTTTCTATGAAACACCATGTACCACTTATAACAATTGTGTAGTATGTCATTGCATCCAAATTCATGACCAGAGAAAAAATCCAGATAACGAGGTAGGATCACACGTCATGTAGACCACAATATATGTTTTTTATTCCCTCTAGAACATCTTCCACATATATTTCATTCCCCGTGACTAGGGTTTCATCATATGAGTAGCCTATACTGAGTGTTTTATCATGTAAAAAATGATGATGGATTTCGTGTTTTCTTAAAAGACACATTGTGATATGTTCTGAAAATATAACCTATTCAGGTGAAACTTTTTTTCACCCATCATCTTTAAATAAGTTATTTTATTAATTTTATGGATATCGGGTATTTTAGGTTGATTCACAACTTAAAATTTTGAGTTCTTATCTAAAAATGCATGGTTTAGCCTTGACAGCATCTATCACACCATGGTCGAAGCCGTGTAGCCTCGTTCGAGTCATCGTGTGACCTCACCCGATTAACTACACGGTCTGGTTGGTGTTCAAGGTAGGCATATAAAGTTTAATTTATCATGAATTTGAAATAAAATAATAATAAGCTTTAATAAAATTTATGAAATTTACTTGACGAAAATAATAATAATATTGTTTGAGAATATTATAATTACTATTATTAGTGTTAAGAAAATAAGTAAATAATTAATTAATTAATTATTAATATCACAGTAATTATAATTTTTTTAATATAAAATTTTGGTAATATCATTTATTTTATTTGAATTTGCTTTAAAATTTTCTATCAAGGTGTGGGAGGAGTTTCGGTTGAATTTGGTGTTTTTTTGTTAAACGAGTTTTTCTTTTAGGGCGTGACAGTATACAATGCCTGGGAAAAGTAGAATTGCGAAGCCATGCGGCTTCACCAGCGCTGAAGTGTGACCCATACGTTGTTCAATTAACCAAATAAAATGAATTAATAATAATTAAATTAAATTAAAATTGTGGATAAATAAAAATAAAAAAATGAGAAGGATCTTTTAATTGGATAATAAAGATTATTTTTAATGATAGCAATAAAATAATTATTATTTGGGATATTAATATTCTTATTATTATTATTATTACACTTCTATTTTTTAGTTTTTCTAGGGTTTCATTTTATTTTTCTTTCTCTTTTTTACCCTCTTTTTTTTCCTTCCTCTCCCCCTCACCTTTCTCTCTATCCCGTCGGATCCCCCCTCCCCTAACCCTTGTCCTACACCCCCTACCCTGGTCTACCCTCCTTGTCATCGCCCCCTCCTAGCCAGCCAGATCCTCGACCCCCCTTGCAACGAGACACAAGCCGACTTGAATTCCCCTGTCGGCATGGCCTGGTTCCAGCACGGCTACCCGACACACCTCTCCTATTGGTCGCGGACTAGTTAGGTGTGCCCCCCTCACTAGACGACACCACTCTAACTCCCACATGGGTGCATTTCTCTCCTTCCACATGTGTTTCACACCTCCAAATAAGTCTCTTTTTTTTAATTTGAGTTTTGGTTTTTTTTTCAGCGAGTATGAGGTCTGATTTTGTCGTTTAATTTGGTTGTTTTGGGTGAATTTTTCTTGTTTTGGATTCACACTAGGTTTCTTAAGGTGCAGTTGATGTGCAGTAGTGATTTCTAACCTTTCATCAAAGGATTCTTTGTTCCAGGTAGGTGGTTTCGTGCCTTAGCATTGTTTGATAATTTTATTATACTTAGTTGGATTTATAAATGTGTTTCTTAGTTTTATTTTGTGGTGCATATGATATTTTTAGAATGGTTCGTGTGTTTTTTAGTTAGAAATAACTTTTTATTTTAATAAATTGTCAATGCTTGGTGTTGTTTTGTTTAAATTTTTTCAAAACGGATTTTAGGGGATGTTTGGGTGAAGGAAACTATGTTTTCAAAGGTATTTGAGTATGGTATGCTTTTGTGTGGATTTCAAATGATTATAGAATTATTTTTCACATGTCGGATTTTTTTTGAAATTGTATAAATAATTTATTAGATTATATTATTATGTAGATTATATAGTGATTTTTTGGCTATGTGAAATGTACTTTATAAATATTCTGACATGCATGTGTGATGAGATTTCATTTTCTATTAGAAATGGATGTACCTTTCATTTTGGTCTTGTTGTAAAAATTTCCAAAAAACAATGTTTAAACAATTGTTTTTTGGGTGAGAATGAGTTTTAAGAAAGTTTGGGATGTGCAAGTGATTTTAAAATAGTTTTTGCATAAAAAACTTGTGTGCATTGAAATGAGGTCTTGTGACATGTGGTTGAGATGTTTTATATATTGAGAAATGGTTTATTTAACTGGTTTTTGGGATGCAAAACATGGTTGGAATGGTTTTTTGGGGTTTTTTGGTAGGTTGAAAATGCATTTTCAAAGTCTTCAAGGTGTTTGTATATTTCAATGGTGATTTTCAAACAAAAATGAGTCACTTTGGGTGTGTTTCCTTATTGTGCACATTTGAATTTAAATTTCAAATTGTTTGAATAATGGAAAACATGTTTTTATATCGTTACCTTGAGCATTTTGTTCTAAAGTGACCTCCCTATATGAGATAAAGTGCATTTTGGTGTAAATTGTTCTTGGTATATCTTGAAATGATTTAACAAATAGTTTAACTGATTTATTGATTTATTTAGAAAGCATGAAAGTAGTGTTTTGGAAGATTTGTGTATGAATTTGTTTTTAAAGTAGTATGTTTATATAAAATGAGACATGTTTCTTGGTGTAAACTCCCTTTGCGTCACTTAGTGGTGTTTTATTATGTCAACCCTTATTGTGTAATTTATAATTATTTTCTATGTTGTGAAATTTTTTTCTATTTCTCTTTAAGTGTTGCCAAATAGAGATTTGCAAAATGATTAAGTAATAAAAAATATGTTTTGGAATGGTATTTTGGCATGCGTGTGTTTTTGAAATGGTGTTTGGGTATCCAAGTTGTGGATTTTTTTGTGTAATTTCCTATTTACTGTGTGATGTGTGAATGTGATACATGATGTGAATGTGAAATTTGTTTGAGCACAAAAAGTGGAACCCTGGGTACCAAGGCGGGTGGATTAGGACTAGTATACTAGATGACATGTGAGTGGTTCATCTCAGTTTCATCTAGCAGGACTGACATTACAACACTAACTAATATTTTGTGATGGTTGGAGACCACTAGGTTATCGATGTGTTTCCCTACTGGTGGATCATACACAAGAGTGTTGATTCTTATGGCTCTTATTCCATGTTTACACTGAGGTATGATGTCTCTAGTGCACCATGCATACTAGCTACTTTAAGGGATTTTACCTGCAGTTCTATACTATTCATGACATGGTGCCTTCCGTCATAATATGGAGGACCACTTGAGTATTTTCATGATCTTTATAAATTTTCACATTCATTTTAAAGTAGTATTTGTGAAATGGTCATTCTTTCAGTGCTCATTCTTTTTCATTTTCATCTTTTAAATGTTTTTCTTAAAAACAATGTGTTTTAAATGTTTGGTTTCAAATAATAATTTTAAATCATCACTTAAGTGTTATGACATGGAATATTTTTATTGGGTGACCTCCTACTGGGCCTTTCGCTCACACCAGGCATACACCTTTGGGTGTATGTAGACCTTGTTTCTTTTGTATTCTAGGTTGTGACATCGTGCTCAGCAATGGTGGATTGAGTTGTCGATGGTATTCTCATGTAGGTTGGTGTTTGAGCTTTTGTATTTTTCACAACTCTTGTTCCTTGGAGGTTTGAGTTTGAGTTTCAGTTTATTTTTTAGTTATTAATTTCTTGATGTTGGTTCAAGTTGTAAACCTTTAAATCGGATTTTATTTTAAGGTCATGTTTGGTTTTCTGTTTTAGTTTTAGTTTCTTCATCTTGTAAGTTTTTTTGTGTTTAGGATCTCAGGTAAATCATTCCCATGTCTTAGTTTTGATACCCAGTCACTTGTTTCATACCATGTGGATCGAGAACATCCTTTGATCTATGTCGCGGACCGAGTCGAGCGCTAGGTCAGATGGCGACCCAACCTGGTTCGTGAAAAACATGAATGTGGAATTTTTCTATGAATGATCATTATATTGATTCTAGGGTTGAAACTCACATGTCACACTAGGTCTTGGTACCCTCATATTCTATATATCGATAGATATGGTACTTTCCTATTGTAGTAATCGGTCATATAACAGCCATGCTCTTTATTACATGCTTAAACATGATTTGTTACATAAAATATTCACTTGATACAACATGGATGATCAAGATTTATAGTGTCTTTGGGGATTAAGAACATTATATAACAACTTAAAACATAAACACAGCATCTTTATTGAATACTTCTTTTACATTACCACTACATTCCCTTGTACTTAGCATTGCATGGGATAACCTGAGGACATGCATAAGAAAAGGGTGAGATATAAATACCATTAAGGGAATAAACATGGAATAAAATGAGGAATAAAATACATGTTAGTCAATAGGAATATCAATGGAGCACAAGGGAAACATGAACATAAATTAATGATAAAGTATGAAAATCATAACATGGAAATGTGGCAACAACACATAACATGGAATTAGCATGAGCCAAGGCTCATTACAAATGGAGCATGCATAAAACCCCATTGCACATGAAGCATGAGTAAACCCTCATTGAACATGAATTATCATGATTCAACACCCATTTCACTTAACGTATCATGATACTACACTTTTCCCAATGCATTGGAGCGCTATCAGGGCACACCCTTCTTAAACATTTAATTTCATGCATAAGTGTGCCACATGAATCATATAACATGGAATCCATCAGAATCATAAGTTATTTAAAGATTAAGGAATGTGGAATAAATAAATGAAAGTAACATTCAATATGTATATGTTCATAAAGGTGAATACCCTTCATAGAGACATGGGTATGGTATTCACTACATAATGATCTAGGCTTGGAAAAACACGGTGTAATTTTGGCAGCATAACAGCGTGACATAAGAATTCATAAAAATTGTTGATGAGAGAGAAATGGGAGTCTCAAAATATTTAAATGAAATGGACAGTAAGGGAATTTATATATACACATGTCCCAAAAAATGTAATTGAATTTAGATATGTAATACAAAAGAATTGCTTGAATGTAAATGAGTAGAGTGAAATTCCTTGTGGAATTTCAACAAGGTTACGGGTGTACATGGGAGGAATTAATGAGAGACAAAGGGGATCTCTCATTATTCAAACATAAATAGGGAATTATGGGGGAGGTACAAAACCATACCCCAAAATTTATAGTTGAAAATAAAAGGGCATAACCATTTATAGAAACTTGGAAACAAATAAGGAAAGTGAGAATCCCTTACTTGGAAGTGTGATCCCAAAGGCTTGGTAGTGGCTTGAGAGAGACATATTGGGAGATTAGGGTGCCTTAGGAGGATTATATATAGAGTAGGTAATAGTTTGGTTTAACTCCAAAGGCTTTGAGTGAAGAGGATGTGGGAGCTTGGGTGGGTTTATATAAGAAAGGAGAATGAATTCTTTATTATTTAGGATTGGGACACCTCACAATAAACTAATCACAACCACAAACTAGACCATGGTTTTTACCCAAGATTTTCTCCGAAGTGGGATGGAAAAAATATTTTATAATTTAAATTTCCTAAAATCTTAAATTAAAAAGGTTTCTTATATAGAGGTGAGTCACCCTCTTAAGGAAAACAATTTAAAAAGTAAAAATGTTTTCAAAGTCTTGAAGTGTCCACTAAAGCTTTGTAAAATAAATCAAAAAACCTAAAATCACATTATTTTAATGTTAAAACATATATTTTCTGAAAAATAATGTTTATTGTATTTTATCACATCACTATTCGATCATTATGATGTCATACAACACATTATATATTTAAACAGTATTTAATTTTTACCCAAAATTTTGACTGTCTCTGAAAATTAGGAAAAAATTAACAGTGGATAATTTCGACATCCAGATTCCAAAAATAATATTAATTTTATCTAAATAATTTTATAAATATGGTAATTTTTACATTTAAATTAAATACCGACATTTATCGAAAATTCATGGGTTTTGACAAAAACGGCTTTCAAACCATAATAAAAATTACAATTTCATTCATAAAATTATACGATAATTTATATTTAATAAAAAGTAATCTAATAATAATATTATTATTTTATTAAAATACTTTTTCATTCAAAAATCTATTAATTCATCAAAATAGATTTCTTAGTTGAATATTAACTAAAAATACAATTTGTGCTTATAAAACTATTTACAAAGTAACAATAATTAAAAGAATATATATTCTCTATACAAGAATACTGTATATAATCATAGTACAAGGGTCATGTTACATAACCCCTTAAAACAGCCACATAAGATATTAGGTTAGGGTGCGCGATGATGACAGACTCTTGGGGTGGCTCTGATAACATTGCTCGAGTGGTAATCTCTATCAACATCCACTTCTCTCGTAGGTAGTTCTGCTCGAGCTTAACGTATTCATGCTCAGATTGGGCTTGGCCAAGATTGAATCCAAATTATGCCACCTCATTTCTGAGCTCTGAAAAATGGGCTTCGTATGGGGAAAGTCTACTGGATGAGGTCATCGCTTCCATTGTGTGAGAAAATTGTATTTGTTAAAGCCCAATATTTATACTAATCACGTGATCACTATTTAACGTCTATATTTGCAATGGTCAAAATTCTTAATGGTATTTTAAAATAAAAAACATAGAACCAAATAATTGTATACGTTTTACATAACCATAATAAGACATTTAAATAGTCTAATAGGAATTTTCATTAATGAATTTTTGGGTCGTTACAGGTCCTCTATCCAATGAGTGGTACTCCCCCATCTTCAATCATCAATGATGTGTGTATTCTCTGTGAGAGATGTGGCTCCCTCAAATATAGAAATCAGTAGTGGAGAGATATTCCCTAAACAAAGATTTTGGTGAGGTTAAATTTGATTTTAGACATCAGAGATATACTTTAGAGCAGTATGAAGAGACATCGACTTTGGTAGGGAAATGGAGATAGAATTCCCCTTTCACTCTCTTCTAGGTTTCCTTATAAGTATATATTTGTCATTTGGGATTTTGTGTCTATCTAGGTTTGGGGTTGAGTTGAATACTTCTATAAAATCATTGAATTACCCCATTTTTGGTTTTCAGGAAATTCAATATTTATATACTCACCCATGCATGGTATTTTCCCACATGTGTTGTGTCTTGTGAAAATGACTAGAAGATCGATAAAGACAATGGTGGAGCTTAATATTATTTTGGTGCATTGACCACATATGGTGGTTTGGATTTAGATATTAAGATATGTTCTCTTTCATATTTCAATTGTTGAAATTATTTTCTAGTTTGTACTTCATTTCTAACGGGGCATATATTTACCCCCATATTTTGTTTTATTCTATCATATTCAGATGTATCCCTTAGAGTTTATTGAGTGAATAATTTTTTTCTATCTATTATTTTGTTCATATTATTCCTCTATAATTTTTCAGGGATATTTCATGGATCACCAGTAAACATACATTCATCTAGGTTCTCACATTTTATTTATTCCTTCCTAGAACTTGTCCCCATCCCCTAGCCTAGTATAGGTGCGCTTTGGGCTTTGATGGCTCAGCTTACTGTCGAAAATGAATGCCCCAGTTGGTCAGGTTATTAAAAAGTGGTATCAGAATATTTCATTCCTTGTAATGGTTTTTATAATTTTTAACATTATGAAGAATTGGTTTGTAATTAGAGAAACAATGTCAAAGTGTTTCAAGTGTGGATTTTAGGCTAGGGAACCAATTATTGGTGTGATAACTAAAATATCTATTCACTAAGACTCAGACTACCTTTTATTCAAATCGGTATACCAGGACATTGGTTATGGGTAACATGTTACATGCATCATTTATTATTGATTATTTTAACTATCCTTCTTGAGAAATACCCCCCCCCCCATATATATATATATACACACACATATATATATACTCTTCTAACCATGGAATGTATTGATAACATTTAGGATGCCTACTTCAACACATTCAGTCACGTTATTGATATAGGATCATAATGATGATTACATGAGTTATGTGTCCTCATTTTAGGGGCCATCCCATGTGGTGTTTCCTTCAATCAGGTTGGGAGAACCACCCCCACTTATTGATCATTACTACTACTAGTAGTTCAATCTGATGATGTGCGCTGGCTTAGGGAACTTCATGAGTTCTAGTATTAGAGACCACTAATATTCTAAAGAAACCAATATCCCTAGGTAGTATGGATATTTATTCTGTTTTTTGATTATTCTAGATATTTTGGATCCCAATAGATCAAATGATTCCCTTAGTATATAGACTTTTCTATTGAGTATCTAGGTATTGTAGAAATATTGGGTTCCCTAGACACAACTATTCAATGCTTTTTATTACCATATCATGTATACAGTTAGCAATACATGATGTCATCTTACCATTATAGTTTATAATATTATACATCCACTATTGAAATTGTAAAGCCCAAAGATTAATTGTCATGTCAAAAGGTTATAGCAGATCCCGGGTTATAATGAGAACCCCTAGATACTATGACATTAATATTAAATATATGTTCTATTGACTAGATACATATTATTTATTGGAAATAGATTATGTTTGACTATCAGGTGTTGGGGGCTCATAAGCATTGAGATTTATTCTCTTGAAGTTCTCACTTGGTGATATCTAGTGGTGAGATCATGAGGACTGACCCACCAATAGAAACACCACATGTTTCGAGTGTCATTGGATGTTCCTATCTATGATCATGTGTAATGGTCTCCTGACTTGAGATCATTACAAATGTATATCATTTGATTACGTACTTTGATTCAAGATGAAAACCATAGAAATGAAGTGGTGGAGAGGTAGTTTGTGTTTGGCGCATCGTTGGTGGCATGACATTGGTTGAATGGTCAAGAAAGGATTTTTCACTTCCCGGTTATGTAAGTAATATATCTCAGGCCATGTTGATATGGATGGAAGTAACTTTATAAGATCATGGCCATGGAAGTAGAGGGTCAATCTATCCAATTAAATTAAAAAATGGTTATGCAAGAAAAGGGTGATGACACATGAGTGTGTCCTGCTTTATGAGATATTACAGATAAAGATATTATATTACATAGTGTGTTTGTAGGTTGGTTGTCACTGTTGTGAAAATCCTTATCTCATCAGGGGCCATTGTGGGTTGCTAAATCCCGCTCTTGGTCTATGAATACTATTTACTACTATCGAGATACGGGGCTAGAATGTCGCACACAATATTGTATTCAAGAATCTTCCCTATTCAGTTGAATAAGAGTTTTGAAAATGGTGGGCCCCACCACAAGGGTCTGTGATTTTTCCAAAGAAAAATGATCACCAATGCAATAAATAAATTTATATTATCCAAGTTTAGAGTATTGAGTATTGAATTTTTTTATTAAATGTATTTACGAGTTTTAAGTAAATACATGAAAAAATTACAATCGACGAATATCAAATATATTCCAGGTTCAATTAATATTTAAGGGATGACGAGTAAGGTTTGGGACTCAATTATTTTCATGTAATATATTTAATGTATTAAAAGAAATTGATAATAATATCTATGACTCAGTTTAGCAGTCATAAAATGTCGTTAATAGTGCATTGATTATTTGTGGGTCGGGTTAACATTTCTGAGTAATTACATGACACTATAAATATAGGAAGAGAGGAGATTGAAAAATATTATTCATGGAGCTTCTCTCTCTTCTCCTCTCTCCCATGACCAATAGAGGGAAGCTCTGGATCCAACGAGCATGGATTAAGCAATCTCTCGGGAATCATTAGTGAAGTGATGTGGTTATCATTGGAGCGTCAAAGGCATCGTCACAAATTTGTGCTACCACATGAATTATAATGAATAGTTCTCTAGTGGATTTCTTAAAGTGTGTGAGGATGATCTAGGGGATTTCAATGTTGGATTCTTTGAGCAGTGATCACCAACGATGAGCATACGTTGCGTGCGGATTTAGAATTAAACTAGGTATTTTTAAGGTTTCTTTTTGTTCTTAAAACCCTTTGTGTGTGGTCCTCAGCTTTGACTGGGTTTCTCTTCACTGACGTTGACAAGATTACATTGATCGTCAATGGAAAAAATTTAAAATCCCCCCTGTTTGGGGCTTCTGCTGCCCACCCAGTTCCAATAAGTGGTATCAGAACAACACATGAAGATTTTAATTAAATTTGCAAATTAAATTTTCATTTAGCTATAAAGAGGGCGTTGATATGGTCCCAACACCGCAAACGGAATATGAATCAGATGTCGGATGTCCAGGCCGTGGACATGCGAATTTATGAATTCGGATTAAGGAAAAAATATTTGTGGGTCACTGAAACAATATTTTCTGGTGATTTGTATAATTTTTATTGTTATAATAATTATATAATATTAATAATAATGGTTTTAACTTAAAATTAGTTTTATTATTATAATTTTTATTATAATAAAATTATAATATTATTATTACTTTATAAAGCCTAAATAGGCTGTAGAAATTTTAAAAGGTAAATGGGGTGCATGACTTGTTTAAAACAAAAGAAATAATTTATTTTCAAGTCTTGGTGTAAAAACATTAATGGAGGGGAGATATACTTTGCAGGTCTCCAACTTTTTAAAAAAATACAAGGGGAGGACTTCTATAGTAGGTCTATTTAAAAAAAGGTAAAAACCAACAATAAAAAAGTGTTTGGCCTATGGACGAGTAGCCCCCTTCTACTGATTGGCCTCCCTCCCTCATGGAGAAGTGCTACAGCACGCATCAGGACCAGTCGACCCACACTGATGCTACCCAGTAGTGCTCAGCCACTCTTCACTCACACTAGGTACCCCTCTGCACCCAGGCGGCGCCCCTCAATTCCAAGCCAACGAACCCTGTCCTCCCGGCTTTAGGCAGTACGGCCCACCTCTACCCATCCCCAATGGTTTCCCTCCCACGGAGCTGCCTTTGTGGCTCCCTCTACCCAGAGGCGCGACACTATGCTCATAAACCAGTGCGCCGGAAGTCTCTCTCCCCATGTAGTAGGCTGCCTCCTATGGCACCATGGCACCCTACACTCCGTCAGGCCAGCGACTTGTGGGCTGCCCTTCCATGTCTAGTTGCAGACCGACACCCCTACAGTGGCACCCTCTCTATTGCTAGTGCTGCCTCATAGTGCGCCCCCCCCCCCCACTCTATCAAGCAAGCTCCATTCCATCCTTTACCTCCGGCGGACTGAACCTCTACCTAGCATTGCAAGATCCCCAATGCCCCTTCATCGAGGTAATCCCTTGCCACTACGTACAGGCTAAACAAGCCATGAAACGAGCATTGGCGGATCAGCTTAGCCCAAAATGGGCTTGGCCAGACCTTCTTGACATATAAACCCCATGCACGGGGTTGGTATATCCTGGACTGGGTCTACGTAGGTTCACCCCGACCAACGCAGGCCATGCCCAAAGTTTTAAGGTCCTAGATGTTTTAATTTAATCATAAAGTGGTTAAAATAATTAATTTAACTATAGTTGATAATTAAATTAATTTAATATTAATTTTTGGATATTAAATTTTAGATGCGGTGTAATTAATTTAATTGGGAAATTAAATAAATTAATTACTAGTTTTTAAAATTAAATTAATTAAACGGGGACCGAACGACGTTAAATTGAATTAAACACAAGAGTGAAGTTTTCAATTCAAATAATGTTTTCATGTTGATTTTTAATGCATGTTTAATTTTTATTCTGCATTTTTTTAATACACACGAGTTTAATGTGTATGCAGATCATGAGCTAGAGACTGACTAATGTATGTCTGGTACTTTTTAATTAATTATTTATTTATTTATTTATTTAATGCAATGGTTTCGTAATAATTAGTTTAATTAAATTAAAATTTTATCTTTGTGTTGTCTCAAGTGTCATTATAGGTATAAGGGAATGCATTCCCATTGTTAGAGTTGCATTTTATACCCACATACCCACTCTCTAGTGTACGAGTATAGTTTTATAATGACGAGATGAGTTATGACGCATTTCACGCCATGTGACAGTGACACACTAAATAGGAGTTTGAGTCATTGGATGAGAAGACATTGCTATTCAAGTTGCAAGTCACATGACTAAAGGTATTGTCCCTAGGGTCTAAGTTGGTCTATTATTCACTCAATGGATAAACCATTGGAACCGGCTCAGGATCATGTGTTCATTTTTTTGAATGGTTTATTATTTTGTTCGTGTGTAGTTTATTGCGTGATCACATAGAATAATAATAAACAAGCATGCAAGATAAAGTGAACATGTGACGTGATGAAATTTCTATTTCTTGCATGGTCATTTGTGAGTGTGATCGCATAGTACGTTCTTATAAAAATAGAAAATGATTTATTTCGTCACATTAAATATAATAAAACCCTCAAAGATATATTAAGTCATAACCACCTTCCATCATTAATGTTTGGACAAAACCGGCTGTTTGGCGTGTCGATTATGCCCTAGCTGAGGGTGCCTCTTGCTACTGGGGAGTCCCTATATGAATGATGGGTTGACTTAACTAAAATTGCAGCAAAGAAATAACCATAGTTATATTGTTTTAATTTTAGAGGCAAGCGTTGAGTAAATCATGTTCTGATTTTAAGAAGCTGGGAATTCACTAAATAGATCAAGGAATTGCAAGTTAAAGTGATCGGTTATCAAAAATCCTACCTCGAACCCTTGAAGTAGTGGCGTATCCATAGCTTGTAGACAATGAGGGGTGGTTCCGGGATCCTTTCCACTAGAATACTCAAGCGACAGAGTATTCTAATTCTAGCATAGAGGATTCCTAGAATCCGATAAAATAGTGGGAGACCTTAAATGATTTACGTTATTAATAAAAATGTCTAAACCGGTAATCCAGATAAAAGGCACTCATCTTCTAAAATTCATTTTTGTAAAAAAAATTCCATGTTATACCAAAAGTTTATACTACAATAAATATTGGACAAAGTAAATGTCCAAACTAACATGAGTACCCATGAATAGTACTGACACGTGCGCATGGTACTATTATATAGGAAACTCAAGGTGCCAGTGTCCCCAACACTATTAAACTACCTCAAGAAGCGAGGGTCAAATTTCATACTAGAGACTAATTTACAAAACATATAATAGTTTTATCATTATGCTTCTATCAATGTCTGGTGTCATTTGTGGTCACTACACCAATACATGGATGATATAAACATGAAGTCTCATCTCCGAGATGTTTGCAAGGAGAAAATGAAGCAATGGAATGAAGAAGGTGAGGTTACACTGGCATGTTTAAATTGAAATATCAACCATGATCTTTAAATATATCACATTCGCATATCATTTTCACCCATTTACTCACGTTTTATTTTAAGTTACAAAAAGAAAAAGTATTGAGTAAGTGTTATATTTATTATCTAGGTAAGGTTCTCTAAGTTAATAACAATAAAAGATAGCTAAGTTTTAATTCTAATGGATATTATATTTAATGAAAATAAGAAAAGGCCAAGAGGAAAGTAATGATAATGGAACATTCACGATGTCCTTAAATTAATGAGGTAATAACAAAGGTTATTTTCATTTCATATTATAAAATAATACTATGGAAGTTTAAAATAGATAACCTGATATGAAGCACAAAGTTACAGATTCAACATTAGGAATATTCATCAATTGTAATGTTTCAGTTTTACTACTTGGGTATTTAATACTATATGCTTTTTACATATGAGTATTTAAATAGATTTACCAAGTAAGTATAGAAATATTACTAGAAGTCAGGTTTATTCTCCAAGTTGATGTGAAAGGGTGATACATAGGCCAATGGCGATAAGTACACGACTTCTTAATTGCCAAGTGAAATATTTATGTTGAACTATTATTGAGTATATCCAAAAACCTTAATTTCATGTGTCCTTGGATGCAAGGAGACACTCTTTTAGGTTTTGGAATGAATGTTGTTTTTGGTAAACTCAATCACTAGTTTAGTGATACACGAATCATAGGCAATTAGTGATGAATAAAAATGTAAGACTTATACCCAGTTGAGACAAGAAAATTCTTTATTAAGTAATACTAAATGTGGACGTCACAATGCTTTTGGAAATAGTTCAACAAGTGAGAATGAACTATTCCAATTATAAGCTAGAGTTATATATACTTCATAATATTCATTTAAGTAATTTAGGAATAATAAAGTGAAATATATTCCTAGCTATGAGATATGTGTTGCTTCAGATATTGAAGAATATCTCGAACAAGCAGTCATCAATCATAGTAACGTAGCATGGAGTAATTCATAAAGGAACATTACCTTATAGACATCATGACATTGATGTTAATGTGTAGGATTGATAATGAAGTCTTACATATCAACATGGATCAATAAACATCTATCATGGAGATATTCCTAAATTCATATGTTGTACATCAAAATATTGATGTAAGTAATATCAATATTTCAACTAGAGAAAAAAACTTCCATTATATTTTAAGAAATTCTTTTCAAATAAGAAAGATATCCCACAACCATATGCCAAAAAAATCAAAAATTGACATCATATGATTCATATTATGTTATAAATCCATTATTTTATAAGGACATTTGTTTTGATGTAAATAGTTTGTTCGGATACAAACAAACTTGCATCAAGATAAACACATTTTGCATCTAAGGTACTTATCCTAATGATTTCTTAGGATATTACATAAATCCCTAAGATAGAAAAATTGTCGTCAAGTGATAGACTACACTTCTATATAAGGGTGAACAGCTTTATTTGGGATTGTGGAAGCCATATTGACTTGTGATTAGTCAATGATCATGATGCACAAATATATGGCATAGGAAATAGTCTCACAAGTGCATGTGGAACAGTGTATGTTCCATAGACACATACTTCATAGGAAGGATAAAACCATGGTGATGGTTTTTATTCACCATAGTCGGTGATCTATTATTCAATGTTAATTATATTTCCTACAAGTAAGCAGTGTATTGAAACTAGATAAAATTGATACGACCAAAAAAATTAAATTATTGGATTCCATTTTAAATGTGAAAATGGGCTTATTATTTTGAATACCATGGGGGGTATTCATGTGAGTTGATACATGGATTGTATAAGTGTAGTACCAATAAGGCTTGATTTGTTTGACAAAGTCATTATGCCAAAATCCGTTAGAATTTTACTTATCATAGCTAATATCTATGATCAAATTTCTTAGCATTGGATTTCTTGACCACCAATTGTGGATGGGGTATATAAGATGCAGCCATAAAGGGATGGTCACGTCACATAATGCTAATAAAGGTGAAAAGTTACAGAAATCCAGTTTATGATTAAAGTCAACAACATGATCATAGAATATACATTTGCAACAAATGATTGCCATGTGTCATCTAGAGGTTAGTGGGAGCGCCAATCTTTTCCAAGTGAAGTATATTTAGAAACATATAGAAAAAATATTGGTCTTCAAGTAAGTTGAATCCAAAAAGAAATTTATTCTCGAGTGATTGACTTAAAGTATCAACCTAAGTTCTAGGGAACTGTATCTACAGAGGTAGATCTATAGGTTTCTTGGTCCTAGCCAATCATACATCTAGTGATATTGTATTGAAAAATACAAGTTGAAACAATTAAATAGATAAATTGTTTCTAATTTCATAGGGAATAATCTCTCCTTGTTGACATGTTCATGACATGGGAATAGGTAGACATGGTGATTTGAAATCCATATATCAAACTGATGGATCAATAACTTGTGTCGTGATATGTACAAGTACTGATATTTCCAAGGTATATTTTACATTAGGAAAATATCAGTAATATCTAGGAGTACTGCAAGGGATGTAGTCAAAACTATCTAATTGTACTTTGGTAAGTAAAAAAGATATGTACCCGGTAAGTGGAAAAGATTGCATACTAGTTTTTTGGGATACAAACTAGTCTTCCATATATCCATGTGATCTACAATCGTAGTAATTCTAAAGGCGATAAGTGATTCAAACTCATATAATCCAGTGGTGTCCATACCTACAAATACCAAGTACATTGCAGCTTCTAAGGTTGCTAAGAAGCAACTAAATGCAATGATTTTGTTCCAATTCTTGGAATTGCAACTAGTAAAAAAGGTATTATCATAATGTAAATTATGATATTCTTACTGGCCCAAATGTCAAGTTATGACAGTGGAAAAAAAGTGATATGCTTGGGATACCATCTCTTGTGAAGTTTTACTCCAGGAGATGAGGTCGCAATAGAAGAATAGCCACATTATGGAACTATGGCGGACCGAGTAGCTAAATCCATTACTCAGCAGATTCATGATGTCTATCATGTGAGTAGCTAACAAGTTTGGTTAGCTGTTTCCTCTAGAAATGGGGATGACCTCATTTGTTTATGGTTCAAACATTCCAAGCGGTTTCTAACGGGTTTGTTCGTAGAACCAGAAACATCCAATGATTCTATATCTATTTGGACCAACATTCCAAATGTAGGCACTCATTAGTTATGGACTGATGAGACTTAAAAATTTTCATTGGTCGAGAGGATGGGAGGTCAGACTCATCACACCTTTTTGAGGGAAATTATTGTCTACTTCAGAACTCTATTTATAGATTTAAGTTATGTTCATGAATCCTTATTAAATTACCAAGTATAAAATGATCCTTCCTTTAGATCTGACAATAAATGATTGATATGTAGGAAATTTAGAGAATCTTTTATATGTATTCGAGGTTCTTAATCGATAGATAATCATCTGTATTTGTTATAGATTCTTAGTCTAGGGTATCCTTTAATGCATCATATAAAAGTCTCTTGGTCATTGTGATGACCATACTGGTTTTAAAGCCACTCAGTGGGGCACTTGAAGTTTATTGTCATTCAGAAGGACATGGATTATTTTAGAGTTGGGATCGTACACGTAGATGGTCTACCTACGTATCCTTTATCTTGAAAAGGAATCACAACCCATGTAGTTCAAGTAAGGGAGTATGATGTTTATGTATGATTGACGGCTCAAAGAAATATTTCATAATTACTTTTATGCTCCAAACTCACATGAGTCATTCTCGATGTGAGAAACAAGAGGTATTGGTAAAACCAGACAATTGTGCCACAAAAGATGCAATCATAAGAAATGATGTGGGGCTTATGTATGTATGATTGCCCAAATGGATAGAGATCAGGACTTATTTCAGAGAAGAAGTCCCGGAACATGGTCTATAAAGGTATATATGCTTTATGGAGATTTGGATACTTAACATATGACTTAATCCTGAGAAGGATGCCCAAATTAGAGGGGACTTATGATTGGGTTTTATTCTGGAGAAGGAAGCCCAAATCAAAAGTAAATTAATACTGGTTAAGAGAAATTATGACTGGGGCTTATTGCTGAGAAGGAGGCTTAGGTTAAAGGACTTGAGAACTGGGGCTTACTCCAAATGAGGAAGCTCAGGTTAAGGGAATTTGAAAACTGGGGCTTACTCCTAAAGAGTAGGCCTAGGTTGAGGGACTTGGGGCTTACTCTTAAAGAGGATGCCCATATTTGTAGATTTTGAGACTGGGGATTACTCCTGGAAAGGAAGCCCAGGTTAAGGGAATTATGGTTGGGGCTTACTCCGGAGGAGGATGCCCATATTTGGGAACACAGGGCTTACTCCTGAGGAGGATGCCCAGGTTTTAGAAATTTTGACTGGGGCTTACTCCTAAGGAGGATGCCCAGGTTAGGGGACTTGGGGCATATTCCTAAGGAGGATGCCCAAATTAAGAGAACTTGGACTGGGGATTACTCGTGAAATGGAGGCCTAGATTTGGGAAATTATAACTAGGGATTACTCCTAAGGAGGATGCCCAAGTTAGGGGACTTGGGGCTTATTCCTAAGGAGGATGCCCAAATTAAGAGAACATGGACTGGGGATTCCTTCTAAAAAGGAGGCCTAGATTTGGGAAATTATGACTTGGGCTTACTCCAAAGGAGGATGCCCAGGTTAGGGGACATGGGGATTATTCCTAAATAGGATGCCCAAATTAAGAGAACCTGTAATGGGGATTACTCTTTAAAAGGAGGCATAGTTTAAGGATTCTCTCATCTTAAAGGACGAGGTTGAATGAATGAAATCTCTAACCTTAGTGACATAAAGATATTTAAATCACTAGTTTTTTAGAAATGTTTCACACAATTCCTTTCATATAAGGAAGCCAACAAGGGATCAATGCCAAAAGAAACGGATTTGAAGAGGTTTTTGAAGGATGAATATTGAATTGGGAGGTGGATAGGCATAAGAGAGGTGAAATAGGTAAGAGGGCCACCCAAAACGAACTGGGAGCACAGGTCCTATGTGGGCACGCATGTTCTGGTCACACAGGTGTACCTGCGCGACACATGTGTACTTGTACGACGGTTAACCCTTTGGGTAATACTTGGGAGAGAATTGGCTCAGGCCCTTAGTACTATCCCTAAAGGCTTTGAGAAGAGTGGCACACAAGTTCTGTTGAAGGGGTAAGGTGGCGCCCAAGTGGGGCCATTTCCCTTAAGGGCTGGCCACTTAGGCGCGCAAGTGATGATGAGTTTCAACAGTTAGGCCTTACTCCCCATCTTTAGATCTTCTGTTCTAGGTAAGAAATTACCTTAGAAGTGTTCGAAAGCTTCGAGAAGAGACTGGGGTGCCGGGAGCTCAAATCTGAGTTTCTGTAATTTTATCTCCCATAAATGAGGGGGCCACCAGGGGTATTTATAGGCTACGAAGGACCCTGGGCGAGAATCAAAGAGGGCACGCAAGTCACCTACGTGTCCAAAATTTGGCGCGCAGGTATACTTGCATGACCTTGATGGAACTTGCACGACCCAAGTGAAAATGAATCTTTGTTGATGCCTTTGTCAAATTTCTGATGTTTCTTCAATGGATGAATCACTTTGGGTTCAAGGTATCTCCTTTTTCATTCGTTAGACTCTGTGACGGAAAGGAGAGTCAACAAAATTTCCCCATCAGAGTTGGATCCAGAAGAAGAAGGATGTGACTCTGAGGTTAAGAGGAAAACCAGGGAATTGCGGCGCGCAAGTGCTGAGTACACATGTGGTGGTGCGCAAGGGTTGAGCGTGCTGGTTTTAGGCGCGCAGGGTTGTGCGCTCTAGCTTGAGGAGTGCACGGTTGTGGCATGGCCTATATATATGCAGTCAATCTCACGCAAAGCATCCGGATTTCAAATATTCGAGTTCTCACCGCACAAGTTGCCTCCATCGCTCAAGTTACTTATTTTCCACTGCTTTTTTTTGCACTTCTATATAGGTATTTGGACTTGTGCGGTGATATCTGCATGCCAAAACTTGCGCGACACACTAATACTTGCGTGCCAACTTTGGGACTTGTGCGCCTTAATGACCTATCCATTTTTCACTTTTCTTCATAAATTTTATGAAAAATAAACTTACTTAAGAGCTAATTATTCAACTTTTGTTCAGATTAAATGGCTCCTAGGAGAATCGGAACTGCTGATGAACTGGCGAGTAAGAGAATTGATGATAAGATGAACATCATTGGTCATGATTATTATACTATCTGCAATAGCACTCTCCCAGATTTGGTTAAGTATTTGAAGAAGTATCATCGTAACTTTCCAGAGAGCACATACTTTCCTCTATATGGGTATGGTCATCTACAATATGTCAGCATTCCAGAGGCAAAGAACTATCTCTCAATTTCATGGTTTCATAATTACACCAATTTTGCCTCAGCAAATATCTCAAGTGGAAGAGTTTTTGTAAATACTAGAACAGTGGAGAAGGACTATATAATGCATCATAGTCCTTGTGCGGCAGATCTGAAACCTCACAAGCCCGAGCTACAACCACATTGTTGTCATTCAATCTTCCGAAATTATCATATGGATCAATCCAATTGCTGGAAGAAGAGTTGGGAATTATGTCCTGGAGGAGGTGTGAATCCAGCTAAGATGTGGGCATAATGGGTGTGACAAACCTGTGCAGAGTTTGTTGAGGATTTGAAAGGAGCTACAATATTTGAAGCTGTCTGGGCTGGGCAGACATATGTCTACAGATATGATGAGTTTGTGCCGGAGATAATCTGCCACTGGAGCCCAAAAACCAATTCTTTCCATCTGAATCATAGAGAAGTAGGCATCCGTCTGTGGGATGGCCACAAGATCTTGGGGGATCCAATTCTAGGTGACATGTATGATGAATTCATCCCCCCCAAGGTGACTTGGAATTATTCGGAGAAGACCCTGGCTTTGGCTCGGAAATTATTGAAAATATTTCAAAAGCTCAAGAGTTCAGAGACATCTTTAACTCATTCTAGAATGGATATTCATCCAGAGGAGTGGATGAATATGTTTCTTACCAAGAAGTATGATAAGGATCCAAAGGAGAAGGTGCCGAAGGAAAAGGGGTTGAAGGAGAAGTGGACCACCTGTACTCATCCTACTACAAGACCCAAAATAGAGAAGAGGGGTGATCTGGGCACATTTTTGCCAAACATGGAAGCAGTAGAATTTGAGAAGTGGGGATATGAAGAAAATCAGATAATTCCAAAAAAGACCCATTTGGCGGGCTTCTTAGCCTTGTGGCTCAGTGTTTATCTTTTTCTAGTCAGGGATTCAAAGGGAGGGGTCTGGCCAGGGACCTTCGTTGAGGTAGCCAAGTTGGCTAAGAAGAAAATGGTTGGGTTGGCCACCCCCATTTTGTAGAAGATTCACAAGATATTACTCCATGTTTTTATGGGTAAGTCTCCTTTGAGAATAGCGGTACCATTCCAGGTTTTTTTGGGATGGATCGCCACTCACTTCTGGACATATAATATACAGAATGGAGTACAGGTTCCTGGAAGTTCATTCAGGCCATCAGTGCAGGAACTTTCTAGAATTGCTCCATTAGCCCTTACCCCCTATGATATAAAGGTTATATTTAGCATGTATAAGGAATTAAATTTTTTTCCTTATGGAAATCCGCCAACCGGGCAGTTTGTTGATGATGGAATAACCAGCCTAGAGCTGAGGGCATACATGCTGGGCTGTAGAGATGGTGTACTGGCCACCAGGATTGACGGAGAGATTATATACAAGGCCTATGATCCATACATATTTTCACATCAATTCAAATGTTTGCAACAGACTGTTGTATCTCCCCCTGTGCATGTTAGGTCAGAGCAGTATCTGATGGTTGCCCGACAGTTATGGTTGCTGACATCTATGGAGAGGACCGGGGTAGTGTTTGATCTACTAGTTTATAAAGTGGCAAGTAACTTGACTATATGGTATGCCGAGAATTGGATAGCATCATACCCTGGAGGGGTGTTGAATCGTCTAGTTTATTAGGTGGGGAAAATGAAGAGAACTATAGAGAAAGGAAGCCTTCCTCAAGAAGGTGATGGCTCCCCACCTTGAGCTGATTCACTAGGTTCCTCTCCTAGGGTTGACTCGTCAGATTCCCAGGATGGGGATGATGAGGCACAACATGTGGAAAAGTGGCCTCATGCCCGAAATAATCCTCCTGTCAGAATCAAAAGACCCACTCCATCAACTCCATGTGAGTTACTTCATTCTGGAAATTTAATCACCATTACTTTATAGAGCAACAAGTCTTATTTTTTTATTATCTATCTGTAGTTACAGGAGCTTGGAAGAAGGAGAAGTCTAAGGTTGTTGGACCCTCCATGCAGCCTTTGGGTACACATACTAAATATCTACGACCAGAGGTTGTCCAGACATGGCGGAATTTATACTGCGGTGCTGAAACTGCCTGGCTAGATTTGTGCGAGGGGATACACCTCCCTGGAATAGGGAATCTTCTAGCCTCTATAGATATCTGTTACAAGGATGACCCCAATGAAGTGCGGGCTTATATCAGAGAGATAGAAATGATCATATATGCCACTGATTATTTGATTCTTGTCACCAAGCTGGTGAAGGAAATGATAGATCCTGGCACCACTGAGGGGAATCGTGGTTCCGGAGATGAGGATTGGCACGATTATGTGGCTCTTGAAGATGTAAGTCTCTTTCCTTATTTTCTCTGAAACTTGATTTCAGTCAAATCTTTGTTTATCAAGGAAATTATTTTCTTCATCTTGCAGCTTGCAAATAAAGTAACTACTGAGGTTCATTCGCCACAGTATAGCCCTAGTGGTACTTCCATTGGGGCTAATGAATCTCCTCATGAGTCAGGCGAGATATCTCCAGGCCAGTAGGCAATGGTTAAGTAGTTGGACATGGATTTCCATTCTCTAATTCATGTACCTGTAAAGGAGACTATCGACACTCCCAAAAAACCAAAGAGACAATGGCATCGAAGGAAGAAGTCCACAACTAAACGCTTCATCATTAGTGGTATGTCATTTGGATAATCATGAGTCTTAACCCATGAAAAGGTTATTAATACTTATTGGGATTGCAGGGGATTATTCAATTTCCCCTCTGAGGGAGAGGACTGACTCTCCTTTGAGGATCACAGAGGGTACTGGTGAACAATTACAAGTTCAGGCTGACTTGGCTGCTCTTGGAGAAGAGCCAACGTCTGTTCCTAGTATCCCTCCTGCTGTTGTTGCAAGAAGAGAAGAACCTGCTTCTGGTAAGTTAATAATGCTTCATAAAATATTGAATGGAACATCGACTGACTTCCAATATGTGATACTTTAGGTTCAACCCCTGCATTAGAGCTTTTGGCGGCCATTGTAACTGACACCGCCACTTTATCTGAAGAAGTTGTCCATAGTCAGAGATAGCAGGATAAAGGTCACAAAGAAGACATATCGAATGCTCCCACTGGTGAGATTATCCAGGATTCTGAGATTACATTGGATGAAATGATGGAACATGGGGAAAATTTTGAATATTTTTTAGATCATGTTAAATTACCATGTAATTTAGAAGATTATGGATGTGAGTGTTATCCTTCATCCTATTAAAAATAACTACTTATTACATGTCTGATCATGATCGGTTGAAATGTGCAGTTCTATCTGAGAAAGCTGCTGAACTGCCAATGCCTGAAGGGGGTACATAAAACCCAACTATTGCAGAGACATTAGCTCAAGTGGAGCTGAACCCCGTAGAGCTTCATCAAACTCACCCTAAAAATCCTGTTGAAGCTAGGAAAGACGGGGAGGAGCCTTCTCAAGTTACTGATATACCATTTGGTAAGGGATGACAATTTTTGCGATGGTACTTAATTTTTAGGAAAACCAATCAACTTTTCTTATCCTTTGAAATTGACCAAAGCATTCAATTGATTATACAGGGCCATCAATTTCAGTGGATAGATCTGGAGGTGAAGCCTCAGCCTCTGCCCCAATGGGAATAGAGAGTGAAGAAACATGGGTTATGGGGGAAGGAGATGATCATGACACTTCTCTAAGAGCATTAATCTCAGATTATATTCCCCCATGTGACAGTGATGCTGAATCAGACCCAGAGATACAAAAGGCACTCCAATTTTCATGATAGAAGGTATGGCAGAACATATTGAAAATCATATCTGAAGTGCCTCTAGAGGAGCTATCATTAAAGATTCCTCGTCTTTCATACATGTTTGTCATGATGGGACTTCGCAGTTTTGGATATCAAAAGATCCATGCTGTGCTGAATCAAGTTATCTTAATAAGGGAGCAGGAGTATAAATACTGTCAAGATTTGACTAGGGTGAGGCTGTCAACCAATATCAGCAAATTTGAGGATGCGGTATCCTGAGATGAGGCTGATTATGCTGGCATGTTAAAGGAGCTGAAGCATAAGATTAAAGATAAAGTCGTCCAGCAGATGCACCTTTAGGAATAGTGAGATTATGTTACTAGGGAACTTGAACGATTAAACAATTCACTGGAAGGAGCTCAAATGAATGGTATGAAAGCCATTGCAGAAGCCAAGAAATCACTCCATCAAGCTGAAAAGAGTGATGTTGGTAGAGTGCATGAGCTTCAAGTGGCTGTTGATGAAGCTCAGGATGCTGTAAATCAAGTGATGATTTATGTTGACAGCCTTCTATAATTTTTGAAAAAGAGAAGAGACTCTAGTATGTGGATGTCCTTCTAATTCTTGTGCATCAAATCAAAAAAACTATTTCATCTTCAATAATTTGTGCACGCATTTCCCTGCTACCTGCTTTAAATTTTTACCTAATCCAATGGTCCTAGTAGTCATAGATTGATTTTTTCTAGGATTATTATAAATAACCCTACAAACTTTGAACCTTTTAATTGCTCAATATTACCTAAATTATACGAACTTGACTTTTGTTCAGAGTTCCCTTTTCATTTGTGGGCAGTTTAAAGTCATGCATGTCTGACATAAAAAGTCTTATGTTTAAGGTCAAAATAGCTTTGACTGAATGAATTAAAATTGACTATATTCCTTGAAAAATTTTCTGAACACTTATTACCATACTCATGTATGGGGAAAATATATAAACGATGACTTAAGAAATTTTGAATCTGAGGAATGATATGAAAAAGGGATAAAAGGCATTATAAGAAGTAGTTCCTAATAATGAAGTTACCATTATTTAACAAACCCGTTAGGGAGTTGAATTATGCAGGGCCACCTAGGGGTATTGGATGAATAGTCAAATAATAGTATCTTTTGGCTGATAGGTCCGTTATGTAGACTACTTATGCAAGGCCACCTAAGGGAACGTGCTGCATAGTCAGGAAAAATAACTCTCAGAAATTAACTTTTCTACTGTAAAAAAGACAGTGAAAGTTTATGGGGATTCATATTTTCCAAAGCATAGAGTTTGTTGTACGGAGAAAGATACTTGAATATGGAGATGATATTTCCAAACAAGATTGTCTAAGAACTAGATGAATGTCACTCCTACGAAGGTCTGACCCGAACATAGGGAAGGGAAATATAAACCATATATTTGAATACATTCAGATCAAGAAAACGAGTATGGGACAAATATATTAAGGGTGGCTATTTTTGTGGATCCCTACATATTGTCGTTAATACAACTAAGGATAAAAGAGGATTTCTTTCTAAGAATGAAGTTACCATTATTTAACAAACCCGTTATAAGGTTGAATTATGTAGGGCCACCTAAGGGCATTGGCTGCATAGTCAAATAATAGCATCTTCTGGCTGACTGGTCCGTTATGTAGACTACTTATGCAAGGCCGCCTAAGGGCACGCGCTGTATGGTCAGGCAAAAGAACTCTCAGAAATTGGACATTTTGTGACTAGAAGTCAGGAAAATGGTTATTAAGATCTGAAAATAATTAAGGTTTGGATTATGACACAAAAAAAGGGGTATTGACCAATGTATGTAGAGATAGATAGATCAATGTTAACCATAATCATGTTGTGGTTGGGTCCGGAATTGAAATGATGGACTTCACTATGTATCCCATAAGGATGGAAATCAAGCCATACGTAGTTCTTGAAATATATTTTAATATCGAATGGGATGAAATTATGGGAGATCTTAGTTTAGGGTCATAGAGCTCAGACCATAATAATTAATACACAGTGTGTGTTTTCATAGGGACTTTTCAGCCAGGGGACTGAAAGTGGAATTTGGGGTTAGGCCCAAAGACTTGGTACTGGATTCGAGGGACACTCGAGCGTCCCTATGTATCCCATAAAGATGGGAATCAAACCCACATAGTTATATAAATACCCTTTGTATAGATTCAGTTCATACAAGTTAAGGGTGAAAAGGGGACTTTAGTGCAATGATGGTTTGAACCAAGGTAAAAGGCTCAGGAATTTCCAGGTATGCACGTAGTCTTTGGAATATAACATGATTAGAGATCAATGTAAATAATGATTCCCAATCAGGTGAGGGTATCAAAGAATATTTTAGTTTATTGTCATACAGGACAAAAAATGTTGTACATTTTAATGTCATATTTCAAGGACAAAGGTCAACCAATATAAAGATATTGATTCAGGGAGCGGTTTCACAAATCAACATCGTATGAGATAGAGGTGAACCGATGTGAAGACATTGGTTTTAGACTTGAACCTTGGGAGGTTGCCTACGTACCCAGCCTAGAAGGCAAGGATCAAAGTTCACGTAGTTCAATTAAAGAATGAATTAGTGATCAAGTAGTTCTTTTGAGGACAACGACCTAAAAAATAGTGTTGGTACTTACGCATGGTTAGTGGCCCAGAGAGGGTGTTATGGTTGAAGTTTACTCTAAGATCACATTAGTCATACTAGGTGTGAGAAACAAGAGGTAGCAACAACTCTAACGATGCACAGTTTAATTTCAGGTAGGACGTATTAAGGGACTTTTGTACAGTTTAGCGTCATGTAGCTAGGACGATGGGGACAATACAGTTTAACGTCATGTTGGACGAAAGGGGGACTGTACAGTTTAATGTCATGCAGTAAAGACAAAAGAAGACAAAATTTAACATCATGTTGGACATATTAGGGATTTTTTTCATAGTTTATCATCATATTGGACGATGATGCGAATAGTTTAAGGTCATATTCATGGACCGAAAATGGTGTAGTTTAACATCTTACTGGACGTAAGGGACTATGTAGTTTAAAGTCTTACAGCAAGGACAACACAGTTTAACGTCATGTTGGACGTAGGGGATGCAAATAGTTTAAGGTCATATGCATGGACCGTGGATATGTAGTTTAATGTCATTTTGGGCATGATAAATGAAAATATTTTAAGGTCGTATGCATGGACCGTGGATGATGTATTTTCTGTTTATAAAAAATACTTCTTCATAAATCTGGCATTGGTTGGAGTAGTGATGAGTTATCCATCCATTAAGATTAAAGAATATGCTCCATTGGAGTATACCTTATGTATTGAATAAGGTCCTTCCCATTTTGGATCAAGTTTGGGAGTTTTCTTTCCTGGTATCATTGGATTTCTGAGAACCAATACCAATTCTCCCTGAATGAATGAACGAAGATGAACTTTTTTGTTGAAAGCTCCTGTTATTCGATTCTGATAGACTTCCAAGTCATGTAGGGTGCACAATCTTTTCTCATCTAACAATTCCAATTCATCCAATTGCTTTTGAGATTGTTCATTTTTAGATGATTGATCACACATGGGTACTCTGAGCGAAGTTAATTGAACTTCAATGGGAAAGACTGCTTTCGTTCCATATACTAGTGAATATGGATTTGACTGCGTTGCAATGCGGGTGGTGGTCCGATAAGCCCATAAAGCATGAAATAGTTTATCATGCCATGATTTCTTATCTTTATTCACCATCTTTTGCAGTATGTTTGAAAGAGTCTTGTTGAAGGCTTCTATCTGGACATTGGCCACTGCATGATACTGAGATGAATGATCCTATTTGACGTTGTATTCATTATACAACTTCCACACCTCGTATGAATAGAATTTGGTGCCATTTTCCGTCAATATGGTATGAGGGACACCAAATCTGGTAATGATGTTAGATTTAATGAAGCTAACAATTCCTTTAGAACTAACATCCTTGAGAGGTGTTTCCCCAGCCCATTTGTAAAAAAAGTCAGTAGCAGTAAGAATATACTAAAACTGCTTGGCTTTAGCTGAAGGGTAAGGTCCCACCACATCCATTCCCCATGTGGAAAATGGCCAGGAGTATTTAGATCTATAAAGAAACTTTGGGGGCTGATGAATGAAGTTGGCATGTACTTGGCATGAATGCCACTTTTTCATGAAATCAACACAATATTGTGTCATTGAAGGCCAAAAGTATCCAAGCCTTCAAATTTGATCAGACAATCTATGTCCAGACAGGTGGGCACCACAGACTCCTGCATAAACTTCTTTCATGAAAGCCATTGTCTCTTCACCATCAATGCATCTGAAGAGAACTCCATCAAAACCACACTTGTAGAGAATTTTCCCTAGGATATTTGGGCTTTCATAAAGAGTAAAATTGGTCACATGTCGCTAGATTTGTTCTTTTTCAGCTCTATCAAGTGGAAGTGTTCCATTTTGAAGGTATTCCCTGATAGGTGTCATCCATCCTATAATATGACCATATAGTTCAGGAATGGGACTAATTTCATTGGTTTCCTCAGTTCGGGTTTGAACATAAGGTGAAATTGTATGACGGTGGGAAATACTAATGCTTGTCTTGTCCCGATTTGGATCTTCCAGAGCTATGGAAATATTAGCCAGTGTATTAGCTTGGGCATTTTATAATCGAGAGACATAAGAAAATGCTGGTTCCGAAGGAAATTCCGCCATTAACTCTCTAACGTAATCATACAAAGGGATTAGTTTGTCTTTTCTAATGGAATAATCCCCATTGACTTGTTTGATTACTAGGTCTGAATCACCTTTCACCTTTAAGTGATTCACTTGTGCTTGAAGTGCCAACTCCAAGCCTGCGATGAGAGCTTGGTATTCCACTTCATTATTTGTACCGCCTCCCAACAATGAGAAGGAATAGGGTAACACTTCCTTTTCTAGAGAAATGAGCACAATTCCTAACCCAACTTTGTTGAATTTAAGATTTTCCATTTTCCTCCATGTTGGACTTCTAGAAGCACCATCGAAGTACATTTCCCATGTTTGGAGACTATCTTGAATAAAGAAGACTTCCTCATCTGGAAGTTAAATATCTAAAGATGTATCTTCTACTGAAGGGTGTTCAGCAAGGAAATTAGCTAGAGCTTATCCCTTTATTGCCTTTTGCGGCACATATTGGATATCAAATTGCTGCAAAATAACTACCCACCTTGCCAGACATCCTATAATCATTCGACGACTAAGGATGACTTTGAGCGGGTTATTGCAAGATACCAATTGGACCTCGTGATGTTATAGGTAGTGTCTCAACATATGAACTACAAATATTAAGGCCAGTCAGCACTTCTCAATACTTGAATATTGGGTTTCTGCTTCAAGCATAGTCTGACTGAGTTAGTAGAGCTTGTTTTCATTCCCAGCATCATTCTTCTGAGCAAGAAAGACACCCAATGATCTCTCTAAATCTATCACATAAAGGATAAGTGGTCTTCCTCCAATAGGTGGCATTAATTCCGGTGGACTCAAGAGATAATTTTTTAGAATATCGAATGATTCTTGACATTCTTCAGTCCATTGGTAAGTGACTTGCTTCTTCATCAATTTGGTGAAGGGTAAACTTCTGCCTGCCAAATTGGAGATGAAACGCCGAATATAGGCGAAGTGTCCTTGAAGACCTCTCAATTCTTTCAAATTTTGAGGAGGTGACATACCAATGATTTAATTTTTCTTCTCAGGATCGACTTCGATACAACGATGGTGTACAACAAAGCCGAGAAATTTTCCTGAGGTTGCCCCAAAAGAACATTTTAAGGGTTTCATCTTCAAATTATGTTGTCAAAGTTTGTGGAATATTATTTCCAAATCATCCAAGTGATTAGATCATTTTTTCGATTTAAACTCGAAATTTTCCACATAACATTCAAAAAACTTCACTAAAAGGGTTTGAAGATACGATGCATGGATCACTGATATGTTGTGCCTACATTCTTTAGGCTAAAGGGCATTACCTGATATCAAAACACACCCTGAGTGGATCTGAAGGCTGTAGATTCTTCATCATATGGAGCCATTCAGATTTTATTATACCCAGAATATCCATCCATGAAGGAAAGTGCTTCATATTCAGTTGTTGCATCAATTAAGAGTTCTATAATCGGAACTGGAAAATCATCCTTAGGACAATGCCGATTAAGATATCTGAAATCCATGCAAACTCTAATTTGTGTGTTCCTCTTTTTCCCAGGGACAATATTAGCCAACCATTTGGGATATTGAACTTCTCTGATGAAATTATCTTTTATAAGCTTATCCACTTTAGCTTCAATTTTGGAAGCATAAGTTGGGTGTGTTCTTCTTGCGGATTTCTTAAATCCTCGATGTTCTTTAGGAAAATCCAAATGATGGGTAGAAACATCTGGATCAAGGGATGGAATATATGTATAGTTCCAAGCAAATATATCTTGATTTTGCTTTAAAAATGAAACATACATCTCTTGCTCTTCAAGAGTCATGTCCGCACTAATTTAAGTGGGGTGTGGATCTTCTTTTGTACCCAGATTTATTTCTCTGAGTTCATCCACAGTGGTAGAGATACCCTCTTCAAATGATGGAGGAGTATCCCTGAGATCTTTCTCTTCTTCAAAATGTGTCATTTCTTCTATTTCTACTTGTATAGTAGATGATGAAGTATAATTTTCATGATCAAAAGAGATGTTAAAATTTGAACATCTTGAAGAAGAAGCATCCATTTCCAACCCGATTGATGATAACGGGTCTTCCCTGGGTATTAAAGAGGGGATGATGGATTGAGAACCAACATCATCGTTCACATCTGACATTGATATAAATTCTTCTATCCTGGTTGGATAAGTATAGACTTGCTGAATTTTAGCAGATGAAATGAAGACATCCACATTTGAGCTTTCATTATTTCTTGGTGAATCACCAATTTGTCCCATGTTGTCTGGGTTGATTTCCCTAAATGACATTATGGAAGTTTCCAAAAGATTATTTTGATCTGGGTCTATCCTGTCAATTTGACTGATAGGAAACACATAATCTGTACTCACATTTGTAAATGGATTTACTGGAACCTTTTCCAGACCATATGGAGCATTAACTTTGGTAATCTCCCTTGATTTAGATTTCTTCTTTCCCTTCATGTGATAGAATTCCACCTCATTGTATTGAGATTCACATGTCTTGAATGGGGCCTTATCACCATAAAATGCCCCAATTTGACCATAGAAACTATATTTGAGACATTGATGGTATGATGAATGGATAGTCGCATGTTGGTGTAGCCAGGGTCTTCCAAGAAAGATGTTTAAGTCTAAGTCTTGATCAACAACCATGAAATCCCAATTGGATACCAGATCTCCAAACTGAGTTTTGAGTGTAATCTCACCCAGTGGTTCTTGTTCATTTTTATCATATACTGGTAACATCAAAGTAGAAGGAGATAAATAAGATTCTTTGAGGCCCAATCGACTAAGTGTAAGAATGGGGATGAGGTTGACTCTTGAACCATTATCAATGAAAGCTCTTCAGATGTGTACACCGTTGACCTTTCCAGATAAATACAAAGGTCTAATATGTCCATGCACGACATCATCTTCATCTTCATCTGTGAAAGATATCACTGCATGGCATTCTGAAGGATTATTCTCAACATGGTAAGCTTCAGCCGCAATAATTTCAGTTTCTAATTCCTGAAGACTTAACAAAGCCTCGATGAGTGCCTCTTGAAGATCCATTGATAAATTCAAGGCACCTAGAATTGATAACTTGTCCGGTACTTGGGCCATGTGTTTCAATACATCATACTTTTGATCCAAAGGTCTACGTTTCCCAACAAGAACATGTGGTTTAGCAGGTTCCATGGAAGTTGATTCTTTGGAAGTTGATGTATCTTGTATAGGGTTAGGAGTTGGTAATACTACTGGCTTTGGAAGATTAGACAGATTAGGTCTATTTACTTGCTGAGAGGAAGAAGACATGACTTCCAACTGATCCTCCAGAATAACTGTGCCAGGATTGAATCTGCCTTGGGTGGAAGAACATGCCTGTTCTTATTGAGCTCGTTGATGGGATCTTCCACGAGTTTCTGCCACATACACAGTTGTAGCAAGGGTAGAATTGGAATAGTGTCCTCTAAAAGTTCCATGTCTTCCCCTATACCCTGAGCCTGTGGAACTTCCTCTGATTCCTCTGTTTGATACAGGGAACTCAGGTTCATCGATATTGAAACTATGACTGGCATAAGGATTTGATAAGTGAATCATATTAACAGAACCGAAGATTAACTCCTCATCCGATGAAGACTCTACCTGACTAGAAAATTTAGGTTATTCTGTTTGGTGGGACGGTGCTCATGGCTTCAAATTAGATGGCATAAAATCTTCCATAGTAAAAGTCAACTTGGGCTTTGACCCGATTTCATCTTTTTCTGATTGTTCCTATTTCTTTGAATTATGCCATTTCTTTGAGGATTTTTCCTCTGATGAAGGGGGATTTGTTGTGGCATTCATAGTATAAGACACAATTGGTTTCTTCAATTGCGTTCGTAAAATTACAAGAGTTCGGTTGATCATTTTTCTGACCATCTAATCATCATATTTCTGTGCATTTTTTCTTCTGACTTCTTGCCACTCTCCTTCTTCCTCTGGATTTGTAGTAGTAACACATGCTACCTGAGCTGAAGAACCTTACAATTTGACCTTTTCCGAGTCGACCATTTTTTAGGAGGTCTCTGAAGACAAAACACTCCTGAATGGGATGCCCCAACATCTGATTAAATGGAAAATTATTGGGATGATCTTCATCTCCTTCATTTTTCAGGTTTTGGGCCTTGGAAATTGAACAAAATTATTTTCTAGAGCCAAAATGAAGTATCCAAAAACATGTTCATTTCGAAAAGAGTAAATTTTGATATTCAAATCCTCAAGTTGTTTCCGTATTTGATCTCTTTGATCTTCTTAATGAAACAGCCTCTGTTGTTGATTCTCATGAGGAGGAGCCCATCGAGAAGATGATGGTTTTAAAGTAGAAGCAGGTATAAGTTCTTGTTTAAGCATAATTATAGCAGTCTCTTCTTTACCCATTATCCTTCTTAGATCTGATGGAATTACACAAGTTTTATCCTTAGTCTTCATAAGATAATCTTCAATCTGTTGAGTGATTTAAGTAAGCTCTCGAAACCCTCATGTGTATTTCGCAGGGATCAACGGTGTGCGTAACTCATCACGCAGATTTTCCACACATATTAGCAACAATTTTTTATGAGGGAGTGCTAAGCTCAGGGAATATTTTAATCCCTTCCAGTGAGAAATTAAATATCAAACCCTTTAATTCTCCCTTTTGTTACAGTTTTTAAGATCAGAAATTGTTGTCTTTGGCAAAGTTGAGCTGAACTGAAGAAAGAATCGTTGACGAAGATCCTCCCACCCGGTAATTGACTGGGATTTCAAGCTTGTATACCCGACAAAGGCAGGCCCTTGTAATAACTATACAAAACACCTGAGCATAACTGCTTCTTATTGCTGAGGGGTTCCTATCATAGGATCACAACAAGAAACAAAATGTGTTAAGTTTTGATCAGGATCTCCTGAACCATTAAAGATTGGGAATGTGGTACTTGCAAAATCTGATGGGGGAGGAATTGAATCATCCCATTCAGGGTACGCTCTCTTTTCTAGTTGACTTTGAGCACGCTTTCCCTCCATAGATTCCAACAGTGATGTTAATGACTCAGTAGTAGTCATTAACTTTTGAGAAACATCCAGTTGATTTTGGACCTAAACAGGTGCATGACTGGAGCTTGAATAGATATGGCAGTTGGTACTAAAAATGGTAGCACCGCTGATTGTTGTTGCACCTGACCCGTAATATTAGACTTGTGAGGGTGTACTGATAAGGGAGGATATTCTTGATCCATCTCAGTCACTGCAACAAATTCCCTTGGTTGACTGACTCTTGCAAACTTAATAGGAACACTACCATGAAGTAGTTCTACATTCAACATTCATAATTCCTTCATTCTTCCTCCCGTTCTACAAATCTTTTCTCTAGTGAGAGCGATTGGCCTTCTCTAGAGGAAGTTTATGTAACCTTATTCTTTCATTTCCCCTTATTGGATCCCTTTCGGAGAGGGGGAAGTGGGCTATTTGAAGGAACACCCAAATTCTGGGTAAGCCTTTGATTTTGTGTACGCACACCTTCTTCATTTATGTCAGTGCATACAACTTCTTGAGCAAGAACCTCTTCATCTTATCCCCTGAGTGAGCCTCATCTGGTGGATCAGCAACAACGGCATTGTTGACTATAATTGATGCATAATTCAATGAATCCCTTCTGTCAGCATTCCTACTATTTTTCTTCTTCCATGTCTCTGATGAGACATTACCTTTGGTTGATTTGATCCCTTTGGAACTTCTTGAAGAAACATAATTTGGAGGGAATATCTTGATAATTTGGCTCTTCGTTCCTCATGGGGCTTCTTCCCTAATCGAGAGAAGCCTGACATTCTCTGAGGAAGGGATTGAGGATTTGAAAAAATTCCCCAGTCCGGTGGACTGGGGCTGTTCTTGCTATTCCCGCTCAACTCCTCGAATCCTATTTGTTGATTCTGAGGGTTGGGTTAAAAGAGTCCTCAGTCTGGAAATCTAGGGTGGTTCTTGACATTCTATATCTGATACTTTCTTATAAGATCTCCTGATCTTTCGGACATTAGTATGGAAATTGGCTGGATACATTAACCTGCATCCACTTTTATCACCCGGCTCAAAAGACCGTTGGATGATTTTCGACACTTCTGTCACTTGATGATGTGCTTGCTCCAAATGAGAGGCATGTTCAATATTTTCATTCTCTTGATGCAGGATTAATTCAACAAATTGTTCTCTGTATGATTGATTTTGAGAAGAACTAGTTGAATCATGTTCTTGAGCAAGCCTTTGATTACAAAAAAACCAATTGATTGTGGCCGGCCATGGGAAATAACATTTCATGCGACCATTTTCGGTGGGATTTTCTGACTAGAGAGAACCTTGAAATATAGTTCTCCTTGAACACCCCATCCCCTGATATGAATACCAGATGGGGAATTGGCAATTTTCTGGCACAATATTCTTAGTGCGCCAAGGCATGGACGCCAAAGGGCTCTCTACTGCTTTTCAGCCTTCGGATATCGAGAAAATGAGAGATATGCCAAGTAAATTTGGCATTATAACCCTTCTATTATCTTGAAATGATGTTCATATTAATCATAAGATAAAATTTTCTTTTTCAACAGATAAAGATTTTTCCATATGTTGAGATGAATATCATGAATTCTATCTTTCGTCAACATCTCTGGAATGTCATACTGAGAGTCAGATAAAGGCCAAAACATGACTATAACCTCACCTTTTCCCAGTTTTTTCTCATATTCAGTAAGTCATCTTTATCATTTGAAGATGATTCTTCTACCTAATTAGACCAGAACTGGTGCTTCTTTGTTGCTTCCTCAGATTCAACAAGATCATTAGATAATTCACTGATCAAATTAGAAGATGAACGATCCAAGGGTGGTTCAGAGAATGACCTACAACCTGGGCTATCATCTAATTGATAAATTATTTCACCTGATAGCGGTAAAGCATCAGACATGACTGGATTCATATTTGCAAGTGCCTCAAGATAAGAGGGCTTTCTCATCACTACATTGTCCATTAGAGCATTTTCTAGGCAATGTGCATTATAACTATTGAGAAAAATTTTGCAGCTAAATTCATCATTAGGTGGAAGACCACCATGGTAGGTTACAACAAAAGATGAAACATTTTGCCCTTTGGTCTTCAGACCACATAGAGGGTTCCTGTGGCTCTCATCTGAAGATGAAATTTCGAGATAGACTAAATTGTCATGAAGAAAGCCTTCATGAGGAAGTGTCTAATGAAGACCTTTAGAATTAATGTACCCACTATTGAAAAACGAGGGAGTAGAATCTTGAATTCCAAAAGATAATTGTCTGAGGGCTTCAAGAAATCCATCATCGAGCAAGGCCTTATTACAAATTGGATCTTGATTTCTTGACTGTGTTGGGTGGGGCTTCTTCTTATACGCCTTATTACTCAATTTAGGAACCACTTGTTGACGAAAGTGGTCACTATGGGTAGGTTTATGTGTCTGCTCAGGAGAAATGATCAGGTTAGGCTGATTTTCACCACTCAAATCAGGTGTATGGGCCTAACCTGGCTGTCCGTATGATATGGGGGAGTATGCCGCACAACCATCTTGAACTGGAACAGATGTGTGTGTCTGTTCCGGAGTGATATGTTGATGTGTCACTCCACTAGTAGGGATATATTTATCTATCTTTCCCTGAGATGCTGTTAAAACTGTTATAATATCCTAGTAGGCATCCAAAATATGAGCAGGGATTTTCTTCTGCTCTTTCACCATTGAAAAAAATGTTCTTGGTGACTTCAGCTACCAGAACGGGGATATACATTCATTCCCTGCTTGGAGTAGGTGTATGTTCCTGCTCCTATCCTCCTTTTCCTGTCATTGAATTCTGAAAGTACTCAAGTTTGGGGGCAGAGAGTTGAGTCTACCCCCTGTTTGTCGCCGGAGCTTTCCGATTGACTTCTCGGGATGCTACCAAACAAGACTGTTGGTAGGCATGATCAATACTAGCAGGTATATGTGCCTGTTGATTGTCCTCCGCCGAACATGGTTGACTATATTCTTTCAATACTGACAGACAAGGTTGCTCGAAGGATTGATGAGTATAGGCAAGTGTATGTGCATGTTTACCAGTTGTTAACACATTGGGTTGTCGGGCTTCATCATATGTAGTCAGACGAGCCTGCTGACAAGCTGATTATTTATAAATAGCTGTATGATCCTGGCTATAGTACTCCGTCCGAATTTCCTGGCGGGATTGGCATGCTGCTGCCAGACGAGTCTGCTAGACAACAGAATTAAAACGGATGGGTGTGTGTGCCCTCTCATTGACTGCCACCAAGTTAGGTTGGTGGACTTCTCCGGATATGGAAGGGATGAGAACCTACTCACTGTTGATCGGATTTCTCCTCTGTTAGTTCGTATTTCCTACTCGGGTTCGAGGAACCTGAGCCGAACGCCAAGAGATGATACCCACATCATGTTGAGGGCGCACTTCCGCACGAGTCTGGTGGAGATTTTTGATGGTAGCCCTCGGAAAGGATTCCTATCTCCTTGAATTAAGGCCCTAAGGGACCTGCTCATTCACCTCCCCAGAATATGGGAGTGAATGGTGATTTTGTTCCAAGGATAACGAACAGAAATGGTTGGAGATGGTGGTTGGCACCACCTGCTTCTTGATCGCTGGTTGTCGTTTTCCGGATGACCAGGGCGAATTATTGACTTGGAGGGCTTGTCGAGCAGCCTCCAGAGTTGGAATAGTACCATTTTGAAAGTAATACTTAACCAATGCATTTGATACCCAGCGTTTAAGATGCTGAGTAGGTGATGTCATCTTCAAAGCAGACGACGATCCAGTAGGAGTAGCAGCAGAGGCATTCAAAGCAGAAGTATTCACAGGTGTTAACTTAAGAGAATCCATTTCTGTAATGCAGAAGATCTTGTAAAAGAAATCCTATTTAATATAACAGATGTAATGAAGATAAGTCCGGCCACTATATCTTTTGGATAATCACATATGTTATTGATTGTCTTGTTGGCCCTCTAATTGAGTTTAAATAGGGGCAAAAAAAAATTAAAAGATCAATTTAACTTGGTTAAAGATTCACATTGGGTTAACCATTTTTTGTTTCCTCTGGAAATGGGGATGACCTCATTTGTTTATGGTTCAAACATTCCAAGCGGTTTCTAACGGGTTTGTTTGTATAACCGGAAACATCCAATGATTCTATATCCATTTAGACCTACTTTACAAAGGTAGGTGCTCATTAGTTATAGACAGATGAGACTTAAGAATTAGTATTGGTTGAGAGGATAGATGGTCGGACTCATCACACCTTTTTTAGGGGAATTATTGTCTACTCTGGGACTCCCTTTATAGATTTAAGTTATGTTCGTAAATCCTTATCAAATTACCAAGTATAAAATGAGCTTTCATTAGATGTGACAATCAATGATTGATATGTATAAAATTTAGATAATATTTTATATGTATTCGTGGTTCTACATCGATAGAGAATCATCTATATATGTTAGAGATTCTTAGTCAATGGTATCCTTTAATACATCATATAAAATTCTCTTGATCATTATGATGACCACACTGGTTTTAAAGCCACTCAGTGGGGCACTTGAAGTTTATTTTCATTCAAAAGGACATGGATTATTTCAGAGTTGGGATCGTACCCATAGAGGGATACCTACGTATCCTTTATTTAGAAAAGGAATCAGAACCCACGTAGTTCGAGTAAGGGAGTATGATGATTATGTATGATGGATGGCTCAAAGAAAGAATTCATAATTACTTTTACGCTCTAAGCTCATGTGAGTCATTCTCGGTGTACGAAACAATAGGTATTGGTAAAACCATACAATTGTGCCACGAAAAAATGCAATCATAAGAAATGATGTGGGGCTTATGTATGTATGACTGCCCAAATAGATAGAGATCGGGAATTATTTCAGAGAAGAAGTCCGGGAACAGGGTCCATAAAGGTATATATGATTTATGGATATTTGGATACTTAACATATGACTTAATCCTGAGAAGGATGTCCATATTAGAGGGGACTTATTATTGGGTTTTATTCCTAAGAAGGAAGCCCAAATCAAAAGTAAATTAAGACTGGTTAAGAGAAATTATGATTGGGGCTTATTCCTGAGAAGGAGGCCCAGGTTAAAGGACTTGAGAACTGGGGCTTACTCATAAGGAGGAGGCCCATGTTAAGGGAATTTGAAAACTGGGGCTTACTTCTAAGGAGGAGGCCCATGTTTAGGTACTTGGGGCTTACTCCTAAGGAGGATGCCCATATTTTTAAATTTTGAGACTGGGGATTACTCCGGAAAAGGAAGCCAAGGTTAAGGGAATTATGGTTGGGTATTACTCCTGAGGAGGATGCCCATATTTGGGAACATGGGGCTTACTCCTGATGAAGATGCCCAGATTTGGGAAATTATGACTGGGGCTTACTCCTAAGGAGGATGCCTAGGTTAGGGGACTTGGGGCTTATTCCTAGAAAGGATTCCCAAATTAAGAGAACTAGGACTATGGCTTACTCCTGAAAAAGAGGCCTAGATTTGGGAAATTATGACTAGGGCTTAATCATAAGGAGGATTCCCCGGTTAGGGTACTTGGGGATTATTCCTAAGGAGGATGCCCAAATTAAGAGAACATGGACGGGGGCTTACTCATGAAAAGGAGGCCTATATTTGGGAAATTATGACTGGGGCTTACTCCTAAGGAGGATACCCAGGTTAGGGGTCTTGGGGCTTATTCCTAAGGAGGATTCCCAAATTGGACTGGGGCTTACTCCTGAAAAGGAGACCTAGGTTAATGATTCTCTCATCTTAAAGGATGAGGTTGAATGAATGAAATCTCTAACCTTAGTGACATAAATATATGTAAATCACTCGGTTTTAAGAAATGTTTCACATAATTCCTTTTAGATAAGGAAGCCTACAAGGGATCCATTCCAAAAGAAATGTCTTTGAAGAGGGTTTTGAAGGCTGAATCTTGAATAGGAGAGGTGGATAGGCATAAGAGAGGTGATATAGGCAGGAGGGGCACCCAAAAAGAACTGGGCGCACAGGTCCTACGTGGGTGCGCAAGTTCTGGTCGCGTAGGTGTACCTGCGCGACACATGGGTACTTGCGCGATGGTCAACCCTTAGGGTAATACTTGGGCGAGACTTGGATCAAGCCCTTAGTACTATCCCTAGAGGCTTTTAGAAGAGTGGCATGCAAGTTATGTTGAATGGGTAAGGCAGAACACAAGTGTGGCCATTTCCCTTAAGGGTTGGCCACTTAGGCACGCATTTTTTGATGAGTTTCAACACTTAGGCCTTACTCCCCCTCTTTAGATTTTCCATTCTAGGTAATAAATTACCTTAGAAGTGTTTGGAAGCTTCAAGAAGAGACTAGGGCTATGGGAGCTCAAATATGAGTTTATGTAATTTTTCGTCCCTGAAATGGGGGGCCCACTGGGGGTATTTATAGGCTACTGAAGACCCTGGGAGAGAATCAAAGAGGGCACGCAAGTCACCCGCACGCCCGAAATGTGGCGCGCAGGTATACTTGTGCGACCTTGATGGAACTTGCGCAACCCAAGTGCAAATGAATCTATGTTCATGACATTGTCAAATTTTTTATGTTTCTTCAAAGGATGAATCACTTTGGGTTCAAGGTATTTCCTTTTTCATTAGTAAGACTCTTTGACGGAAAGGAGCGTCAACATTAGCATGTTCTCTCTAGTGCATGTGGGAGTGTTGAAATAGTGGGTTCCCGAGACCCAACAATTCAGTGCTTTTGATTACCATATCATGTCTACAGTTATCTATACATGATGTCATCTTACCATTATAGTGTATACTTTTCTGCATTAACTATTGAAATGGTAATGTCTAAATATTATTTGTCATATTGCAATGTTATAGAAGATCTAAGGCTATAATGAGAACCTCTACATACTATGAAATTAATCTGAAATAAATTTTCTATGGTCTAGATACATCTTACTGATTTGGGCATAATAGATGTTTTACCATCAAGTGTTGGGGGATCATAAGCATTGAGACTTCTTCTAATGAAGTTCGCAATTTGTGATCTCTAGTTCTAAGATCATGAGTACTGACCCACTAATAGGAACACCACATCTTTCGAGTGTCATTGGATGTTCTTGTCTACGAGCATGTGTAATGGTCTCCTGAATTGAGATATTTACCAATGTATGTAATTTGTTTATATACTTTGATGCAATATGAAAACCAATTCAATGAATTCATTGAGAGGTAGATTGTGTCCGGTGAGTCGTTGGTGGCATGATATTGGTTGAATGGTCAATAAAGGACATATCTCTACCGAATTATGGAAGTAATATATCTCAGGCCATGTTGATATGGATGGCAGTACCTTTATAAGACCATGTCCATGGATGTCAAGGGTCAATTTGTCCAGTTAAATAAACAAACAATTAAGAAAGAAAATGGAAATGACATTGTTGACACCAGAAAACGAGTCCCCAAAATTTTCTAAATGCATCCATACATGATTAAAGATCATAGCCCATTTCTCAATCATTTATTTGGTAGGACATATGGCCCAAACAGAGTTACGGATTAGGATTTATGGACATTTGATGTTGGGCTGGAAAACTGGTTTGTGGAGCCCATTCGTGAACCACCACTGCGATCGTGAAGTGCCGTTGTGAAGCAATGAGGTCAGATGTTCCTCTAACCCCTTTGACATTCATGAACCCGTTGCGAATCAAGGAGGTGATAATGCTCTGCAAATCCCTCTGACGTTCATGAGCCGTCGCAAAGCAAGGAGGCAGTAATGCTCTACGAAGCCCTCTGACGTTCGCAAGCTATTGCGAATCAAGGATATGGTAATGCTCTACGAGCAGCATTGACATTCGCGATCCACCGCAGAGAAAGCTCCTTCTTCATGACGAGCGAGCGTCGCTTCGCGGTGCCTCTCCCCTCTAAATATCCAACTCACCCCCATTATCCAGAGGGCCACTTCGCCCCTTGGGTGGCCGATATCCTGGTTCACGGAGCTCCGCTTTCCTTCGCCAAGCGGCTCTGTGAGCCCATGATCTGCGAGTAGTGTTCTTCGCGATGCTGCTCCATGATCCCATTCTCTGTGAGTAGCTTCCTTCAGGTTTATGCTCGATGAGTCCATGCTCTGAGATGAGCATCCTTCGCGATGCTGCTTTGTGAGTCCATGTTTCGCGAGTCCATTCTCCATGAGTCCATGATCCACGAGTCCATGCTTCGCGAGACCCCATGTTCCACGATCCCCTTTTCTCTGCGTTTTCACTTCGCAAAGACCTATCCCTTGCGAGGATTTTACCTTCGCCCCCACTGGTCCATACCGTGGGGGCTGCCCCCCCTAGGGTCGGTGCTGGGCTACTGTCCCAGCCCTCTGGGCCGATCCCTTCACTATAGTCACCAAACCCGATGAAAAATGGAGAGTCAGACCACAAACTTTTCAGGCCAGGACATCAGGATTTTCCATTGCGCCCTTCTGCGCACCCACCATCCACCTATTTAATGCCATGATTTGAGATACTCCTCCACACACCGTGAAACGCCTTGAGTCGACATATTCCTCTTGGTTTGTTTCCCGTGTCGTGAGTTGATATTCTCCTCATCAATTCCCCTAGTACCTTGAGTTGAACCATTCCTCAAGCAACTCATCCAAACCCTATCACTTGGCTCCAATGCCAGGTTGAACCAGAAATGGATGCCCATGCATAAGTCCCAACACCAACCATTTCTAGGCACCGTATGCCTTACATTCCTATCAACATAACTATAAATTGTAATGTGCCCTATGTTCCAATCATAGGACACCTCTTCCTCCAAACAAGAGACGCCTTATGCTCCAAGCATGAGATTCCAACAGTCCTCTCTACATGACTATAAACTATATTAATCCTTATGTTTCAAGCATAGGATACCTCTTTCTCCAAGAAAGAGATGCCTTATGCTCCAAACATGATATGCCAACAGTCCTCTCTATATTACTATAAATAGTAGTACTCCCTATGTGCCTAACATAGGATGCCTCTTGCTCCAAATAAGAGATGCCTTATGCTGCAAGCATAATATGCCTAATACCATTATTACAGTGGATTAATTTCAAGAGCGTTGGAATAAATTCAAACATTCCATCACTCCACGTCAAACATTGCGTGTACTTCATTCGGATCTCCATCCTCTTCCATGTCTGAAGGGACCCCCTAAAGGCCTTGTCCCATGCCGCCTCGACTCACCTACCATCCTGGGCCAACACCCCGTAATAATTTGGACAACACTTCGAGTCAGGTCATGTGTTTTGAAAACGGTCGGCAGTCGACCCTCATTTGTTTGTCCCCATTTCAGGCTAACGCAATATGGATGTTGTGTTTTGAACACGGTCAACAGTTATCCTTCATCTCCATTCTACCCTCATTGCGTTCTGAATGTTGAGCATGTAATTCTTACTTCTCATCTCCCTTTATTCAGACAGATTCCAATGCCCCTTGGAATTATCCCTCTTGTGTGCTAGCACATAGTTGAATACCTCAACCCACCAGTGTGTTGGTAGGACCCCAAGGCAAGACATGAGGAAGACATTATGGGTAGCTTCCTTGTGTAAGCCCCATTCACCATTGTCGCTCCATAGTGGCACTCGGGCATCTTCCTTACATAAACTCCATTTACCATTGTCGCTCCATAGCGGCACCCGGGCAGCTTCCTTGCATAAGCCCCATCCACTATTGTCGCTCCATAGCGGCACCCGGGTCGCTTCCTTGCGTAGTCCCCATCCACAATTGCCGCTCCATAGCGGCACCCGAGCAGCTTCCTTGAGTAAGCCGAATCCACCATTTTCGCTCCATGGCGGCACCCGGTCAGCTTCCTTGCGTAAGCCCCATCCACCATTACCGCTCCATTGCGGCACCCGAGAAGATTCCTTGCGTTAGCCCCATCCACTATCGTCTCTCCATAGTGTCACCCGGGTAGCTTCCTTGCATAAACCCCATCCACCATTGCTGATCCATAGTGGCACCCAGGCAGCTTCCTTGCGTAATCCCCATTCACCATTTTCGCTCCATAGCAGCACCTGAGCTGCTAACCACGCATAATCCGATGTTTCCTCTTTGGGCCGTGATCATGTGTATGCCCCACTTCACCTCCCACGGATTCACATTTTGCAACGTGATCTTCAGGTCTCTTCTACCTCTAATTTCTCACACTGAACATTACTCACATTGGCTTAGAGTGAGAACCGACCATGACATCTTCCTTGGGCCGCCTTAGAGCGTAATCCCCAAATAACACCATCTAAACTACAGAGTCTTTGATCCTTTCCAAGGCAGGGTATGTAGGAAGCCTCTATGAGGTTCAATCCCACTATCCATTAGACCCCAGGTCCTCCTCCACATCAGTTCACCGTCAACCTGGGCTGTTTCAGAGTGTAAGCCCCAAATGAAACCCAACCTAACCTAAACTATGTGGTCTTTGATCCTTGCCAAGGTAGGGTATATAGGAAGCCTCCACGAGGTTCAAGCCCACCATCCAACAGTCGTTCTGACCCCCTTCATGTCAGTTCACCAAGTCCCTGGGTAGTCTAGAGTGTAATCCCCACACCCATCTGAACTATGGGTTATTTGATCCTTGCCAAGGTAGGGTACATAGGAAGCCTCCATGAGGTTCAATCCCAACACCCATTGTTCATTCCGAACCCCCCTTCACGTTGGTTCACCAACTCCTTAGGCAACCTAGAGTGTGAACCCCACTCCCATCATCCAAAATACAAGGACTTTGATCTTTTCCAAGGTAGGGTATGTAGGAAACCTCCCTGAGGTTCAATCCCAACAACCACTAGACTCTTGGGTCCCTCTTCATGTCGGTTCACCGACCACCCATCATAACTATGTGGAATTTGATCCTTGCTAAGGAAGGGTATGTAGGAAGCCTCCACGAGGTTCAAGACCAACACCCCATTGGTTATGACCTTCTTCATGTCGGTTCACCAACTCCTTGGGCAGCCTAGAGTGTAAGCCCCACACCCATCCGAACTGTGGGGTCCTTGATCCTTACTAAGGCAGGGTACATAGGAAGCATCCATGAGGTTCAAGCCCAACAACCATTGGACCCCAGGTCCACCTTCACATTGGTTCCCAACCACCTGAACTACATGGACTTTGATCCTTGACAAGGCAAGGTATGTAGGAAGCCTCCACGAGGTTCAATCCCACCACCCAAAGGGACCCTAGGTCCCTCTTTACGTCGTTTCACTTACCACCAATCTTAACTACGAGATCTTTGATCCTTTCCAAGGAAAGGTATGTAGGAATCCTCCATGATGTTCAATCCCAACACCTGGTCGTTCTGACCATCTTCACGTCGGTTCACCAACACCTTAGGCCTCCTCAGAGCATAATTACCAAATCCCACCACTGGAATTACGTGGTATTTGACCCTTGCCAAGGCATGGTATGTAGGAAGCCTCCATGAGGATCAAGCCCACCACCCCATGGTACCCCAGTCCCCCCTTCATGTCGGTTGATGGACCCCCATGAACTACGTGGTCCTTGATCCTTGCTAAGGTAAGGTACATAGGAATCCTCTATGAGGTTCAATCCCAACACCCAGTAGTTCTGACCCCCTTCATGTCGGTTTGACCTCATCCAGTGGTAAGCCATTATGACTTCAATCAGAGGTAAGATATTGTGACCCTATTCAGCAGTAAGTCGTTGACATCATTATCGAGCGATAAGCCGTTGCGACCTCATTCAGTGGTAAGCCATTGTCAACCTCATTCAGTGGTAAGCCGTCATTAGATGAACTATGTGGACTTTGATCCTTTCCAAGGCTAGGTATGTTGGAAGCCTCGACGAGGTTCAAGACCACCACCCAAAGTGACCCCAGGTCCCCATTCGTGTCGGTTCACTAACCCACATGAACTGCGTGGTCTTCGATCCATGCTAAGGTAAGGTATGTAGGAAGCCTCCATGAGGTTCAATCCCAACACCCAGCAGTTCCGACCCCCTTCACGTCTGTTCGACCCCATCCAGTGGTTATCCATTGTGACCTCAATCAGTGGTAAGTTGATGTGACACTATTCAGCGGTAAGCTGTTGACATCCTTATCCAGTCGTAAGCCGTTGCGACCTCATTCAGTGTTAAGATCTTGTCAACCTCATTCGGCGGTAATCCGTCGTCAGATGAACTACGCATAATTTGATTCCCTACCATGAGGATATGTAGGAAGTCTCTTCGAGGCTCAAGACCAACACTACCCTCACATTCACGATGGTCCCATTTCATTCCCCCTCCACTCCATGCAATTATCCATCATCCATATGGATTCTTACCCGGGCCACCACATCCCAATGGGATCAATTCATCCACCCCCTCACTTCTCCTAGCAGTACCTGGACTGCTATCCACGTGTAAGCCCCAACATGTCTCTGGGTCATTATCCTTTTTGTACACCCCAATTCATCACCCCTTTAAACTACATGGGTTTTGATCCCTGTCATCTATACAGGGTATGTAGGAAACCTTTATGAGGTTCAATCCCATCCAATAGTAAACCTTGGTGTTCCCCATTTTGGGGTGCACTCTCCCTGATCCTCCCTCAGTGGTGTTCAAATCAACCATTACGGTGTGACATCTCCCCTCCTTGGGGCGCACTACCTTGAATCCATCCTCATTGGGAGTTCTGATCTATCCATCATCCAAGTGTTCCCTCCTTGGGATGTATCAATCTGATCCCTCTCTATGATATGTTCTGATCACCCTCATCCCATCTCCGCAAGACGTTAAACTCGTGGCCTACCTCCTGGAAAACATGATATGCTTGAGAAAAACCTCAGAAGACATCCCTTTAGCGTAACCGTCCCCACAAGATGTTAAACTCGCAGAGTACCCCGTGTTAAACATGGGAAGCTGAGGAAAACTTCAGAGACATGCTCCCAGAATAAGATAACCCATGACTGATATGGGATGCCTCAGGTTCCGCACTCTTGAGATTCCCTATTATGAGGAAGAATACAGGTTCTCCTATGTCCACACACCCAGAGACGCCCTGACATGCCTGATGTTTTCATCTACTCTGACCGAAGGTTTCTACCATGTCATGACCTGATGGAATGTCCTGATAGAATTAGTGTTATAAACTGGCATCCATGAAGATATGTCACTGGGAATGAGATTCATGTACCACGACTTAAATCTATGAGGGTGACCCGAACTAGGTAATGAGTTCTGAGGAGGAATCCATGGAAGGAAAAACTGACATCCCATCATCCCATTTTGATCAAGGAGAAAACATTCCTGAACAAGGAATGGATGCCACCGGCCTTGGGAAAGCCGGAATGTGGGGCAACAGCTGTGTGTCCTCCACATACGGATGCACACGCCCCGAGGAAAGCGTCGGAAACAGAAACATGAGTGTGTCTTGATTTATGAGATATTACAGACATATAGATTATATTACATAGTCTGTGTTCATAGGTTGGTTTTCACTGCTATGATAATCCTTATCTCTTCAGGGGCCTTGATGGGTTGCTATATCCCTCTCATGGTCTATGAATACAATTCACATATGTCGAGATAGGGTCCTAGAGGGTCACAAAAAACAGCTTATTCAAGAATCTTCCTGATTCAGTTGAATAAGAGTTTTGGAAATGGTGGGCCCCACCATTGGGGTCCATGATTTTTCCAAAACATTTTCACTGATGTAAGAAATAAATTCATATTATTCATGTTTAGAATAATGATTATTGAATTTATTTATTAAATATATTTACAAGTTTTAAGTAAATACTTGAAAAGGTTATAATTGATGAATATCCAATATATTCAAGGTTAAATTAATATTTATGGGATGTTGAGTCAAGTTTTGGACTTGATTATTGTCATGTAATACATTTAATATATTACATGTAAATGATAATAATATTTATGTCTCAGTTTAGCAGTCATAAAATTTCATTAACAGTACGTCGATTATTTGGGGGTCTGGTTGGCATTTCCGGGTAATTACATGACACAATAAATATGAAAAGACAGGTGATTGAAAAATACTATTCATGGAGCTTCTATCTCTTCTCCTCTCTCCCATGATCTAGAGAAAAAAGATCTAGATCCAAGGATCATGGATCAAGAATTCTCTCAGGCATCGCTAACGAAGCGATGCAGTGATCATTGGAGCATCGAAGGCATCGTCATAGATCCGTGCTAGCACCCAGATTAAGATGAACGGCGCTCCTACCGATTTCTTGAAGCACGTGTGGACAATCTACAGGAATTTGATGTTGGATTTATTGAGTAGTGATCACCAACGATGAGAAGACATCGTGCACATCTTCAATATTAAACCATGTATTTTTACGTTTTAATTTTCTGCTTAAAACCCTTCATGTGTGGTCCTCAACTTTTACCAGGCTGCTCCTCACCGATGCCAAAAAGTTCAAATCGATCATTGATGGAAAAATTTTAAAATACAACCTATTTGGGGCTTTTTCTACATGCCCTGTTCCAACTAGTATTGGGTAAGCCTGATTCCACAGACTTATGATGAGATTATACTCTCATGGGAAGTCTTCCATCAGCTATTTTGTGAGGAGTATTACACCCCCATTCTTGTGCTTAGAATGGATTAAACGTTTTCATGAAATGTAGTATTGTGAAATGATAATTCAAGAGTTTTTTTGTGAGATTCACTGAACACATGAGATACTCCCTTGATATAGTATGTGAAGGATTCTTTGGGGACAGGAAGATCAGGCATGGTCTCTGCAGAGGAATTTCTTCCCGCATGGTATCCCTATGTCTACCCTCATATCTGAGAGTGTCGTAGATGGATTTGGTTACTAAGACAATACAAGAAGAGTAATGTGGAGCAGTTGTATTTAGAAATGGGAATAATATGATTGAGTCATATGTTGGAGCATGTAGGAATTTTATGTCAAGGTCTTGGCATTTGATATATAGTTATCCATAGACTCAGACACTAGGATCTTTAAATTGGGGATCTCGTAGAGCATCCATTCAACCCTATATAGAGATATGTTTTGATTTTTATGGGATGGGTCAGTTGTTTCACCATTTATAAACCTCTAATTCAGATCATGATAGGAGAACAATGGATGGAATACCATGTAAGAGGACCCATCTTGACAAGGGATCCCCTAATGAAATCTTGGATGGCCTGAAAGGAATCAGTGTTGGTAGAGGAGTATGAGTATCTCATGTAAGAGGACAAGTATGTTGAGCATGGTTCTATGAGATACTACCAACACCACCAACACTAATATTCCCATGTTGGGATCAAGGAGCTAGCACTTAGTGTCGTGGATCATTGTTAGAAAAATATGGAAATGGTCAGGCTCCATAAGAGATGATCCAAGGTATGATCTCTATTTATTTTTCTATTTCATTAGTACTTTAATATATTTGTGAGTGGAATTCATTCATCTAATTATACATGTTCTGTAAGTGGGAGGTACTTGTTGAGACCTTAGACCATATGTTTTATAATGAGGTTCCTATAGGGAATGCTTCTTTAATATCACGTATATGCTAGTTGTACGAGTTGGAACTTAGTGGAGAGAATTAATCATAGAGACTCTTGGTCTTCAAGATGAAACCTCTTGATGGAATATTGGTTATGGATTGGTGTTTAATGTTTGAATCCTATATTTAATATCATCACAGATAGGTTAAATGATTTTAAAGATATGGGACTAGGTTTTTCTTTATGGGTGAGGGAGATCTCAAGGAGGAAAGGGAAAGTATTATGAACAAGAATCTATAATTGATCACCCATAAATTGGTGATTTTATCCCTTAGCGCACAAGAATATTTAGTAATCTAGAATTCTTTGGTAGTATAGAAATTTATAAATGTCTTCCCTTGGGATTTTTTGAAACTAACTCAAAGGTATGAAATGGGATTCTATATTTATTTACAAAAAGTAAAAACACTATTATCCTATGTGTAATATTTTATAGCTCCCACTACACTTTTGGAGTTCATGGTGAAGTTAGAGGACCTTCCAGATAAGGGTTTTAAAATAACCAGTGTGTCCCCTAGATAGACCCAACTTTTTTATAAAAAATGTAGATAAGATATTTATTATTTTTATTTGTAATCAAATACTGAGCTAGGTAATGATAAAGAATAAGTACCCCTCACTGAGGACTGATGAACCCATCAATAAGTTGTGAGGTTCAAGTTTATTCTTGAAGATCGATATGAGGTTCGACTACCACCAGTTGATGGTTTGCAAGGCTAATATTCTGATTCTGGAATTATGATGCCTTTATGAATACTATGAGTTCATGGTTATATATTTTGGTGTGACATATTCTATAATTGAATTTATGGATTTCATGATCCTGATCTTCAAGAAATATATGGACCAATTTTTTTCTTTTATTTATATATGAAATACTCATTTATTTTCTATCATTTGATGAGCATACATATCATTTATATATGGTCACAGATTACTACAAAAGCCACCCAGGAGTGTTACTGAGGAGGTATTTTTTCTTGGATTCATAGGGTAATATCATAGGTTCATGGAAGACTACTCTATATTAGAACCACCTTTTATTTCCCATATATAGAACGGGAATTACTTTATCTAGACTGAGTAGTGTCATAGATCCTTTCATGAGATAAGGCCAATGATTACCAATGCTCCTATGTGGAGACTACTCTAGGAAGAAATCAAGTATGTGGTGTTTTAATATTCCTCCATGACTAAGATTGGGGGTCTTAAATGAATATGTACAAAATGATTAAATATGGGTTTAGGATGTTGATTCACTAAGATCATAATTCTAAGTCTCGCAACATTCAATTGGGAAGGTTTTTCTTCACCAAAAATAAATGAAGGTGTTGTATTTTCGGAAAGTGCTTTAGTGTTCACTTAAACCACCAAAGTTTTAGGTATGTCTTCATATAGAGATATATTAACCTAAGATAGTGGTAACATTTCCAGTTCTTTTATGGATATAAATTCAAGTTGATCTATTAATATATAAAGGGAAACATGGTGGAAAATTCACTTTATAGGAAGCCATATTCTCCTTTAGGGGAGGATGCATCTTAGTAGTTGAATTCCTTTTATATAACCCCCATAGGGGAGTGGGGTGTAGGTTTTGTTCAGTTTATAGTGGCAAATCTAATGATTTGACAGCGTGTGAGATAGAATTTATAGGGAGACAATGAATATGATATTTTACATGACCATATATCCTTAAGAGATTTGCCATATTTATTTTCTATAGGATGGAATGACATCATCGTTTTCTATGGAAATATGGTGATTCCCTTCATGTTTCATGAGGATTTGATGACGGAGTTTCACACATCACATTTGGATATACATACCAGTGGGGAAATTATGTTCTATGACCTTCAAGGGTACTTTTTGTGGGATGGAATAAGTTATAGTGTACTTCATCTCATCTCTGGGTGTCTCATGTGACTTTAGGTAAAGGTTGAGCATCATGTTTTGAAAGGCATAACAAATAATTTTATGACCGTGGTGTGGATATGGGAAATAATATTTGTGGATTCTTAAATGGTGAATTTATATAAAGAAAGAGGCCAATATGATATATGTTTTATTATTGATGGAATCACAATATCGACACACTTCATTTCCAATAGGTTGAAGAGTTTGGTGGAGAGTGAGGGGTAGTTTTATATGTGGGAGATCATCCTGATTAATGGGGTACCCTTGACCATTATCACTAGAATTAATTTTTAGTTAACTTCATGGTTGTTGAGAGGCATGTAGGAGAACTTCGGGACCCATTTGAGGATGAGTGGACTACTTCTCCTCCAACAAGATGGGAAGATATAATAGACTATCTAGGTGTTGGAGCATATGTTGAAAGCATAAAAGTTGTACTTCATTCATAATCAGTAGGATCACATTATATTTTTAGGGGTTTTTATGATACCAACATTCACTCTACTATCATCATGTAACTTTCTATGTCCATGTATTGGTGACCATTCATTTCAACCTTATGTCGGAATGATATTGGAGAGACATCACTTGTTGGGATAGAGATGTTGTAGGTGAAGTTAGAAAAGGTTTAGGTTGTCTTAGAGTGTATGAGGACAACACAATATTAGGAAGATATATTAAATATATTGATATCATAGGCACATGGAGTTTGAGTAGGGAGACCAGGTTTTCCTAAGACTCTCCCCATATAATGGATTATGGAGGTTTGGTAGGGAAGGGTAGTTATCCATGAGGTTAATTAGTATTTTTTTAATCCAATGGGGGTTGTTGAGGATACATGCTTCTTAGTTATTCCCCTCACAGTTGGAATGAGTGCAAAAAATCTTTCATGTTCCACATCTAAGAAGGTATGTGCATGACCCTACACACTTTTTGATTTGGGATAACTAGACATCAAGGATGGATCCACCTTCATGGAGTTCCGGATAGTGATCAAGGATCGATGTGAGAGGATCTTATGTGAATAGACCATCCCATTAGCTCATGTTCTTTAGAACAATATGAGTGTGCTTGAGATCTCCCGAGGGCTTGAGATCAAGATGTGGGCTCAGTATACCCATCTTTTTTTATCTAAAACTTTTTATGGGGAACATACTTGATGTAGGGGATAATTTAACCACTAAAGTTTTATTGGATAATTCCTTTGAATATTTATATTAAAGTTTCATAATTTATCCTTCGATTTATCATGTTTTTGGGTGCCTCAAGAACCCGTGAATTATTATTTTAAAATTATTAATTTCTTTTATTACACATGCATGAATCACTTCAATGTTATTATATCTCATATCGTTCATGACCATAGATGGAAAATTCCAGACCACAGTTATTTCTAAAATATTGGGTTTACCATAGTCATCTCAAAATGCGGGTCATCATTAGGCATTTCATAGAGGCTACCTGTTTGAAGATTTGATAAATAATTTAATTTAACTTAATTATTTATTATCAAAATTAAATTTCATCATAAATAATTCAAAATTGAAATTATCTAGGGTTGGACACATTACCCTGGGAGAATTGAGAGAAAACATAGACATTCTTCAATAGTAAAACACATCAAAAGAGGGAGGAAGATGAGATCGAGGTGGATCGAGAGGTAGTAAACACTGTAATTCTTCATCAACATTATATAATTTTTTATTAACCAAAAATAGATTCTTTAATGATGTCGGGGTTGTTATTTTTGGATTTTGACCTCCTGGTTAAATTGAAAAAAATGGATTTTATTAACTTTAATTTTGATTTTTATCAAAAAATCTTTTCATTAGTATTATATATGAATTAAAATATTATTCCAATTTAATAATGATATTATATGATCTTATATTGAAAATTCACGACATTGTAACCATTAGATAAGAATTCTTGGCCAACGATGGATTCCATTTTTTTCTTGTTCATTTCACCATAATAATTCTTCATGTTCATCATCATTGACCCATGTTGCCTCAATTCATATTTTTGGACAGGGTTCAAGCATGATCAAACCCCCAGATACACGATGATGATAAAACCCATGGAAGGATTAGCAACATGTGGATAGATCATGGTGGTTTTGCAGTTGTGGGTGATGAAATAGGGTTTCAGAGCCCAACACAGTGATGGTTCATGTAATGAGATCCCATAAACTAAATGGATTCTAATTTCCTTCCAATGGAGGCTAATAATCAACGTCTTGAGAAATTTTATGCTAATTTCTAGTGGAAAAACAATGGATTTTGAGGTTGTGAAGGTAGATTGAGATACTATATGAAGGATCTAGAAATTTGTGAAAAACATTATTTCACATCATGTAGTGTGAGAAAAAAACGTTTTTGGCTCTTTAGATTTCATGGTGGATCGAGTTTCCTTCTATGGTTTTGACAGCACAACATGTGGAAAGGCATGAGTTCCATGTAACGTTACATGGGATTTTGGGCCATGTACCAGATGCACAGGCCCAAGACCTCTGGTGGGATCACACGCCATATACTATAATAGAACAACGTCTATGGTTACCCATGAATATCCCAGTACCTAGGCATGGATATGTACATGGGAATTGACCAAAGTTCATAAGCAGGAAAAGGATCACAAAGGAAGTCCTAGAGTTGTTGAGACACACTATGTACCACCTATACACACCATTTAGTATGAAATGTATCACCAATACATGTCAAATGTATAACAAGGATAGATGGTGGTTTTGGGTCACATGCCATGTGGACCTCCATAAATGTCATGTATTCCATCTTGAACTTATTCCCCTTATGCCTCCTCATTCCGGACTTAGATTTTGGTCCATGATTTTACAATCCTAATTTTTTTTCTGTGTAAAAAGTGGTAGGTTAATTCATTATGGTATATAATACATGATATTATGTTTTCCAAGTTTTATTCTTATTTGGTATATTCTTTATGATGGTAGTGATCATGGTAGGAAAATCAGAGTGATGTAGTGGATATCACACATATGTTTCACCAAGGAATGGGTCCCCCATATTCTTTATATAGATAGAGAGAATAATCACCTAAAATGGGAATGGGTCATTTATCTATGGAGTGGTACTAGCCCATATTTTAGCATCGATCATGTGCATGTCCTCCCTTAAATATGTGACTCTCTCGGCAGTGGACTATAGTTGATAGAGTTCCCACTTCTCCCTCTACTTGGTTTATTTATGAGCATGTATTTATCTCCTTGGTTTTTTTCTACCTATTTAATTGTGTTTTTTATAAATAATTCTATCATATATTTCTATTTATCATTTTTTTGTTTTTTAGGGAATCCTAATGGGTATGTATATACTCATCACTACATTATCTTTTCATCCATGTTTCATGTTTAGTGAAGATGACAAGAAAATCAACAGATACATCATTGGATATTAGTTATTCTTTAGTGTAATTAATTTTTATAGTGGTTAGGGCATGGATATTCAGATTTATCCCTTCTCTGTTTTCTTTTATTCTAATTTTTTTAGGTTGGTACTTCATTACTGGTTATACATGTATTTTTTCATTTTTATTTGTTTTTATTCTATCATACTAATATATGTCACTTGATTTTATTACATGCATGGTTTTACTTTAGATGTAATATTATTTATATTATTCCTATATAATTTGGTATGGAGAGAGTTGGGTTCATGGGTAAAGTTACATTAGGGAATAGTCTCTAGTTTAATTTATACCTTCTTGGTGCTTGTCATTATCCGATAGCCTATTGAAAGTGGTCTTGGGGTTTTGATGGATCAGATTTCTGTCGGCCAAGTGGTACTTAGTGGGTCAACCCATTATACAAGCCAGCTACCTATGATAATTATTCATTAATACATCACATTATGAACATGTTTATAGTGCGTCACGTCTTTAGTAAAGGGGTATTCTACATTATATTTTACGAAAATACTACCCAAGATAAATCTCAAATCTCTATGAAATATCATTCATGAGATGATACTTCCAAAATATATTCTTCATCTATTGAGCTGAACTTGGGTACTTCTCAAGAGAAAACACAACAATATTGTCACAATAAATAGTTATATTCTCTTTACTATTAGATACTTGACAAGATAATAGATCATGTTGTGTATCCATACATCTTCATTATCTACCTTAGAAGTATAAATATACTCATACTATACTATAAAATATATGACCACAACCTCCTTTATTATATTACAGATCACATCACCTCAATTAAAATTTAATATGTATCATGTTTATAATTTCATATCATCCTTATCTATTTGGAAACTAACATATCTACACCCTCTGATGAAAAGTTCCTCTCCTCCTCCATAGACCAATAATATATCCTTAGTATGCCTCAGATACTTAAGGATAGCCTTTACTGCCATCCAATGTTGGTCACCAATGACATTATGATATATCCCTTCCTCAATTAATGTGTAAGCAATAAATATCCTAGTATATTTCATAACAATCATGGCTGGTCTAATTACTGATCCATGTAATCATTTCCATTATCTGTCACTCCTTGTGTGATTTTGGACACATTTCCTTGGAAAGATGAATATCATGTGTCAATGGAAATAGTCCCTTTATATATTTTTCCATACAAAAATTTTTTAGTATATTATAAATATATATAGTTGGTATTTGGATAATATGTATCTTGAATCTTCCATGATGGATGTTGATTTTAATAATGTATTATTCCTCCCCAATTTCCATCATGTAGAAGTATTTATTCAACTAATCCATAATAAAATGTAATAAGGATATTTAATTTCCAATGAGTAATATGTCATCAATATATACTATTATGAAAATGATACCACTCTCACTATATTGTTTATGTACACAAGGAACACATTAAATGTTTATTGAACAAATATTTTTATGGCCTCATAAAATCAAATGTTCCATGACTTATAATATTGATTAAAAGCATAAATGGTTTTTGCGATTTTCATATCGTTTTAACATCCATCGGAGTCACAAACACTTTAGGTTGTTTTGTATAGATATCATAACAAAGGTACATTTTAAGGAAGGCCTCTTTATCATCCATTTTCCGAATCTCATAGTGATGGAAGGAAGTAATGGCTAGTATAACTTTTATGTATATCATCATTTCAATTGGTGAAAAGTTTTCAGCATAATCTATGCATTAACAATTTTTAAAACATTTTCCAAACATTCAATCATTATATTCAATTAATTACCCACCCAGGTCTAGTTTCATCTGGAATACCCATTTAAAAAAATAATATTTACATCTACTAGAGAATCAAAGAAAAACACCAACTTGGGTTTGATAAATGGAATTAATTTTGAGAATTAAAAGCTTCATTCCACATAATTGTATCTATTCCACTTACGGCTTCCTTTTAAGTTAAAGAATAAGTTTTATCAACTTATAATGAGTCACCAACATTAGTTACTAGAAAATCGTATTTCTTTTTTTATTTAACCTCTCTAATACTCCAACAGAGTACATGTATCTTTAAACATCTTCTTCTTCCATGGGGTTTGTGGAATAGATTCATGTTCCCACTCTTGTGTACCCTATGTATCGAATTCATTTAATTAAATCTCTATATCACTATATATTTTAAGTATTTACTCAATATCAAACCATATAGAATGTCTTTTCACTATTAACTTTTTTAAAAGGTGTTTTATAGGTAATATCCCCTTGTTTCCTTGTGGTAACATAGAAAGGTACACTTTATACCATGGGGTGAAATTTTGTTACCTGAGTAGGCCTTAAAATAATTTTAATCCCCACACATTTATGTATGATATCACATGTTTCATTGCATACCTTAATTTTTATGGAATACTTCCAACTTCATTAGTTGTCACATGGTTTAGTATTTTTTATTTTTTCTGTAATGTGCATTTCCAAAAGGATATTGAAGACTCACATGACTCCTCATTAATCTCACCAGGTCTAACAAGGTGTGGTTCCTAATTTTACTTACACTTTTCCACTAATGTGTATTGGGTGGATTCAGTTGGGATTGGATCCCCCGTGTTCATAAAAAATCAATGATTTCATTATTAAAATATTCTGCGCCTCAATCCAAGCTGAGTTTCATAATCTCTAAAAAATATAGTTCTCAGCATCATTTTTTATTCAATGAATTTATTAATGGAATATGAATTATACCTCAAAATTTATACATATAAATATTTACTAAAATCATTAGTAAAATTCATAATGTTGGATTACCTAACCCTTTCTTCAATAATAAATGGTCTACAAACATCTGTGTGAACTAATTCAATAATATCCTTTTACTCTTCATATTCTCTACTAAATGGATATTCAGTCATTTTTCCTTGTAAACATGCATGAAATACGCCATATATTTCTAGCTCAAAATTTCCACTATATCAATTCATGTCTAGTTTATACAAAAACGTTTTCTTTACATGATGTAGATGGTGATGACGAAGTTTGGTAAGATATGAGTTATGTGAATCAATTTAATTATTGGTTACCTTTACTTGGTTTCCATAATACAATGTTTAATATTTTTATTTAAAGGTTCATTACTATAATAAAATGATATCCTTATAAAAGAATCTACATTTATTCCCCAATTTTAAAATAAATCCATCCATATCTAGTCAGGACATAGAAATAATATTTTCTATAATAGATGGAAAACAATAAAAATATTTTAAAACTGTTATTATTCTAGTTGGCAATGTGAGATGGTGGTCACCAATAGCTACAACGGCATGTTTAGCTCTGTTGGTTTCTAGGTGATCTTCCTCCCCTTAGTTAGTATTTCCTAATATACATGGTTCTAATATTAAAATAAATATGTGGGAACAAAAATATATATCTAATACCCGATTTTTTTAAATAGATAAATTGCACTAGATAACAAAAACCCTTGATGCTTCCCCTCATATCTTTGGTAGGGTAAAGTTTTTCATCCATTAGACCTTCTTGAAACATAAATAACAAATATAATCCCTCTCCCATTATTTCCAATTGAACATTCTATTAATGGAAGGGAATGAAGAATATTTAGGCTTATAGATATTATATTTCATTTTTTGTTTATTTATTATAAGGATGAAAGTATTTTCCTGCCACTTCTCCTTATAAACATGGTGAGGGAGAGAAAGTATATTTGGGAGAGGCTTATCAATGTTGTTCATAATAAAATTAATAAAAAAATCAAGAGAATATTTGAGGTAGTGATTCAAGAAATGGATTGGTTTATAGTTCATCCAAGATTTTAAACTCTAGAACTCTTAGGTGATCAATGTTTATAATGATCTTAACTCTGTAAATCTCAGCTACTGCTCCCTCTCCATGAATTCTCTAAAAAATTTCCTTAGAGATATCAAACCATTTCGATCTAACTATGTCCTAGTAAAATAAAACATTTTCCTATGTAAGATACATGAATCCATGTTTTCTTAAGATATCATAAATTCAATAAGTATAGATGATATCATCAAACATTGAAGATCGACTGAGTCATTACTATGTTTTCCAAATAAAATTAACTCTTCATCACTCACATATTTGGTAGATGGATTGGGCATTGAGGATTCTATAATATAAGACATTTGTTTGGGTAGAAACACAACCCAAAGGTATATTATTAACTCCTAGAATTTAGGAACCATAATGAGATATTATTTATCAAATACATATCATTGGGATATATTTTTTATGATGAACATTCCATTTTCTAAAATTATAAAATAAAAGATTAATAGTAGTTTTCATGATTACAAATTATGTGATAAATAATAAATTTATGTGTATCATGTCTCCAATTATGTTATCAAGTCCCAATAGAACTCATAATTGAATGTGGAAAGTCTAGTTACTTAGAGGTTATAGTGTAAAGGTTCCATATTCCTCTTCGCATAACCCCAATGAGGGTCGGATAGGTAGGAATGTATTTTCCAACATTGGGATTTCCGCTCTATGATCTGTTGGGCGGACTCCCCAATCCTAATATCCTAACATTGATTTTCTCAATACACGACTCTTGGAAACATAAAATCTTATAATTGATACATCCCTTTATGTATAATTTTTTATTCAACCTATAACATTCATGAAAACTCTGAGTTAATGGTTAGTGCCCCAATGAAGGTCGGTCAAGCGATTATTTATAAGGATTTCATTCTTAATAATCTAATGGAAGTCCAAGTGAGTCACAATATATATTTAATGGATGTTAATTTCTTATTAATAAATATTTTCTTGTTTAATACTTCATATAATATGTTAATTGTATGTAAATTTTACTTAATTAATTTACCATGTTGGATAAGAAGTTTACACATAATCTATTTATATAAATTCATTATTTGTAAAATAATTGATTTAATTGTGTGATATTAGTCTTGTATCCATAGAAAATAATTCATACAAAAAATAAAAAGTGGCCTAATCATGAGCTTGAAAATGGTTGATTTATTGAGTTGAAAATAACTCAAACATTGTCCTAAGGGAAAATTCTTTATGTTGGTCTTGGAATGAGTTACAACATATTATCTGTAAACATATGTATCTCCTATGATGGAATCATTATTGTTTTTCTTGAACTTCCTCTACACACCTTGAGATGCTCCATTGATAAAAAATATTTATAACTCACATGTAGGATAGGGGAACATAAATATTGGTTAATGGGGATTGCATAAATTTCCATGGACATGCATGTCCTACATATTAATGGACGAAGGGATGACATATATGACATCAAATCTATTTTAATTTAAAATAATTTGAAACCCATGAAATAAATTAATTTAAAACATTCCACAAAAATATAGGTCTGGTTCAAGATCATTAATGGTCATGAAAGAAATGTATTATACAAAACTAAATCGGTTAACATTCCTTTTAACTCACCCTTTAATATATAGGTAAATAAGATTGACTTAATTAATCAATTAATTAATTATCATTTATGGTAATGACCATATGAATTCTATTAGAAATACCCATCTTAATGGGATTTATAAAAATAAACAACAGAATCAATTATTGTTGTTTATTATTATAAATTAATTGATCATTTATCATAATTATAGAAACCATTATTAAATTTTCATTAAAAAATGTTGCCAATAAAGAATGTCAAATTTTAATGTTAAAATTATAAACTTAATATAATTTAATTATATATTTAATTTGGAGACTATAGGGGGTGAATATATGGGTTACATGACATGTATCACACTTTTTATGTACCTAGGTTACAAGTTGAGGGATTCATCATGTAAATTTGTCAGATTACACTTTATGTACAACCAGCTATATGATATGTTTTCCACTTATCATTTTTCCATGAAACCCATCGAAGGACTCATATTTTCTTTGAATATGGTACTACACAGTAAGTACAAGACAACTACACTCCATGTTAATGGAATATAATATATCCTCTTTTCTTTCTGAATGAATCATCATGTACATCAGATGTTTGAATTAATGATTTACACAAAATGTACACTAGCAGCATGATGTGCACTACATTAATGCAATATTTTTTTAGTCACATGAAATTTTGACTATGTATAATGACCATGTGGGTTTCCCAAATTTATCCATAGACACGTTTGGACTACACAGAAAGTCAACCATCTACACAAATCATGATCTGGTATGTTGTGTTCAAGGTTGGCTAGGTCTACATATGGTGTTCAATAACTTCACTATGTGTAATTACTAATCTTCGCATCACGTATTCTACAATATGGTAAGGTGTAGTGCACCTGGGAAGATACTGTGTACTCTATATATGCACTGTGTAATCCCATTATAACTATATATATTCCTCAACACATCCAGAGAAATATTTGAGAGTTATTAATTAGTTCTTGGACTTAAGATGTTTATAATATTGAATGAATAAACTAGAATTTCCAAAATAGGTTAATTAAAATCCAATTAAACCATTCATAATATAAATTGAAAACATAAACTATGATTTCACGAATTGGTCAAAAATTAAATAAATAATTATAAATTTATATCATTAACACTTTGATATGACATTACGCTTCTAGGTGCATTGGAAGTACAATTTTGTAGGCCTTAAATTAATTTTTTAGAATTTTGAGTTTCCCAAAACCTGAGATGGGATTTTGTTTTTTCAATATATCCATAATTTATTAAAGATCGAAAGAAATGATTACCACATATTAGGATCCTTTTTCAATGACATTGTTTTTATTTTAAAAAACATTCATATTATATTTGGTGTGTTGTAAGGATTTAAGTACTGAATTCATCTGGATTTTATCCAAATGTTCTCTACTGATCATTGGAAATTCCAATTGATTTCCAGGTTCTAGCATTAGGAATCCATTATTTTGGGTTGTTCATCTTGAGTGATGCATGATTATTTAGGATTTATAGAGTTATTCATAGTAATGAGTTGAATAGAGGAGGTGTTATTGATAGAGATAGAGGTAAGTCTATTGTGCACAATGATTACATGTTCTACATTTTTGATTAACCAGAAACAATAGAAAAAACCATCAATTTATAGAGCTTGGGTTTAGGATAAAATAATATTTAATTATATATATTCCCTTAAATAATATTATAATATTTATTAAAACCATGAAACATAATAATAATAATAATAATATTATTATTATTTTAGGGAATACATTCTAACTTGTGTGATCAAAACAATTATTTTATTGAATTGTTAAATAATATTTCTCCCCGGACATGGTCTTGGTCCCTTCAAAGACCATTGAATATACTGAATACATGAATAAATATTTAATTAAATGTTTCATTCATTAATAAATATGTGTGATTGAAATAACTTGAATAAGTCTATTCATTGGTATTGAGAATAATATTTATACTTATAACAAAATAGATATAGAATTTAATTGAGATTTAAAAAAAATCTAGTGTGGAACCCTTTAGGATTCTATATCATATGTATTAAGAATAATTTCCTAAAGTATAAGATTACTATCTAATGACTAGTCAAGGCATCCATGAGAAAGTAAATAATGTCAGAACATCAAAAACAACAGACACTCATAGTGTAATATAATATATTTGTAACAACATCTAATCAAGAAGGATTTATATCTATGTCATCATCCTATATTCTAGATACATGATCCTTTAACTATCTAATATAAATAGGTCATTACACCATTGCCAGGGAATTTAATGAAATGGTTCAATTATGGTCAAATGGTCGAGATATAATCTTTTGTAATGATGGAAGGGAAAACCCCTTCCATAATTTATCCATTAATAACATTTCATTTCGGACTCACTCAGTGCACCTTACTTCTGAAAAAAATAGGGAATGATGGTTTTCATCTGTAAATCTATGTGCATAGTCAAGAAATTCATCAACGGTAATATTAATGTCTAAGGACCATCACACAAGGTAATAGATATAAATATCCAATGATTGAGATATATCTATAATTCCTACCAATGTTTCTATTATAAAAATATCTCATCAAGTAGATTATCAAATGGAAGAACTATATTTAAGAATATATTGATAGAACTTCAATATTACCATCATAGTCGCACAATTTTATGACCATGTCAATGTGAAAGAAAACCAAAGGAATTAATCAATTAAATTCTGGAAGAACAGTGAAAAATGTCTAAAATGATGTTCAATTAATATTCAAATGATCAAATATAAATGAAAGAAATGTACAAATAGTTGGTCCTAAGACACCAACTCCAGCAAATACAACTCTTGAAGTGAAATTAAATTGTATTTATGTAAATTAAGTAATTTAAATATTCCTAAATAACCATATGATTTTTAATATGGGGTTGGTTCACTGTGTAAAAATGTTAATGTCATGTGGTTAGTTCATTTATGGTGGTTTTACCGATCTGTATGGAATTGTTTATTTTTATTTTATATTATGACTATATATTAGTTCAAGAAGATGAGATAAGTTATAACATACTTACTAACATATTATTTAACCATAATAATTGTTTTATGACCATCCTTGAATTTGGTAATGGAAAAAACTCATTTTCCACAGAGAGGTTAAACCAACATAATAGGGGAAATGGTTTCTTTCAGAGAATTAGAGTAAAAAATGGTAAGGATGTTATATATTCTATCAACACCTTAAAATTATATTAAATATAAGATTCTATAGTCATTAATGTAGGTTTTGGGTGTATCAAAAGCTAATAATGGGTCATTCCCAACTTGTTTTTTCCATGATCCAAGATCGATCTAAGATTTACATGATGATAAAAATCATGATATATGGAATTAAATAAAATAATATAAAAAAGGGATAAAACAATGGAACTGGAGAGGGACCATCCCATATTTTTTATAATCAATTCATTTAATTAAATAATTATCTCGTTTGAATTATTTCTTCATTGATGGATCTGATAATAGATATGAAATGTACCAACTTTTCATTATAGGAATCAAAGAACATTCCCTATAGTGGGGATCCACATGTGTTCCAAAAATCTCTAAACATCATCATTGTAATCTCTAGGTGCAAGCATATAAGATTCTATCACTTGCACTATCCGCCATTGATATCATTGAGAAACGCTTCCAAAGTTTTCTCCTTGATCTCTATTAGGTTCAGAGTGGTAGGTGGAGGAATGTATCATTTTGTTCTTGGGAGAATTCTTGGATAAAGGATCTCTCTAAGGCTTGATATAATTCTCCAAATCCATTAAGCACCACCAAAAAACATATGAATTGGTTGATAAGAAAATAATATAATTGGGTTTATATATTTCTTGGGTTGAGATAAAATAGTTACACCAGTGCCCCTTATTATTTATTTAATCCTAGTAGAAGCCCATGTCAAATAATAATAACATTATTATTATTTCTCGATGTGAAATTTACTTGTGAATTAATTAAATATTATTTAATCAAAAAATAATCAATTTTTATCCTTTCTCACTGGAAAACTAAACTCAATCCAATATTCCTCCATAATATTTATTAGTCCTTGAATAATTACTATTTCTTTATTAAATAAATGTCATTTTATTATTTTACAATAAATATATAAATACTATATTTACTAAATAATAAATAAATATTTATATGTGGCCAATAATACATGAATAATTATTAAACCACATCCGGGAATAATATTTCATCAACTTGTTAAGTAAAAAATAATAATATATTATTTAATTGAGATTCTGGATACACTTAGTGTGTGACCCTTAAGGCCTCTTTATATGTGGCATTAGGCGAAGTAGTCTAATGTCCAAGTTTATCATATAGAAACACACCAAGGAACCCATAAAGAAAGAAGTTAAATATTCAATGGCATGATACCATATATGAACGCTTTATTTGTAATATAATCCCTTTATAATGATATCTCAAATCAAGCAGCTTTCATTCTCATGCCATCAACCTATGTGCTTGATGTCTCATTCTTTGACTTCTTAGAAATTTAACTTTCCTATTGTACATCATGGTCATGGATTTATTTAGCCTATATCATTTCTATCAAAGGGATTTTTGTATAAAATTTTATTAAAGAATATAAGGTACAAATCCTTTCTCTCATTATTCATTAATTGAATATTACTCGTGACACAACTAATGTATACTACCTCACTGTGAACATATTCTATCACAGTTTACATCAATATTTCAAAGTATCCAGGTCATAATACTCATTATAATAATATTAAAGTCTAAGGACCATTACAAATGTCCACAAATAGTAACATCCAATGATACATATAAATGTGGATTTCCTTTAGGATGGTCTCATTCTCATAATATCCTACTGGATATTACCAAGGGCATAGACTATGAGATGTTTCCTAAAATTCCTATGAGTTTCCACCGTTGATATCCTATATCATTTATTTCCCTCGAATGATATCACCTAGATATAGAACATATATTTAATATTAGTTACCACAACTAGAACAAACACACATTTCCACGGTTCAAAACTGTGGCAATAGGCCTCAAAATAGTGGTCGTATAAAATAACCACAGTTTTTTCCGATCATGGACACTGTCGATGTGGAAGTATGTCCTAGCATATTTCGACAGTTTTTAAAATCGTGGTAATAGTCCTTGAAATTGTCCACCATAGTGGTTGACCTATAGCAACAGTTTAAACCATGGAAACAACCTAAATAAAAAATGTCACCATCTAGTTTCATTCTCTGCAGCTTCCCTTTTTGATCGAGCATACTAACCACTAAATCATGTGAAAATTCTTGTATATATATATATATTATGATATATATTAATAAAAACCATGTGAATAGCCTCAAAACCATGGCGTTAGGGCTTCACATAATTGTTTTGTGGTAATTTTTGTTCCTATAGAAGAGTGGGAACCCAATTGCCACAATTTTGGAGACCTGCATCTATAGGGATTTGAAAAAATTGGGCTATAGCCATGGTTTTTAAAAAACAATCTATAGGGTGTGGAAAATAGGCCTATAGCCACAGTTTTAAAACTGTATCTATAGCCACCTATAATCATGGTTTTAAAATAGTGGTTATAGGTCTATGATAGTAGATTAATTTTTTAGTCATGAACATAGCACTTCCACTTTATCATCATAAAGGGGAACTTATATGACCTTTTAGTGTGACATATAATTTTAGGAAACTATCTAATTATATGCTACACAAAAGAACAATCATGATATGATAATAAGTTTGTTAATAATAAAAACTATGAATAAATGTTATCATAATGTATATAGAAGTTGGCTCTAGGGAGCCAAATCCAATAGACTCCCATGTGCACTATATCCAACTACTAACAACCTTCAGTCCACTAGCTCTCATGTAATACCCATGTTTCTACTAAGATATGACTTTAGTCTAGGGTTCTACCACTTTCTCAACCATGGGTAATATAATCAACAAAACTTCAGCCATTTGATAAAATTAACTCTTGAGGTGATACTTCCGGAGTATGTTCTTTTTCAGTTGGTTTGACCTTTTCTCTTTTATAAAAGCAACTAGTGCACTATTATCACAATATAATGTGATAGTGTCTTTATTGATACGCACCACATCAAGATCATCGAATTTTTTTTGAATCCAAATTTCTTCCTTGGAAGCAAAAGAAGCTACTATATGCGTGTACTCCACCATAGAATCAGTGAAAACTAGATTCTATGAACTCTTTCAGCTAACATCTCATCCATTGAGATGGAAATCATATCCTGAATGTGACTTCAAATCATTTTGATCTATCTAAAAACTAGCATCAGTATAACCCATGACGACCCCCTCTTCATCCCCTCAAAAAACTAGGAATATATCCTTAGTTATTCTTAGATACATAATGATAACCTTAATATAACACCAATTATTTTCTCCTATATCAACTTGATATCTTCCTACCATGCTCAGTGTGTAGGAAACATCAAGTATAGTACAAAACATGGCATACATGATTGATATTATCTCAAAATCATATGGTATCTTTCTCATTGTCTCTTTATAATGGTGTCTCTGGGGACACATTTTCTTAGAAAGATTTAAACCATGCGGCATTGGAACCAATACCATGTTGGATTTTTCTATACTAAATATCTTTAGTATTTGGTCAACATATATACTTTGGTATAGTCCAATATTCTTCCTGGATCTATCATGAATGATCTTGATCAATAGAACAAACGATGCTTCACAAAAGTCCTCTATGGATAAATGTTTTTATGTAATCCTTAATAGACTGTAAGACAGGTATTTTATTTCCAAAATGCAAAATTTCTTCAACATATACTAATAGGATAATGACTACATTCCCACCAAACCATTTATAAATATACATCTCAAATATTTTCTTAAGGAAATAAAATTATTTTAAAGATTCATCAACTTGAATGTACTATGACATGGATTCTTTCGTCTATCCATAAATGGATATCTACAACTTTAAACTCATTTTGGAATCACCTGGAGTAACAAACCCTTCTGGTTGTATCATTTAGACATCTTTATAAAGGATCCCATTATATAATGTTGTTTTGAAATTCATCTTCCAAATCTCACAGTCATGGTAGGATACTATAGAATGTAGAATTATAATGTATTTAAAAATGAAAACTTGTGAAAATTTTTCATCATAGTTAATTCCTTGAGGTTTTTAAGCCCTTTAGACACTGTCCATTCTTTATAGGTATTTACATTACATACCATGTCCAGGTTTCCCTTGAGTTCCCATTTGCATATAACGAGCTTTACATCAACTAGTGCAACGACCAGAACTCAAACTTGGTTCTAATACACACAATCCATTTTATAATTCATGTATTTTTTCCACCTTTCTACTTCTAAGCTCTCTACCTCCACCTTGTTGGAGATAGGTTCATCATTCTTAATCAATAATGAGTCGCCATCGTCGATAGCTAGAAAACCGTATCTATATGGTTCTTTTACATCTATTACCCTCCTATATAGTCCTTGTGTTTTAGAAACTACTTCTTATGTGGGGACCTATGGAATTGGCTCCTGTGCCAAATCTTTTCTATCCCGAGCATCAACATCATTGAAGTCAATATTTACACCACTATCCCTTTTGAGGATGAGATCTCTCTCAAGAAAGAAAGCTTGTCTAGTGACAACCACTTTATTTTCTGAGGGGTTGTATATGTAGTATCACTTTTTTCCTCAAGATACCCTATAGAGATACACTTTGTTCCCCGGGTTGACATTTTGTTTCCTGATAAGTCCTTAACAAACACCTCGCAAACCCATACGCATGTGTACAACAGAATGAGTTTCATTCCACTATTTATCTCCATGGGAATTACATTTTTGACTATATTTGGAATAGTGTGTACATCATATATTTTAATGAATATCCCGAAATAGATAATAGAATATCTACAGGAATCATTATCGGCATTACCATGTCTAACTAGGTGTGGTTCCTCCTTTCACTAATACTATTCCACTATTGTGTGTATGGTGGAGTGATTATATATAGAATCCCAAACTCCCATCTAAATTCGATAAACTCTTGGTTAATAAATTCACCACCTCAATCTGATCAAAGATTCTTTATATTCATTCCAAGCTGATTCTTTACATCATTCTTCAATTCCTTGAATTTTTCAAAGGACTAGAATTTACACCTCATCAAGTAGACATAACCATATCTACTAAAGTCATCAATAAAAATTTATGTAGTAAGAATATCCACATCTAGATTCTATTATAAATGGTCCAAACTCATCAGTGTGTACTAATCCTAGAATCTATGTATCCCTTTCACCCTATCTAAAAATGGATTTTAGGTCATTTTTCTTGATAAACAAGCATGTAAAATTTCTAGTGGGTTTATATTATAAGAATCAAAATAACCATATTGACAGATCATTGTCAAATTCTTTTCATTTTCATGACTATGATGGTGATTCCATAGCTGGGTGTTATATGAGTTGTGTGAACATGATTCATTATCAATTTCCAACACATAGTTTTTTGTAATTTGATACATAAACACCATTATTTAAATATTCTTAACAATAACATATATTTTTCTATATAAGAAACAAATTTTATTTTAAAACGTGAAAATATACCCATCACCATCTATGAATGATATAGAAAGTATTTTCTTGGTAACCATTGATACACAATAAAAATCTTTTGAAACCAAAATAATTCTTGTTCGCGATGAAAGGTGGTAGTCACCAATGGATGGGGAATGTAGCATCACACCATTAGTATCTCAAATATCCGCCTCTCCTTAAGAAATCTTTAGGAATCGATGTCATTCCTTCATTCTATTATATATGTGATCACCACAAGCTATATCTAATACACAATATGTAGATGTTGAAATATTACACTCAATAACAAACACACCTTTAGCTTCCCCATTCATATGGGTGTATTTACTCTTCTAGTGGCCTAGATTTCCATAAGAAAAACATACAACCTCCTTTTCCTTGCCCTATCTTTGGATCTTACTCTCCATGGAAGGATGGTGCTCTGGATATTTATACTTGTAATAATTCTTGGGCCATAATTCCTTATTATTCCTTTTTTTATTCCCCATAAAGACCAAAATCTTATCATTACCCCATAACCTTATCCATATGGAGAATCAAAGTAAGAATTTTTGAAATACTCTTCTCATTATTACTCATGTTGTAATAAATAATAAAATTAGAGAAGGTCTTGGGTGGTGATGAACGTATGAGATCTATACCCAACTCATCCAGGAATTAAATCCCTAATATGTCTAGGTGTTCAATGTAGACCATAAGATTTACTACATGAGGCCCAGATGGAAAAGACTCTCTGGGATTAGTTGTAAAAAACATTATAGATCTCATTCCTCTCTTGTATCTCCTTCTCCTGATATAGAACATGAAGGTGAGACATCATGTTATATATATCATTTCCTCATGTTACTTTAAAAACTAAATGGACATGGATGATATCACAAAACACTGAACAATTATAGCATTATTCAAATGTGTCTCATAGATTGGTATATCTTTATCACCTACCTCATTACCAAGCACTTTTGTAATAGGTTCTTCTAGAACATATAATTTCCCTTCACGGTGGATGATAACGCGTAAGCACATTTTTTCACTCTTAGAAATTTGTTCCCATGAGAATGTTATCCTTCTCAAGTACGGATTGCAGTGATATGTTTGATGTCATTTAAATGTTGTTTCTATAAATAAGATAAGAATAATTTTAGTACTTTTTCTGCTAAAATTTAGACAAATAAATAAATAAATACTATATTTATTAGTCTCCAAATATTTTATTGAAACCCAATATCCCTCACCATTGGCTTTGGAATATCATGTTTCTTGGACATTCTAGTGTAAAGGATTCATTTTTTATTTCTCAATTACCTGAATTTGGTTAGTCAATAATCATTAATGGATTTAGGTAGGCATTCCAATTTCCAATTTTATTAAATCATGGTTCCTTCACCTATTGAATGGAATCCCCAATCCTAAAATCTGTTAATTGGATTACATCAACCCTTGCCTCTCAGTTACACTAATTGTTTTTGGTAGTGAAACCCAGATGTGAACTATGTTAAGTCATCCTAAAACTCCAAGTTAGAATTCCCAAATAATTGAAAGCACACCAACTTTTTCTAGTCAAGAACTTTGTATCATGCTTCAATTTTAATTGAAGTAGTGTAAGGCGATACCGACTTAATATATATTATTGAGGTATTTTATCATTTATGTGTACATTTCCAATTATTATCTTTATCTCATGATTTTTAATGTTTAGTGGATTTAAATAAGTGATTGACCATGTCATTAGATAATATTTAAGCATAAGAAAATTTATTTTAATTCTATCTTGCATTCTCTTTAATTTAATTAACTCATGTGATCACGAAAAAACATCTATAATGAAATAACCATGAAACTTGAGATAAATAAAATAATAAAGAGGTATGACAATGACGCATTACTAATGGTTAGTTTATCTAATAGTTGATAAACTAACCATTGGAACTACTAAAAAATTCCCTTTTAGCGGTGGTTTTTTTTTAATTTAGCGGTAGTTTAATACACTGCAAGATGGTTCTCGGATGGTTTTAGAAAAAAACTGCTAAAATTGGTGTTGGAATTCAACACGTGGCAGTTTATACCATTTTGTAGCAGTTTTTTGAAAGTGTCCTTGAAAGTGTATTTTGTCGCAAGTTTTTTAGTTTTAGCAATGGTTTTTGCTTAAAAAAATAATTGTGATCTACCGAAAGATTTTAACCACTGCTAAAGTCTGATATTTTTATTGAAAAACCTGCCACAAATACGAATAAAACCACTTTAAAGTTAAAAAATCATATTTAGAGGTGTTTTTAACCGCCGCCCGAAACAGATACCACAATATCACAGAGGTTTAAACCTCTATGAAAAAACTATGTCTACTGGAGGTTTAAACCGCCGTTATATCATGAATTACAAATAAAACAAGCTATAAGTTATGCAGACCCAGAACCAACATCCATAACAACACAACAGTAACACTGAAAATTTTACTAGATCATAAAATATATCATCAAAGTACAAGGAAAACAACACATGTTAAAACTAATGAATAAACGTACATTGATTCCCACCAAAACATAAATAATCAGCACATTGACCAAGGAAAACAACACATTGAAATAAATAATATATTTCTCTATACATTAAATGAATCAAACAGGATACAACACATTAAAATAGACAATAATATATAAATACATTTAAATAATCAACATATTGAAAGAATCAATAATAAATTTCTCAATAAATTGATTGAATCAATACATTTCTTAATACATTTCCCTTTAAAAATATGTTGATTCTTTAAACTATTACACAACACATTTACAAGGAAGACATAAATTTAATAAATTTAAAACTAGTTATAAATAATCAATATACTTTTATTAAAATGAGGCTACACATTTTAAAACTGAATCCACAAAAATTAAAAACAAGATAAATTCATTTAAAAGAAAAGAAATAATTCTGAATATGAAACAATCCATCATGAATACCATTTTCATTAGAGGGTTATTAATGATTCAAAACGAATAAGCAATGCTTATCCAAAAGAGAAATCACCCTAAATATCCATAAAGGATCTAAACTTCCATAGGAGAGGATTAAAACTGACATGGATGTAATCAAAGGGTAATTACTTTATAAAATACTAGTACATCCCACACTAATCCCACCCCTTTATGAGATAGAATAAAACAACATAGATGCCTCTATTTTCCAAGTCTAATAAGAATCCACATAGTCCATGTTACCCAATTACATCCCCATGGCCTATCCAAGACCAAAAAGATAGAGCTCAAACAATATGGTCCATGCACAAATAGATAACAAAATCTCCCAAAAGGGAGATCACCCAACACATCAAGATTGAGCTCTAACCAAGAAGGTGAAAACAAGAGAATAATAATCCAACAAGGGGTCTGATAAAAATGGGTTGTCCTATATGTTATAGTGTTGAGATGTCATTGTGTGGATAAGTGATATAGGACATTAGTTTTTTGATAGATAACATAGAATGATCCATGGTTAGTAGGAATGGGTCGTGATGTTAGATTTTAAAATGGATATAGATATTACTATAATGGTTGGGGTTAGATAGAGATTACGTTCTTAGAGAAAACCATGGGGTTTAGTGTCACGACCTGACCAATACAGACCCTACATGGGACACCATTTAGCTGAGATTGACACCACATGTTCAACCCCAATAGTTGAAGGGATAGGAAAAAGCATATAGTAAGAAAATCACTTAAGTGGGATGATTTAACCCATTGTACATAAACACACACACACTCAACCACATTAATTACTACATTGGTATAATAAAATAAAACATCTCTGTTGTAAAAAATCATGTAGTAACCTCTAGGAAATTTATCAGAATTATATAGATAAATATCTAGGAAAGGAAAAGGCAAAAATACATTACTATCTAAGAAGAAGGAAAGTAGGTCCCAATCTCGAAACAACTGAAAGATAAAATAGCAACAGTTCCAAACTAAAGATATCTATTTCTGACACCAAACATGGTCATTGCCTCCACTTACATCTATTTTCCATATAAACTAGGTCCAATATGGACACCAACTACCTGTTTTCTGAATAAGAAGAAAATCATTCTTGAAAATCCCATACAGGTGTGAGTATAAACAAACTTAGTAAGGCACCATGAAAACCAAGTGGGAAATTGTAGAATATAATTGTTAGATCAACCTATATATAAAAGAGAGAAAAGAAACTAAACATAATATATGATCATAAAGAAATTTTAATCTCCATAGCCAGTTGAAACAAAATACATAGATACATGGTTATATAACACATACATAGGGAACTTGATGCCCCGATCCCATCTATAATATAAGAAAAAGATAAAAACACAATACCCACATTGGGCATACTAATAAATGAAATATTCCTCTCCAATAATCATTTCCCAGTGATGAACTCTAATTATCACCCTCTCCATCTCTATCTCTACATCCTGCTACCTGCACCTGTAAGGAAATTATATTGAAAATTAAACAATTTTGTATATTTAAATTTAAACATAAAATCAATAAAAGTTTGTGAACTAAATGATTTTGAAGTTGTGTTATTTACCTTCTCACTTCCATTCATGACTTGAAATCCCCATTTTCCCACCAAAGTCCTCATATGTTAATAGTCCAAAACCCATTCTGCGCACTTGACCAAGAGGTTCCATACTAAGGAATATACCAACTAGTACATCTTGGGAGACTGAGTAGGACTGTGTGGGATTGACATCCCATAGTTCATTAATTTTTACCTATAAATAAAATATCAGTCAAATTAGAATCAATATATTTTAACATAATGAAAACTGATTATAAGTTATTATAATGAAAAATGAATTCATACACTAACATCTTTCGAAGGATCATTAACAAAAATCCCATAATTTGTTTTATGAACATCCAAACACACTTCTATTTGTTATTCTTAATGTATTAAACTTTGTAACTACATTAAAAAAAGATAAATCAATAAATTAATATGTTAAACAGATAAAATTATCTAATAAATATTTAAAGTAATGAAAATATTACCAAAGTCTATTGGCTTCTAGAAAAAACTCTTTGACCCTGAAGTGTGATTAGAGCGCTTCCTCCCTGGCATTACGATTATTTAATCAAATAAAATTAAGTTCACAACATATATTTTGAAAAATTAATGCAGGGAAAAATTGAAATGATTATATATTCATAGTAATAACAAACCAAATATACATTAAAATGATAATTAATGACTGCAGAAATATCATAAGTGGTTTATAAATGAATGGATAACTACATATACAATCATTTTCTCAGTCAGTCATGTCGTTTTCTTTATCTATAATAACTTCATCTACTTCATCCACTCTTGCAAGACTAATATTTTCAATATCATGATGGAAAAATATTTCCACTTCTTTTTTTTGATGTTATTCACCCTACTGGAAAAATACCCTATATCAACAGTTTGGAACAGTTGGTATAGGCCTCCAAACCATTGGATTATCCTATACCAACATTTTGGAGAATGACTTCCAAGTAATCTATGGGGATAGGTCTATACCAACTGTTTTCCCAAAACTATTCTTATAGACCTAGACCAATGGTTTTCAAAACCATTCATATAATTAATATGAAAATCTATACCAATAGTTCCATAAAACCGTTGGTATATGTAATTCCAAAAAAAAATCATTCGGTTGGTTTTGATCACAGCACCTCCCATTTTCGATTGAGTGACCTAACCACTAACGTAACTTACTTTTGTGAACATAATTTCATAAATATATATATGTATTATCATAAGAATTTTAATTTTTTATTTATTTAATGTCCTCTGTAAAATATTCCATTAAAATGCATGTACTTATACCAAAGGTTCTCTAAACCGTTGGTATAGAACTATACCAACGGTTTTCAGAACCGTTGGTATAGGTTCTTTGATTTTGGGACTTATACCAACGGTTTTGGACAAACCGTTGGAATAGGGGTGACCTATACCAACGGTTTGGCCAAAACCGTTGGTACAGGGTCTCTACAATGGACCTATACCAATAGTTTTCCCAAAACCGTTGGTATAGGATCAAATTAGTGAACTATACCAACATTTTTCCCAAAACCATTGGTATAACTCCAAATTACTTACCAATACAAATGGTTTTGGGAAAACCATTGGTATAGGTCCATATATGTGACCTATACCAATGTTTTTGGTCAAACTGTTGGTATATGTCCATATTAGAGAACTATACCAACAGTTTTCCCAAAACCATTGGTATAGATCATATTTACCGTAGTGTAAATGTCATATGTCAAATCCTACACTTCATCGCCCATATTATACAAGTCTCTTTTTTTTATGTGAGAAACTACACTCTACCCTTCATACATGACATATTTCACATAATATACCATCTTCACTTGTGATGATAAGATATACGTATCATGAAGTTCATGGTCACCAACATCTATCAAGTGAGAGAAATTCACAGAATTAAATTGCATGGAATCTCTTTTAACACCCCTAAAAAAATCCACCCAATTGTATTTGAATAATAAAACTAAAAACTATCCTTGGTAGTTTAATTCAATAATATCAATCAGTTCCCCAGAGTATTTTACTTCAAAAATTTAAATACGCAATTATTCTTTATTTTCAAACCATATTCATGATGAACTGTATGGAATCTAAATTCATTCACGCTGTAAGCATCGACCTTTCTAGCTTGTTCTAGGGGACCTTGAGGAAGAAACTTCAAATCTTATGGAAAATATGCTTGAGTATTAGTATTCATGATCTAAAAAAATTAATATAAATTATTATATTTACAATATATATGTATCAACCTAATATCTATGTTGATTTCAATATTTATGAACTTAAACATCATGAAAACCATTCTGCAATCTCTTTATGAACAGCTTTTATTATATCTTTCTCATTTCGTGTTCATACTCTCATTCGTCTCTTTGTTTATATCCTCAACAATTCAATAAATGGATCTAGAATTTATCTATTTAGTAGTACATATCTATGTGTATGTAATAATTACATTTCTGTTAGTGAAACATTTGATCTCCTCCCAATTGATCGACCAATAGCATCAAGGATTTTTGATTTACCATTTATTTCAGATTGAGATGATGTTTCATAAACACGTCCAACTTGGTGGAATATTGTCTCAATATCATATAAGTATCTAGAAAAAAAAAAGTTAATACCCTCATCTTCATAATAGCCTTCAATAATAGAGCCTTGAGGTTGAGAATTATTTTTCACATGTGATTTCAATTACCCAAGATTTTTGTGAAATAAAATAAAAACATAATTATGTATTTATTTATGTGCCAAGAATTTATTATTGAGACAAAAACATACAATTAAAACACATCTCAATTGGATACATCCATTGATAATGTACGACACCTCATAATTCATTTGTCTCAACCAAATGCACAGTTAAATGCACCATGATAGTAAAAACGATAGAGGAAATATCATCTTTTTTCCCAATGTGTTAACACAAATATATCCTAAAGGTTTTCAAGATGAAATGGATGTAGAGTTTCCCCACATATTTTTCTGAAAAATGTTCATAATTTTAATACAACAGCAGTATCCATTTCATTTAATAATTTATGAAATGCCAATGGAAGGAATTACTGTAACAAAATATGTGAATCGTGGCTTTTCAATCCATGTAACCTATGATGATTTATGTTACCACACCTTTAGAAATTACCTGAATACCCATCATATACCTTAACATGTTTGAAAATTCTAAGGAATGTATCTTTATCCCTATTTTTCATTGAAAAAATTTCCAGAGGATACATTTCATTCTCATCTATCCAGAGATCACTCATGATGTTCATTTCTACCAAATTATTTCTGAGCATTGATATGATCCTTCATCTATCCATGCTCATTAATCAATGTGAATATCAAATTTCCATAACATTATTATCAATATGAATCACATTAAGATTATTCTATAACAAATTAAATTCACCAAACGGAAGATTAATGAATATTATTTTTTCTTATATTGTCGCATTACGATTTCACTTAACAATTCACATTGAATTTATTTCCCACTATCATTATAATGATGAACCATACCCAATTATGTTACAACATTTCCAAGTTGTTCCAATATTATAGAACTTTCTAACAATATTAGAGGTGTTCTACGATCAATTATACAATTGAATTTTGACTTGTTCAGCTAAAATCTATGAGACGCATTGAGAAATTTTTGATGACACAAGAACCACCATTTTCTATTGTGAGGTAGAAATTTGGGATCAGAATCAAAGTTAAAAACAAGTCAATCCAATCCTATGTAAGTGTTTTAACCAGCTAACCTCCCAAGTCTAGAGAAGTCCCTAATATTCCACATTAGAGAATATTTAACATTGTTCTAGAAGATGTGTCATATGTCTCAACATCATTGCTCCATAATTTTAGTAATTCTTCAATTAATGGCTACAAGTATACATCAATATCATTTCTAGGAATTGGTTTCCATAATAATCATCAAAATGATAAAAGACATTTGTTTCATACACATCCACAGAGTTAGATTCTAAGGGATCAAAACAACCTGCCCAATGCTATAATAGGTACTCAATGTCCCAAATCGGTTGATTCATCAACAGACAATCCCAATCGAACATTCCTAGGATCAGATGAGAAATCTAGATATAATGAATCAAATTTCTTCCATGATTTTGAATCTCTTGGATGTCACATTAACCCATCATTGTTATTATATGAAAAAGTCTACTTCATGTGTTTGGTGGTTTTTAATTACATGAATAATCGATGCAATATACGCTTTAAAGGTAAGTAATGAAAAACATTTACAGGTGTGATAATTTTCTTCTTCTTCATGGTAGTATATTGATTCAAACATCCAAAATCACCGATAGACTTCCATCTTGATGAATAATTTTTTTTCAATCATGTCTACTTGAATCCTTTCCCCAATAAAGCAAAAAGTTAATGGGACATGATTGATTTTTTGTATAATTCAGAACATGCTTATTAATGAATCTTTTCATATAAAAAACACTATGGGATCTTTTCTTCAGTAAATGAATCATGTAACAATTTCAATATCATCTACATCACCTTATTTGTATTTCCATGTAGGCATTTGATATGGTACCACATTAATAGAAAATAATGTTTTGAATATTTAAAACATCCACTATACAACTTCTGCTTTTCATCGTCAACTAAACCATGAAATTCATATTTCTTTTTATTGAAGTTTTCTCTTAAATTAATCTCCACAAATTCAAGAGTAGTATCCAATGATATGTTACAATCTTGATATGGTATTTTTATAGTCTCAAAAGATTCACTTTTCACATTTCTATTTTCAGCACCCTCAACTGGTTGTTCTGAAATGTTTTGATGTTGATTTTTCTGTCTTCAATGCTGAATGCATCATTTATATGGTTTTTCATTTAATTTTCCATTGTCAATGAAGATTGGAGCTCATTATATGGATTGAAATTAGCGCTCAACTTTTCTTTAATGTTAGATTCTCTATCCCAAATCCAATACAAATATTGAGTAGGGAATTGATTCAATATCAAGTGTTCATAAACTTCCTCTCTCTTTATCAACCTTCTTAATTTACATTTAGTATATGGACATATTATTCTCTCATCAATGGGTTGATTGGAAATTGAAAAATCCAAAAACTAATCCAAACACATAGCATGCTATGGCATGTTCCACAATAATGTGATCCTGCTTTTATACATATATATGACAATGTTCCAACATATTATTAAAAAAAAATTAAAACATGTAAGTATTACTAAATAGGAAAAGAGATTCATATATAGTAGTTGAAAAAAATATGAATATATTAAATACTATTTTTCTATGTAAATACACAAGAAGGGATCAAGAATCAATTTTCATCACTCTGTGAGTTCAATCACCAAAAATTAAATAATTGTATTTATGAAGGGATCAATCATGTAACATAAATTCCTTGAGGTTAAATTCTTTTAACTCTATATATTTTTTTTACACTTTAAATAAATGAGTTCCATTTTAAAATTACAATTAAATTCATTCATGTATTTATCATGAATGTAATATATACCAAATCAGGTGCATGCACGGGGTCCACATTCTAGTGATAGAGGAGTTGAAAATTTAAAATAAAAACTTCTGTAAGAACATTAAATTCTATAAAAGCTCAATCATAGAAGAAAAATGAAATAATAACCATCCTACACCCATGGTAACCAGGACTTACCAATGAAAATGTTTTCACGACTCACCAATATATGGTATATCATGGGATTTGATAAAGTCCTCCCATTCTCCTATTCCGTCTACCGAATTTATAAAATGAACTAAATTATATGATTTCACATTGTAATTCTCTATTCTATAATCATCATATGAGATGAGATTTGACATACCTCAATCATTCCAACACATATGAAAGTGGCTTCAAACTTTTTTCAAGGTAAAAATCCATATTCTATGGTGGAAAATACAACAAATTAGAGTATACTATAATGTAAAAATAAACAAGAAATATACCACATATCAATTTAAATAAAAAAATAAAAAAAATTATACAATAAATTCCATGAATAATTCATATTTTCATACAAACACTAATCACCCAAGGGATGATGAAAAATATAAAACAAAGCCAAAAATAAAACCTCAGAAATCTAGACATACGTCCAGCCTCAGGCCTCAACACATCCTAAGTAAAAATATGTATCAAGATTTATAGGACCTATCCACTGCAAGTGATGTTCTTATTTGAAGTCTAAATATAAGGTATTCATGCACATAGGGGTCCCCATGAATGGTGTGAGAAATACATCTCCCCAGGGCCTTACCAGGTGCCCCTAGTATATTCCATCATATTCATGTATACATGATGAATAAAATAATCATTTCACTCAAGATCATTGTATTTAATGTGAAAAATTCGACATCATGACTCGATGTACATCATGTCACCTTATGTTTACAAAGAAACCCCAAACCCAATCAAACATGCGTCAAATACATTCCATAATCCATTTGGACTTTCAAAATCATAATGGTGTATGGTCTTTGATACAAGCTCACACACATATATACTTAGTCATTATTCATCATAATCTATAATCCTAAATAAGATATCAATGTCCATTCTCTCATAATTGAATAAACACCACACTCCTAGTCCTGATACCCCTGGACCATCCCAATCCAAGTAACTCTAAACACCATGGAATCCAAATGTTAATTTCTAATAAATACCCACTATGCACTCATTGTCTCCATATATAATCTTTCAATGGATATCCATTAATCAATTATTTTTAGGAAACCCACAACACCTAAAAAAAATTATCCAAAAGGAACCATCCCACTTAAAATTTTTGGTATGTCCCAAACCACCCTCAACATGGTGTCACTCACTATGGTTGTAATGTCTGATCATCTATCCAGTAATCACTTGGCCTAATACTCTCTAACCTACTTTAAATTTCCATGAAAAAATCATACAAAACCCATTTATCACCTTAAACACAATAAAAAACTAATGGCCTCCTACCAACTATGTTGACACTGTCGCATTTAGGTGAAATAGTTATCAGGTGATCCCAATTCACCCAGGTAATCAAGTGAATCTATCTCCGGTATAGGAGACCTGCCATCAGTATATCTCCTTTAATCAACAACAATATTCCCCTATAAATTCTACCAATGTCAATACAATATTCTTATTGTGGTAATTCATGAAAAAAGAAGAATAATTTCTTGAATTATAGGGGCCACCAACCTCTATATTTACATTAGAGCCTAAACTATACTCCAGTAGACCTCATCCAATCTCAACGATGTTGCATCTGAGTCCGTATCAACTCTCAAAATTTTCATCACATGACATAGAATTAATAATTAACTATAAATAATTATAATTATATATTTACTTTAAAAATAGGCATAAAAGATAGAAAACGCACCAGTTACTATTATCGTAACGAGCACAAGTGGTAGGTAGGAGATAAATAGTGAGGTGATGTGCGGTGTGGCAAGGTCTGTAAGGGGTCAAAACACTGGAGAGAGAAGGAGAGGAATACCAAGGAAAGGGAAAGTGTGGTGAGGTTTGGTGAGGAGAGGAATAGCGAGGGAAAGTGAGTGGTGGTGACGGGAGGTGACAAGTAATGGCAAGGCTAGGGCTTATAGGAGTCGGTGGGGTGGGGGTCAGGGGTTTTACGGGGGTCGGGGTATTGGTGGAGGGGGAAAGTGTCACATTTGTAATATTGTTTAACTATTTAGCGGTGGTTTATAAAACAATTCGGTAAAATTATTTAAAAAAAATTAAAATAGGTTTAGTAAACCACCAATAATGATCAGTTTTGTGTAGTGTGGCCTAGAGAGAAAACACCTTGAACAAATTAATGTTCATGTTATATCTTTCCACCGGTCCACCTATTTATCTCTCATGATTTGGTTTTGTCTCATCTCCAAACAGGAACCGCCTCTACTAGCTTGGGAGATCCATCCAATACATAGGCTTTTACTCTCACATAGGTGAGGGGAAAATGGTTTACATTAAAGAAACCATAGGCACACATGCCCTTACATAATATGAGGAGAGAAGGAATGAAGGACAATTTCTTAATTTGATAATAAATTAAATTAAAAAAATCACATACAAAGAACTAGTCTATACTAATGATCATTCACATTCTTGAAATGAATACACATCTAATAAAATTTTCTTTCAATTATTAATCATTCTTATTTAAGATAAATCACGCTCAAATAATTTAATTATCATCTTTAATTAATCAACTCTTTTATCTTAATTTTCATCATAATTTCTCTGATATTCTTCTCCATTATAACTCTAAAAAAATAAATTTATTTAAAATTAAATGTATATATAAATGTTTCATTGAGGAAGCATGGTAAATACTCATCCAAATATACCTAACATGTATGATACTCATATACTATTTACTCTTGTGATATATAACAAACATGACTTGTCACATACTTTCATAATGTGTAGTATCAACTTAATTTATACACACATTACATGATTTTTATGTAACATGACATGCATTAATGCATGTAGAGTAACGACTTTAATATAAATCATACATGATATGAATATCTGAGATTACATAGATTCTAATTAAACTTTTATATATACATATATATATATATATTCAAACCCATAACATGTTATGTCTTATAAACTTAATAACCACACGTAATCAATTGTTGATAAGGTTTACTTAATATAATAATAAATTTTACATCACTGTAATTTGGTATATGTAAAAAACATATATAAGTGAGCTATACGGCATGTACGTCACTCACCATATATCTAAGGTACATGCCTTGAGACTCAGCGTGTGAATCATTCCCTGAAAAATGGAGTACATGATGTCTACAATGGGTTATACGGATTGTGGTCTCTAAATTACATGGTAACCAATCAGGTATGCCTTTTATGATAATATAGAGACCATCTGTGACTCAAATGGACTAAATTCAATATTTTTGGGCTACACGACATGTACACCATCTGACCATGTGCCACCCTGAGCCAATCAACATGTGGTGTGAGTAATAAATACATCGTGTGTCATTAATTCATACTATTTCAATTAATTGTAGAATAATTTATAATGTGTTGAACACAAGTACATGTCATGTAACTCCGGTCACATGGTGTGTACTTATATGTTATCTATACTGAATCTATAACACCACTATATGGGTTCATTGATTTTATTTCATTCATAAAATTAATCACCTTGATTAGAACAATGTGAAACGAATGAGGAAGAAGAAGATCTTGCAGTTCGGATTAAAATAATTATTAAACTTTAATTGAAACAATAAATCACATATGTGTAAATAATCAATGATATCTAAATAATTATAAATAATTATTTCACCGCTCTAATACTACTTTTGGGTTTTGGGAACAGTGGAAGTGTGAGATGGGTTGTTCCCAACTTTTCTTTTTTCATGATCGATGATACCAGAGATTGACACAATGATAAACAGTGTGATCTATAGAATTGAATCAAAGAATATAGACAAGGTATAAAATTTTGGAACCTTAGAGATTATCATCACATATTATGTATAATCAATATAATTAATTAAATAATTACCTTATTAGAATTTTTTCTTCATTGATGGATCTGACAATATATCTACATTGTACCATAATTGCATTGTAGGAATAAAAGTAGATCCAATCTAGTGGTGATCCACATGTGTTCCAAAAATCACAAAACATCATCATTGGAATCCTTGGGTTCTATCATGGAAGATCTCACCATTTGCATCATCCTCTTTTGATCACATTAAGAACCACTTCTAAAGCATTCTCTTGGATCCCTCTTGGGTTGAGAGTGGGAGGTGGAGGAAGGTTGATCTCTGTTCATTAGAGTGTTATTGGGGAAAGGAGCTCTATAAGGCTTAAGATAATTCTCCAAATCCATTGTGCCCAAAAAAATTAATTAGATCATTTAGAAAATAATATAATTGTGTTTATATATCGATCAAGTTAAAATAAAATAATTTCACTAGTTCACTTTATAATTAATTTCATACATGCGGAACCCCATGTCAAATAATAATAAAGTTATTATTATTTCTCGACATGATATTTACTTGAAAATTAAATTAAATTTTATTTAATCAAATAATATTCAATATTTATTACTCTCACTAGACCATTGAACACATTCTATCATTCCTCTATAATATTTATCATGTCTTGAATAATGACTATTTATTTATTAAATAAATATCACTGTATTATTCACCAATAAATATATAAATATCATATTCACTAAATAGAAAAAAATATTTACATCTGATCAATCATACATGGATGATTATTAACCCACATCCAGGAATAATATTTATTCAAATTTTAAATAAAATAATAATAATATATTATTTAACTGAGATTTTGAATACACTTAGTGTGTGACCCTCTAGTCCTCTTTCTCAGTGGTACTAGGCGACGCAGCCTAATGTCCAACTATAGCATCTAGAAACACACCAAGGAAACCATAGATAATGAAGTTAATTCCATAGTGGAATGATACCTCATACGAACACTTACTTTTTAAAATAATCACTTTATCATGATAACACAAATCAACCAGGTTGCATGTAATATCCATCAACCTATGTGCTTGATGTCCTCTTTATTTGACTAATAGTAAATTGAAATTGATTATTGTAACCATGGCCATGGATTTATTTTGGACGTATCATTTCCATAAAAAGGAATGAGATACCAACTTTCATTAAATAATAGAAGGTACAAATCCTTTCTCTCATTATTTTTTAATTCAATATTATTCGTGACGTACCCAATATATCCTACCTCCCCACGAATATAGTGTGTCGCTATTTTCATCAATACATCATAGTATGTTACCCATAATACTCATTAACAATAATATTAATTTCTATGGACCAATACACATGTCAATAGATAGTAACATACAATGATACATATAAATTTGGATTTCCTATTGGGGGTCTCATTCACATAATATCCTACTGGATATTACCAAGGGTGTACACCATGAGAAGGTTCCTCAATGTCCAATGAATCTCCACCTATAATAGTTTGTATAATCTATTTCACTCAAATTATATCATCTGGATATATAACTTATATTTAATAATAATTTTATATCACTTATGGGTTCTCATCATACCGGGGAACTGCAATGAACTTTTAATGTGACAGCTACTTTTATGACATTATCACATACTATGTTAGGAAGAAATAAAATCATGATGTGAAAATAAGTTTATTAATTTTGAAAACTATGAAAACAATTTATCATAATGTACACAGAATATGGGTTTAGGGAACCAAATCGAACAATTAATTCATTTTTTATGTGGGAGAAGAGGGGAAGGTAGAAGAAGAATGGTATTTAAAAGAAGTATATTGAGAATATTTTTTCTTAAATGATTCCTCTTTAAAATAAAAAATTTTCCGCAAGGGATTGGTATTTTGGTTGGAATAGAATGAAAATGAAATAAGTTATAGGCTTGGGAAGGGTTTTGGGAATAAATTTGGAATGATATAAGTCTTAGAATGTGTGAGGAGAAGGGATGGTGAGGGGTTTATATTGAGGGGAGAGAGTTTTTTTAATTTTATATTCATTAGTTTATTATTTTGAATCAAGAATATAAATAGTATTGATTATTGTGAAAATAAAGAGTTTAAATAGTGAATTTAATTTGGAATAATGGTCACTTACATCATCTGTTACTCAAAAAATTCATGTATTTAACTTATAATAACAAATTCTATAATTTACTGTATTTCCCTATTCACCAAAAATTAACTATTTGAGAAACATTCCAAAAATTATTCATAACTAATTTTTCATTTTTAAATTTCAAAATTGGAATCCATTTTATGGAAGTAATTTCTAAATATAATAAATTTCATATTTATTTAAAATCCCCATTCATTTGGAAAAACCTAATTTTTTAGGTTATGATCAATATTATGACCCTCTAAAAAATTACAAATAGTCACATAAAATTATCATCCCACTTTAATACCAAATTATAATAATTTATTAATAAATATGTTAAAATAATATTTATTTTATATCATTATTTTTCTTATAAAAAAGAAAATGAACATTTAAGTTTTGAAAAATAAAAATATATATATATTACAATTTTTAAAACAATTATTTACTTGTATTATGATATAAATATGTCTTGTTATACTTCTATATATTAAATATATATTATTTACCCATAAATAGGTGAGGATGCCTTTCTAATTAATATGGTACTATAACTAATGGTTATATTGCTATTGCAATAGTTTGGTAATTATTATAACTATCATATTACTATTTCAATAGTTATATTTTTAATGGTCATATGGGTTCCCTAATTACTACAAAAACTTTTCATTACATTATTTAATGATTAACTTATATTTTCTCTGAAGGTTATATATATTTTATTTTTTAAAATTGATATTTCAATATTAATATTCGACATCTTTTTTCAATGTGTTGTTGGTGAGTGCAATTATTTTGGAGGATCAAGTAAATCCATATTTTCTTATTGCTATTTTATAATATTCAATTTCTTGTCCCATTGCAATAATTTTAATTATTATAGCCATATTGTTTCTCTAAATTTAATTTTCATGTTTTCATCATAAAACATTGTTGGTTTCATCATTTGATATGTTTTAATTATATTATATTTTCTTAAGTGAGATTTTATTGATAAAATTATGGTTCATTAGATTCTTCCCCCAATAAGAAATTTCTCCCCCAAAAATTTATTTTACATAAAAAGTGAAAAAATATGAGGGTATTTTAATGTCATCTCTTCCTTGGGTTCCTATTTTTCCTCCTCATTCTTATGGGTTTTCCAAATTACTTTTATAAGACATTTTTTATATTTTTTAGAACATCATCTTCTGCTCATGATCTTCATCGGCTTATCCCAGTAAGAGATATCATTTTCAACTATACAATCTCCAAATTAATTACATGTGAGAGATATAGTATGTACTTCCTCAAAATGGACACATGGAATGGTTCTTATACTTGAGATAGGGTTAGTGGGACTTCTAGTTGATAAGCCATAGCTTTAATGTGATCAATAATCTAAAAGGGGATGATATACCGATGACATAGATTTCCCTTCATCCCAAATCTAATGATTCTCTCCCATGTATATATTTAGAGGAATAAATTATCTATAGCCATAGTTTTTGTATGTCGTCAATGATTTTTAGCATAATGTTTAAATCAACTTTAAGCATCCTTATTGTGTAGTTGAATGGTATTGATTTTTTTTACCATTTCCCTAACAATTTTAGGACTTAGACGCATGCATTAACCAACAACATCCTATCATGTAAATTTTATATATTTATTCCCTATATATGATTCATATATAGCTATATAGATTCTTTATTGGATACTTTTTTTATAACAAAACTCTAACAGGGGAAGATGTTGGTCTCATCCTCCTTTAAAGTCCACCAATAATACTATCAACATTTATTCTAGTGTTTAAATATTCTATTTAGATTGGACATATATTTTTAGCACGACAATCTGCCGGGAAGTATAACTATGTATTGAGATCATGTTGAAGATGCTTCCATAACATAGAGTTAAATAATGAATATCATTCAAATAAAATCAATTATAGTATTACATGCATCCTCAAAACTTCTCTTATTTATATCTACACAATTTAATTGAGTGAGAATTCCAAATGAATTTAAATGATGTGATATATCTTTTTAAGATGATCCACAATAAACTATAGAGAATTATTGCTTATGGATGTAATTATAATAGAAATGAAAATATCTATGGTAATGTTTTCACATTTCCATATTGGAATGGGTGATGGCTATATCACACCTTTAAAAATTTTCCTTTAATACATTAATTTCTAACATACTAGGAACATTAATGAATATTTTTTGATCTTATCCATTATATTTACTTACTAATAGTTCTCACGAAGTTCTGACACATATTTTTGATCCTTCAGTGGATAGAAAAGGTTGAGATATGTGCATTATTCAAAATAACCTGATTTCATTACGGATTTTATGAAGCATATAGTCATGAGACATATCTTACAACTCCTTCCTCATTAATTTTTAAAACTAAGTAATTCCTATTTCTAATAGCTTCAGCCTACCTCTTAATTTCCACATCATCTCTTTGAGCATACTTTATCATTACAAAAAGGGATGATTTGTAACTAATTTAAGGAAAGATTATGTTCCTTATTTTATGATTCCAAAGATCATCATTTTATTGTCAATGAATATTGCATCCCTATAAATTATAATCATTTATAAATTCACAAAAAAAAATTACGTAGTGCACCAAACTGTTTATTTTTTTCAGGGGTGGTAGTAGATTGAGAAATAAGGACCATCAATCAGATCTATCAAATTTTATAGCACATATTAAGAACCTTCTATGTGAATATACATTTTAGACTCCTATAATCTGTATATATCACACACATCTCCCCACAGAAAAAATTTCATGTGATTTCAATTCAAATACTATTGAAGACAACTCCTGATCATGTATTGGATAATTCTTATCAAGAACTTTTAACTACCTTAAGGTGTAGTAAATCACTTTATTATTTTACATTAGTACATAAACCAATCACTTTTTTGAAAATAATCTATATACCAAGATAATTTCCCCACGTTTGGGAAGTGTAAGTAAGGAACCAGTGTTAAGCCTCATTTTCATCTCCTTGAAGCTTTCCTCACATTCAATTTTCAAGAAAAATATTACTCCCTTCTGAGTCATCTCGGTTTGTGGGTTTGATAATCATGTGATATTTCTCAAGAATCATTAGTAATTCCATGATATTCCATGTAAAATTTAGATCTTTGTAAAAGATAATAACATTAGCCACTCCTCAAATGCATTTTCCTTAGAAGGCTCCCTGATATCCCATTGATGGTGATCACAATTCCCAATAAAGATAGTTCCTACATATAGAACTCACATTTACTATTTTTTTCCTACAGTTTATCCATTTGTAATATTTTAATCATAGTATTTAAATTATCATCACACTCCACCTTTCTTTTTGTGTATATTAAAATATATTCTTCAATAAATTTAAATATTTTTTGTGGTGATCACTAAAGACTCTATTTATTAAGTCTAAAAATATTACTAGATAATTAACAAGTCTGAAGGGAATAACTATGAACACATTGTGTATATACATTATTTTAAAGAATGTTTTAGGAATACTGACCTTATTAATCATTAGTTGGGGATATCATTGCTTATTTTCATCTTTAGAGAAATATTGGGCCCTATTTGGTTGATTGAAAAATTCATCATTCTATGGTAGGGGATACTTATACTTAACAAAGATTTAGTTGATATCATGATAATAATTGTAGTTGTGCATTGATCCATCATTATTCTTAATGAGGATGACCATCACACCCCATAGTAATGAACTTGGGTGTATAAAAACCTCATATAGATTCTTTTGTAAATGTTACATCTCTTCTTTGAACTCTATGGTGTCCATTCTATTGGGATTCTTTGATATGGGAAGTGATCCTGGTTTAAGTTCTATTGAGAACTCAACCTATTTATCTAGAAGAATACAATAAAAATATTTATGGAATAACTTAGTATAGTCCCTCACAATGGGAATTTCTTCAATCATGATTCACTCTTTTTTCTCAATCATGTAATCTAGATGTAGTTTCTCAAAATGAAATAATATTCAAATATGAGATTAATATTCCAAAAGAGATTCATCTTCCTTCTTACCCTTTTATAGAATCGGTGGATTCCTTGGGATGTGAAGTCCGGTCTTCCTCTCCTAAAATTTGATGATGTATTTATATATGGATTGTAAATCTATTAACAATATAGAATCAAAAATCCACTAAAATAAGTAATATGGGATTTTATAGGGGTACTAGTCCACAAGCATTGAACGAGGAAGATTTATAAATCTTTTATGAAATTATTACACAATTTGTTCTCAAAGTTAACTCAACCTCTATGTTTTAAGGTGGTTTTTTAATAGTTTTAATAAACATGGAATATATAAAATATTATGTATAACTTGATTTAAAAATTATTTTTTATATTCTAGAATGAATAACTGTTTTATCCAACACCACATCATTGTCTTGATACCCCTATGTAGAGTGATAACATATTCCTCTATTTTATATTGAGGCGTTGGAGGTTATTGTAATTTATTGTCTTTGAAGACTCATGTATTAGCGCATTGGATCATATAATTAATGTGTTCAATGAAATTGAAACACTATACCATAGGCTAAGTGTTTATTGGTTCATTCTTTTCTTATTCAACAATATTAGCTTTCTTCTTTTTCTTTATACTAATTTTCCTGATGAACCCTTTTAAATATTTGAAACAAATCCAGTTCGCTTTGGACAGTTTCTAATATGCTTCATCCCACTCTTTTGATACATGGGTTGATGGGTTTTATTTCCTCCCTGGGATTTATCTATTCATACTTCCATATTAAACTCCATTTTTTTATTTTTATCTATCATCCCATGAGTCAAATAAGAGTCTTAAATCTATAACTTGGCCATAAGGGTACAATATACCGTCTCCTCATAGCTTTCATGGTCTCAAATCTCTTAGTATTTTTATCGACTCTTCTTTCATCTCCTAAAGAATAAATCCACTTTGATTTCATTGTTCATAAAAAATAAGGGTACATATCATGAAACCATGTAAATTTTTCCTTATACACCCCAACTGAATCATATTCCTTTTTATTCCATTTGAGTAACTCCGTAACCATTTTAATATGAAGAGTTCAGGGAAAGTTTAAATAGAAAAATATTTTTGGGAATTCATCCCATTACATGGAATCCATTTACCCTTCAGACTTCATGTTTATAATAAAAGTATACTAAAAATTGGATTCCCCTTCAAAATTATAGACAACCTACTTGAATTTCTCTTCTTAATAACATTATATGATACATAATATATAATTAGTCGTGTTAATATTTTGTTCCGCAATGAGGGGATCTAAAGATCCACAGGAGGTATAAATCCTTTGTTACATAAAGGAATCAAACAAAATATACTGTTTCTTAGCATAAAGGTTTAATTACACTTGATTAATATCACAATTACTAACATGACTAGTTCATATAGTATTATCATTATATTTTGAGCTCCCATTCTCATGAGGTTAGGTATCTCATTAGAGAAATCATCACATGGCCTATAACATTGGTTGTTGGCATGGGTTCTCCAACTTTCCACCATTGAATAAATAAAAAATAGGTCATTGAATAATTATATGATGATCATATAAAAATTTAACTATTAACATGGTAAGGAGAGATTATAAATGAAAACATTATTAAAACTTATGAGTCCCTAAGTTTTAATCTTGGTTATTAATGGTAATTTTTCAAATATATAAACATGACCCAAGGGTTTTCAAAAAAAAATTAATGTCATAATCCCCAAAAATAATAATATTATGCTCTCATACAAACTATAAAATCTTAAACATTTGACACATTTTATTACATGACATGTAACATAAATATTCATTAATTACAGACCAATGATTGAATATATTCGTGTCATTGGAAGACTCGGTACACAAATAGAAATTAGTAAACCAAAGTAAATATTATTTATTTTAATATATATAATGAGATCCTAACACACTTTAATATCCTAAAACTACATTGGATAACCTAGGTAATTTATAGAGAAAGTGGTGATCTAAAATACAATTAAGGGAATAAATATGTAAATAATGTATAGTATATGAGTCAGAAGGAATAACATGATAACATAAAAGGCATTCATCTATAATTATCACATAGAGTCATTATATAATGAACATGGAATAATAATATCATGGACATATAATAATGTGGGGGAAATATATAACACCATAAATATATGAGTCAAGGCTAACTATTTGGATGATATCACAAGGTGGACAGAGTCTGATAATGGATTATGATAACTCCATAATTTCATATATAATATCCCAGGAGTAAAACAAATACCTTATTAGTTGAATATCTATATGTAACAATAAATCATAACATGAACATGTAAATTTTTTCCAAAAAAATAATATAAAATATGAGCATTGCACATAAAAGGAAATGGGTTTTATAATCATTTGATAAGGCATAGTAAATAGGCTTATCCAACTGGTTTCCATGAAAGAAAGGATTAAATCATTATTGGATGTTAATAAAATAAAAATAAAAATAAAAATAAAAATATATCATGATAATTTATTCCTAATTTAAGTGAATAGGTAAATAAGAGTAGAGAAACCCATTTGGAAAATTACCTCTTTTTTTAAATATTTAGGAAAATCTATAAGGAGTATTTAAACACAGTAAAGGCATAATAATTTAAATAATTAAAGAAAATAATATAAAATGGTTTTACATGAAGAAATGTGTTATTTTAGAAATATTATTTTGTTGAAAATATTTTAAATAAGTGTTACATGAAAATTGGTAAGAAATATAGAAGTTCCTTTTAATCAAGTTTTCTTATCGATAGAAATTGAAAAGAGAAACTTTTAAAAATTGTATTTCCACATCAAAGAAGGAATAATTAACCTCCTTATATATGTGGGAAATAAATAAATAAATAAATATATATAATATTATTATTGATCTAGAAAATTATAGTTATAATGTGAGGTAAGAGAGATAAATCATAACAGAAAATAAAATAAGGAGTTTCAGAAAGATCTGTTTCATTATGTTTCAGAATTGTTAGGAACTTGACCATAAATTCCTAGAAAAACAATTTGATTAATTAATTACACAATAATGAAAAGTTTATATTTATATTTTACCTAATATATTTTTATTTTCTTTTTGTGTCAATTCCATGAGATAAACAACAATTTTATCATTCTAAGAGAATTGGTTTTCGGGTTTCATGCTCAGATCACAGGTATATAATTATGAAAATTTTTATCGAATGGCTCTAAAACTACCGAAGTGATATTAAATGGTGTTAATGTACTTATATAAATTTAATTTAACATGTAATCCATATGTTATTTTATATATGGATGCTTCATGGAGTAAAAAGGTTTGTATTACAAGGTTTGTTCTTTTAGGTAGTTTTTATAACAATCACAAACTAGTTTCATTTTATTTAATATTATGTACATATATTAGTTCAATAATATGAAATAAGTTATAATATAATTTTTAAAATATTATTTACCAATAATAATGTTTTTATCACCAAACTTGTTGGCGGTAATGGAGAGAAAAAACTAATTATCCATGTTGATGGTTAATATACATAATATGGGAAATGGTTTCACTCTTAGAGTCATAGGAGGAAATAAGGGGATGGATGGTAAATATAAAATTAGAAAAATTAAATTACTATATAAATTAGATACTAGAGTCACTAATTCACATTGGATGAGGGGGTTCTAGAAGGTAGGATAATAATATAATTCAAAAGAGGAAAAGTGAGAATATGAACTCTTAAATGTCACCTCATTGAAATAATCTTTAAGGAACATGGAATTGGTATTTTAGTGAGACAAGGAACATTAGGTCATGTGGTTAAGGTTTTTTTATGGTAATGGGTGGAATTTTGGAAAGGAATAACTCTTAGAATTTGCGAGGAGAAGGGGTGGTGATGGGTGGTATTTATAATGGGGAGAGTGGTCTTTTTTGAATATTTTATTTATTAGTTATTTATTATTAATCCAACCTATAAATATAATTTATTCTATTGAATATATAATGTTAATTTTTCATTCTAGTTTTAACTAATGTTTTTTTACATCATCCATCACTCCAAAACTCGTGTATTTATCTTGTAATGGAAAATATAGTTATTTACGGTATTCTACTACTCAGCAAAAATTCCACAATTTTTGAAGAATACAAAAACAAATAACCTAATTTATATTAATATATGTAGATTAAAAAGGTTAAATCCATTTTATGAAATAAAAACCTTATATATAAGAAATTTTAATTTTATATAAAGTACTCATTTATTTAAAAAAATCTAATTTGAATATTATTATTATCATTCTAACCCTTTAAAATTTTACTCATGGTATCATTAATATTTTTATAATTATAATGAAAATTAATATTAATTTTTAGAAAAAATATATGAAATTTTTTTTTTAAATCACTACAATTATTATTATAATGTAAATAAAACACATATGTTTTACAAAAATACAAACACTAATTTCCTAATTTTTTGAAAACATGTATTTAGTTATATAATGATATAAATATGTCATGTTTTCTATTTATTATATTCCTAGATATTATTTACAAAAAATATGAGGATAAAATTATAACAAACATATTATTATTCATAATAGACAGATTGTTATTCTAAGGGTTATGTAATTATTCTAACGATCATATTACAATTTCAACATGTGGGATTTGAAATGGTCATATGGGTTCCGAGAATTTTATAAATACCTCCCTTTAAATTAATTATTCATTCAATTATATTTTTTATCAAGGTTATTTATATTTTCATTTTCTAAATGTATATTTCATTAAAAATATTCTACATCTTTTTTACAGTGTTTTTCGTGATAGCTATTATTCTGGGGGATAGAGAAGATCCAAATTTTCTAATTTTTATTGTATTTTTTTCTATTTATTATCCCATTACTATACTTTCAATTCTTATGTAAATACATTTATTTAAATTTAAATTTTCAATATACGATGAAATTGTTTTAGTTTCAACATGTGGTACGTGTGCAGTATATTATATTTTAAGAAGGGTTGATTTTTTTATTAAATTCATGGCTGTAATATATTATGTTTCCCATATTATTCATATGAGATCCCCAATTTCTTATGTTTTCATTCACCGGAATACAAATTTTGGAATTACATGTAATTTTTCATGAAGTTGGTTTTGAATTTGGTTCTTATGTAGAAATGTTGATGATTTTTTTAAAATATGTTTTTCATATTACTGATATTCTAAGACACTAAACCTTTATTTCACTATTTGTTTCAAATTATTTTTGATTTGGAATTATTTTTCATTTCAAATAATGAAATAAAGGTATTTATTTAGATTGAGTCACTTTAGTTGGTATCAAAATATGGTTTAGTTATTTTGGGGTTTAGTTTATAGAACATTAGTGATAAACCTTGGTATAAGTTTAATGGATAAGTCTATATATATGATAATATATAAAAATATTTCTAAATTAGTGGATATGTGTTTTTCATAGCAATAATATCCATTTTTGATACTAAAAGTTGATGTAGGATGAACATATATGCACCTATAGATAATAATCTAGAATTGGGAATATTTTTTATTAACTCAATCCTCTCTTGGTGAATTGTTAAGAATATTAACATCGCACCTGGTTTGAAACTCGCGTGGGATATTAATTGGTTTCTTCAAATTGTCTTTACAAATAGTTATAAAGGATTCCAATATATATCTAGTTCAGTTGGAAAAATAAGCTTGGATAATCTAGATTGAAACCTATATATTCCTAGGCTAATGTATGAATTATTTATATGAAATACACATTCCATGTTTTTTGTTTCCATATGTGTAAAATCATTAACATAAGTATAATAATTATATATTTTCATATAATGTAGGTAATAGAAGGAACCAAAAAGAACCTGGTTAACAATGTCAATAATTTAAAATGTAGAGATTATCTGATTAGGAACCCTAATGATATTTAGGTTTGGATAAAAAACATCATCCAAATAATCAACCAACTATCTCATGTTGTGAGAAAAAATGAAAATCATTTTTAAATCCTTAATGTGCAAAGGGAGAATAATCATGCTATTGATTAATTAAAACGGAATCACCCACCATCAATTAGTTGGTCTTATGATCCACTAGTTTCTGACCAATGTATCAATGTGATAGAAAATATATTTTTTATTCTCTAGTGATTGAAAAAAATAGATGGTTTTTTTATCTATTTATCTTTTGGATAAGGAAGATGAACAATAATAAACTATAACAAAAATTAAAATAGAAAAGGTGGAATATGAATCTATATAATAGGATGAGTGTAATAAGATATTATTCGATAAATATTTCCTATCAACGTATCACATGAAAATAGAGAGGAAATATCTAGAGCTAAAACAAAAATAGGGTAAATATTATAGTATTTATAAGTAAAAGACTACATGTATGGTATGCATCTAGTTTTATTATTGAAACCAAAAATAAGTTTAAATGATTCATTAGTGGCCTAAATATAATTCAACAAAATACATTATTTATAAGAGATATTTGTATCTCGGAAGTGGTTATTAAATTTTCACAAAAGGTGGAAATAGAAGAAGGAGACTCTAATTATTTCAGTGATAAAGAAGAATGGTGGATTGTAAAAAAGAATTGAATTAAATATCACATGGAGATATGAAAAGTTTGACACCTACATTCCTAATGTATTGTAGGAATCCCCAAGGTAGTTTTTTAAAAGGAGTGGGAAGGTAAATCAATTTTGGAAGGGATGAAAATCAAACACTTTACTTTCAAATGGAGATGAAGAGGACTGCCGGTATAATGGGGAAAACAAAAATTATATCTATTATGAAACCCACTCACTAGTGTATCAATTATAACCCATATTGGAATTAGAACAATAAATGTACCATTACATGTGTTTTTCGAAACAATCAATTTCAAAAAATTCCTATTCTAAGAGAAAAATTTAAATCCTATAAAATAAAAAAAACTAAAGTGGGACCAAAAAATAAAGTTAAGGTACATTGATTAGACACTACAAAATTATGAGTGTCATATTTAATTCATGTTCAGCCCACTTTATTGTACCTAGAATACTTGAAAATAAAATTAAATCACCACCCTAATGATTTGATACATGAAGATAACATATTTTTGTATTGTATACCAAGATTAAGTTTATGGGAATTAACATGTGAAAATTGTATTATCCATCATTTATAGGAATTTAATGTGATGGATGGGTTACCTTTATAAATGGAAAAAATTTTAAAAATGAGTTTATATTTCATATCAACCAATGGTATTTTATTAATGTATGGATGATTGTAGAAAAAATTATAAATGAAATTATATAATTTGGGTGTGTAACATTAATATTTTATGGCATATTTCAATTTTATAAATTTAAAGTCTTTAATAGATTTATTTACATTAAACAATTAACTTTTTCAATAATTTTTATAAATTATAGTATGAGTCACATTATATTGTATTTAAATTAAATATTTTTATCAAAAATATTTTCTAGTTTAAAAAGGAAATACTATTGAACCTAGAGAATTTTTTATATATTTTTTGTTTATAAGAAATATTTTTATCATATATGTTTTATTAATGGTTCACATTCTCTTACTGAGAAATTAATTATTGGTATTAAATATATAAAAACGTTTTTTACACATTAATAAATTTAATTAATTGGTAATCAATGGATTAAAAATGGAAATAATGTCATTTGAATAAAAAGAGATGTGCTTTTTAAACTATTTTTATGTATAAAATGTTTCTCTATCATAATAAATTAAACAAATCACTATTTATGAACAATTTCACTGAAACATTTAGATAAAATTTTCAATAAAATATTCTAAAAATCATTTACTTATTATTATTGTGCATGTTCATAGAATAAATTATGTTTTATTCTTAGAAATATATTTTCAAAAAATTGTTTCTGCTCCTTTTTTATGCTTATTTGAAAATGAATTTATACCAATTATAAGAATAAAACATTATAAAATGGTTTCAATATTTGGATTCATCATTTAAAAATTGTGTATTCTAGTTAAATTCTTTTTTTCTGATTGTTAATAGTAACTGGGGTAAAAACAATTACTACGGTAAAGTTTAAAAGGTTTAACAAGGGGTTAAACTAAAGATATAAGGGTTAAAATATCGTAAAACATGACTGAATACAATTTTCTGAGTTCTTTATGATCCTATATAATCAAACATTCTATATTGAGTCACATAAAATCCACTCTCCCCTGAGGGTGACATTATTATATTTTATTATTCTTAATAAATACTAGTGTTCCACATCCCTCCCTTAGAAAAGGGAACACCCTCTCCTCTATTTATCACAACACTTGTGATAATTATCTGATAAAAAACCTAATAAAATCATTTTTGTACTCCAACATTCATATCTTGGGGCCATGTATCTTCTTGAAATTCCAACCCTAGGGTCATCATGTAGAGATTCACTTGACGTGTCTCAAAGAATATATATAAGTTCGTACATATATTTTTTCAAATTTATTTTTCTTCTACCACCACTAAATACTATGGAAAAATCTAAATATTTTGAAATTAATATGTTAAATCAAAATATATTTTTTATTTTAATGGCATATAAATTTTTAATGACTTTTTTATCTAATGGAATATAAAAAGTTTTCTCATGCGTGCGTACAAAGCAGCATCTTCGCAAAGTGGTATAATTCAATTTACACCACCAGTTGGGATAAATTGGTATACAAGTGTACAAAATGAATACATATAATATAAAATACATGATTTAGATTCTATATATGACTAAACCATGGCCCAGGTTCATAAACTGGAACCACAGAACATAAGCATGCATGGAAGACAAACCCCTTTTAACCCGAATAGTGATTTTGATAAAGAATTGTTAATAAAAACGGTTTTTGGAAATAATAAGTAATTTATATATTATAATATATATTTATTAATATAGTATTATTATATATGTATAGTAAGTATGTATTTATTATATACAATGATTCAATATATATTAAGTAGGATGATAATTTATATAAGGGTTTATACTACAATCTAATTTATTTTGGTATTATGTATTTTTAATTTACATTGAGGGAAATATTTTGGTCTATATCCTTTAAAACCCATATATTTTCTTCTATTTTAGTTATTATTTACATTTTTACCATTAATTGTATTCCCCTTTGAATATAACTCCAACAAGAAAAATGTTTCAAGAAGATTCAACATTCGTTCCAATTTGGTTGATGAAATGTTTCTTCCATGTCTTTATTCTTTAAAAAAATCTCAAGAATGATCCTTTATATGATAAAATAATAATTTAAGTTAAATGTAAATAATATTTTAAATTATTTTCAGTCCATTAAAAGTAATTTTCTATTCATTTTTCATACAAGTTACTTTTAGACTCTTTACCAATAGTGTGGAAGCAATCATTATTTTAACATCTACCACATTATTGGATTATCACATTATCAAAACCATTATTTTAATTGTATATTACATTATATGTCTCCATGTTAATTTTAAAATAAATTATTTTTCTCAAAATTCTAGAATTTGTTTATAGACTCTGAAGGCAAATGTTATTTTCATCTTTTCTAAATAAAATGTTAAAATACACTTTTAAAGGTATTTTTTATCTAGGTCAACATCCTTGGATGTTTCTTTAGATTCACTAAGGATATGATAAAATTATATTATCTATGTTAAATCAAAGGATGGATTATAATAATGTGATTTATAAATCTTTAGTTAACCTATTTCTTTTCCACGATTTTTGCTATAAATAAATGATGAATGTTTTGTGATATTATGGAACAAAAATGTAATATTTTCAATCATATGATAGGTGAGTAAATTAAATCACTCTAATAAATATGGTAATTTGATATTCGTATCTCATGAGATGGTGATGACAAGTGTGGACATTATTATAAAAATCAATGTCCACATTTTCATTTGTTATTATAATTTATTCTAGGTATGCTCACACGATTATACGTGGACATTATTATGAATAGATATGTCTATAAGATTATGATTTCTTGAGAATATGATTTCAAATTCCTATGTTTCAAGTACTGAAAGATGATATGTTCTTTGAAATCATTATTAATCATGCCTCGAGATATTACCAAATTTCGGAGTTTATGGTCTATGATTTTGTGGGTATGAATATTTTAGAGTGAGAATATGAAATATATTATTTTATCATACCACTGTGATTATATAATTTTAAATTTTGATTTATATCTCACATATTTATCCTTATTAATCTTTTAAGATCACCCTTTCTAATTTTTTCCTTCCCCGGGTTTTGGTGGAAGATTGAATGTATGATATGAATATATTGGTTAATAATATTGAGAATTATTAGGGTAAATATGAAATGATTATTCACAAATAAGTTGATTAAGTATATCTTCTAGATGACACTAAACTATTTCAATTTTGGACCATGTATAGTTCTGATATGTATTAAATATTCATCTAAAATGACTTATTATTTAGGTATGTGTTTCTTGGATAACCTTAGTGGATATCAAAGGAGGGTTAAGATAGTTTTCGATGTTATGTGAAGAATATATGAGTATATAACCAAATAAAACCTATGCAGAACCTAAAGTGATATAGGATGAAACAAAATTTTCATAGGTTGATAAGAATGTTTCATAAATAAGGATATGTCATGAGTGATTTTCTTATTATTTCATACTTTGTTTATTACTTCTCAATGCATAAGTGAGTTGTTTAAGGCTTCAATCAATGGAAAAAAATATGAGTAATAGTTATAACATGTATTGAGATAGGTACTGAAATGACTATCCACTGGATAAAAAAATTGATCCATGATACAATATATTATTGTTGTGAGAAATCAAATATATCAATCTATGGGAAATTATGTGAACTGTGTTGAGCTTCTAAATCAACCAAGGAAGTAGAAACATGGTATTCATTATTTTATGAAAAAACTCCCAACCTCTTTATCTGGGTATTCTCATAAATTATTTTATGAAAAAAGGATCAATGGAAGGTTAAATATATTTTCTATTCCTCAATAAATCATACCATGATAATGAAGTCTTTTTAGTTTATTGAATAGAAGTCGAAGATGGTAAAAGAGGGACTCTTATCAAGGATACAATGAAAGAGAAAAATAATACAATGTAATGATAGCATATTTGGAGGTTATTTATCAAAATATATTTTTCCTAAACACTTCATCAAAATATGAAAAGTTACTTTCTAGCGTTAAAATAGAAGGATGAAGAATCCATTGGTACATATGACGTCAAATTTACAAGATTGTTAAGGTAAACTTTTGACAACATAAGAGGATCATATGTTACATTTTAAATATGAATATGGTTCCATAATATATTAATAACAATTTTAAAATAATTATAAAGGAATTTTGAATCGTGTTGGACAATGTGGAAGCATGAGTTATAGATTTCTTCTCTATTTCCCCTCTATTGAGATATATTTGGAATTATAAAACTATGTAATTTTTTTAGTGTATATACATCCCCTTATGTGTATTTTATATGAATATATATATATATATATATTCTAATTCAATTTTACTCATTCCATGGGTTAAAAATTAAAAGGTACAAAAGAGGTAATAATTTATTTTTTAATCTCCTTTTTAAGGATTGATCTAATTTTCTATTAAATAATTATATAATATATCCTCTATAAACCCCTAATATTTTATTATTTTATGAATTTTTAAGGAGTTTCCATATTTTATTCAATACTTTCCTCTTATTTGGATCATGAGTCAAGTAATGAAATGTTTAAAATAAAAGATGATTTTGTTTCACTTTTTATCGGGTATATTTTCCTTCCATGTCCATACATTTCCAAAAAAAATATAAAAAATTACTAATTATTTACTAAATAGATTTATTATAGACATTTTATTTTATCCTTTAATTTTATATTTTTTTAAATGAACCTTTTTAATGTTTCTCAAATGCATCTTTTTTGAATTTTCTTAACAAAATGTCAATAAGAGTGTTTTTAACACATACAACATAAATAGATACTCCCACCACTCAAAGAGTTATAATTTGTTAACTTATATATGTTTTTAAATGATATACTAAGGAAAATATATAATTGAATATTATGTTAATGGTCTTCCAATATAATTATTTATTCTCTATAGGACATGATTTTTTAAAGTAATATTTATAATGAATTTATGGTCGTTTTTAATACCATAATCACTTTTTGGTAATAAATTTTTTTTTCAAACATACAATTTTTTATGATTATTTTAAATTGTACATTATATACACTTTAATTTTCCATGCTTGTAGTATCACAGATATGATTATTGTAAATTTGTATACGGTTTTTCAGAATAATTTATTAATATTAATGTTTTCGATTGACATCAGAAATGATGACATTCACATTATTTACTCAATATGAATATTTATTGTTAAATATTTTGTTTTATTATTTAAATTGATCATTCGAAATATATGAACTGCATTGGACATATAGTAATAGCTGGTGGCCATTTGTAGATAACCACTCGATTCCCCAATAGGTATCATGAGACAAACAAATTGGTGGACCGTATTAACTGAATTTTTTTTGGGTACTACTACACATAGATTAATATATTTTCTTGCAATACCTTAACAGTTAATATATCCTGATCTCTGAGATCATGATATTCAATATTATGAATTTCATTCATTTAGAATTAAATTATTATTATCTAAAAGATTATTTCAATAATATTATCCATGGATGAATTTAATGCTCATGTTATTGATAAAATAACATGTGTTTTTATTAATTTACATAATGATTATTCCTTATATATTCAAAATAGATTCCATTGTAGGTAGCCCTTATAGATAATTTTTCATCACAATTATTTTTACAATTTCACTGGGACATGAAGAATTATTCATTGAATTGTTTTTGGATGTAGAATAGTTGCATTCACAATGTTTTATATATTATTTCCAATGTAAAAGGGGAAGTAATTTTTTATCTGGTTCGTCAAGACTACTAAGTTGATTGGCTCTTCTTTCCAATATCCCTTTTATCTTATAGAAATATTACAAATTTGACACTAACTTCGTATTACTATATTTGGGGTTATTATAGTTAGTTTCAGAGTAATATTATTTGAAACCATGGGAAACATATTTGGGAAAAAGTATATTAAGGAACATTACCCAAAGATAGACTTTGTAGACATGTCTCATTGAATGAAAATATTATAAAAGATATGTTTAGATAGAGATTAAATTATTTACTTAACAATAAATCCATGCCCGGATACTAAAGGTGGATGTGGGTTTGGCATAGATTCATTTATGGGTAATAAATATGAAAATAGTTGTTCAAGTATATATATACCATCATTTTTGTGTATAGTGATTGGTTCATTACTATGCACCTCATTTTTAAGTCATGGGTGGATATTCTTGGGTTTATTCATTTTTTATTTTGATTCCATTATTAAATATTTGAAATTTATTCTCTCATATAAATATATTCCCAAAGAAACCAAGTTTATGATTCGGAGATTAACAGCACATAAATTTTCAAATTATGTTAAATAGTTACTCAAATATATAAATATATATTATTATTTAAAACACATAATGTTATGAGCTATCCAATAATATGAAATTTTTTAGGAATGGGTCTTAGAGGAAATCATGTAATCAATACTCATTGAACATTTTGGCATTTTCTGGTTGTGAAAAATGATACAATCGGTACTGGAGTAGAGAATATCGTGGACATATAAGGGAATATGACCTAGGTTATAATTAATAATAATGAATATATAGAGAAACATGATGTTCCAATGGCATGATAAACCTATGTTGGAACATTTTAATTAATAGAAGCCTCTATATTTTAGTAGCAATATTAATCTCATGGAATATGAGAAATAGATTAAGTCCCATAAAAAGATACTGTTAACTGTGGAATGAAATTAAAGGGAAATTATTATAAAGGAAGTGTATTATCTTAAGATTGATTCTGATAAATGTGGTTTGTTGATACAGAATACTAAGGAGGAAAAATAAATACAACACATAGAATCAAGTTAATTTAATATGAAATTGGTAAATAAATATTTACTTATTTATAATTGAACTAAAATGAAGAAAACGTTCCTCAGCATAAACCCAAAGGAAGAGGAAACTTCTGAAGGGTATGAGGTTGCCATTATAAAACTATATAAATTTTCTTCGGATTACATACATAATTATGAAATCAATATTGATAATTTTTTTCAAGGTATAAATATGATCCTACGAAGGGTATTGGTTTCTCAAAATAATTCATCATATGATGAATTAATATTACATGAAATTAAATTATAGAATGAATTTTTTAGAACCTATATATCCATGGGAAATCCTGAAAAAAAAGTTCAGATGAAAAAAAAAGATTTCCTAAAACAATAATAATATATTTAAGAAATATAAGTCATGTGAAAAAATTTAATGAAAAATATTATAAAATGCTTAAAAGGAATGTGGGATTATTACATGTGTAGAGATAAAGTTCATTTATCCAATGAATTCAAGTGATTGAAAGAGACCACTTTTATTTAGTGATTCACATGTAATGAAATGGGTCATTATTCAATTCAATATCCTAAACATCACGGTTATCCATTGCATAATATGCCTAAGGGAGAAGTCCAAGCAAATGCATTAACTATAACTGAGGTTGATGTTCCTAAATATGTGGTGGGGGTAGATTAATCAGTGCTTCAGAAATATCTAATACATTATTTTATTTTGGATATTCCAAATTTTTTATATCTTCCTTTCCTTCAAAAAAAATTATATGTTTCTCTAAAAACATAAGAAGGTAGTTTTTAGCCAAAACACAAAACATAATTATATAGTTAATAAAGATGTGTTAGTTTGTTCTCAGTAAGAAACATAAACGTGCCCTATTTAGGAAATTTATTTTTTACCTATTATTGAGTTTAATATAATCCTTGGAATATACTAGATTTTAAAATACAATGAAAACATGTATTCCAATGATATAGAAATTAACATTTGTGTACAAATATAGAATTTCTTATCATTATATTAGAGACATAATCACCTAAGACATTTTAAGATCACTACTTAGTAGCTCTTCTGAATGAGATTCTTGGTGAAGAAGAGCATACACAATATATAAATGAAAAAGGCAATCTTCAAATTAATGGTTTACCCATTATAAATGAATACATTGATGTATTTATTAATTAATTACCTAGACATAAAACATAACATGATGTTTTTTCCATGGATATAATCCTTTATTGAACACCAATATCAAAGACACCCAGTGGAACGGTCACTATGGAATAACAAAATTAAAGAAACAAGTATAGGAGATTTGAAAAATTGTATTTTTATTCCCAAGTGTATCACGAAAGGGAGATCATGTTATTTTCATAAATAATAAATATTTATATATGAGGTTTTGGATTTATTATTGGTAAATAATTTCAATTAAGATATATAAAAACTATCACCTACAACACATTTTTGACTTATTAGATCAACTTCATAGAGCTCAATATTTTTTCAAGATTGACCTTTGTTATCGATATCATCAATTTCGAGTACAAAAGAAATATATCCTATAGAAGAAAATTCATAAAAGGGATATTTTAAAAGTGATGAGTGTTATGAGAATCACATTAATATTATTCTTCAGACTCTTACATGGAAAGTGTTATATGGGAAATTTTTAACGTGTGAATTCTGGCTATAGAAAATTTCTTTTCATAACAATATTTCCTCTATGGAAGGAATATAAATTGATCTTTTGAGGAAAATGGTAATGTAATAATGACCTACACCAATGACCATGACATTGGTAAATAGTTTAATCAGTTTGTAGGTTACTATTAGTGATTTGTTCAAAAAAAATTCATCATGGGATAACTTGTTTAGAAACCATACATATAAAGGTGTTAAGTTCATATAGAAAAAAATTGAATAATTATTTATGGAATTGAATAGGAGATGTTTTAAATATCTTATTCTAAATCTACCATCATGAAATGATGTACTTCAGATATATATAAATACATCAAAGATGGTACTTGGTTGTGTCCTTATACATAACGATGAATTTTTTTCTATACATCAAGGAAGTTGAAGACTCATGTATAAAAGTATACAACTCATGATCATGAGTTGGTAGATATAATATTTACTTTAATGATATAGAGAAGTTATGACTATGGTGACATATGTGAGATATATACATAAGAAAAAATTGTTAAATACATATTTTAATAGGAATACATCAATATGAGTAAGTGATTATGGATCAAGAATTTGAAGGATTATAATTCCCCAATATAATACAACCTAGGGAAAGTAAATTAGGTATGAAATGCATTAAAGAGGAAATACCATTATGTCCTAACCAAAATAAAGATTAATTGGGATCCTCTATTCATAGATTTAGTAAAGATGGATATGGGATTTATTATGGAAGGGAAAAATACACTTTTTTAAGTAATTATTAAAACATTTTTATTGTAAAAGATTAAATGTTCCCATTATGAATATGAGTTTTTTCAAAAAAACAATTAATGACATGAATGATTTAATATTGGGAGACATCATATATGAATATTATATTATAAATTTTAGAAAGAGGATATGTTTTCCATCTATACCTAAGATGAAAATGGAATTATTGATTATTGCTAAAAGATCACAATTCTATGTACACCCATGTCGCACTATGATGAACATGGATTTGGGAGAGCATTTTCAGTGGGATAATATAAAGTTAGATATTGCTGATTAGTATATAGATGATTGGTTTTTAAATAGGATAAGGCTGATATAAAACATCAAAGAGGAGTTATAGAACCTAAACCTATTAATATACTGAAATGGGATGACAATACTATGGTATTTTCCACTATTTTAACAAATAATCATAGAAATAATGGTACAAGAAGGGTTTTTGTTGATTACCTTACCAAATCATCTCATTTCTTCATTATAAGATAATATTTTTCGATTGATCACCTTGGATGACTCTGTTTTAATTATCTTGTATGATTTCCTAGAGAACCTCTTTCAATTGTGTTTGATCTAAATTTATGATTTTCTTTAAAAATCAGGAAGTTTCTTCATGTAGATTTTTGATACATAACTTCTATTAAATAATTATTATCATCATAAAATTGATGGATAGTTTTAAAAGACTATTAAAACATTATAAATCAAGTTGAAATCATTATTTGTATAATTTAAAGGTTTCTGAGATCATTATTTACCTTGGGAGTATTTTTCATATAGCCATAGATTCCATTCAGTTATTCAAATGGAATCAAATGAAACATTATATATAAATAGATGATAAACTCCAAATTTTTGGGATAAGGTTAGTCAAAGTAAGATTATATTCCTTTAACTTGTTGAGCAGTCAGTGAAAAAGGTAAAAATATTACAACTCATATTAAATCCCTTCATATAAAAAAAAAGTGGTATGTTTTTTACATTGGTAAATATTTGTTTTTTTAAGATGGATATCATGATTTTTTGAAATAATATCCATGGTATTGTGTTCTAAGGTATGGTAAGAAAGAAAAAATATTCCCTAGGTACCTCAAATATACTAAAATTATTGAAAAATGTGGTGTTATGTCTTAGTATTTTTCAATGCCACTGAGCCTCCCTAAAATACGTGATGTGTTCCAAATCTCATTGTTAAGGAAGTTCATGCAAAACCCAAAGCATGTTCTAATCCCAAAATAAATTTGATTGGAACCTGATCTATCACATTTTAAAGAGCCTATCTAGATTATTGATACAATAGAAAACATGTTGAGGAATATGATAACTTGATTGGAAAAAGGGGAATTAGATAAATAATAAAATTTAGTTAGAAATTTTGGGAAGTGGAGGTTGTCATGAAAAAGAGCCACCCTCTTTTTTAAAACTAATATTCATGAAAATTACTTGGAAAAAATTTTTGATGGAGGGAATAATGTAACATCCTTTCATTAGTTATTAACGGTTAAAATTATATTTTAATATAACTGTAATATAATTTTCATATAAAACATTTATGGAAAAAAATATAATTTGAAAGGAAGAATCATGATTCTGAAAATAATATTTCAAAATAAACCTATAATGAATTTATTGAATTTTTACCTCGAAATAAGATTTTTTAAAATAATTAAAAATATATTATTTTACTATTCTATAATTTAATAATAATAATTTGTAATCATATATAGAATTAACCATATATTGAATAGATATTTAATATAAATAATGAGAATATCATTTTGTTGTAAAAAACTTATTTTCCATTAATTTAATTTTAAATTCATAAGTATTTTCTAATTTTATAAATTAAGATAATATTTAATAATGAATGATTTAAATGAAATGTATATGTTATATGTTTTAATATAATAGTTTAAATACATATAATGATTATTACTAGTCATATTATTAATGAAAGATCATCATATTCTTTAAAAATACATTTCATTAAAAATGATTTTCATCACCTTTTTGGGTTTATTTATAATTTATATTCTTCTAGTCCAATGGATTTATTTTGATAAAATAGATTCAATTTTTAGAATCAATATAGTTAATATTTGGTATTAAAGTCAACATAAAATTTGTTTATAAGGAATAGTAAAAACATAAAAAAACATTATCCTGGTAAAGGCCAAAATAGGTTTACCGTGTGGTGCATAACTAAAAAATTATAAGGATTTAAAAAATCTGAAAAAATTCTTAAAAATCATTGGTTGTATTTATTTCATCATTACCCTTATCACCATTAAATATGAGTCATTTTCGAGACATTTCCCTAAAAATATAACATAATAGTATTTTAAATCATTAAAAAATTCAAGAGTGTCACTAACCTCAATTATAAAAGTTCACACCTTTTCCTCAATTACTTATAGCTTTCAAACCATTTATCTCAAATAACCCTAAACAAATCTCTCTACAACAACCTAATTAATTTTTTATAGTTGATGTTCTTCCCAAAAGACCCACCCTAGGGTTCATAATAAGATATCTAAAGAGGTTTCTCTAAGAAAAGGTAATCATCTTCACCAAGTCCTTTATTTTTACTCCAAATTTTACAAAATTAAATTATGTCCTATATAAAACCATAATATTTTAATGAAAAAATTATTTAAATAATTTCATTTCTTCGATACAGTATTTTACATGCAACACGAATTTTTAACAAATCATGTAAGACTATTAAAATATTATCTATCTCTTATAGCCATGTAATTTAATTGGAAAGTATGAATTATAAGAACTAAATTATATAAAAACATGTGGTATAAACATTTATAAAATTAATCCATTAGTTATCAAAGTATTATAATTAAAGACACAAATTATTTTTGTGTAAAAATGATTCTTTCTTCAAAAACAAATTATGCGAGTAAGGAAATAATTTTTCTTTCTTATTTTTATTGGATTTAGTTAATTATAATATATTCACCTTAGGATTAAACTTTATTAGATTAATTGATATATTTCTGATAGCCCCTCAGGGCATCGTTACTTCCCTATGGTGCCATACAAAAACAGAATTTATAAAACTCAGACAATCCTAATTCAAAGTGTAATATCTAGAAAGTATGAATATTGAACCCCCAAGGATGATCCATAAGTTCTAAATTAATTATTAAATTGAAATTGAAATTGATTAGTTGTTTGTGTGAAAAGATAAACAATAGAAGGATTTATTAGGGTTTGAATCAAGATGGGAGGCATGCTAAGTTTAGTGATTTTCATGTTTTTGTGATAGAGATTCAATTAAAAGTTTTTTTATTCACTTTTGGTGTTAGAATAGGGCTAATAATGATCTATTGTCTGGGTAAATATTCTAATAATGTGCTTTCACTTTTTAAATGGTCATCTACTTAGTACGAACACAAAACTAGTCGACCCAAAACTATATTTAAACATAACCGGACTAGGTTGAGTAATGTTCATATAAAAACTAAGGTGATTAATTGATGAAATTAAATGATAATACTCATAACGCAGTAATGGTTAGACAATAAAAAAATAGAGATTTTGATTTTTTTTTTTAAATCATCAATCTAAAACATGAATGAAATAAATAAAATAATCCCTATGCACACATCCCCCTACAGATCACATCACCTGGCACTAGAAGGACTACTCTCTCATGATGAGAGTGAGTGTCATGGGTACCTAAAGAACAATGGTGGATTCACAGGACCTCGAATCATCACTCTTTTATCTAGAAGCCTTATATTGGTTCTTTTTGGCTTCTTGTACCTTTGAGTGCTTTGAAATGGTGACTAGAGGCCTCTATTTATAGGTTTCTCTCATCCAAACCCAAGGCATGAATCATCTATTTTTTATTTGTGCGTTGAAACCTACACGATGTGTACCTAGGGTACATGACGTATACTTCAGATCCGATTTTCCTCCACTACATTTAATCCGCACAAACTTCGTATGCTAGTTTGACTATCGTCATGTTGTGTACTGGTGGTACATGACATGTACTTGATGTTAACAACACGTTCTGTCATCGTGACTTTTGCAGTGCAGATTTGTTTTACTTAACATGGTCATGATGGCTACTTATGGTACATGATGTGTATTCAATTTTCATCAATTTCCATCTCCTCTCTTCTCTGCAAAATCTGGTGTCGTGTCGCGAGCGAAGCTCATTGTGCGAAGGGTTGTTCTGCTCAATTTTCCACCGATTTTCATTCCATTTTAACATATTCTTCGTTTCATACCATAAATAATAAAAAGATCAATTCATTCAAGTCATGGAAATTTTATTCAATAAATTTAAAAGTCAACACATTAAAATATATTCATGAAATATATATATCAATTTCCATGAAAATTACTCATATATGTTATATTAATCAATGAAAGTTGCAAAATATCGTTCTCTTAGTCTTAAATATCCTTGTTTCTTCACATAGTGACAAACATTTTGAATCAACATATAATAACGATGATGTTTTTCAAAATTAAATTATATTCAAGATTGTACCTTATTTTTATTTTTTAGTTAATATATAATTACCTAAAATTCTTACAGAACACCGAAACAATATTTATTTAATTCATGTAAAAATAAAATAACATATTTTGAAAATTTTAAAAGTGTTATAATTTGAGTAAGTTATAATATTCCATAGATTTTATAGTAAAACATGACATTTATTTTAAATATATATTTTCTAATTATAACCTTTTCTTTATGACTTTTTAGTCAAATTAAATTAATAGTGTCAAAATTGAGAATAATGATATTTTATAAAAATGATATTTTATTAAATTACCTAAAAATAATGAAAAAAACTGGAAATAAGACAATGTGGATATGATATGGTCTAAAATTACATAATTTGGAAATTTAGTTGTAAATTTTCACATTATATGTAATAAATTATTACCACTAATATTCAAAAATTGCTTACAATAGTTATAAATAAAATTTGTTAAATAAGGGTTATTCAGGATGATATGGTTTGAAATGACACCAAAACATGTCTAAATTAAATTGGTTGATTTGATTAAAACCTTGTAGTACATTATATTATAATACTTATAAATTTGGAGGCATTTTCTAGGAGAATAAATTCATTGTAATTTAATCTTTTGGTAAATTCCCAAAGTACCCCTCAACTCAATTATAATATGGAACCTCCACCCTCACTTATTTAAACCACAATGGGAATTATAGATTTTCCAACCTCTACTAATATACTTTATAAACTTCCCTATACACATTATAAAGGCTTTGGTATTCCAAAAATACAAATCCTATATCCATTTATAAGAAATATAAAGCAGTCATTTCAAATAAGTGGTAGTCTCCTTAACCAATCACTTTCTTTTATAACCAATAAAGCTATAGTATTTATCATATAATAATAAATTAATTATTATTTTCTATGATTAAATGTTATTATGATTTTATAAACACCATTATATACTATAATTATCATAAAATGAGATGTAAAAGCACTGATCGTGTGTATGTACGACTTACCGTTTTCAGATAGCAATACAATTAATGTTTCATCACCATATTTTATGGATGGGTATTATAATTTTTTTCAAATTTATAAACCATATTTATGAAATAAATATAATTCTACCAAAATTATATCATGTCTTCCATATTATAATCCAATCCTTTGGGATATGATAACATCAAACATGCATACTTGTGGACAATAATCTCAACGATGCAATGTGATTCATTTTTCATTTGTATTTAACTTCTATGGTAATGAGGATTAATTTTATTAATATATATTATATATATGAAATAATAACTATACAATAATGGTAAATTAACATTTATCTTTCTTTTGTACCATGTGTTGAAAATGAAAATAGTGTTCCTGTGTATGTACGACCTACCATCTCCAGAATCGTTATAATTAATTTTTCTATATCAAAATTTTTTATATGACTATAAAAATTTATGTAATGAATATATATTATATTTATAAAAAATTTAATTTTATATAGGTAATGTATCATAGGTAAATTTACTCAGGCCCGAACTAATGAACCGAAATTCCCATGAAAATTGATATAGTTTAAATCCAAAAATGATGATTTCAATAAGAAATTATTGTTAAAAGGTGGTGGATAAAAGTTATAAAGGGGTCATATATAGTATTATAAATATTATCATTAATATTATATAGAATTGTAACAAATTTCAATGTTTTTTAAAGGAGTTTAGTGAGATTTCAAAGAAATGGAACATGAGGTGAGGGTTTTATGTTAGAATCTCATTGTTTATCGGGATTGTGTATGATTAAGATTCCAATTATGAATTATTATGATATATATCCAAATAAATTCATGGTTTTTATCCTCTTTTTATTTTATGAAAATAAATGTTTTAAATTCATTTCCATTACCTATTTTATTTAAGATAATAAAAAATTTTTTAAGTAAAATCAACTTCGTTACACTCTTTGATTGGAGATCATTTTTCTCCAATATCATTTTTTTATTAAAATGATTAAAAAAATATTTTTCTATTATCCTAAAAAAATCTAAAGTCATTTTTACATGGGTTTTACTTTGAATTTTTTTAAAGTAATCATTTTATCATTTTCAAAATGATGTACTTTTTGAATTTTTCGAAAAAGTATGTAAGGAATTTGTTTAACTTATAGAGAATGAATGACTTTTATCATCATCATTAGTAACTATTTATTTGATATTCTATTAAAAATTTACATAGTTCATTTCAAAGACCAATTTTTCCTTTATATTTACTTATTTTTTTATCTGTGACTTCAAAATGGAAATTTACATTTCCTCAAAATCATTTTAATGATATATAAATTTTATTTCCATTCATGAAATACAACAAAACACGGTTTCACTATTTATTTACTGGTGATATTATTCAAGGATACCATTATTCTTCATTATATTTATGTTTTATGAATATTATGAAATATGTCTTATGAACCTAGTTTCATTTCCAGAGGTTGTTCTCTAATGAAATGATGAAATGTTTATGAACCCCATTTATTTTTATTGGTTGGAGTAGAGTAATCAAGAGGGGGTGAATTGAGTATTTGTTAAACTTTCTGTTAAAAAGTTTTCTATCAGTAGTAGGAATCTTATACACATCTATAATTGAAGACCAAATTTTAAAACCCATACTTTTTTAATGCATTTTAATTTTAATATTCCACTGCCCATTATTAGTTCAATTAAAGAATGGTGGTTTGTTTGTTGTTGAACCTTCTAGTGTATTATCTATAATAAATAAATACTTTCAAAGAACTAGAAGTTTAAAATTAATTGAAATTTATATAAATTTAAATTACATCTAAAATCACAGTTGAGTAGGTTCAAAAAAAGTCTTAAGAAACTCCTTTGATACCAAATGTTTTTCGGACTAGAGTACTTAATAGGGGGTGAATTATGATGTGGGGAATATAAATTATGACTATATACATTTTGTGAACAAAAGGATTCAAACTATAGACTTTCAAACTAACGGCCATGATCACTTGTTAAGGAATTAATTCTAATCCCAAAAAGATTTTCTACAGGTTTAGCATATTTTGTGAAATTAGAGATGGCTTTACTTTTGTGAGGCAAAAAAAAATTCCAGGTATATCTAGAAAAGTTATCTACAAGAACATAAACATAGTTCTTCCAATTTAAACTAGAAACTCTAGATTATCCAAACAAATCCATGTGAACCAGTTTGAGAGGTTGAGAAGTTGACACTTATTTCTTTGGTTTGAAGGAAAATTTTTGTTGCTTCATCTTTTGAAAAGGATTACACACTTTATCATTTGGAAAATCAAGTTTGGGTATGCCTTTTATTAATATGTCTCTAGTTGGCTTTGTAAGGGAGTGAATATTACAATGTCCTAGTCTGCTATGTCAAATCCAAGACTCTTTGTGAAATACCCTTAAACATGATGCATTTTGAGAAACTAAAGAATATAAGTTAATAGAGTTTACATTTCCATTTTTTAATATAGAAAATAATAATTCATTTTATAATTGACATTACAAGCATCATTCAAAAATTTTAAGTGAAATCCATCATCACATAGTTGTCAAATACTAATCAGATTATATTTCAAACCATCAAGAAAAGGCGCTTTGGAAATTAAAACTGAGTTATAGTTACTGAATTGGCTAATTCCAATGATTTTTTCATTAGAATTTTCACCAAACTTGACATGTCCTCCATCAATATTTATTATGTTTTTGAAGAATGAATAGTCTCATGTCATGTTTCTTGAACAACCACTGTCCAAGTACCATGTGTAACATTCCGTGTGAATAAAGAATATGGAATTTTCAAATTTCTTAATATTTTTGAATTAAATATTAATTTTACTTTAAAGGGTATTCTGTGTTCTAGGGAGTACCCGATACGGAACAATCGGTTTCTTTGAAATCTTACGTTACACACAATGTTAAGTTATATCGAAAAATAGTATATTATTATTATTATTTTAAATGGTAGTCAACACATAGTCATTGTATTGGTGGGAATGAAATAGAATAACTAAAATTTGATTATACATGTTTGTAAAATGTTTTTACATTTATCCAATAAAAGTTAGAATATTAAAATGTGAATGAATCCAATTTTAAGCATAAACACTATAATATTATTTAAAAGGTCGATTTACTGCCTTTTGATGGCAAACCCTTTTTAAATCTACATTTTTTCAAAGTTATATGTTCTGTTTGAAAAAATTATATTCTTCTTTAGAATCGGGACATCAAAATTTACTTTGGATGAAATTTTGGTATTTTTATGATAATGTACATTATTTTTAATGAATAGTGAAAAATATTGTATTTTAATTGGAAAATGCCTTTTAATATAATTTATTTATATAGTTAGAATATTATATTATTTGGTTTTAAATTGTAATTGGATTATATTGTTACCTTTTAATCCAATTTTTGACATTGGATGCAATTTTACTCTTAAATTGAACATATACAAGTGTCAATCTTTTTATAGTTATTATTTCATAAAAACAGGCGTTTTGTTTTAAAAATGGGAATTAATTAGAAATTAATTTCTTTTACATCTGTTTTTTGAATTTATAAAAATAGATTCTATATTTCGAATCAGGAGGTCCAAATTATGGGAATATGTAACTTTTATCTTTAGACATTATGAATATTTACATCAGTAAATATTTTATTCACCATGGTTAAAAGTTAAATCGGGTAAATAAGGGTAAAAAATTAAAATTAAAACATTTCTGAATACTATTGGGTGATACATGTCTGACAGTGGGAATCCTTGGGTTGATTTTGGTACCCCATGAAGCCACTTAGGAGTGATAATGTCACTTTATATTAATTAATTTAAAGGAAAGAAAAAAATTATATAAACATATATCTTTCAGTAAATCAATTTTTACATGGGGTTATATAAGTTATATCTTCGACTATAAATATTAATTTAAAATATTAAAGGATTTCCCAAATCATGGTAGTTTATTTATAATTTTTAGACATCAAATAAATAAAATTATTTATAACACAATGATAATGCAGTGATTACCTTATTAATAAATGATTTAAATAAAAGATATTATAAAATTAAAAAAACATTAAAACCTATCCAATTATTTTTGGATGATTTTTTTAGAAAAATATTCATCTTATATTTTAATTTAATGAGTTATCTATCTTTCAAAACATAAAATATCTTTATAATTGAATAAGTTTTTCAAACATTCCTAAAGAGCCCCTCCTCCCCCTTATAAAAATCCATCACCTCTAACCCATTACTCACACCTCTAAAGCCACTTGTCTTGTCCAAAATATTCCCAATTAATCTCCAAAAATTCCTCTATTCTTTATTTAAGCCTCACCTTATGCATAAGGCACTTCAAGGAAGCCTTTTGGTTCAAACCAAATGGAGTTACCCAATTTAAAGGAAACATCCCCTCTTAAGTTATTTTCTATTATTTTACTTCTACAACCCCCTAAATACTCTTTATTCCATTATTTTATAACAACACTAGTATCCCCAATATACTAGGTTGTTTTTATGAGAATTATTCTAACTACACTTCCACACACCTCCATAAAATTGATACGAACATACTAATTTTTTGAACAACGAACTACTGCCTCACGAAACGATGATTGTTCAAATATCACCAATCACCTTTCATGGTGGCCATTATGATGGAAATTTATTTATATATGATATATATATATTATGTTTATGTTTTTTGTATTCTTATTTATTGTTCATTTATATCATACCTTTATGTTTTCCATAATGGGAAAATATGATAATGTCATTTGAGGAAGTGCGGACTACCGCCCCCTCAAAGTAATGTGACTCGTTCATACCATACATGGAAAGTATAAAGGATGGTGTTAATGAACTTACATAATTTATATAAAATATGATATCATACTTTAATAATAATTTACCTATGTATCATTTGGTTTTCATTCCTTTTAAAATGAAAAAAATGAAATGGAAGTAGCGTTCATACGTTCGTACGGTTTACCGTCTCCATGAACGGTTCATTTAATTTTCATATATCCAAATGATATGGACTGTTATAAATACATATATACTGGATATATATGATGTATATGATATATAAAACATTAATATAATTCTATAGAAAATGGGATTTCGACCACATGGAAAATTTATAATTATAACAAGTCCATTTTTAACTCAAGATTCAAACATCGACAAAATGTCTAATATGAACTCAAATAATTAAAAAATTGTTATAGAAAGGTAATAAGTGATATAAAAGGAATAATAAACTTGAAAAATGTTCTTAAGAAAGTATAAATTAACTTAATCTTATTATTCAAGAAGAATAAGGAACATACAAGACATGTCGAACATGAGGTAAGAGGTTTTCATCACACTTTTTTTCCCATGAGATTCATGCTAAATTTTTCACTATTTCCTTTTGTGTGTTGTATGTACTGACCATGATTGTATTATTTTTGTAATATAATTCAATTTTTTGGTATTTACATATTTATTGTTTGATCCTTCTTTCATTGGGTGTATGTTTTGTAAGTTACTAGATCTGTAAGGGGACTTCTAAACCCAATTTCCATTCTTTGGGTCAAACTTCTACACAGTGATCAGGTCATGCTATGAATATGTGTGAATGACCTATGGTTTTTTTACACTTAATATCCAATTAAATTGGGCGTATTATTTTTGTCACACATAAATATTTTATTTATTTGTTCTTAATCTAAGGATAATATCTTTTCAAGGGACTTTGTCTCAATTTAGATTCCATTGAAACTTATTTGTTGTTATACGCCAATTCACTTTTATATGGTGTATATAATTCCCTTTGACATATTATATCATGAATCTATTTATTCTCATGATATTATAAGATTTGATTAATGTTAGTCCTTAATTATTTTTATTCAGGCATCTCCCATTTGGTTAGGAACTCTCTAACTAAAATATCATTTTAAATGTTTTTTAATATTTATTCTTTGAAATATTTCACATTAATGTACATGTTTTAAAAATGGTTTTAAGGATTTATTTATATGGACATGAATGTTTGGAAATTAAAATTTCTTTCAAAATATTCAAATAGGTATGGGACACTTTGATTAAAAAATATGTTTATTAAATATTTTAGATGATTTTGAAAATGGTTTTATAAAGAATTGATTATGTCAATATCTTGAAATGATATATTGTGATTATATTGTGAAATGTTATCACTACTTTATGCTTGTTTTATGGGTTATGAATATGTTATGGTTCTTGGAAATTGTTTACATATATGCGTGGTTCCATGAAAACCCTAGGGCGAGTGAGCCCGAGATATCTCTCCAATGCATTGGGTAATGTGACGAAGGTAAACCTTAATGTTTCTTCTAAGAGATTTGGGGAATATACTGTGATGGGTATTCCAAACATAACTCCCTACATAACTATGAAACCTACAATATAAGTATGTTATGTATGCCATATGTTATGTAACATCCCAGGAAAATAAATAATATGAAATTTTTATATTTATTAATATTATTTACTTAAATATTAATTTTACTTTAAAGGGGTTACTATGTTCGATAGCATACCTGATACACAACAACTAGTTTATTCAAAATCTTATGTCACACTACTAATTTAATATTATTATTTTAAATGGTAGTTAACTCCTAGCTATTGTATTGGAAGTAATGAACAAAACTAACTACAATATGATTATACATGTTTGTTAAATGTATTTACATTTTTTCAATAAAAGTTAGAGGCTTAAAATGTGAATGAATTTAATTTTAAGCATAATATACATTAGAAGTTCATTTACTACTTTTAAATGGTGAACCCTATTTAAATATAGTTTTGTACAGTTTAATACATTATATTTTACCAAATAAAATCCTTCTTTATAATGAGGACATCAAAATTTACTTTGTGTAAATTTTTGGAATTTTTCTGATAAAGATCATTTTTTTAATGAATAGTGAGAAATATTGTATTTTAATACAAAACTGTGTTTTAATATAATTTATTTATATGGTTAGATTATATTTTTAATTGGTTTTTAAGTGTAATTAGAATATATGTTTACCATTTAATCCAATTTTGGTCATTGGAATTGATTTGACTTTGAAATTGGACATAAACAAGTGTTAATCTTTTGATAGTTATTATTTCTTAAAAACATGCTACTTATTTTAACAACGGGAATTAATTTTAAAATTAATTAATGACACTTTTATGTTTTGTATTTGTAAAAATAAAAAACATTTTTGAATCAGGAATATCAAATAAAGCTTTGGCTAAATTTTTGGTATTTTTCTGAAAAACATCAATTTTGATGAATAGTGAAACCACTTAGTAGTAGTTAAAAACTGACTTTTTCATTTAAATGAAATTTACCACTTCTATGATTTTAATTTAAAAAATAAGACATGCATAGTTGTTATTAGTAAGTAAAATGTGGTTCAATAAGATGAAAATAATTTTTGGGGAATATTAACTTTTGACTTTTTTACTGCGGTTAAAGGTGAATAGGGTAATCAAGGTAAAAATAATATTATAATAATTAAAAATTACCTTAAAAATTTTCCTATCATTATTGGATGAGTAATGGACGACCATGGACATCCTTGGGTCGATTTCGGAACCCCATGGAGCCACTTATGAATGATAATGACACTTTAGAATAATTAATTTAAAGTAAAGTCAAAAATGACATAAACAAATATCTCTTTGTATATTAATTTTTATACGGTGTTATATTAGTTATATTTTCGACTATAAAGATTAATTGTAAATATAAATAGATTTCCGACATCATGGTGTTTTTTATATAATTTTTAGACATCAAATAAATTAAATTATTTATGACACAATAATGATGCAGTATTTACCTCATTAATAAATCATTTTAATTAATAAGATTGTAAATGTTAAAATAACATCCAAAACCTATCCAATTATTATTGGATGATTTTATTTCAACAAGGAGTACTCTTATATTCTACTTTAATTATTTTTGGACTTTTGGAAACCGAATATCATTATATAATAAAATAATATTTTCACACTTTCCTAAAGAGCCCCTCCTCCCCCTTATAAAAATCCCTCACTTATAACCAATTTCTCACACATCTAAAGACTTTAGGCTCGTACCAAATCTGCCCAATTAATCTCCATACATACCTATACTCCTCCTAGAATCCTTACCTTAGGCATAAGTCACATCAAGTATTCATTTTGGTTCAAACCAAAGGAAGTTACCCAAATTAAAGGTAACAGTTTCTCTTAACTTATTTTATTTTATTTTACTTCTCCAACCCCTAAACTATTTTTATTACTTTCTTTTATAACAACTCTAGTATCCTAAATATACTAGGATATTGTTATGAGATGGATTCAAACTACACTTACACACACCTCCATCTAATGGGTGAAGAACATAACGTTTCTGTGGATGGCAAACTAATGTCTCACGAAACGATGATTGTTCAATTACCTCCTAACACCTCTCATGGCGGCCATTATGATGGAACATTATTTATATATGATATATATTATGTTTATTTTTTCTTTATACTTCTGTATTTTTCATTTATATCATACCTTTATGGTTTCCATTATGGGTAAACGCAATAATTTCATTTGAGGAAGTGCGGACTACCGCCCCCTCAAAGTGATATGACTCATTAATACCATATGTGGGACGTATAAAGGATGGAGTTAATGAAATTATATATATTATATTATACTGTAATTATAATATACCTATGTATCATTATGTTTTAATTCAATTAAAATAATAAATAGAAATGAAAGTAGTGTTCATGCGTACGTATGGCTTACCGTCTCCATGAATGGTGCATTTCATTTCTTACCTCCAAATGTTATGTACTATTATAAATACATGTATATACTGGATATATATGATATATATGATATCTAAATCATTAATATCATTATGGATATTATGAACTTTTGACTATTTGATCAACTTGTAATTGTAAGAAGTCCATTTTTTACTCAAGTTCCAAATATCGAAAAAACAAATGTTATTAACTTAAAAGATTACATAATGTATATAACATGGTAATATGTGATATAAAAGGAATAATAAACTTGAAAATGTTCTTAAGAAATTATAAATTAATTTTAGTTTTTTATTCAGTAAGAACAATGAACAAACGAGCCAAGTCGAACACGAGGTAATGGATTTTCATATCTCACTTTAAATTCCGTGAGATTTCCATTGTTCGACACATATTTGTTGTATGTGGGGTATTGTGTAAATCCATTTGATATATATTATAATGATTACCTTTATATTCATGGTATTATATGATTCATTTGTGGGTTATTAACTTTTGTTCATATGACTCGATTGATTACAACGAAGTAAGGGTTTTTAATCTCACTTTTATTCTTATGACATTCATGCTATATTTGCCACTATTTCCTTTGGTGTAGTGAATGTACTGCTCATGATTGTACTATTTGTGTAATATACTTTCATTTATTAGTATTTACATCTTCATTGTATGATCATTCTTTCATGTGGCATATGTTTTGTAAGTTACCAAATCGGTAAGGAAACCTTTCACCCTCCACTTTTTAAAATATTTCTTTTTTGTTATGTCTTTTAATTTACGTCATATTATGTTGGGATATGTTCTTATATATCCTTATTGATGTAAATATTATTTCCAAGTGATGATATACCCTTTTTATCTCATCAACTCAGTTTCTAAATTTTGAAGTGACGTCGTTAGGCTGTCGAATTTTTGCAAGGGAACTTCTTAACCCAATTTCAATTCTTTGGGGTTCAACTTGTACTTTTTGAATATTTCATCCTATTAATATATGTGAATGAACTATGATTTTTTGACACTAAATATCCACTTATATTGGGTTTATTTATATTTCTCACACATAATTATGTGTTTTATTTATCCTTAATTTTAGGATCCATCTTTATAAGGAATTTCATCTCAATTTACTTTTCCACTGAGACTTCATTGTTGTTATACACAAATTCACTCTTATATGGTTTATATATTTTCCTTTTAAATATTATATCATGAATCCATTTATTCTCATGATATTTTAAAGTTCTGCTTAAATGTTATTCCTCAATTATGTGTATTCAAGCGTCTCTCATTTTGTTAAAAACTCTTTAACTAAAGTATCGTTTTAAATGTTTTAAAGATTTATTCTTCTAAATATTAATCATTAATTTCCATGTATTAAACATGGTTTTTAGGATTTATTTATAAGGAAAATAAGGTTTTCAAATGATAATTCATTAAAAGCTTCAAAGTGGTATGGGACACTTTGATTCAAAAATCTCTTCGTTAAATGTTTTTAATGGTTTTGAAAATGATTTGATAAAGCATTGTTTATTTAAATATTTTGATTTGAAATATTGTGATTGGAATGTGGAAATGTTATCATTCTTTTATATTGGTTTTATTTGTTATGATTTTATAATGGTACTTGGACATTTGATGAGTGGTGCCGTGAAAACTAGGATGGGTGGTTACGTTATAACCTCCAAAGAATTGGGTATGGAAGTCAGCTGTATGGATATTCTATTTAGTGATAAGTGTATAAGTCAAACTTATGGTTATTCCAATTAATTATGTTTATGTCAAAAGTTACCTGTAAATGTTATGTGTTCTTTATTTGGGTTTTATGATAATATTTCAGTTATAAAATGGTAAGTACTGATCTTTTATTCAATGAAGAGTATTTACTACTTCTTAAAGGTCAAAAGTATTACTTATGATAAAGTATTCATGGTTTACTTGTTGTTTTGAAAAACTATCAATTTTCCTTATTTTATAACCCCTACTGAGCTTTTTAGTCCCATCCCAAGTTTTTGAAATTTTTTCCACAGGACTTAAGTATGAATTGGTTCAAGTATGGGATCCAGGAAAATTCATACTCTATAAAACATGGAACTAGACATGTTTCTTTTAAGAGTTTTGGTTTTATGAAAAAAAATGGATACTGAGTAGTAGTGTCTACAAGTAATATTCAAGTTGTTATGTAGTAGTTCTGGCCTAATTATCTAAAACTCTAAACCTGAAAAGATCCTCATTGTGAATTATTCAATTAATTCAATATTATGTAATTTTTATGGTCGGGTATTTATAGTTGGTATTAGAGGTCAGTTTAGATAACTTTAGAGGTTACGGTATCCTTTAAGCATAAGTGAAATTGCAATAATGTTAAGGATTTTAGAAAGAGTCATAGTTATTTTAAATAAAGTGAATGAGTTTAAGATAACAAGAATAAGTATATCGTAGTATTTACCCTCCTCATAAGATATTATATGATGATTTTACTGATATACTCACACTTACCTTTTTTGTTTTAGTCAATGGTTGGATCTAGCAGGCATCAAAGTAACAATGGATGTAAAGAAAACTGTGACGGTTTTCTGAATGAGAAATTGAATGAAATGGGAGCTGCAATGAGAACTCTTGTAGTTATTCTCAACCAACTATCTGGAGTCATGATTGACCACTTGAACCTAGGTGATTTTTATAAGGCATCGTATATGAAAGAAACAAATCCCCACGGAAGTTCAGGTAATAATAATAAAGTTAAGTATGTTCAAAAACCTATGTGTCAAGGATGTGGAAGGAAACACCTAGTAAAATTCTTTAAAGGGATAGGAAGATTCTATAGATGTGGGAATGAAGGTCATAAATCAAGAATATTCCATGGAAAAAAGGAAGCATACAGTTGACTCTAGGAAAGGAAAAGAAGTTATTTTTGAGGGATCAATTGAATGTTTTAAATGTGGTGTGCATGGTCATTATACATATAGATGTCCTATGAAGATGTTCTGGGAATGGGATCACCAGGATCATACAAATATATGTTTACCAATACCTAATGCCTTTCCAATTGAGGATGAAGAAACTAACAATGTACAATTAAAGGTATGGATTACTTCTTAACATATGTTTTGAAATTATTGAATCTTAGGATATGATTCATGATTTTGTTTGTAGTAAAGGATTATTTCAGAATAAGTTGGAAAGAAATGGTAAATGGATCATGAAGAATTTTTAATGAGTAAGAAGTTAACATATATTGGATTCAAGTGTTATAGAAGATTTCAGGATGGTGAAATGCTTAAAATTATTAAGGATCCTTTGATGAAGGGATTACATTAGAAGACTTATTATAGTATGTGTAACCCTGAAGTTTGATTTATAAAAATTTTATTCAAGGAGTAATTATCTTTTCTTTTGTGCATATAGTTATAAATAACTGTTTGGGTATATATGATCCTTGAATTTGAGTCAATTACAGGTTAAAATATTTTGGGATGAAAAATTAAAGTTATTAGATAAAATTTGTGGTTAAAATATGTTATGGTTATTTTGGTTGAATTTATCTCTTTTTGGAATGTTATAAAATTATATAGTTTTTGAAAAAGGGTGACACGCAGACCGTGTGACAACCCATCACATCGGACAAAGCTGTGGGAATCAAACCCCCAACCAAAGTGTGATTGGGATTTATCGCCTACCACTGGACAACGTGAAGTCCCTGGTTAGTATGACTAATTATTTTTAGTTAGATGATTTTATGAATCAATAATAAGTTGATTTTGGGTTTTCTATGGAAATTATAAACCTATCATGGAAAATATGTGATTAGGTTAATTACTTGTCAATATCAAACTTTAAGAGTAACTGATGTTATTTGGAGATAAATGTTAAGATTTATCTTGGGAGACTATGTGATTATATCCTTCTGAGATTTTGGTTCCAATATTAGTTTGGATTACATTGAAGAATTTTATGGACAATTATTTATTCAATGGTCTTGGTTGAAATTTGGGTATTGTTTGACACATTTTGTAGATTAAGAACAGTTTTTCTTTTTGTAAAAGATTATACTTTAGGGGATTATTTGATCTTCTACAAACCAATTTTGGTTTTGGTTAAGGTCTAAAGACATGGAAAATATATAGTTCATCTTTTAGGGATTATTTGATTTTCTCAAAGTAGATTATAGCACTTTTAATGTGAACAAGTCATCCTGAATACTCATCATTTGGAGAAAATATGATTTTGTGTTAGAAATCTAGAAAAGGATGAAAGTCTACATGAAAAGTAATTATGTTTCCTTATGTTCTAAGTTAAGATCATAAATAAATTCCTCAGTGAAAAGTAACTTAAGACAAAAACGTTGTCTGTTAAATTTTCTTACTAGGGAATCAATGACTATTTACCCATTACAAGTTTGTGATTTTTTGGTGGTTAACTTTTTCCTAATCATTTTTTCTATCACTCTCCATTAGAACTTGACCGTTTGTTTTCTCTTCCATATCCATGTTTTTATACATGGAATCCTAGTTTGGGTTATCTCAGATGACCTTTGTACTTCTCTTCATTTATTTTAAATCAATAGTTTTTTTTTTTGACTCTTTTTCTGATGTGGGACTTTCAATGATGTTTTTGAGCCCAATTTTAAAATTGTAAGGACGCAATGCCCAAAAGGGGGGAAAGATGTAACATCCCAGGAAAATATAGAATATGAAATTTTCATATTTATTAATATTTGTGAATTAAATATTAATTTTATTGTAAATGGGTTGCTATGTTCGATAGCATACCCGATACACAACAACAAGTTTCTCAGATATCTTACGTGGCACACTAATAAATTATTATTACTATTTTAAATGGTAGTTAACTCCTAGCCATTATATTGGCAGGAATGAACAAAACTAACTACAATATGATTATACATGTTTGTTAAATGTATTTACATTTATCCAATAAAATATAGAGGCTTAAAATGTGAATGAATTTAATTTAAAGCATAATTTACATTAAAGGTCGATTTACCGCCTTTAAATCATGAACCCTCTTTAAATATAGTTTGAGACACTTTAATACATTATATTTTACCAAATAGAATCTCTCTTTATAATTATGACATCAAATTTTACCTTGTATAAATTTTTGGAATTTTTCCGATAAAGTACATTTTTTAATGAATAGTGAAAAATATTGTATTTTAATTCAAAATTGTGTTTTAATATAATTTATTTATATGGTTATGTTATCTTTTTAATTGGGTTTAAAGTGTAATTAGAATATATTTTTACCATTTAATCCAATTTTGGTCATTGGAATTGATTTCACTTTGAAATTGGACATAAACAAGTGTCCATCTTTTGATAGTTATTGTTTCTTAAAAACACGCTATTTGTTTTAACAATGGGAACTAATTTTAAAATTAATTAATTCCAATTTTATGTTTTGAATTTTTAAAAATAAACATCATTTTTGAATTCATAATATCAAATAAATATTAGGCTGAAGTTTTGGTATTTTTCTAAAAAACTTAAATGTTTGATGAATAGTGAAACTACTGAGTAGTAGTTAAAAAACAGACTTTTTCATTTATATGAACTTTTACCACTTCTGTTAATTGACTTTCAAAAATCAGGCATACATGTTTTTTATTATTAAGTAAAATTTGGTTCAATAAGATGAAAATAATTATTGGTGAATAGTAACATTTGAATTTTTTTACCGCGGTTAAAGGTAAATATGGTAATTCAAGGTAAAAATAATATTATAATAATTCCAAATTACCTTCACACTTGTCCTAAACATATTGGATGTGTATTTGCCGAACATGGGAATCCTTGGGTCTATTTTGGGACCCCATGGAGCAACTTATGAATGATAATGACACTTTAGATTAATTAATTTAAAGTAAAGGAAAAATGACATAAACAAATATCTCTTTGTAAATTAATTTTTATATGGTGTTATATAAGTTATATTTTCGACTATAAATATTCATTAGATATATAAAAAGATTTCATAAATCATGAAATTTTTTAAATAATTTTTAGACGTCAAATAAATTAAATTATTTATGACACAATTATGATGCAGTATTTACCTCACTAATAAATCATTTAAATAAATAAGACAAAAAATATTCAAATAACCTCAAAAACCTGTCCAATTATTATTGGATGATTTTATTTCGACCATGAGTCATCTTATCTTCAACTTTAATTTATTTTGGTCCTTTAGAAACCAAATATCCTTATAAAATAAAATAATATTTTGACACTTTCCTAAAGAGCCCCTCCTCCCCCTTACAAACATCTCTTACTTCTAACCAATTTCTCACACCTATCAAGCCTTCAAGCTCGTCCAAAATCTACCCAATTAAGCTCCATACAGCCCTTTACTCCTCCTAGATGCCTTACCTTAGGCAGAATGAACCTCAAGAAGTCATTATTGTTCAAACCAAAGAAAGTTACCCAAATTAAAGGTAACAGTTTCTCTTAACTTAATTTCTTTTATTTTAATTCTCCAACCCCTAAAATCATTTTATTAATTTCTTCTATAACAACACCAGTATCCTCAATATACTAGGATTTTTTATGCGAAGGATTTTAACTACACTTACACACACCTCCATCTAATGGGTGAAGAACATAATGTTTCTGTGGATGGAAAAGTAATGCCTCACAAAACGATGGTTGTTTAATTACCCCCTACAGCCCCTCATGGTGGCAATTATGATGGAATATTATTTATATATGATATATATTATGTTTTCTTTATGCTTATGGATTTTCCATTTATATCATACCTTTATGGTTTCCATTATGGGTAAACGCAATAATTTCATTTGAGGAATTGCGGACTACCGCCCCCTCAAAGTGGTATGACTCGTTAATACCATATGTGGGACATATAAAGAATAGAGTTAATGATATTATATATTATATTATACTGGAATTATAATATAACTATTTGTAATTATGTTTTAATTGAATTAAAATAAGAAATATAAATGAAAGTAGCGTTCATGCGTACTTTCGGCTTACTGTCTCCATGAACGGTGCATTACATTTATTACCTCCAAATGTTATGTACTATTATAAATACATGTATATACTGTATATATATGATATATATGATATCTAAATAATTAATATCATTCTAGATATAATGAAATTTTGACTGTGTGAACAACTTTTCATTGTAAGAAGTCCATTTTTGACTCAGGTACCAAATATCGAGAAAACGAACGTTATTAACTTAACAGATTATATAATGTTTATAACATGGCAATAAGTGATATAAAAGGAATAATAAAATTTAAAATGTTATTAATCAAGTATAAATTAACTTTAGTTTATTATTTAGGAAGAACAATGAAAAAATGAGTCAGGTCGGACACGTGGTAAGGGATTTTCTTATCTAACATTAAATTCCGTGAGACTTCCATTGTTCACATAATATTTATTACATGTGGGGTATTTTTTACTTACATTTTATATATATTATCATTATTACCTTTATATTCATGTTATTGTTTGATCCACTTGGTGTTTATTAACTTTTTTTCATATGACTCGATTGATTACAACGAAGTAAGTGTTTTTTATCTCACTTTTATTCTTCTGAGATTGATGCTATATTTTCCACTATTTCCATTTGTGTAGTGTATATACTTCCCATGATTTTACTTTTTTTTAATATACTTTCACTTATGAGTATTTACAAATTCAGTTTATGATCCTTCTTTCATGTGGCGTGTGTTTTGTAAGTTACCAAATCAGTAAGGAAACCCTCCACCCTCCTCTTTTTAAAAGTCTTCTTTTTGTTATGTATTTTAATTTACATATTATTATATTGTGATATGATATTCTATATCCTTATTGATGTAAATTTTATGTCCAAGTGATGAGATACCCTTTTTATCTCATCAACTCATTTTCTGAATTTTGAAGTGACACCGATAGGCTATCAAAGTTTTACAAGGTAACTTCTTAACCCAATTTCAATTATATGGGGTTCAACTTGTACTTCTTGAATATGTCATTATATGAATATGTTTGAATGACCTCTGATTTTTTAAACTCAATATACACTTATATTGGGTGTATTTATATTGATCACACATAATTATGTGATTGATTTATCCTTAATTTTAGGATACTATCTTTATAAGGGATTTCATCTAAATTTACTTTTCCACTGAGACTTCATTTTTATTATGCACCAATTCACTCTTATATGGTGTATATACTGTACTTTGACATATTATATCATGAATACCTTTATTCTCATGATATATTAAAGTTCTGATTAAATGTTATTCCTCAATTATTTGTATTCAAGCGTCTCTCATTTTGTTAAAAACTCTTTAACTAAAATATCATTTTAAATGTTTTAAAGATTTATTATTCTAAATATTTATCATTAAGATCCATGTTTTAAAAATGGTTTTTAGGATTTATTTATATAGACATTAATGTTTTCAAATGATAATTAATTAAATGATTCAAAGTGGTATGGGACACTTTGATTCAAAAACCTCTTTATTAAATGTTTTAAATGTTTTTGAAAATGATTTGATAAAGCATTGTTTATTTAAATATATTGATTTGATATATTGTGATTGGAATGTGGAAATGTTATCATTACTTTATATTGGTTTTATTTTTTATGATTTTATAATGGTACTTGGACATTTGATAAGTGGTTACGTGATAAACAAGATGACGGGTGGTGCCATGAAAACTAGGACGGGTGGTTATATTATAACCTCAAATGCATTGGGTATAGAAGTTGTCTGTATGGATATTCCATTTAGTGATAAGTGTGAAAGTTGACCTTATGGTTATTCCAATTAAGTATGTTTATGTCCCAAGTTACTTTTATATTTTGTGTGTTCTTTATATGGGTTTTATGGTAATCTTTCAGTTACAAAATGGTAAGTATTGATCTTTTATTCAATGAAGAGTATTTACTACTTCATAAAGGTTAAAAGTATTACTTATGATAAAGTATTCATGGATTACTTGTTGTTTTGAAAAACTAATAGTTTTCTTTATTTTATAACCCTTACTGGGCTTTTTATGCTCATCCCATGTTTTTGAAATGTCTTCCACAAGACTTAAAGATGAATAGGGTCAAGGATGGGATCAAGGAAAAGTCATGCTCTCTAAAACATGGAATTAGACATGTTTCTTTTAAGAGTTTTTATTTTATGAAAAAAATGGATACTGAGTAGTAGTGTCTACATGTAATATTCATGTTTTTATGTAATAGTTATAGCCTAATTCTCTAAAACTATAAACCTGAAAAGATCTTTAATGTGAATTATTCATTTAGTTCAAAATTATGTAATGTTTAAGGCTGGGTCCTAATATGTTACCTTTATGATTTATGATTTGTGTGTATTATTCATAAATATTATGATTTCATAAGGTATGTTATGATTGAAAAGTATGGTTTCATTGATTTTTATTTATTGAGGGGATAATGTATACTTTGTACTTTCTGAGAAGTAATGTAATTGTTATGGCCTATTTCTCCAAAGCTCTAAACCTGATAAGATAATCAATGTGAATTCTTGATTTAACTCAATATTAAGTAATGTTTAAGGATGGGGTCTTATACCATAAGCTTTTACAGGAGCTCTTTAAACAATTATCCTAAAAAATAGTCAAATAAAAAAAGACTTTGGTACCCATATTTGTTTGGGTCAACTATTATTAATGGCTAGTGATTTAGGAACCCACATCTACCTCATAGGTTTCACATAATAATTATGTAAAGTAATTGAAAGATAAACTCTATTTCTTCCAGAAAATATTTAAATAGTAGAGTATCATAACTGGAACAAGAATAATTTTTTCTTAAACTAGGAGTAAAGTTGTATGTCCTGGATTTAGAAACAAAAGTGGTTTTTGAAAAAAATATTTTACAAGGTCGATAGCCAATACCAATAGTATGTTTAGGAGAAATATGTTTATCTAGAATTTTTACCAAAGTATCTTAACCATTTTTAAACCATTCAAGGTCATTTTTTAGTTACTCATTATATATCTTTAGTTCATTTTTTTTATTTGATTAATTGAACATGTTTCTATCTTTTTACAGTAAGTACATATTTAATAGTTGTGGAAAGAGCATGATGTTTCTTTAAAGACTTATATTTATCTTTTAGTTCATTGCATGCCTCTTCAAGCATATTGAAATACACAAACATTTATTCTTTAGACATATTTTCATAATCACTTCCATATCTAGAAAAATAGTAATTTTATATATGAGATTTCAGGGTTACCTCAGATGTGTTTGTCATGAAACACATATTGGATTTGTTAGTATATTCATCATGTGAAGACATTGAGTCACTTGAACTATCCTCATAAGCACACCACAATTATTTCTTTAACTTCTCATACTTTCTATCTTTGACCTCATATTTCTTTTTATACTTTATCTTAGGATATTCAACCATTATATGTCCCTTTTCCTTACATTCATAGCATACTATCTCATCTGACTTGTCACTTCTTTTCCAATATTTGTTTTAGCTTCCCTTTTGATCATATCTTCCTTTGAAGTTAGGTTTTCTGAAAATTTTATTCTTCTTGTAAAATGTTTTAAACCTTTTTTATACTTGTTCCATCTCCTCATCAATTTTAGGTGATGATTTTTCACTATTGTAACTTTCTATAGAGACTTCCATTTTTCATTTTTCTTTGTGTTTATAGGTGGTGGTCTTGAATGCAACTGATTTTCTTCTGGGTTTGAACTCTTCTTCTTTATTAACATTCAGCTCATATTCAAACATCATTAGTTTTCCAGTGAGTTATTTTATAGACAATTTGTTGATGTCACATGACTCACTAATAGAGACATAGGTTCATCTCCGTCAATCAGGTAGGCATATGATAATCCTCATGAATTTTTCTTTGGCTGTAACTTCTCTTCCAAGAAAATCACTATATTAAAAATTTCATTGAACCCAAGATACATGTCAGAAATAGGATCATCAGGTTTCATTTTAAAGTTATAATTTTAAATAGTATAAGTATTAAGTCTCATTTCTTTCACTCTATAAGTTCCTTCATGTGAAACAGACCAGGTATCCCAAATTTCCTGGGCAGTTTTACGTTCATAAATTACGTTAAATTACTCATCTCCTAAAGAGGAATATAAATCATTCATGGATTTTTAATTTTTATTATAGGTAGTCTTGGTTGGGTCATACCAAGTAATTTTATCCGCAGTATGAATATTATACTCATCTATAACTGAAGACCAAATTTCAAAAACCATACATTCTAAATGTATTTTCATTTTAATCTTCCACTTGGCATAATTAGTTCTATTAAAGAATGGTGGTATGTTTGTTGCAGCACCTTCCAGTCTATTGTCTATAATAAAGAATTACTTTTAAAGATCTAGAAATTTATAATTAAAAGAAATTTACAAATCATTAAAATAAAACTAAAATCACAGTTTAATAGGTTTAAAAACAGAATCTTAAAACACTCCTTTGATACCAAATGTTGGTCGGAGTAGAGTGCTCAATAGGGGGTTAATTGAGTATCTATAAAGTATCAGTTGTAAAGTTTTTTTAAAAGGTTCTCTAATAAAAATAACTACTACCCATTCAATTAAGGTAATACTATTATGAAATTTGGACTTTTCAAATAACTTCTCAAAAGATTGATTAATTCTCAGTAATATCAGAATGAGTTATTGATATTAAATTTGAAACTATTCTAATATGGAAAACCAATTATAACTTCTATCGTAGATTAACTATCAAAGTAAATCAAGTGATTTATTAATTATAACATAAAATAGAGAAATAATAAATTAAACAACATAGTGGATAAAACAAGTGGTTTAGTCTCAAGCTGAGACATAATCCACTCCACATGGTGATCACCTACCACCAAAGAAATTTATATTATTAAACTTGACCCACATCCTAGATCGGGGTAAACAACAGTGCACAGGACTATTCAGGTCACAAGACCTCTTCCACATTTCTTCATGGGTAAAAAATATTAGTTCACACAAGGATTTATTCCACCCTTATCCATGGGAATAAACAAGTGTAAAAAGATATTAGAAGAAGGATTTCTTGTATCCTTTAGTTTAGTGAAAGATATAGTGTGTGTTTTTAGTACAGATACACACACACTGTTCAAAAGATAAAAATAATACACAATAAAGAAAAGATGTTGAGATACGGTTAGAAGTGATATGAGTGTTTTTCTATGAATCTTTGGACTTCTAGGATTAAGACAATAAAAGAATCGAGTCCTATTGAGAAATAGAGTATCACCGGTCTGGTTCTCTGGTTTCCTGTTAGATCTAGCTTATGTTCTTTGTGGAGTTGGTATTGTGAAGATGATTTTTCTATGATCTGTGGTATTCTAGATTTTTACTTTGAGAATGCTTCATGTGTTCTTTATATGTATCTTGTTGCATGTATCTATCCAATTTTTCAAGAATACTCTCACTTCTACACAATTCTATATGTACTCTTTTTCAGGGATATGATTTTATTTTTATTCATAGAGTGCATGTGTTGGAGCCAACCGGATGCATGTATCCTGCACCTTGTACCACATACTATCAGTTGAAAAGTCTAAAAAGAAATATTAATTATTTTTGTGAATTTAAAAGAATAAAATATGATAGGTATAAATTAAATTGAAAATGAAAAAACATATTAAATAATGGTGTCACATTTTTTCTAGAAACAGTGTCACTTGGAAATAGTGTCACCACAAGACAGTGCCTTCTTCAATTTCTTTGAATGGTGAGATGGTCATAATGTAATAATAATATTGAGATGAGAAACCAGTAGCACAGATATTGTGTTAGGATCACAGTTTCTGGTCGTTTTCCAATTTTGAATGGTGTCTTAGCAAGGAACTGGTGTAACAGACTTCAAGAGATCTGAAACTGGTTACAGTTTCTGGTCAAGATTTCTGGGTCACAGTGTCTGGTCACGGTGTCTAGGTCACGGTGTCTGGTCACTGTGTCTCGTCACGGTGTCTGGGTCACGGTGTCTCATCACGGTGTCTAGGAAATTGTGTCTAGTCATGATGTCTAGGTCACGGTGCATGGTCACGTTGTTTGGGTCCTTTTCCAGAAAACCAAAACTGTTGGCAGACTCAGGGTTTCTCAGACTTATCCAAATATTTGTATATAGTATTAAGCATTAATATTAACTAAATGAATTAAACTTAATCATGCATAAAAGAAATCATTATAGACCAAATTTAAATATAGTTTACAATAATCAAACTTGATTTATTGCAATTAAGATCTTGGGTTTGTTTATTTAAAGCATAAAGAAACTAACCATTTATACACATGATTTGAGACTAATTTAAAAATGATTAACATGATTTACAAGATGCATAGGATTTGTGATCATTAAAACATGATTAAAATTATGAGGTGTCAAACAATACCCCCTTTTTGATGATCACAAATCATATGAGTGAGATATATGTTCTTATTGTGGTGTTTATCCCTTAGTGTGCATGTCTCTCCCCCTTTTGGGATTATCAAAAAGAGAACAAAAGTAAATAAGAGAATAGAAAATAAGATTTTATAGTGTATTATATGGAGAAAGATGTGTCTTTAAAATCTGTATGAAACAAAAATAAAAAATATCCCTATCAAAAGATATTGTTAACTTCTCTTTATCTCTGGCTATCTTCTATTTTCCCTTGGCAGTAGCATCAGGAGAAGCCATAGGAGCAGAGGTAGAAGTTGAAGTAGGTAGTAGACCAACTGACAGAGAAGGGAGAGGGAGTCCTTTACAAACAAAGGCTTACAAGGTAGGTTTGGTGGAAGACTGAGGTTATTTTAGGTCAAGTATAACAGGTTTGATCTGACTTGGAGCCTAAGAGATAGACATAGTGGTAGAGACAGTGGTAGTGGTTAAGGAAGGAGGTAAACCAGACCGCAAGGGACCTGCTGTAGGAGCCACAATAGCAGTGTTCTGCACATGAAGATGAGGACTCAATAACTTGATGAAGTCAGAAATAATATCACCACAATACTACATCACTTTCTAAAAATCATCTTTGTTCCCCATGAACGTTTCTAGTAAATGAGTGAAATCTTTCATCTTTTTAACTTGAGTCTTAAAATCTTGAGGGGCAGGAGGAATTTTCAAATTCTCTACAATGTATTTGAAATGGTTTGTCATATCATGCTTAGAGAAAATCTAATTGAAGTAGAAATCCAATTTCTTTGTAATTTATTCTTGAGCATCATTTTCAATCTTTGAATGAATACTTAACAAATCAAGGACTTTGTCACTATTGTTTTCAACCATAGATAGACTCTCTTTGTCAAAGGAACTTAGCACTTATTGAAGTTCTTCCTTTATAATAGTTCTGAGTCGATCACTATCAAAAGAGAGTTGAGATGATTTTCCAAAGTCACTAGAGGATGTAAGAGATAAAGTGAGTGACTTTAGTGGATTTAGAACATTATTTAAACATCCCTTGTACTCATAAGTCAGTTTTTGATACCAATAACAAGATCACACACTTCTTGAACTATATACTCATTTCTATAAACCACCTTGTTAGTTAAGGAAGTTAAGTTTAGTTGAATTAGAGAGACCAATTCTTGTGGAATATGACCACTAACATCATCAATTGGATGGGTAATGGGGTTTGGTTTTGATTTCAACACTTTCTACATATCTTCAACCATAGCTCTAAGAGACTTCACTTCATCACTTAGTTGTTTATTCCCAATTCTTCCCTCTTGAATTTCATGAAGAATTTTTGGTTGAATGTTTCATATAACCTTTTCTAATAGCAAGTCCACATCTATTTCACTCAATTTTTATATAGGAGTTGGTTGGGTGTTCATGAGATTTTCAAATCCTGCCAATAAAGTTGCTCCAAAGGCTTTTCGATCATTCTCACTCACGAAAGTAGGAGGTTCTTGTGAAGGTCCTGTAATAGGAGTAAAGACAGACTCAGGTTCCTTTGTAGATACTACTTCAACAGTAGAGACCAATTTCAACTAAAATACAACAGGCAAGGCTATACATTTAACTTAGGCTTTGTAGATATCATTCACATCAATATAGTTAGGGAACTTATACCATGTATCTACAGTGCTTCGATAAATTGGATTAGGAATTTCAACATATTCCAGACTATGGTGATACTCCCCCTCATCAAGTAAATCTCTCATTAGACTAAGTGATTCAGTTCTTTGATATGTTTCCAAAATTTGATCTCCAATAGCCTCACCCATTACTTTTCTTTCCAACTGAAAGGCTTGCTCAATTCTTTCCTCAGCAGAAAGGATAATCTCGGGATTAGCTTGTTCGTCTAAGTGTTCTTCAAAAGTATCTTCTTTCTCAATAGAAAGTACTTATTCTAAATGCTCTTCCAGAATAGCCTTTTCCCTTACATTAAATACATACTCTTATTCAGAAGCATGTTCTTCTTCCAAATCGAAAATTTAATCGGGAATAAGAACTTCTTTCTCAACTATTTCTTGAGGAATAGGTCTACCATCTTCCCATTCTAGGATAGTTTCCCCTATTGGTTCAACAACCTCTTCTTCTTCTTCTTCTTCAACAGAATAGTCAACAACTTCATCTGGTTGAAAACTAGGATAAGAAATTTCCTTAGGTCTCAAAGAATGCTCAACTGGATTAAACATTTCATACAACCTATCATTATCCTCCACCCAAATCGTTTTCTGTGGATTCCAACTAATTTTCATTTTTTTATTGTATAATTTGAGATACAAAATTCACATTCCTTAATGACTTCTTCATTTGGTCTAACCATTCCTTTAGAATACAACATAGTAGATAGTAACCTTTATTAGAACAAGGTGGTTTACTTTGAGGTTGTATTTATTAACTAACACATATGAGCTATAACATACTTCCATTGGTCAATCTTGTGTCCATTATTCATAAGATGTATCAAAAATACATCATTATACTTGAGTGTAGAAAAATCTCCTTTTCTTGGACCAATCATATTTTGAATAAACATAAACAACAATCAGTTTTTACCATCTATCTCAACAGCGATAGCTCTTCTCTTTGTTTTATTTCTAGTCAAGCTTCCCAAGGATTCTTCTAAAACAAAGATATCACTGGGGAGGAGGAGGACCTATTTGATAGTCTTCAACAATTTCTTTGTGAGGTATCCCTAGTCCAGAATCCCATAACCTAGAGGAAAAGGTACATCTTTGAACATTGATCCATCTTCTTAAAACAAAATCATCTTCATAATTGAAAGATAATTGAACAAACTGATAGAACTGAGAAAAAAACTTTGGTTAAATTGGCCTTTCCTCCTTTGTGAACCAGGCTAGACATCCCTATTATTTTAATACTTTCAGCACAAAATACTTACTTGATAGATACCATTTAGGACATATCTCTTTTTCTAGTACCACTATTCTATCAACAAGAATCGGATTCAAAGGACATTCAGGTGTTATCTTTGGGGATATTTTCATCTTCTTCTTTGATCTGCGCTTCTCATGAGTTGATGAAGACAAGCGTTTCATTTTGGTAATTCAATCGAGGGTTTGAGAGAGGGAGATAAAAGAGTCGAATGGTTAATTTACTTATGGTTTGAGAGAAGAGAACTTGAGTGAAGAAAAGAGTGAAACCTCTTTCGTTTTTATCCTTTAGGGATATCAAGTGTTCCAAATTCAAAAGTGTGGGAATGAAAATGAATAAATTAATCAATTACAATGATATGGGTAATAATATATAAATAGAATGAAAAGGTGTTATTATAGTGAGACCAGAACAGACTTTCATGGTGAGATAGTAACAGATTTTCACAGTGAGAATGTAATATTTTTTCACAGTGAGACTGTAACAAGTTTTCACGGTGAGACTGTAGGATCGTAAACATGAGACACTAACTTTATGATAGAAACTTTCGTAACTGTTAGTGTGCGATTTTTCTTCTAAGATAGTGACTCTTGAAACTGTAAACTATGAAAAACAATTCTATGACAGTAAGTTTTGAAATCAGTATGTCTTCTACTTTCAATTTATCATTCCTAATTCATGTATGATGTAATCCATCCTCTTAGAATTTAATGATTTGGTGAATATATAAACAAGCTGATATTCAGATCTAATGAATTCCAAAGTGATATCACCTTTCTGAAAATGTTGTCTCAAAAATTTATGTCTTACATCAATATGTTTTATCCTAAAGTGGGAAATAGAATTTTTTGAGATGTTAATAGCACTTGTATTGTAACAATTTATAGGTACATGTATGAATTGATGTCCATAATCTAGTAAAGTGTGTTTCATCCATAACAATTGTGCACAATAACTACCAGAAACTATGTATTCAACATCGGTAATAGATAATGAAACAGAGTTTTGTTTCTTACTACACAATGATGTTAAATACTTTACTGAAAGGTTACATGTTCCAGAGGTGATTTTTCTATCTAACTTACAACAATCGAAATCAGAATCAAAATAACTAACTAACTCTAATGACTGTCCTCTGGGATAGAATAGTCCTGGATTGGGTGTATGTTTGAGGTATTTGAAAATCCTTTTAATGTCATTTAAATGATATTTCTTAGGACTTTCTTGAAAATGAGCACACATATATATACTAAACATAATATCAGGCTGGCTAGTAGTTAAGTACAGTAAGCTTCCAATAATTTCTCTATAAGTGGTTTGATCAACATATTTTCCATATTCATCAAAATCCAACTTACAAGTAGTACTCATTGGATTGTCACTAATTTTAGTGTTATCCAAGACAAAACATTTTAGAATATCTCTAGTATATTTGAATTGATTTAAAATAATAACATCATTATTTTAAAAGATTTCAAATCCAAGAACGAATTTTAGTTCACCCATTAAACTCATTTCAAACTCATTTTGCATCATTTTAGAGAACTCAATACATAAATAATTTTTTGAAGATCCAAAAATAATATCATTTATAAATTTAAACTACTAAAAACTCATTGGAAATTAATTTTATAAAAAGGATAGAATAAACTATTCCTTTTTTAAAACCTTTGGAAATAAGAAAAGTAATTAATCTATCATACCATGCTCTTGTATCTTTTTTCAAACCATACAATGATTTTGATAATTAAAAAACATGATTTGGAAAATGAGGATTTGTAAAACCTAAGGGTTCCTTGACAAAGATATCCTTAGGTATATACCCATTTAGGAATTCTCTCTTGACATCCATTTGATATAGTTTCAAATTTAGATGTGCAGCATATGCAATCAGGATTATGATGGATTCAAGTATTAATACTGATGCAAAGGTTTCCTCATAGTCAATTCTTTCTTCTTGATTATATCCTTGTGCAACCAATCTACCCTTGTTTCTAACTATGTTACCAGCTTCATCGACCTTATTTATAAACACCAACTTAGTGCCTATGGTAAATATTTCTTTGGGTCTATCAATAAGTTTCCAAACTTTTTTTCTTTCAAACTGATTATGTTATTCTTGCATAGACATTATCCAAAATTCATCATTGATAGTATCATTAAGGTTTTAAGGTTCATGTTGTGACATGAAAACTTGATGTTCAACCTAATTTTTAATAGAATATCTAGTTTGGTACCTTTATATAAATCTCCTAAAATAGCATCTAAAGGATAATTATTATGGGTTTTTACATCTTTAGAAAAAGAGGGACTAGTGATTTTAGGTTCATCATCAGGTTCAGGTTCATTGTCACTTGAATTTAGAGAATTTCAAGAACTAGAAGTTTTCACAAATTCCTTTATAGGATCAATAGAAAATTTAGAATTTATGTCTAGATTTGACATATCATCCTTTAGGTTCTCTAGAGTTGTCTTAGTCTCATATGGATATGTCGCATCAAACGTGGAATGGACTGATTCTTCCACACATATAGTTCTTTTTTTAAACACTCTATAAGCTTTACTAGAGATTTAATAACCTACAATGATTCATTCATCACTCTTGGATGCATACGTATCAATATTGTCTTTAGTATTAAGGATATAAACTTTTCATCCAAAAACATTGAAGTAGCTTACTTTGGGTTTTCTATTGTTCCACAACTCATATGGAGTTATTTTAAAACAGGTCTAATCAACACTCTATTAATAATATAGCATGTTTTATTTAATTACTTATACAAGAAATAAATAGGTAAGTCATATTCACAAACCATGGTTCCATAAATCTCTTTCAAGGTTCTATTTCTTATTTATACAACTCCATTTTGTTGAGGTGTTATGTGGGGATATAAATTATTATTATTATATCCATTTTTTGAACAAAAGGATTCAAACTCTTGATTTTCAAACTCACTTCTATGATCTCTTCATAAGGATTTAACTCTAATTCCACTAAGGTTTTCTATAGTTTTAGCATATTTTGTGAAATTAGATCATGTTTCACTTTTGAGAACCAAAAATAAAGTTCAAGTATATCTACAAAATTCATCTACAAGAAAATAAACATAGTGCTTCCCATTTTAACGAGAAACTCTAGATGGTCCAAAAAATCCATGTGAACCAATTTGACAGGTTGAGAAGTTGATAATTATTTCTTTGGTTTGAAGGAAATTTTGGGTTGCTTTCTTTTTTGAAAAGAATTACACACTTTATCATTTGGAAACTCAAGTTTGGGTAGGTCTTTGACTAAAATGTTTCTAGTTATATTTCTAATGGAGTGAATATTACAGTGTACATGCCTCCTAGTCCAAATCCAATGCTCTTTGTGAAATACACTTAAACATGAATCATTTTGTGAAATTAAAGAATCTATGTTAACAGAGTTTAAATTTTTATTTCTTAATGCAGAGAATACTAATTAATTTTTAGATTTCAAGAAATTACAAGCATCATTCTCAAATTTAACATGAAATCCATCATCACATAGTTGTGAAATACTAAGTGGATTATATTTCAATCCATTAACAAAAAGTACTTTGGAAATTAAAACTGAGTTAGAGTTATTGATTTGGCCAATTCCAATGACTTTTCCTTTGGCATTGTCACCAAAAGTTACATGTCCACCATCAGTTTTAATTATGTTATTAAATTAAAAATAGTCTCCTATAATGTGTCTTGAAAACCACTATCCATGTACCATAAGCTTTTATAAGAGATCATTAAAAAAAACCTAAAAATAGTCAAATAAAAATATACTTTGGTACCCATATTTTTTTGGGTACGGTAATATTTTTGAATAGTGATTTATGAACCCACATCAGCCTCATATGTTTCCTATAAGCATTATGTAATGTACTTGAAAAATAAACTGTATTTGGTCCAAAAAATCTAGAAACAGTAGAGAGTGTATCATAACGTGAACTAGCATAATGTTTTCCTAAACTAGGAGTAAAGTTTTATGTCCTTGATTTAGAAACAAAATTTGTTTTTGAAAAATTCATTTTACCAGGTAGATAGAAAATACCGGTATTATGTTTAGGCGAAATATTTTTACCTAGAATTTGTACCAAATTATCTTTACCATTTGTATACCCTTCAAGGTAATTTTTCAATCTCTCATTAGATATCATTAGTTCATTGTTTTCTTTGAGTAATTGAACATTTTTCTCTTATTCTACAGTAAGTTCATATTTAACAGTTGAGGTAAGAACATATTGTTTCTTCAAAGACATGTATTTATCATTTAGGTCATTACATGTCTCTTCAAGAATATTTTAATACTCAAACATTTCTTATTTAGATATATTTTCATAATCACTTTCATCTACAGAATAATAGAACTTTTATACAGCAGATTTTAAGGTTTCCTCATATGTGTTTTTTAGGAAACACATATTGTCTTTGTTACTCTATTCATCATGTGAAGACTCTGATCCACTTGAACTCTCCTTATAAGCAATCCACGTTACTTTCATTTCCTTTTTCTACTTTCTATATTTTTCATCATATTTTTTTATACATGATAATGGGACAGTCATCATTTATATGTTTATTTCTATTACATTTATATCACACTATCTCAGTAGACTTATCACTTATTTTCCAATCTTTCTTCCAACTTCCCTTTTGATCATATCTTACTTTAAAGTTTTTCTTTCTGAAAAATTTAGTCTTCTTGAAAAATATCTTAAAACATCTTTTTAATTGATCCATCTCCTCATCACTATCACGTGATGATTGTTCAATTCTGGAACATTATACAGATACCTCCAATTTCCCTTTTTCTTTGTGGTTAGAGGTGGTGGTCTTGAATGAAACAGATTTTCTTTTGGTTTCATCCTCCACTTATTGAATTTTATCTCCTCTTCATACATCATTAGTTTCCCAAAGAGTTCTTTCAAAGGTAACTTGCTGATGTAACATGATTCTATAATTGTGGCAGAGGTTCCTCTCCATCTATCATGTAGGCATCTAAGAATCATCATGGTTTGTTCTTTGTTAGTCACTTATCATCTAAGAGAAATCATTGTGTTGACAATTTTGTTGAACCTGAAATACTCGTCAGAAATAGGATCATTTGGTTTCATTTTAAGGTTATCATATTTTATAGTATAAGTATTAAGTCTCATTTATTTCACACTAGAAGTTCCTTTATGCTAAACAGATAAGGTATCCCAAATTTCATGGGCAGTTTTACATGAAGAAATTATGCTAAATTCATGATCTCCTAAAGAGAAATATAAAGCATTCATGTCTTTGAAATTGTTATTGTAGGAAGTATTGGATGGGTTATACCATGTAATTCTATCAGTAGTAGGAATATTATACTCATCTATAATTGAAGACCAAATTTTGAAAACCATACTTTCTAAATGCATTTTCATTTTAATCTTCCATTGGGAATAATTAGTTCCATTAAAGAATAGTGGTTTGCTTTTTGCATCACATTCCAGTCTATTGTCCATAATAAAGAAATACTTTTAAAGTGCTAGAAATTTATAATTAACAGAAATTTGTAGATATTTAAATCAAAAACTGAAATCACAGTTGTATAGGTTCAAAAATAGAGTCTTAAAACACTCCTTTGATAACAAATGTTGGTCTAAGTAGAGTACTCAAGAAGGGGTGAATTTAGTATCTATAAAAAAATCTGTCGAAAAGTTTTTTTAAAAGGTTTTCCAATAAAAATAACTACAACCCATTCAATAATGTAATACTATTATGAAAGTTGGACTTTTCCAATAACTTCTCATAAGATTGATTAATTCTCAATAACATCAGAATGAGTTATTGATATTACTTTTGAATCTATTCTAATAAGGTAAAACACTTATAACTTCTATCCATGATTAACTATCAATGTAAATCTAGTTATTTGTGAATTATAATGTAAAACATAGAAATAATAAATTAAACAACACAGCAGATAAAACAAGTGATTCAGTCTCAAGCGGAGACCTAATCCACTCCACTCAGTGATCACCTGCCACCAAGCAGTTTATATTAATAAACTTGATTCACACCCTGCTTCGAGGTAAACAACAGTGCACATGACTGTCCAAGTCACATGAAATCCTCCATAGTTCTTCATGGTAAAAAACTATTAGGTCATATAAGGACCTCTTCCACCATTATCTATTAGAATAAACAAGTGTAAAAATATATTAGAGGAAGGATATCTTGTATCCTCTAGTTTAGTGAAGAAGATAGTGTGTTTTTAATACCGATACACACACACTACTTGAAAGATAAAAACCATAAAAAATAGATCAATGATGATGATATAATGATAGAAGTTATTTTAGAGTTATTCTATGAAGTTTTGGACATCTAGGATAAATCAGATGAATGAATCGGGTCCTCTTGAGAAACAGAGTATCACAAATCTGGTGCTCCGGTTTCCAGTTATATCTAGCTCATGTTCTTTGTGGAGTTGGTATTGCGAAGATGATATCTCTCTAATCTGTGGTATTTTAGCTTTTTGATTTGTGAATGTTTAGTGTGTTCATCAAATGTATCTTGTTTCATGTATTGGTCCACATTTTCAATAATGCTCACACTTCTGTTACACACTATTATACATCTTTTACTTCCGGGCCACACTATTATTTTTATTCTTGGAGTGCATGTGTTAGAGCCAACAGGATGCATTTATCATGCACCTTGTACCTCATACTGTCAGGTTACATGTCTACAATGAAATATTAATTATGTCAGTGCATTAAAAAGACTCAAATATGACCGTCAATAATTAAATTGAAAACGACAAAATAGATTAAATAACGGTGTCATGGTCTATCTAGAAACGATGTCACTAGGAAATGGTGTCACCATGAGATGGTGTCTTCTTCTTTTTATTTGAATGGTGAGATAGTCATGATGGCATAATTGTACTGAGATCAGGAACCGATAGTAAAGATGCGGTGTTAGGATCACAATGTCTTGTCCTTTGCCACACTGTAAACGGTGTCTTAGCATGGAACCGGTGTCATAGACATCATGAGATTTGAAACTAGTTATGGTGTATGGTCACGGTGTCTAGGTCACGGTGTCTGGTCACGATGCATGGTTCATAGTGTCGGGTCACATTGTCTGGTCACGATGGCTGGGTCTTGGTTTCTGTTCACAGTGTATGGGTCATGGTGTCTGGTCACGGTGTCTAGATCATGATGTCTGGTCACGGTGGCTAGGTCCTTTTCCAAAAAACCAAACCTGCTGGTAGACTCATAGTTTCCAAAACTTATCCAAATATTTATATATAGGCTTATGTGGTAATATTCACCAAATTAAGTATACTTAATCATGCATAACAGAAATAATTATATACCAAATTTAAATATAGTTTACAACAATCATACTTGATTTATATCAATTAGGATCTTGGGTAGATTTATTTAAATCACAAAGAAACCAACCAATTGTATACATGATTTGAGACATATTTATATAGGATTGACAAGATTTACAAGATGTATAAGATTTCTTATCATTAAAACATGATTCAAAATTGAGGAGTCCAATAATTTTCATGGGTTATGTTATGATTAATGGGTTATGATCTTGCGGGACAAATATATATGATTTTAATTATTTTACGGGTAGTAAATATACCTACATCTAATAAATTAGGTAAATACTAATATCATCTAAGATAAAAAAGCACTGTAATTTTGAATAAACCGAGTTTATAAGGATATTTTTTCAATTATGATATACTTGGGAGAGAACCTTGAATGTGAACATTGTTTGTGGAGTAAACACATTCTACTCTGATAGTCTTTGAAAAAATCCTTGAATACTACATAAATGATTTTCTATTCTTATGTGTATTCCACAGTTTCATGTATTATGTCAATTTTATGCTCTCATTTCCCTTGTTCTTTGTTTACTTTATGAATCTTGTCTTAGGAACCACCATGCATTATTCCAAAACTCAAGAATAAGATCTATGATATGTATGGTATGGTTTTCAAATGTTAATCTTATATCCTTATAATCTTTTTCTCATGTAATTATTATATGATCATTAATATCACCCATGTTTGTTCTTACTGAGAATCATAACTCACCATTATTTATGTTTCCTTTCCCCATGTCATGAAGAATGGTAATAGGAATGGTATTTCTATGAAGGGTGAAGGTTATGAAGAAATAATAGGGTAACTATGTATAAATTTTATGAACCATTTTTTTATTATTCCATGATTCCAATTATACTTAACTTAAAGAATTATGGCATGGATTTAATTGTAATACAATGAATATTCATCTAATAAGATTTAATATCAATTTATAAGAATTATGGGTCACTATGGGTGGTATTAGAGAAATTTATAGTTCACATTTAGAAACTAGGATGAGAAAACATTTGTTAGAATTCTAGACATAAGTTTAAGAAAAGGATAAAATCATATAGTTTTGGTAATGATCATGAATAGCCTATGTGAATACTAATGTTTCCTAGAATACGGTTTCATGATATAGTTATCTAATAAATGATTTTCTTTGACTTTGTGATTTCTAACCATGATTATTATATCTCACAATATTCTTTTTGGTTTTAATTAATTATTGGAACCTAAAATAATAATGTTAATGTTGAATGAGATGGAAAATGAAAATGTTGTACTCCTATGAAACCGAAGATTATTAGGGATGGAATCAAAAATCATGTATTTATGCTCGCAAAACATTTTCAATATATGAATCACACTAACCAATAAATCAAGATATATATTAATGAATTCAAGTTTTACACCAGCATCATGAAATGTCAACCTTCAATTAGTGGTTCCCCAAATTTAATAGTTGCATAAAATGGATCAATGCCTTTGAAGTTTTATTTTCTATTCTTCATTTTTCAAAACATGAAAAAGTTAACCTGGATATTTACCATTTTGAAGGGGAAGGGGATCTGTTGTGGATTCATGTCAAGAACTTGATAGAACAATAAAAAATTGAATCTATAGTTTGGGATGAATTTAAAAACATATTTTTAAACAAGTAATTTCATCATATTATTTTTTAAAAAAAATAATAATTCCTTGAGTTAATGCATAAGGATGATGAATCTACAAATACTTGGGTAGAAAGTTTTATAAAAACGCATCATTCGCTTCATTCTTTATCATTAACTGTGAAGGCATGATTGATTGCTTCTTTAGTTCCTTTAAACAAAGACTCCAAATTTAGTAATCCATAAGGGGTTTTATTTGGTATGAAGAGACTGTTTTATCAGCTCTCAATGTTGATATGGATATTATATTTTCCCACCAATATCATGGTTTTGAGAATAAATGTAATATGAAATTCAAATTGAATTATAAAAAAACATAAAGGGGAGAAGTTGTGCCTTAATTTATAATAGATGTATGGATTGAAACGTGGTGGATATTATATTAAAGGAAATTACTAATTCTCCATGTGTTGAAATGAACATCATAGAGAAATCAAATATTGAAGTGATGTCACGATGTTATCTAATATTGGGAAAATATAGAACTCTCCACTGAATTCACCCCTCATAGTCTTTTGTTTTAAATTCAAGGAGTCTGGGACTTATATTAACTAGTTCCTAAATAGGATGGTTAAATATTATGATTGATTTAAATAACCAATTAATCCTAGATAAAAATGTAAATCCCAAGAACATAACTATTTTTTATGTGGGTTATGATAATGAAATGCTGAAAGTTACACATTCCATCCACTCTATAACTTATATTGTCTTATTTTATTATACTTACACCAACTCTTTTATGTCTAAATATTGTTCTAAAGGTACCATAGTACCAATAAAAATTTTGATATTGAATTAGCAGTAAGTTCTCCTAACATTGTGGTGATTTTTTATTAGTTCAATGCTTTTTATCTTGTTTATTTTTTTTGGAATATGTTTCCTATAAATCTTATCATTATTCCCCTAGTTAAATTTTATATTATTTTAGGAATGGATTGTATTTAATAACATAAATAACATATCAATTACCAATTAAGGGAAGTTATGTTAGATATTTCAATCCAACCTTGGTTAGTCTATCTGTGTGGTGAAAAACTTAAATATGGATTGAAATTACATCTATTGTGGGGTCATGATTCCTATGAAAAAAAGTTATTTATCTTAGATGGTTTAAGAAAATCACAAAATCAAGGATATTCCTATTTTATAGGAGTTTATTGATTCCTTTTTTATGGAGTTTCCTGGTCCTCCACCAAATCAGGAAGTTGAAGTTTAAATAGTAATCATTCTTGGTGCAACATAAATACCCATGACTCTATATAGATTATCATTAATTGATTTGTGGTAATTGAATAAAAACTCTACAATAATCTTATCATGGGATCTACTGGCCCAAGGGAGTCACTTTGGGGTGCACCTATTCTGTTTTTTAAGAAAAAAGATGGATCAGTGTTAAATTGAATTGATTAACATGAACTTAACAAGATCAATATAAATAACTAGTATCCTCTACCTCTTATTGATGACATGTATGATAAAATGTGTTGAGATAAAAAATTTATTGGATTGACCTTCATTGTGGATATCATCAATTGAGGGTCAATAATGAGGATATACCTAATAAAACATTCTATATAAGGAATAAACAATATTAATTCATATTAATTCTATTTGGCCTTAATTATTCCTAAATTATCTTATTGTATTTAATTAATATACTATTTAGATATAACCTCAATCAATCTTTGTTAGTATTTTTATAAGATATTCATATTTTCTCAAATATTAAGGAAAACTTTAAAATCCTAGATCAACCTTATGGTAATTTTTTGCTTACCTTTCAGTTTAAGTTCCTTATTTTGGTTAAATAAGTGTTTTACCAAGCTCATGTGAAGACCCGGGGGTGTTTTGGGGGTTCAGTACAAGAAAGAGGAAGAAAAGGGCGTGGGAATGCTTTAAGGTTTGTGCATGGTTAGTGCAAACCGTTTGGATATCCTAGGTAACCGTGAAAGGGGGATATTTTTGGACAGTGGAATATATATGGCTTGCACATGGTTTTGAAAACTGTGTGGGTAAACTTTGTGTCCCAATAACATTGAGAAAATTATAAAAAAATCATTACGGGATTTTAAGATCCACCCATAATTTTCATCTTTTCTTCTCCCTTGAGCCCTAGGGATGTCAAAAAAATCTTTAAGAGCTTCCATGGATCAATATCCATCATATTAGGGCCGTTTGAAGTGTCTTCAATTGTGAATCTAAGATCCGAGTGAGGCTAACCCCACACTTGATTCTATTTTTGGTTTGTGGTTTTCAGATGTTCCTTCTCTCCATCTGAAGCTCTAAAACCATTCTTTTCTGGGGAGATTTATGTTGAGGCTTTCAAGGGTGGTTTAATTGGGATATAAGTCCTCGATTAAGAGTGTGTTCACTATAGGATTCAGGTTAGGTGGTCTACAAGTGATATCCGATAGTTTATACCTGTATTTGATTTTTTCTTGTTGTGTTCTTGGTTTCATTTGAAATGTTTTACATGGTGGGTTTCAAATCAACCAATCGAACCCCTCATGATCCCCACAGGATGCATAGAGGATGAAATGACCAAATTATGGTCAGCCATGGGGTTTGTTGGCCCTCCTGATTGGGTTAATGGAAATGTAAGGTGTGAAATTGACTCATAATGATGTAGAGATTTTCAGAGTAGGTTAATTGGTTTATGTAATGCGTTATAGTGGATTTCTGTCAATTATGTCTAATTTTATTAAAGGAAAATGGATTTTTTGGGTTGAAATTTAAGTAGGTTAAATGGGATTAACCATAATATGATAGGGAATTATGTTTACACTTTAATATGCTTAGTTATATAGGCATGGAAAATAGGAAATTGGGCTAAAGTGTTAAGTGATATAAATGGTGAATTTGTAAATGGATTGAGTCATAATGTTAATTTTCCATTTACTTATATTTTTGTGATGTTACAAATGATATTTGATATGGTTTGTTGTGATGTGGTCAATTATAGTGAATGATAAGTAAGCATGTACACATAGCTTGGTAGAGTCGGGTATTGACTTGAGATTCTACGCCCACAGGTCGAGTTGGACTAAATTTCTAACTCCACCACTAAATGCATGGGTTAGGGAAGGTTATGAAGTTATTTTCCCCTAATGTTTGCATTACAACTAGATTGAGGCTTCTAGGTGAGGATTAGGAGGTTATTATGATGTGATTCCTAATGAGATAGGATTAAATTTTTATTCCCATATTCATTAGAATATAGAACGTGACTAATTCATTGAACACATGAAAAGGTTATATTAAACCATGGGATTCCTAAGTAGTGAACATGGATTCAATGATAGTATAATTTAATGCAACATAGTCTAGAATGTATTATTGAGCAATTTAACTTTACTTTCTATTATTTATACTTGAATGCACTATCTATTATTATTGGATATTTTTTAGAAATCATTGGTTTTGACATTCTAAGTTATACTCACACCCTGCTTGGGCTGCCGTTGGGTACCCGAGTAGATTTCATGCTTGCTGGTTAGGACAAGGGAAAGGGCCCTTTGCTTTGGACTTTAGTTGAACATGGGATGTGTTTGGGTGAGGTTCCAGACATGTAGTCTAAACCATTTTTGGGATTCTATTGTTTGTATTTCTTTTGGGAGTTTGTTCAAATGGAACTATAGCATGGCATGAAATAATTACTGTTGTATATGGTTGTACCCATTTTGGGAGTTAGTTATATATGAATGTTATTAATTGTTTATTATTGTTTCCGTTATTTAAATTATGTTATGTTGTAGCTTAATCTGGTAAATAGGGTATAGTCTCCCCTAATGAACTATTAGACCCTCGTTGTTAGTCGGTAACTTCTTGTGTATAGGGAGGTGCACTAAGTATGTGTGGAAACCTAACTCAAGGAACTAGTTTAGTGGATTCCAAGTCGGGGATGTTACAAAACGGTATCAGAGGAGTTATTTCCCATTTCTTTCTATTTGAGGAATGGTAAATAAGAGTTTAGGAAAGTGTCAGGCCTTGATAATGAGCTCATGCCTAGGAGTAGATAATATATGTATGATGGAAGACACAAGTCACCCTGTGATGGGATTGTTTTTATTATTTTGTGTTTCTATATTTGATGATATTTCACCATTAGGTGATGCACTTCTTTTTTGATTTGACGGTTTTGGGATATTTCTATCGTGGCCTGAAGGGTATGAATATTTTCATTCACGAATCATTCTAGGAACATTTGTAGATAAGTGACATACATCTTGGTAGGAACACACACAATATGGGTATGTAATATTTAAAGGGTAGGATGAATTTGTTCTTTTTTCTTAAAAGTAATGAAAATGTGCCTAATGGGATGACATGAATGGGTAAAAAGGGAAGTGAAAAGGTTAAGTAGTAATTATAAAATGGTGCTTAATAAAGAATTAATAGTGGATTAACATGTTGTAAGAGTAAATTGGGATATAGAAATTGTTTTGAATTGGTTAAAAGATAAGTATTTTAATTGTGTGAATTAGATACCTGTGTTAGCCATGTACTTAAGAGAGATGGCCAAGGGTAGTGATCTGGTTGTGAGTGGCCTCATTTTTGTAGTGTATGACAAATGGTTTGGTTATGTAATTTGATAATCCTACCTATATATTTTCCTTTTCATAAAAGCATTATGTTAGCATTCTAAATCTCATGTTTGGCATTGTAGATAAATTCCACCTTGAAGATGTGTGTTGGTTGGGTGATAAAAGGACATTGCTGAGAACGCTCCTCCAATAGTGGAGTAAGAGAAAATGGTGGACCAGGATTATAGGTGATAAAACACATTTTGATTATATATTTTATTCATAATAAATGAAATAATTTCCTCATATTTTGTTAAATATGTTAGATTATAGAATATTTGTTATTAGATCATTCATTTGAAGATTTTATGGAAATCCATGTTTTACCCTTTTAGAATTCACTATATTATTTTGGAAATTACAATTTTTTCTATAAATAATTTTGACATAAGATTTTGTAATTTTGTTCCTGACTTAAGGAGTTAAAAATTATATTTATTACATGGGAGTTGTATCTTGCATTTGAGTGATGTAAATGGGCCATGAAGAGAAAGTTTCACTAAACTATCCAGATTGGATATCACTTCACCATTTGGGACGTATCTTCTTCATATATACTTGGATTGGGCCCAAATTTGGAGGGAGCACAGGGATATGTTTAGAAACAAATAATCCTTCTAGAATTACAGCCAATTCACGTGTTTATGAGGTCAACTATGTGGTTCAAGTGGGAGTAAAAAATTTGGCCGAATTTCCCTTTCACATTTATTAATGTTTTGTAACCCTATCCCGACCCGAATCTATTTAAAGGATGTTTTCACTATTTTGGAGGGTTGGTCGAGGATTTGAGAAGGTGTGGCTAAAAGGCTGGCTCTTTGTAACCCCTCGAATTTCTTGGAAGAAGTATGTCCTTGGGAAAACATCTCTTATAAGAAGGCTCTCCTCTCACACCTCCTCTTTGTATTTCTTTGCTTTCATGCTTGTATCTTGATTTTTTATTCAATTAATCTTCTTTTTTCCATTTTCATCTTCTTATTCGTTTTCTTCTTGGGATGGAATATAAGAGTGTAGACGAGATTGGGTGTTCCCTAATCAATCCATTGCTTACACAAAACGTCTCCACGATGACAACTCCACCAATGGAAGTGTGATTTCTTTCGTATTTGATCAAATACATACTACCTTCATTTATTCATTTTGAATCCATAATCATACAATTATTAATAAATTATGATCAATTAATTGAGTTTTAATTTATATGTTACTCAATCATCTTTCATTTGACCATGTAGTCGGGCTTGTGTAAATCGTGAGAGTGAAAATTTAGCCGCAAACTCCAATCAACTTGGGATAGAATTGAAGGGTTTAAGTCTCATCTAAAATGAAATTAATTCTCCACAATAGGGAGGAGATTATTACCTACTTTAACACTAAACACAAGCCATATTTTGGATCTCTATCAAAGCAGGGTGCTGCGATTGGAGGTCCTGAAGTTAACCTATGGCTCATTTTTACAAATTTGTGGTCTTGTAAATTTCTATAGGGTTCGAGGGTTGACAATATTAGGGGATCATAATTGAATTAATTATATTAATATGGGATAATGATAAATTAATGGTGAAGGGGGTATATTAGATCAACTACATCTTCTCATATAAGTGATTTTAAATAAATTGTCTCCTTTATTGTTGCTTCTCATTTTCTTGTTTTGTTTACTATTTGAAAAGATACAAAACTACCCCCCCCCCCATTTTTATTCTCATTTTTTTTGAAATAATTTCTTACTAACATCAAGCCTATTAATATATGTTTAATTCACTTCCCCCTTGATAGAATAACCTAGATCAACCACTGTGCTGCACTTAGTTAAATCACAAACATTTTTTGAGAGCGTGTGCAACAACGCTCATCAAATTGGTGTTGTTTCAAGAGAGGAAAGTATTTTATTCAACTAATTTTAGGTATTTTATTTGTTCTTATTTGTTATATGGTTTCTTTTCTTCTCCTCCCTTTTCTATTCAGTTCTTTTTTCCCCACCAATTGTTTATTCTAGGACCATCAATAGAAACATAAATTAATGAGATTGGTGTCTGTTACATTTGTTTCTATTTTATATTACTTATTAAATGATCCCACCCTGAGAATCTCCTTGATCTAGACCCTGATATTGAGCACATCCTTAGGGCTCGAATCAGACAATCATGGTCTATAGGGAGGGTCAACATTTACCCAACTGGGGAATTCCTTCACTATAGGAATTTTGAAATTGGAAACTCTTCTAAAACAAATATTAAACAAGATACAATGGAAGAAAATAACAACAATGAACTCAATAGGACTATTCTAGAGTTGGTTTCACCTGATATTAATTATCAACCTACATGCATTTGATATCCAACTCTCAAATCAGACATTGAACTAAAATCTGGATTAATTCACCTTCTTCCAAAATTTAATAGATTATATGGTGAGGATCCAAAAAACATTTAAAATAATTCAATGTGGTATTCTCAAAAATGAAACCAAGAAATGTCTTTGAAGATCAAATAAAACTTAAAGATTTCCCATTCTCACTTGATGGAACTGCAATGCATTAGATGTATTATTTACAACCTGAAGATGTAACATGTTGGAATGATTTGAAACTTCTTTTATTGTAGAGATTTTTTCTAGCATCAAGGACCACTTTCATTTGAGATGATATATTAGGGATCAAGAAGGTACATGGGGAGTCGATGTTTGAGTATTGGGAGATATTCAAGAAGTTGTGTGAAAGCTTCCCAGATCACCATGTTAGTGAGAAACTCTTCATCTAGTACTTATATGAAGGGTTCATGCCTATGGAGAAAAACATTGTGGATGCCACAGTAGGAGGGAAATTGGTCTACAAAACACCAGTAGTTGCACATGCGTTGATTGGCAAGATGGCACAAAACTGCCAACAATTTGACGATTTTGGTACCCCACATGTTAGAAGAGTACATCAGATAAGTACATCTTCTCTTTAAAGTCATTTCATTGATACCAAGTTGGAAGATTAGAAAACTATGGTGAGACCTATTTATTTGGCTTAAAAGACATCCCAACCCCCTCTTTTAAGGTCTTGTGGAATTTTCACTGAGACAAGGCACCCAAATGATTGTTTCCCCCACCTACAAGAAAAAAAAGATTGTGTAGTAGTTTTTCCTAGGAGACCATATTAGTAGAAACAACAACCATATCCCCAAAATAAGTTTGATTCCTTTTCTCCAACATAAAACCAAGGGTGGAAGGATCAATCAGACATGAGGTATGCCTCTGGACAACAACAAATTCCCCCTTTCAACAAAACTTCTAGAAGCCTCCACCTTACCAATAGGGTTTACAACAACCCCAAAGGTGATTTGAAGCTCAAGAATCAACAAGTAAACAACAAGATACTATTCACCCAAAGGTAGATTCTAATACAGATGATATTTTGAAACAACTTGTTCATAATCAATAGAATGAGTTGAAGAATCAAGGATCAGAGTTGAGGGATTTGAAAACTCAAATGGGTTAGATTTCCACTGCCCTCCATGAACTGGTAAGTAAGAATTCTAGAAATATACCTTTATAACCCACTCCAAATCCAAAGGGGATTGTAAATACAATCACATTGATAATCGGGAAGCAAACAACAGATGCTTCGCCACCTACCATTCCACCAGGATTCACCTCATCTTCGTAGAATCTTCATTCAAGAACAACTGATGAACAACCTAAGAAGAAAGATAAATTTCAGAAAAATATTGATGATGTTCCTCATAAACCACTTCCCTTTCTAAAAAGGGTTTTACAAACCTATAGGATGAATGAGGAGGCTATGAAAAAGGAGTTTTTGGACACATTCAAGTGTGTGGAGATAAACAACCCACTTATTGAAGCCAGTAAGAAAATCCCAAGGTATGCCAAATTCCTAAAATAACTTTGTACTAATCGAATATGGAACAAGGGGAATGATAGGATCAATCTTGGAATGAATGTGTCAGCACACATTACACCAACTCTAGAAATTCCAACGAAGTGAAAGGATCTAGGGATATTCACCATCCCAAGCAGGATAGGAGAGTTACACTTCTCTGATGCTTTATTTGATTTATGAGATTCCATAAATGTGCTGCCTCACTCTATATTATCTTCTTTATAGGTTAGTGAGTTGAATCCGAAAGAAGTATTGGTTCAGTTGGAGAAGAGATCTACATCATATTCAGTGGGAGTCCATGAGGATGTACGTATTCGAGTAAGAGACATGATCTTTCCAACAGACTACTATGTTCTTAACAAGGTTTATGGTCAATTAAGTTCTCATGCCCCAATTATCCAACACCCATTTATACTGAACAATACTCTCTTAGATTTGATTTTGAAAAGGATTCATATTCTAATTTTGATCATGTGAACTCTTATTATGATATGGATTTTGGCAATACTGATGGATTTGATGAACTATTCTCGGATTTTGATTATGTCTATTCTAATACTAATGCTCTTTGTTGGAAAATTTCAGTTCCTTCACTATATTCATCCATACAGCACCCCCTATATTGGACCTCAAGCCATTGCCACCTAATCTCAAATACTCATACTTGTTTAGTGGTAAACGATTACTGATTATCATTGTTAACAATATATCTTTTGAACATAAAGAAAAACTTTTGAAACTTATGAGGGGGAACATTTGTGAAATTGGGTGGACCTTGGGTGACATATCATGTATTAGCCCCTCTATTTGCATGAATAGGATTATTTTAGAGGATGGGGCTAAAAGAGGGATGCAGACACAAAGGAGACACAATACAACCCTTCTATAAATTGTTAAAAAAGAAGGTAATAAATTGCTTGAGGTAGGTATAATATTTCCCATTTTCGATTCTCAGTGGGTAAGTCTTATTCCGGTTGTGCCTAAGAAACATGGTGTTATAGTTGTTAAAAATGAGAAATATGAGTTAGTTCCAATGAGGTTGCAAAATATTTGGTGTGTATGTATTGATTATAGGACACTAAATCAAACCACTCGCAAGGACCATTCCCCCATCCCATTTATTGATCAAATGTTTGGGAGACTAGCTGGGAAGACAAATTATTGTTTCTTTGATGGATTTTATAGATATTTTAAGGTTCCTATAGCTCAGGAGGATTAGGAGAATACAACATTCACTTTTCCATTCAGCACATTTTCCTACCAGAGGATTCCATTTTCAATTTGCAATTCCGAAGGTACCTTCCAGAGATGATTGGTGATTATTTCTTCTGATTTTATTGAGACCTGCATGGAGGTTTTTATGGATGACTTTACAGTATATGGATCCTCATTTTTTGAATGTCTATGTAGTTTGGGAAAGGTGTTGAATCGATGTATTGAGAAGAATTTGGTCTTGAAATTTGAAAAGTGTCATTTCATGGTAGAGCATTGCATTGTGTTAGGGAATGTAGTGTCAACACATAGGATAGATGTCAATAGATCTATGTTAGATATCATTTCATCCTTACCTGATACTTTATGTGTGTGATGTTATATCTTTCCTATGGAATGTAGTGTTTTATCAGTGCTTCATCAAGGATTTTAGTAATATTTCTCTTCCTTGGCCGCAATTACATCAAAAGGATTCTGATTTTGTGTTTTATGATTCATGTAGGGTAGAATTTGATGAGAAGAAGAAGTTTCTGACCACTCCCTCAATCATACATCCCTCGTAATGGGACATTCCTATTGAGCTTATGTGTGACGCATCCAACTTTGCGGTTGGAATTATCTTATCACATAGCGTGGAGGAATGTTCACATGTGATTTCATATGCATCAAGGACATTGGATTCAACCCAATAAAACTAAGTTGCCACAAAAAATGAGTTTATTACCATCATATTTTCTTTATATAAATTCCATTTATATTTATTGGGCTCCAAAGTAGTTGTTTTTTCTTACCATTCAACTCTGAGGTACATTTTCAAGAATCCAGCCGCAAAGCCAAGACTAATCCAATGGATTATCCTTCTTCAAGAATTCTATATTGAAATAATGGACTAGAAGGGGTTATAAAACCTAGTTCCAGACCACATGAGTAGGATTACTCACACACTAGAGGCTGATAGCTTGGCCCAGGTACCACTTCGGGACACTTTACCTGATGAGTATCTTTATTCCATCTCAGGTATGCATCCTTGGTATGATGATTAACTGTACTACCTTGTTGCATCTGAAATACCTTCAAATTTTAAGATATATCAAGTCAAAAAATTAAAAAAGTGAGTCATGGTATTATTTGTGGGATGATCCATAACTTTGGCACATGTGTAGTGATAATGTTATTAGGAGGTGTGTTCCAGATTATGATTTTTATTCTATTTTGAAATTATGTCATACACTTATTTGTGGTGGACACTTTGTGATCAATTAATTGATTTTTAATTTATAAGCTACTCGATCGACTTGCTTTTGACCGCATGGTCAGGTTGTGTAAATCATGAGAGTGAAACATTTACTGCAAACTCCAATCAGCTTGGGATAGAATTGTAGGGTTCAAGTCTTATCCCAAACACATTTAATTATCCACTCCATCGAGGAGATGCCTCACTAATTGACCACACACCACAAGTGGTCTTTTGGATTGCTATCAAAGCAGGGTCTTGTGATTGGAGGTCCCAAAGTTAACCTAGGTCTCATTTTCACAAATTTGTAGTCTTGTTAATTTCTGTAGGGTTTGGGGGTTGAAAATATTAGGGGATCATAATTTAATGAATTATAATAATATGGGATAATGATAAATGAATGGTGATGGGGGTAGATTATATCCACTACATCTTCTCATGTAAGGTTTTTTAAATAAATCGTCTCTTTGATTGTTTTTTCTCATTTTCATGTTTAGATTACTGTTCGAAAAGTCACAAAACACACCCACCCACCCCCATCGTTCATTTATTTTTTTTTGAACTATTTTCATACTTACTTCATGCCTATTAATATTTGTTTAATTCACTTCCTCCTTGAGAGAATGATGAAGGTCAACCATAGTGCCACACTTAGTTAAATCAGAAACATTTTTTGAGACCGTGTGCGACACGCTCATCAAATCTGTGTCATTTCTAGATAGAAAAGTGTTTTATTCAACTAATTTTAGTTAAGTTACTTGTTCTTTTTTGTTATTTTGTTTCTTTTATTCTCCTCTATTTTCTTTTCTGTTCATTCTTACCCACCTTTTTTTTTCTTCTCAGACCATCAATTAAAACTTCAATTAATGATATTTGTGTCTGCTACTTTTGTTTCTCTTTTCAAGGATTTATGACATGTTCTCACCCTGAGGATATCCTTGATCTAGTATCTTAGATTGAGCGCAACCTTAGGGCTTGAATCAGACAATCTTTCTCTATAGGGAGTTCCGACATTTATGAATCTAGGGAATTCCTCTACTCTAGGAATTTTTAATTTGGAAACTCTTCTAAAACAAGTATTAAAAAAGATACCATGGCTGAAAATAACAACAATGAACTCAATATGAATATTCAAGAGTTGGATTCACCAGATATTAATTATCAACCTAAATGCATAGATTATCCAACTCTCAAATCAGACTTTGAACTAAAATATGGGTTAATTCACCTTTTTCCAAAATATCATGGCTTATCTAGTGAGGATACAAAAAAACGTTTAAAAGTATTCAAGGTGGTATGCTCAAAAATGAAACCAAGAAATGTTTCTGAAGATCAAATAAAACATAGAGCATTCTCATTCTCACTTGAATGAACTATAATGTATTGGATGTATTATGTACAACCTACAGATGTAACATGTTGGAATGACTTGAAACGTCTTTTCTTGCAGAGATTTTTTCCAGCGTCAAGGACCACTTCCATTCGAAAGGAGATATCAAGGATCAAGCAAGCACATGGGGAGTTGATGTATGAGTATTGGGAGAGATTCAAGAAGTTGTGTGAGAGCTTCCCATAAAACCAAATCAGTGAGAAAATCCTCATATAGTACTTCTATGAAGGAATCACACCTATTGAGAGAAGCATGGTGTATGCCGCAGCTGGAAGGGAAATGGTTGAAAAAACACTAGTAGTTACACGTGCGTTGATCGACAAGATGGCACAAAACTGCCAAAAATTTGGTGATTGTGGTACCCCACATGTTAGTGGAGTACATCAGGTATGTCCTTCTTCTCTTGAAAGTCATTTGATTGATACCTGGTTCAAATAATTGACAACTATGGTGAGACAAATTTCTTTTCCTAAAAAGACATCCCAACCCCCACCTTCAAGGCCTGTTGGAGTTTTCACTGAGACAAGCCACCCAACTGATTGTTGCCCCCAACTATAATAAATAGAAGATTGTGTATCAGTGTTTACTGGGAGACCATATTAGAAACAACAACAACCATATCCCTAAAATAGGTTTTATTCTTTTGCTCCAACATACAAACAAGGTTGGAAGGATCAATTGGACATGAGATATGCCTCTTGAAAACAAGAAATCCCCCCTATCAACAGAACTTCTAGCAGTCCTGTCCTTACCAATAGGGTTTCCAACAACCAAAAAGGAGATTTAAAGCTCAAGCATCAACAAGTCAAAAACAAGGGACTTCTCAGCCAAAGGTAGATTCTAATACTGATTATATTTTGAAACAAATTTTTCTTAATCAATAGAATAAATTGAAGAGTTAAGTTTTAGAGTTGAGAGATTTGAAAACTTAAATGATCCATATTCCCACTACCCTCTATAAAATGGTAAGTACGAATTCTAGAAATCTACCTTCACAACCTACTCCAAATCCAAAGGGGAATTTCAGTGTCATCACATTGAGAAGTGAGAAGAAAACAAATGATGCTTCACCACCTACCATTCCATCAGGATTCACCTCATCTTCAGAGAATCCCCATTCAAGAAAAACATATGAAAAAACCCAAGGATAAAGATAAAGGTAAGAAAAAGATTGATGATATTCCTCCTTAACCCCTTCCCTTTCCAAATAGGGTTGTACAAACTATGAAGATGGCTGAGGAGGTGATGAAAAAGGTGGTTTTGAACATATTCAAGCATGTGGAGATAAACATTACCCTTATTGAGGCCATTAGGAAAATCCCAAGGTATACCAAATTCTTAAAATAACTTTGTACTAATCAAAGAGGGCTCAAGAGGAATAAGAGGATCAATCATGGAAGGAATGTGTCAGCCCTCGTTACACCAACTCTAGTAATGCCAACAAAGTGCAAGGATCCCAGGACATTCACCATCCCATAGACAACATGGGAGTTACACTTTTCTAATTATTAATGTGATTTAAGAGCTTCCTTAATGTGATAGATCACTCTGTATTCTCTTCTTTACAAATTAGTGAGTAGAAGCTAAAAATAGTAGTGGTGGGGTTGGGAAATAGAGCTACAACATATCCCGTGGGAGTCCTTGACGATGTAATTGTTCGGTTAAGAGACATCAGCTTTCCATAAAACATATACCTTCTTAACATGGAGGGAGATCAAGTATGTTCTCATGTCCCAATTATCTTCGGTATAACCTTCCTCAAAATAGAAAAACCTATCATAAATTTCCATTAGGGTACACTTTCCATTGAGTTTGGGGATAAATTTGTGGTATTTAATGTTATCTACTCCATGAAGTACCCCCTAGGGGACCATTCTACTTTTCTTATCTCCCATTTTGAACAACCAAGAAAAAACCCCCACAGAATTTGATAGTCCTATGATTAGGGATATTATGCGAATTGGTTCAAGTATAATGTCTAAGAGCACTTCCACACCCATTTATAATGAAAAATACTCTCTTAGATTTGATTTTGAAGTGGATTCATATTCTGATTTTGATCATGTGGACTCTGATTATGACATGGATGCTTAGTATGCTGATGGATTTGATGAACTATAATAATATTTTGATGATTTTTATTCTGATAATGATCCTCTTTGTGCATATATTTTAGTTCCTTCACTATATTTATCTATACAGCACCCCCTATATTGGAACTCAAGACATTTCCACCTAATCTCAAATACTCATAATTGTTGAGTGGTAAAAGAATACTCGTTATCATTGCAAACAATATCTCTTTTGAACATGAATAAAAACTTTTAAACTTTTGAGGGAGAACATTAGGGCAATTGGGTGGACCTTGGGTGGCATATTAGGTATCATCCCCTCCATTTTCATGCATAGGATTTTTTTGGAGGATGGGGATAAACCGGTGAGGTAGCTACAAAGGAGACTCAATTCATCCCTTCTATAAGTTGTTAAGAATGAAGTTGAGAAATTAATCAAGGCAGTTATAATATTTCCCATTTCATATTCTTAGTGGGTAAGTTATATTCAGGTTGTGCCTCAGAAAAGTGGTGTTACAGTTGTTAAAAATGAGAAAGATGAGTTAGTTCCAATAAGGGTGAAAACAGTTGGTGTGTCTGTATTGATTATAGGAAACTAAATCAAACCACTCACAAGGACAATTTCCCCCTCCCATTAATTGATCAAATGCCTCAGAGACTAGCCGAGAAGACATATTATTGTTTCATGGATGGATTTTAAGGATATTTTTAGGTTCCTATAGCTTTGGAGGATTAGGAGAAGACAACATTCACTGGTCCATTTAGCACATTTTCCTACCGGAGAATGCAATTTGGACTTTGCAATTCCCCAGGTACCTTCCAGAGATGCATGGTGAGTATTTCTTCTAATTTTCCTGATACCATCATGGGGGTATTTATGGATGACTTTACAGTATATGTATCCTCATTTTATGAATGCCTAAGTAGTTTGGTAAAGGTTTTGAATCTATGTATTGAGAATAATCTGGTCTTGAACGTTGAAATGTGTCATTTCATGGTAGAGAATGACATTGTTTTAGGGTATGTAGTGTCAAAACAAGGGATAGAGATCAATAGATATAAGGTTGATATCATTTCATCCTTACCCTATCCTTTGTGTGTACGTGATGTTAGATCTTTTATAGGGAATTTAGGGTTTTATCGGTGCTTCATCAAAGATTTTAGTAAGATTGTACTTCTTTTTTCATGATTACTTCAAATGGATTTTGATTTTGTGTCTGATGATTCATTTAGGGTAGAATTTGATGAGATGAAGAAGTTCTTGGCCACTCCCCCAATCATGTAGCCCCCATAAAGGGATATTCCTTTTGAGTTTATGTGTGACACAACCAAATTTGTGGTTGGAATTGTCTTATCACAGAGCATGGAGGGATGTTCACATGTGATTTCCTATGAATTGAGGACATTGGATTCAGCCCAATAAAACTATGCTACCACAGAAAATGAGTTTATCACAACCATATTTTCTTTATTGAAATTCCATTTATATTTATTGGGCTCCAAATTAGTTGTTCTTTCTGGCCATTCATCTATGAGGTACCTTTTTAAGAAGCTAGATGTAAAGCCAAGACTTATCCAATAGATGATCCTTCTTTAAGAATTCTATATTGAAATAAAGGACTATAAGGGGTTAGAAAACCTAGTGTCAGACCACATGAGTAGGATTACTCTCATACTAGAGGCTGGAAGCTTTTCCTAGGTACCACTTAGGGACACTTTACATGATGAGTATCTTTATTCCATCCCAGGTATGCATCCTTGGTATGATAATTTAGTGAACTACTGTGTTGCATCTGAAATACCTGCAAATTTAAAGAAATGTCAAGTCCAAAAATTAAAAAAGAGAGTCTCGGTATTATTTCTGGGTTGATCCATACCTTTGGCGCATGTGTAGTGATCATGTTATTAGGAGGTGTGTTCTTGATCATGAGTTTTAGTCTGTTTTGTAATTATGTCATACATTTATTTATAGTGGACACTTTGGACCCCAATGGACAGCTAGGAATGTTTTGGACTTTGGATTATATTGTCCTAGATTATTCCAGGATGTAAATGTGTTTTGTAAGTCATCCTCTCGTTTCCAATACACAGGAAACATATCTTAGAGACATAAGATGCTCTAAAAACCCATAATATTCTTTGAGATTTTTGATGTGTGGGGAATTGATTTTTATGGGTCCTTTTCTTAGTTCATTTTGTTTTTTGTATATTTTGGTTTTTGTTGATTATGTGAGTGAATTGGTGGAGGATAAGTCCACCATGACTGATTATTATCATGTTGTAGTGGACTTTGTCAAGACACAAATTTTTTGTTGGTTTGGAGTATCAAAGTCCATCATCAGTGACCAAGGGACACACTTTTGGAATCAGAATTTGGCTTCTGTCCTTCGGAAGTATGGGGTGACACATAAAATATCAACATCATACCAACCCCAAACAAAAGGTCAGGATGAGGTTTCAAACCGCAAGTTGAAACAAATTTTGGAGAAAACTGTGCATCCGAATAGGAAGGATTGCAGCAAGTGCTTGTATGATGTGCTAAGAGTTTATAGGACAACATTCAAGACACCCATTTGTATGTCCCCATTTTGAATTATTTTTGGGAAATAATGTCATCTCCTGATGGAAGTCGAGCATCGGGATTATTTGGCTATAAAGAAATGCAACATGGATTTAAACCAAGCTAGAATCAAAAGGATGTTGCAAATTCAAGGGCTTGAAAAGATTCGATTGTCTTCATATAAGAACTCAAGGCTCTACAAGGAAAGGTCTAAAGTATCTCATGATAGAATCATCCAACAAATGGAGTTTCATGTTTGAGAGAAAGTTCTTGTCTATAGTTCACTACTAAAGTTGATGTCTGGTAAGTTGTGTTCTAGATAGCTAAGTCCTTATGTTTCATATGATGTTTTTCCTTATGGTGTAGTGGAGATCACACAAGAGGACATTGTAAAGAGATTTACAGTAAATAGGAAACATTTGAAGAAATACATTAAGGGACTTCCTATTGATGGAGTGGATTTTATCACAATGCATAACCCCACCATCACTTGAGCATATCAGTCTGTTCCAAACCCTTTAACTTTCATATTCTTTGCCCTATTTAAAATTATAAATTTCGTGTTCATATATCATCTCATAAGTTCACATTGATGATAATGCAATATTTTAATTATGAGGGAGGGGACAACATTTTGGGATAGATATTTAATATTTCCATTTGTTTTTTTTTTGTGTATTTTGTGTGTATTTTCTATTAAGTTTTCAGTTAAATTGTTTTAAAAAAAATAAACCAAAAAAAACAAAAAAAAAACAAAATATAATAATATATATATATATATATCATGTAACATTCTCATGTGGAACAAATAGAAAATTCATGTTTTTGAAATTCCATGGTTGAATTATAAGCATGAGTAAGATTTCACCATCAAGGGTTCATTTTTATAAAAATTGTAGTCATTGATGATATGATCGGTTATGTCATAATAAAACCCTTTAGATTTTGACACCATTCATTGAGATTTTTGTTCTTGGTAAATTGTTTCATTACTTTCTCCACACATCTTTTCACACAATCATGACTTGTGAGTTTCTCTTACCTAATTGAATGTGTATTAAGGGTAAGTAATTCTTTTAATCTTATAACATGGTCTTTATATACCTTTGTTTTCTTCGGATCATTACCATTACTGTACCAGATTGGCCTATGCATGTGAACCTAATATTTGACTGTTTTATGCCATAAAAAACAAATATATATATATATATATAATCAAAAAAATCAATAGATGGGAGTGAATAAATGTACAAATGTGGGGATATTTAGGTCAGGAGCTCGTGGTTTGAATTCTAAGAATGCTTAAATGAGTGGGTTTAGGAATTTGATTGCAAAGGATGTTGAAATGGTTCGGTGGAATAGAATCAGTTAATAAAAAAAGTTTTTATTGAACTAAATACACTAGATAAAGGGTGGAGAGACATGCTTGAAATGATAGGCACACACACACACACACATGGGGAATTAGTGGCATGGTAGACCCATGAATTATTTTTTCTCTGATTAGTGTTATTAATCTCATTGGATTCTTTTTTGACACAACCTATGAGACAACGAATTTAAAATTTATTGATATTGACTCTTGATTGGATTCTTAATTTCCCTATTTTTCCACTATGGATTGTGGAATACGAACATGCATATCTTAACAAAAAATGGTTTGGAATACATGATATGATGTTTTTCCCCAGAGATCCAAAGGGAAAGTGTGGGGGAGTTGATAATGCCCATTTTTATTGAATATTTTGTTGATAATAAATGAAATAATTTCTTCACATTGTGCTAAATATGTTAATTTATTGAATATTCGGGATTAGATCATTCATTTGAAGATTTGATGGAAATTCCAGTTTTACACTTTTAAAATTCGATGTAGTATTTCAGACATAAATATTTTTCTGTAAATTATTTTGACTTAAATTTTTGTAAATATGTTTCGGAATTAAGGAGATTCAAATTCTATTTAGTACATGCGACCTGGATCATGTATTTGTGTAGAGTAAATGGGCCATGAAAACAAATTTGGACAGAACTATCGATATTGGACATCACTTCACCATTAGGGTTGTATCTTCTTCATCTGTGATTTTATTGGGAAAAAATTCAGAGGGAAGATTTTGGACATGATTAGGATCAAATAATCCTTCTAGAAGAGCAGCCAATTCGCACGTTAAGAGGTTAACAATACAGTAAAATTGGGATTAATTTTTTTTTCGAATTTCCCTTTCACATTTAATAATGTTTTGTAACCCTAGCCCTCCCCAACTATATTTAAAGGATGTTTTCACCCTTTATGAGGTTTGGTTGAAGTTTTGGAAATTTGGGACCGAAAGGGGGGCTCTTGGGAACCCATCACATTTCTTTGAAAAAGTAAAGCCTTGTGCAAAAATCTCTTCCAAGAAGGCTCTCCTCTCCCACCTCCTCTTAGTATTTCTTTGCTTTCATGCTTGTATCTCAAATTTTTCTTCAATTAATCTTCTTTGTTTTTTCCATTTTATATTATTCTTTTTATTCTTGGTCTGGAATATAAGAGTGGATACAATATTTGGTGATCCCCAATCAATCCATTCCTTATGAAAAACGTCACCACGATGACAACTCCACCCATGGAAGTGTGATTTCTTTCGTAGTGGATCTAATCAATATTCCCTTCATGTATTCATTTTCAATCCATAAACATAGAGTAATTCATAAATTGTGATCAATTAATTGAGTTTTAATTTCTATGTTACTCGATCTACTTGCATTTGACAGCGTGGTCGGGCTTGTATAAATCACGAGAGTGAAACTTTAACCACAAACTCAAAAAAGCTTGGAATAGAACTGTTGGGTTCAAGTCTCATCCGAAACACAATTAATTATCTACTAAAGGGAGGAGATGCTTCCCTAATTTAATAATGACCAAAATTGGTCTTTTGGATTGCTATCAAATCAGGGAGTTGCGATTGGAGGTCCCAAATTTAATAAAGGGCTGATTTTCTCAAATGTGTGGTCTTATTAATTTATGTAGGGTTAGGGGTTGACAAGATTTCGGGATCATAATTTAATTAATTATAATAATATGATATAATGAAAAATAAATTGTGGTGGGGGTATATTAGATCAACTAATTCTTCTCATATAAGTGTTTTTAAAAAATTCTCTCTTTAATTATTTCTTCTCATTTTCTTGTTTAGTTTACTATTTGAAATGTCACAAAACAAACCCCCCCATCTTTCTTTTCATTTGTTTTGAACTATTTTCTTACTTAATTCAATCCCACTAATATTTTTTTAATTCAATTCCTCTTAGAGAGAACAACCTGGGTCTTCCACTCTGCCGCACTTAGTTAAATCACAAACATTTTTGGAGAGCGTGCGCGTCAATGCTCATCAAATTTGCATGGTTGCTGGGGAGGAAAGTGTTTTATTCAACTAATTTTAGGTATGTTATTTGTTTTTATTTGTTATTTTATTCCTTTTATTCTCCTCTTTTTTCTTTTCCGTTCTTTCTTACCCACCCTTTTTTTCTTCTTGGACCGTCAATTTAAAATTTAATTAATGATATTGGTGTCCACTACTCTTGTTTCTATTTTCTATGATTTATGACACTATCTCACCCCGAGGATCTCCTTGATCTAGACTCTATGTTTGAGCACAGACTTAGGGACCGACTCATAAAATCTCGGTATACAGAGAGTGTCTACATTTACCCAACTGGGGAATTCCTCCACTCTATAAATCATGATATTGGAAAATCTTACAAAACAAATATTAAACAAGATAAAATTGCTGAAAATAACAATAATGAACCCAATAATACTATTCGAGAGTTGATTTCACCGGATATTAATTATCAACCTACATGTGTTGCATATCCAACTCTCGAATTAGACTTTGAACTAAAATTTGATTTAATTCACCTTCTTCCAAAATTTTATGTCTTATCTAGTGAGGATCTAGACAAACATTTAAAAGGATTCAATGTAATATGCTCAACAATGAAACCAAGAAATGTCTCTGAAGATCAAATAAAACTTAGAGCATTCCCATTCTCACTTGATGGAACTATAAAGGATTGGATGTATTATTTACAACCTAAAGATGTAACATGTGGGAATGATTTGAAACATCTTTTCTTGTATATAATTTTTCCATAATAAAAAACCACTTCCATTCGAATGTAGATCCTAGGGATCAGGCAGGCACATGGGGAGTCGATGTGTGAGTATTAGGATAGATTAAAGAAGTTTTGTGCAAGCTTCCCACCTCACCAAATCAGTGAGAAAATCCACATCCATTACTTATATAAATGAATCACACCTATGGAAAGAATCATGGTGGTTGTTGTAGTTGTAGGGGCATTGGTTGAGAAAATACAGGAAGCTACACATGTGTTGATCGAAAGGATGGCCCAAAACTCCCAACAATTTGGTGATCGGGTACCACACATGTTAGAGGATTACATCAGGTAATTAAATATTCTCTTGAAATTCATTTGATTGATACCAATTTAGAATAATTTAAAATTATGGTGAGATATATTTATTTGGCTCAAAATACATCCCAACCCACTCGTTCAAGGCCTTGTGGAATTTTCACTAAGACAAGCCACCCAACTGATTGTTTCCCCCAACTACAAGAAACTGAAGATTGTGAAACAGTGTTTCCTAGGAGACTATATCATCAAAAACTACAACCATATCCCCTAAATAATTTTTATTACTTTACTCCAACATACAAACAAGGGTGGAAGGATAAATCGGATATGAGGTATGCATCTGGACAACAAAAAAGTCCCCCCATTCAACAAACCTTCCAGCACCCTCCACCTTACCAATAGGGTTTCCAAAAACTCCAAAGGTTATATGATGTTCATGAATCAAAAATTCAAAAACAAGGGAATTCTCATCAAAAAGTAGATTATAATACTAATGATATTTTGAAAAAAATTGTTCTTAATCAACAGAATGAGATGAAGAGTCATGGTTCAGAGCTGAGGGAGTTGAAAAATAAAATGAGCCAGATTGCTGAATCCCTCCATGAATGGGTAAGTAATAATTCTAGATATCTACCTTCACAACCTATTACAAACCCAATGGGGAATGTCATTGCCATCACATTTGGAAGCAGGAAGCAAGCAACGGATGCTTCTCCACCTACCATTCCACCAGGATTTACCTCAACTTCAGAGAATCCCCATTCAAGAACAACTTATGAAAAACCCAAGGAGAAAGATAAAGGTAAGAAAAACATTGGTCATGTCCCTCCTAAACCCCTTCCCTTTTCAAACAGGGTTGTACAAACTAAGAATACGGTTGAGGATGCGATGTGAAAGGAGGTTTTGGACACATTCAAGTGTGTAGAGATAAACATCCCACTTATTGATCCCATTAAGAAAATCCCAAGGTATTCCAAATTCCTAAAAGAACTTTGTACTAGTCAAAGAGTGCTTAAGGGGAATGAGAGGACAAATCTTGTAAGTCATGTGTCATCACTCATTAAACCAACTCTACCTATTCAAAAAAAGTGCAAGGATCTAGGGACATTCACCATGCCATGCACCGTAGGGTAGTTACACTTTTATGATGATTTTTGTGATTTAGGAGCTTCCAAAAATTTGATGCCTCACTCTGTATCCTCTTATTTACAGGTTGGTGAGTTGAACCTCACAAGAGTAGTGGTGCAGTTGGCAAATTGTGCTACAACATATCCAGTGGGAGTACTTGAGGATGTACTTGTTCGGGTAAGAGAAATGATCTTTCCAGTAGACTTTTGCATTCTTAACTTGTATGATGATAAAGTAAGTTCTCATTACCCAAATATCTTAGGTAGATCCTTCCTCAAAACTACCAAAAATATCATAAATGTACATAATGGTACACTTTCCATGGAGTTTGGAGATGAATTTGTGATATTTAATGTTATACACTCCATGAAGTATGCCTCAGAGGACCCTTCTGCATTTGTTATCTCCCATTTTTAATAATCCAAGTAAAACCCCCATGGAATTTTATTGTCCTATGATTAGGGAGATTATGACCATTAGTTCTAGTTTGATGTCTAAGAGCACTTCCACACCAATTTTTAATGAAAAATACTCTATTAGATTTTATTTTGAAACAGATTCATATTCTGATTTTGATCGTGTGGACTCTAATTATGACATGGATGTTGAGTATGATGATGGATTTGATGAACTATTCTCTAATTTTGATGATATCTATTCTAATATTAATGCTCTTTATGCACATATTTTAGTTCATTGACTATCTTTATCCATACAACACCCCCTATATTGGAACTCAAGCCATTGTCACCTAATCTTAAATACTCGTACTTTTTGAGTGGTAAAGGATTACCTATTATCATTGCTAACAATATCTCTTTTGAACATGAAGAGAAACTTTTGAAACTTTTTAGGGAGAATATTAGGGAAATTTGGTGGACCTTGGGTGACATATCAGGTTTTAGCCCTTCTATTTTCTTACGTACGATTAGTTTATAGGATGGGGATAAACCAGTGAGGCAGCCACAAAGGACACACAATCCAACCCTTTTTGAAGTTGTTAAAAAAGAAGTTGAGAAATTTCTTGAGGCTGGTATAATCTTTCCTATTTCAAATTCTCAGTTGGTAAGTCCTATTCAGGTTGTGCCTAAGAAAAGTGGTGTTACAGTTGTTAAAAATGAGAAAGATGAGTTTGTTTAAATGAATGTGAAAAATAGTTTGAGTGTGTGTATTGATTATTGGAAACTAAATCAAACCACTCTCAAGGACTATTTTCCCACCCATTTATTGATCAAATTCTTGATAAACTAGCTGGGAAGACAAATTATTATTTCTCGGCTGAATTTTCAAGATATTTTTAGGTTCTTGTAGCTCGGGAGGATCAAGAGAAGACAACATTCACTTTTCCATTTAGAACATTTTCCTACCACAGGATGCCATTTGGACTTTGAAATGCCCCAGGTACCTTCTAGATATGCATGGTGAGTATTTATTCTGATTTTCTTGATACCTTCATAGAGGTATTTATGGATGAATTTATAGTATATGGATCCACATTTGATGAATGTCTAAGTAGTTTGGGAATGGTTTTGAATCGATGTATTGAGAAGAATCTCATCTTGAACATTGAAAAGTGTCATTTCATGGTAGATCATGGCATTGTGTTCGAGCATTTAGTGTCAAAACATGGGACAGAGGTCGATAGTTCTAATTTAGATGTCATTTTATCCTCACCCTATCCTTTGTGTGTTTGCGATGTTAGATATTTCCTAGGGAATTCAGGGTTTTATCTGCACTTCATCAATGACTTTAGTAATATTGCTCTTCCTTTTTCACGATTACTTCAAAAGGATTTTGATTTTGTGTTTGATGATTCATCGAGGGTAGCATTTGATGAGATGAAGAAGTGTCTGATCACAACACCGATCATAAAACCCCAATAATGGGATATTCCTTTTGAGATTGTGTGGAATGCATCCATCATTTCGATTGGAGCTGTCTTATCACATAGGGTGGAGGGTTATTCACATGTGATTGCCTATGCATCGAGGACATTGGATTTGGCCCAATCAAACTAGACTACCATAGAAAAGGAGTTTCTTGTCATCATATTTGTTTAGATAGATTTTGTTCATATTTATTGGGCTCTAAAGTAGTTGTTTTTTCTAACCACATAGCTCTGTGGTACCTTTTGAAGAAGCCAGATGAAAATCCCAGACTTATCTAATAGATTCTCCTTCTTTAAGAATTCGATATAGAAATAAAGGACAAGAAGGGGTTGGAAAACCTGGTGGAGGACCACATGAGTAGGATTACTCACACACTAGAGGCTGACACCTTGGACTAGCTACCACTTCCAGAAACTTTTCCTGATGAACATCTTTATTCCATATTAAATACACATCCTTGGTATGCTGATTTAGTGAACGACCTTATTGCATCTGAAATACCTACAAATATAAAGAAACATCAAGTCCAAAAATTAAAAAAAATGATTCTCGGTATTATGTGTGGGAGGATCCATACATATGGAGAATGTTTAGTGAACATGTTTTTAGGAGGTTTGTTCCAGACCGTGAGTTTGATTTTGTTCTTCAATTTAGCCATACACTTTCTTTTGGGGGACACTTTGGACCCCAATGGACAGCTAAGAATGTTTTAAACTCTAGATTATACTGTTCTAGCTTATTCCAGGATGACCTTGTGTTTTGTAAATCATTCTCTCATTTCCAATACATGGGAATCATTTCTAACAGACATGAGATTCCCCAACAACCCATACTATTCTGTGATATATTTTTGATGTGTGGGGAATTGATTTTAAATGTCCTTTTCCTAGTTCATTTGGTTTTTTTATATTTTGGTTGCTATTGATTATGTGAGTAAATGCATGGAGGGTAAGGCCACCAATATTTATGATTCTAATGTTGTAGTGGACTTTGTCATGACACAAATTTTTTGTATATTTGAAGTACCAAAGTCCATCATCAGTGAACAAGGGACACACTTTTGCAATCAGAATTTGGCTTCCCTCCTTAAAAAGTATGGGGTTACACATAAAACTTCAACACCATATCACCCCCAAACAAATGGCCAGGCTGAGGTTTCAAACCGTGAGTTGAAACAAATTTTGTAGAAACTGTGCATGTGAATAGGAAGGATTGGGGCAAGCACTTGGATAATGACCTATGGGATTATAGGACAACATAAAAGACACCTGTTGGTATGTACCCATTTCTAATTGATTTGGGGAAAGCATGTCATCTCCCTGTTGAAGTCGAGCATCGAGATTATTTGGATATAAAAAATTCAACATGGATTTGGCCCAAGATGGAATCCAAAGGAATCTGAAAATTCAAGAGCATGAGTAGATTTAATTGTCTTTATATGAGAACCTAAGGATCTACTGGGAAATGTCTAAAGAATCTTGTGATAGAATCATCCAACAGAGGGAGTTTCATGTAGGAGAGAAATTTCATCTATATAGTTCACGACTAAATATGATGCATGGTAATTTACATTCCATATGGTTGGGTCCTTACATTATATCTAATGTTTTATTTATGGTGAAGTGGAGATCACACATGAGAACATTGTAAGGTTATTTACAGTCAACAGGAAATGTTTGAAAAAATATATTGATGGACTTCCTACTGATGTGGTGGATTTCATCACACTGCATGACCCCACCATCACTTGAGTATATCAGATTTTAAATAACCCTTTAACTTTCATATTAATTGTCCTATTTAAAATTATACAATTCGTGTTCATATATCATCTCATAGGTTCACATTAAGGAAAATGAAATATTTTAGTTGTGGGAGATGGGACAACATTTTGGGGTAGATATTTAGGAATTTAATTTATGTTTTTTGTGTGTATTTTATGTGTATTTTCTATTATGATTTTGGTTAAATGTTTTTTAAAAACTAAAAAAAACAAAAATAAAAAAATAATATATATATATATATATCATGTAACATTATCATGAGGAACATATGGAAAATGCATGTTTTCAAAATCCATTTGTATAATTATAAGCATGAGTAAGATTTCATCATCAAGGGTTGATTTTTCTAAAAATTGAAGTCGTCGATGATAGGATTAGTTATCTCATAATAAAACCTTTATGATTTTGACACAATTCATTGTGATTTTTGTTCACTATAAATTGTGTCATTAATTTCTCCATATAACGTTTTATAAAATCTTGACTTTTGAGTTTCTTTTACCCAATTGAATGTGTATTTAGGGAAACTAATGCTTTTAAGATTATAACATGGTCTTTCCATATGTTAATTTCTCTTCTAATCATTTCAATTACTATACCAAATTAACCTATGCATGTGAACCTAATATCTGACTATTGAATTCCCTAAATATATATATATATATATATATATGAAAAATAAAAAATCAAAAAACAATCAATATAGGGGAGTTCAGAAATGTACAACATTTAGGGATATTTAGGTCGATAGCTCATGGTTTCACTTCTGGGAATGCTTAAATGAGTGGGTTTTGGAATTTGATTGCAAAGGATATTGAATAGGTTCGGTTGAATAGAATCAGGTAAGAAGAAGAGTTTTTATTGAACTTAATATACTGGATAAAGGGTGGAGAGACAAGATTGAAATGATTGGCACACACACACATGGGGAATTAGTGGCATGGTAGACCCGTGAATTATTTTTTCTCTGATTAGTGTTATTAATCTCACCAGATTTTTTTTTGACACAACCTATGAGACAATGACTTTAAAATTTATTGATATTGAATCTTGATTGGATTCTTACTTTTCCTATTTTTCAACTACGTATTTTGGAATATGACCATGCATATCTTATCAAAACAAATTGTTTAGAATACATGATATCAGGTTTTTCCCCGGAGTGAAAAAGGGAAAGTGTAGAGAGTTGATGAAACAAATTTTTATTGATTATTTTATTGATAATAAATTAAATAATTTCATCACATTATGCTAAATATTTTAATTTATAGAATATTTGGGATTAGATCATTCACATGATGATTAGATAGAAATTCCAATTTTACCATTTTAAAATTCACTGTAGTATTTCAAACATAAATATTTTTCTATAAATTATTTTGACTTAAAATTTTTTAACGGTGTTCGAAAATAAGGAGCTACAAATTCTATTTATGACAAGGGAGTTGGATCGTGCATTTGGGTGGAGTAAATGGGTCATGAAGACAAAGTTATACTGAACAATCCTTATTGGACATCACTTCACCATTTGGATTGTATCTTCTTCATTCAGACTTGGATTGGGCCCCAATTTGGAGTCAATATTGGGGAAATAATTAGTAACAAATCCTCCTTTAATAAGTCCATCCAATGCACGTGTTTCAGAGGTAAACTATGCATTGAAATTGGGATTAAAAAATTTGGCCGAATTTCCCTTTCATATTTAATAAAGTTTTGTAATTATAGCCCTCCCAAACTCTATTTAAAGGATTTATTCACTCATTGGGAGGGTTTGTCGAGGATTTGGGAAGGTGTGTCCAAAGTGTGGCTCTTGGGAACCCCTAAAATTTATTGGAATAAGTAATACCTTGTGAAAACATCTCTTCCAAGAAGGCTCTCTCTCCCACCTCCTCTTTGTATTTCTTTCCTTTCATGCTTATATCTTGAATTTTTATTGAATTAATCTTATGTGTTTTTCCCTTTTCAACTTCTTCTTCTTCTTATTGGGCAAGAATATACGAGTGGAAATGAGATTGGGTGTTCCCCAATCCATCCATTTCTTATGAAAAACATCTCCACAATGATAACTCCGCTCATGGAAGTGTGATTTCTTTTGTAGTTGATCTAATCCATACTCCCTTAATTTATTCATTTTAAATCCATAAACATAATTTAATTCATAAATTGTGATAAATTAATTGAGTTTTAATTTCTAAGTTGCCCGATCAACTTGCATTTGATCGTGTGGTCGGGCATTTGTAAATCGTGAGAGTAAAACATTAACCACAAACTCCAATCAACTTAGGATATAATTGTAGGGTTCAAGTTTCATCCCAAAATCAATTAATTCTCCACTCCAGGGAGGATATTCTTACCAAATTTACCACTAACCACAAGTTGGCTTTTGGATTGCTATCAAAGCAGGGTTCTGTGATTGGAGATCCTGAAGTTAATCTAGGTCTCATTTTCAGAAATTTGTGGTCTTGTTAATTTCTATAGTGTTCGGAGGATGACAAGATTAGTGGATCATAATTGAATGAATTATAATAATATGGGGTAATGATAAATGAATGGTGAAGGGGGTAGATTAGGTAAACTACGTCTTCTCATATAATTTTTTTAAATAAATTGTCTCTTTGATTGTTACTTCTCATTTTCTTTTTTAGTTTACTATTCAAAAAGTCACAAGACAACCCCCCTCCCCCATATTTCTTTTTATTTGTTTTGAAATATTTTCTTACATCAAGACTATTAATATTTGTTTAATTCACTTCCTCTTTGATCGAACGACCTAGGTCAGTCACTATATTGAACTTAGTTAAATCACAAACATTTTTTGAGAGGAGTGTTTATAGGAGAACATTTCTCTTTTTATGTAGATTATGGAATTATACCCAGGGCTGGCTGCACCATGTATGTTTGAGTTGAACGGGGAGTTTGAGCTATGGTACCCACTGACCATTACCAGAGAGGGTGAGATAGGGTTAGTGGAGTTTTGGATAGAGTCTATACAAACTAATCTTTAACATATAGAGACTCCTCTCAAGAAGCAAGTCAAGTTGGTAGAATATATACTGAGAGTTCAAGAAAATAATTTGTGGGCCATCATGGTTCAGATAGACTAGCCCAAAGGAATGATATGGAATGATATTTAGGAGATGTTTCTTCAACACTTTTACCCAGAAAACTTGTGGCAAGAGAAGGTTTTGGATTATATAAGGTTGACCCAGGGTACAATGTCTATAATGGACTATGCTAGTCATTTCACCAATTTGAGATGCTTCATTCTGGCGTTGATAGGAGACAAGGCAATCATAGAGAAATGTTTTCAGGATGGGCTGAGACATGAGATCAGGTCTCAGTTGAATATCTTTCATCTAAAAAGGGTTGCTGAAGTGGTGGTACAAGACCTTATCTTGGAAGGGAACCTAAAGGGGTCTTTAGGTAGTGAACTTGTGGTGATAGTTGTGTAGGAAAGTGGTGCATATTTTTATTGTAGGAAGTGATGTTTTAGATTATTTCCACAGGGTGGAAGTGTATAAAGTAGTCATAAGGGGTGGACATCTTATCCGGGCAGCAACTAGGTCTTCTTTTATTTGTGTGGAAGACCGGGGCACAAGTGTGGACAGTGTTCCCACCCAACGGTAGAGCGTTGAGCATGCGGCCGTCTAGGACACGTGTAGAGGTTCTGTAGGAACTCACGATTTCTAGGAAATGATGGAGGTTATAGGTAGATGCCTATTGTAGGTAGGGATCAGTTACCCTATATTAGGAAGGAAGTTAAAGCTCCACATGTCATACTGGTAGAGGCGATGAATGTAGAACTCTAGGAAAAGATCAACCTTATCAATAGGATAGTGCAGTGCAAGGTACTCAGGCTGGAGCCCAAGGTAAAGGGGTGGGTTATCTCCATGTAGTTCAAACTACTCTTGAAGTTGGTGAGGCGGGACCATATACTATTCAAGGTAAAATTCTAGTATCTTCCACACTCATTAGTGATTTATTTGATATAGGTTCTAAACATTCCTTAATTTCTTCTCATTTCATAGTTCTGTTGGGCTTAACTATGGAAAGAGCATGTGGAGTAATTTCACTGGATACTCCGTTAGGGGTACGAGTCAAGGGCATCAGACAATGTAAGGGTTATGCTCTGGAGGTTGGTGGATATCATTTTCTATGGAATCTGTTTATCCTAGAAAAGTTAGGTTTTGACAAAATCTTGGGTATGGATTGGTTTGTGTTAATAAAACCCATATCAACTGCTACCGACATCAGGTAATGTTCACACCCCTCAAAAGAAGAACTTATGTCCATCGTGGTGAGTGGGATACCCAAGCATGTCATGCAGGGCCGCTATGCCAGTAGTTGGGAGAAATCTAATCCCAGGTAGAATGATTTATGTTGGATGATAGGGCGAAATTGAATCCAATATTACCTTTTTTGGATCAGTTTTAGGATGTGTTTCCTGAGGACTTATTGGGGTTACCACCCAAGAGAGTTGTTGAGTTCACATTTGAATTGTTTCTAGGGGCAGAGCCAGTTTCTATTATTCTATATCAAATAATACCATCATAGATCCAAGAATTGAATGTTAAGATCAAGGATTTGGAATGTAAGGTTTTAATCGGTCCTAGTACATCACCTTCGGGATAACCTATGTTATTTTCTAAAATAGGTAATGAATCACTAAGGCTATGTGTCAAATATAAGAAGTTGAACCAGATTACAGATAAGAACAGATACCCTCTTCCTAGAATCGATGACATGTTTAACTAGCTCAAAGGTGCCTTGGTGTTCTCTAAGATCGATTTGAGATTAGGATACCATCAGTTTAGGGTGAGACATTCTCACATACCCCAAACACTTTCTGAATTAGGTACGATTTGTATGAATTTTTTTATGTCGTTTGGATGGGAAAATGCACCGGATGTTTTCATGGTCTTGATGAACCGCATATTCCACCTATACTTGGATGAGTTCATAGTTTTCTTCATTGATGACATCTTGGTGTACTTGATAAATCCTGACGATCATTCCAATCATCTTCACATCATCTTGAGTACACTAAGAGAGAATAGGCTTTATGCCAAGCTATAAAAATGTCTGTTTTTGATTGATGAAGTTCACCTCCTGGGAGACATCAGTTCTCAGTCAGCTATATCAGTGGATCTAGAGAATGTACATGTTCTGGTGCCTTGGGAGCAGCCAACAAACATTTCTATTGTTCAGTGTTTTTTGGGTTTTTCCAGTTAATACTGAATGTTTATTAGATATTTCTCTCATTTAGCAGCACCTATCACAGGCCTAACCAAGAAGGGGGTTACGTTTGATTATTCAGAGTGTTTTGATAATTCTTTTCAGGATCTGAAGAAGTGGTTGACCACTATACGGATTTTGATCTTACCAAAATGAGGTAAGAAGTACACCTTGTTTTTTGATGCATCTGATGTTGGACTTGGGGCAGTGTTGATGCAGGATGACTGAGTTGTGGCTTATGGTTCGAGAAAATTGATGTCTCCTAAAATGAATCACCCTACTCATGACCATGATCTATGTGATGTGGTTCGTGCCTTGAAGTGTTGGAGGCATTACTTTTTGGGAGAACCATTCATGATTTTTACCAACCATAAAAGTATCAAGTATATATTCTCTCAATGGGATTTGAATCTTTGATATTAAAGGTTGGTATAGTACCTACAGTCCTTCGATTATGAGTTGGTCTATACACCCAAAAAAGTAAATAGTTTGGATGATGCTCTAAGTGGGAAGACATAGAATCAGGTGGTTTAAGAATCAAATTCAGAGTGGAATATGATGGAATTGTTTGCTGAGATGCATTTGGGGGTATAGGATAGACATGGGTAGATGACCCTTGAATAAATAGTAGTTGAATATGCACTTTTGAGGTGAGTTAAAGAGATTATGTTTGTCGATCTGAAGTGTTTCGCAATGAAAAAATCCTTAAAGGCGGTGAGTCACCTTCTAGTTGGTATTTGTGTATGGATGGAGTTTCTTATACTCATGGTCGTGTTGGGGTTCTAGAAGGTGTATGGGAAGAGTTTATGCATGAGTTTGATGCATCAAAGTGGGAAGTTCATCCTGGCTTGACTAAGATGTATCATGATATTCATAGGTTGTTTTGGTGGCCAATAATGAAGAAATAAGTTTCATGTTTTGTGTCATGATTCCTTATCGTTCAATAGGTGAAGGATGAGTATCAGAATCTAGGAGGTTTGTTGTAGTCATTGCCTATTCCGTAGTGGAAATGGAATGATGTAATGATGAAATTAATAGTAGGTATTTCGACGATACCTCAGAATAATGATGCAATTTGGGTGGTGGTAGATCGGATGACAAAAGTGGCTCATTTTCTTCTGATCCAGGAGACCTATATAGTTGACCAGTTGGGAGAGTTGTACGTTTGAGAAATGTTAAGGTTTCATGATGTGCCTAGAACCATAGTTTCAAATTTTGATCCACGTTTTACCTTTCACTTCTAAAAGGGACAACAGAAGGTTCTTGGCACCCAGGTGTTTTTTAGTATGGCTTACCACCCACAGACTGATGGGAAATTAGAGTGTACAATTAAAGTATTTGAAAAAATGATAAGATCATGTGTTCTGGACTTCGGTGGTTTGTGGTAAAGGCACTTATCACTTGTTGAGTTTTCCTACAACAACAATTTTTAGGCTAACATTCAAATGGCTCCATTTGAGGTACTCTATGGGAGATCGTATAGATCTCTACTGTGTTGGTTAGAGGCTGGGAGTCTGAGATGTTAGGACCAAGTCTTTTGAAACAGATTTTAGAGAAGGTTTCATTGATTCAAAATAATAGTACAATACCTAAGAGTAGGTAGAAGTCATCTACTGAAAAGCATTGTCGACATCTTTAGTTTTTGTGGGTGATAGTTTATTTCTTCGGGTGTCTGCAAGGTTGGGTCATTGCCACATTGAGAAATATGAAAATTTGGAACCTAGGTATGTGGGGATATTTGAGATTGTGGAGTGGATTAGACATGTGGCATACCGATTAGATCTTCCATTGAGGTATATTGGTATGCATGATGTTTTCCATGTTTCACAACTCCCAAATTATCATCATGATCTATCGCATGTGATCAACACTGATCATTTCAAGCTTGAGGTTGATGCGTCCTTTGAAGAGCATCTATTTTGTATTTTGGAACATGGTGAGAAGTTCTTGTGGGGGAAGGTTGTGTCTTTCGTTCATTTTCAATGGAAGCATGGAAATGTTCAGAAGGAAACATGGGAGTGAGAATTAGATATACAAGCCTAGTGGCCCGATCTATTTTCATTGGGGACTCGATGATGCTTGGAAAGAGTGGCTTGAGGATGATCCATCATAATCTAGGGAGGTTGTAAGATCCCATATCTCCCTCATGGTATTTTTTTACATTTCAGTTCAAGTTCCTTATTTTGGTTAAATAAGTTTTCTCCCAAGTTCATGTGAAGACCTGGGGGTGTTCCGGGGGTTCATGACATAAAATAGGAAGAAAAAGTGGGTTTCTATGCATGCCACATGGTTTGTACATGGTTATTCCCAACTATGTGGAAATCCCATGTAACCATGCAAGGGGACAATATCTAGATTGTATCATCTGCATGGTTTGCGCACTGTTTGGATAACCATGTGGGTAAATCATGTGACCCAATAATTGTTGAGTCAATAAGGTTTTCCTTATGAATTTTTCATTCCTTCTTATTTCAAAAATCCCAAACCCCTTATACCTAAGCAAATCTATATTTTACTTCTATAAGAAAAATTCCCTTCCTTAAGGAAATTTACCCTAACCCAGATTCCCTTATACATTTCACTATTTTTCTTAAATGAAAAAATAGAATTCCTATCAAAACCTTGGAATCATATAATGATTAGATATGAAGAACTATGTTTTAGGATTCGAATTCAGGATACGAACTCTAATAAAGTTCCACTCTGAATTCTGGATATGAACTCTGATAAAGTTCCATTCCGAATTCTGGATACGAACTCTAACAAAGTTCAACTCCGAATTTTGAACTCCGAACTTTTATTAGTTTGACTCTGAACTTTCATTAGTTTGACTCTGAACTTTTATTAGTTCGACTCTGAACTTTTATTAGTTCGACTCCGAACTTTTATGAGTTCCACTCCAAACTTTTAACTAGTTCGACTCCGAAATTTTATGAGCTCGACTCCGACCTTTTATGAGTTCGACTCCGAACTTCTACAAGTTCGACTCTGAACTCTATAAGTTTATATTATGAACTCTGGTGAAACTAGACTCCAAATTTCCTTAGAAATTCAAACTCCGGACTTCTACAGAATTCAGAGTCTGAATTCCTATAAAACAGAATCTGAATATACTTTTATTATAGACTCTGAATTCCATTTTAGTTAGACTCCGAACTTTATTTACTTATATTCCGCACATCAGTATTTCTTATTCTTACACATGTTTTATTATAAAACAATGTCTGCCTTTCTATTTATAACTAACTTTTGGTTGATTGAAATGTGTACAGCTCCCTCCAAATTTCAAGGAGACATATGACCGTTGGAGGAGGGAGCCGACCGTTGGAGCTTCGCCTAAAAATAGGATCTCATTTGAAAAGAATAAACAACTTTGACACAAAACTTTGACATCGGTACTTACATGTTGTTGAAATGATTTCTTGAGAGAGAGGCTCTTATCAACTCTCAAGCTTCGTGCAAAAAGTTTGAACAGCTTGTTCAAAATTTGCCTTGTTCAGATTGCTTCATGAGACTCCTATTGTTTGTGATTACAATCGAGGGCTTCTGGGGATAGGAAGACATAGGTTCCAACTACCTTGAAGTTGAGGGCTTGCGGGGATAACAAGATAGGGATTCCAATTTTCATATCTAGGGCTTACCCTGGTGTGGGTAAGGCATACTTTCTTGAAAGTATAAATCCAGGGACCTTTATCCAAGGTTGTTGGATACCCTTCTCTTTGGGTTAAAATACTTATATCTTGTTACTTGTAGTTTTACTACTTATTTTTCCGTTGTATTTTTGTATTATGAGGAAAGTATAACCTTCTTATATTTCCTTATAGTCGTACTTTGATTCATTTAGATTCTATATGCTTTAAGGTAGAATCTCATTTTGTAAACTTTGGCTAAGTTTCAATTTCCAGAACCATATTTCTGGAACCAGCTTTTTTTGGTTTTAGAGGTGTTGTGAATTTTCTTAGTTTAACTTTGTTAAACTTAGATCTTTCCTTGTTTAAGGAAATTTTTAAAGTATACAATTCAACCCCATCTTGTATATTGAGCATCCACATCGTTATTTCCATCCTACAATTGGTATCAAAGGAAGGTAACTCAAACCCCAAGGGTTAGTTCAATTTGATTTAATCTCACGATTAAGTTCAGAAGAGAATTTTTCTCATTCCTTCTCAGAATAAATTTTTCGGATTCAATTTTTTGGACTCATAAAGTTCGGATTCATCTTTTTCTTACATCTACTAAAGTTATGTATTTTTTTGCATATAATTTTCCAGAGTCATATATATTTTCAGATTCATATATTTTCTTTCATTACGAACTCTTTTTTCTAACAAGTTTGTGTGCCAAAGGTTATTTTAAGAATGGCAGGAATCAACGTTGGTTCCATTGACAACCTAAACCCTACAAGACCACCTATTTTTGATGGGAATGACTACGAATATTGGAGAGATCGAATGAAGACTTTCATTATCAACACTGGTGTTGAAAATTTTGTTATGCTTACTAGTGGATATCAAATTCCTGACAAGGAAGTGAGTACCTTTACAAATCAAGAGAAGTATGATTATCAATTGAATTATAAGGTACGCAATACTCTACTCTGTTCAATGACAAGAAATATATATAGCCAAATTTCATCTTGGAAAGTAGCTAATTCTGTATCGAAGAAACTCTAAGTTACTCACTTTTGAACCTCCAAAGTAATTGAGACAAGAAGAGCTATATTGAGAGCTGAGTATCATGGTTTGAATTTTCCTTATGGAGAACCTATAAGCAAAGTACAGCAAAGATTTATGACTATCATAAATAGCTTACAATCCATGGGAGAAAAAGGTTTAGACGATGAGGCTCTTGTAGAAAAGATCATCAACATTATTCCAAATGAGTGGGAGTCCAAGAGGACAGCCATTGATGAAAATATGAAAGTCACTCAAATCTCCTTAGATGAGCTGTTTGGAACTCTTCTTCAGCATGAAATGAGAATGAAGAGAGATGTGGAAAATATCAAGAAGAAGAATGGAAATGGAGGATTTGCTTTTACAACCACTTCTAAACACATGAAATCCAAGACCCCAGAAATAGTAACTAGATCGAATTCTAAGAATGTTGTTATTCAGACAGATTCTAGTGACACAGAAAAGTCAGAAAATGAGTTAGCTAATCTTGCCCAAAGAATGAACAAGATTGTCGCTCAAAAGAATTATCAGAATAAGTATAAGAAGAAATACTATAGATACAATAAAGATGGAGAAGTCACATGTTACAAATGAAAAATAATAGGCCACATCAAACGTGGTTTCCCCTTATTGAAAAGGAAGGAAAAGAATGAAAGAAATTCTAAAAGGAATAGGAAGAAGTTCTAAAAAGTCAAAGATAATAAAAGTCTGAAAGCTAATACTACATGGAGTGCTAGATGTGGAGACTCTTTAGAAATTGAATCCTCATAATATGATTCATCAGCTCAGAAGAATATGGGATTCATTTCTAATACTTCTTTGGACATACATGTCTTATGGCCAAGGTACGGTCTGCCGAACCTTTAACAAATTTATCTCTTTATAAGAATTACTTTTCCAAAAATAGTACTTCTAATGAAGATACTTCATCCTCAGAATATGAAGAACCTTCATATGAAGAAGTATCTATATTTTCCAAGCTACTTGAAGAAAAAAAATTGTAAAATTTCTATGAAGTTAGACAAGGCAAATAATATGGAGGAAATTCTTACAAAAGAAATTTCAGATCATTCTAAATATCTTAAAAATAAATAAGAGTTTTTAAAAAACATTCTAAAGACTTTGAGAAAGCAAATTCTGATAAGGAAGATCTTTCTAAAGATCTTAAGAATGCTATTTCAAAAATGAAATTTTTTTAGGAAAAACCTAACTCTAAGGAAATATTTCATGAGGATAGGAATTTAGTCATTAGGCTAAAATCTGAAATTTTTTCTCTTAAGAATCTCCTTGAAAATTTTACCTCTGGGAAAGAAAAGTTTGACCATATGTATTCTCAAATTAAACCTCAAGGTAATACTACCAATGTAGGTTATACTCACCAAAAACCAATTTTTAAAAATAACTATTTTGTTCCTTCTAAAGAACCTTTTTTTCAATAAGTGTCAAAGTGGTGGGCATTGGAAGAAAAAATGTTCTTTAAATAAAGTTCAATCTCTTGGGTTTCATAAAGAATATTTTTTTAAACAAATGTGGATACCCAAAATTTTGTTATCTGAAAATTTTGGATCCAAACAAGTTTGGGTTCCGAAAATTTAATTCTCCTCTTATTTTTAAAAAGATAATGGAAGTACCAAAAACAATACATGGTACATGGATAGTGGATGTTCCCGGCACATAACTGGTAACAAAAACTATTTTTAAAAGATTATCAAGACGAAAGGAGGAAAGGTAACTTTCGGAGATAATTCTCAGGGAGAAATTGTTGGTATAGGTAATATTGTTCTTCTTGGTAAAACTATGATTTCAAATGTTTTATTTTTTAAGGGTCTTAAGCACAACCTCATCAGCATAATTCAGTTGTGTGATGAAGGATACCTTGTGAATTTTAGGAATGATAAATGCTTAGTACAAAATTACAAGGAAGAGTTTATTCTCTCAGCCAATAAGCAAGAGAATGGTTATACATTAAACTTAGAAGACTTTAGGAGCCAATATTTACCTTTCCTAAGTGCAGTGGAATATCATTCTTGGTTATGGCATAGAATAATAGGTTATTGTAACCTTAGGAACTTATGAAAACATTCTAAGAAAGGTTTAGTTAAGGATCTACCGGAGCTTAGATTTGATTCTTCTAAAGTTTGTGATCCTTGTCAATATGGAAAGGAACATAAATCTTTTTTTAAATCAATCGGTTAAGTCTCAACAACTAATGCATTACAGTTGGTGCACAAGGATCTTTTTGGTCCAACACAAACTGGAAGCATTGGGGTAAAATACTATGTATTTTTTTGGTTGATGATTACACTAGATTTACATGGGTCTATTTTTTAGCAAAGAATTTTGAAGCATTTTCTTATTTCAAAAGTTTTAGATCCCAAGTTAAAAATGAGAAAAAGCATCCACTAAAAACTATTCATAGTGATCATGGAGAAGAACTTCAAAATTATGATTTTGAAATTTTTTGTAGTAGAAAATGTATTACTCACGTATTTTTAGCACCTAGAACTCCTCAACAAAATGGTGTAGTTGAAAGAAGAAATATAATTCTTCAAGAGATAACTAGAACCATGTTGAGTGAATATTCTATAGCTATACATTTTTGGGCTGAAGTTGTAAGTACTTCTTGTTATACTATAAATCGAGTTTTGATTAGACCTTTTCTTAATAAAACTCCTTATGAGTTATGGAATGATAGAAAACCTAGACTTTCCTACTTCAAGGTTTTTTGTTGCAAGGTATTCATCTTGAATACTAAAGATAATATTTACAAATTCGCACCAAAATCTGATGAAAGAATTTTCCTAGGCTACTCCACAACTTCTAAGGCTTATAGAGTTTTCAACAAAAACACTTGTACTGTTGAAGAAACAGTGCATGTAAAATTTGATGAATCTGATCCTTTTGTTTTTAAACCATCCCAACCTAAATCCACGGATGTGTTTTCAAAAACTGATTATCAACCTTTGATAGAAAATCATTTGGATAAGGAAAATTTTAAAAATGATACTTCTGAAACATTTACCTCAGAAGACTTTCTACTCTATGTTGATGAACAGGTTTTACAAAACCCAAGTCAGGTATTTCTAAAGAATCATCCCAGTGATAGTGTCATTGGTGATATGAATCAACCTATATGTACTAGAAGTTCCTTGAGGAATGAATTAGAACATCTAGCATTTCCTTCCCAATTAGAACCAAAAAAGCACTGATGAAGCAAATGGTGATGATGATTGGATTAAATCCATGCAAGATGAACTAAATGAATTCGAAAGGAATGAAGTCTGGACCTTGGTTGAAAGACCTAAGGAAACTTCGGTGATTGGAGTAATGTGGGTCTTCAAAAATAAGTGTGATGAAAATGGAGTCATAGTTAGAAATAAATCTAGACTAGTTGCTAATGGCAATAATCATCAAGAGGAAATAGACTATAAATAAACCTATGCTCTAGTAAAAAGACTTGAATCTATCCGTATCTTACTTTCCTTTGTGAAATTCTTCAATTTTAAACATTATTAAATGGATGTGAAATGTGCTTTTCTTAACGGTTATGTTCAAGAGGAAGTTTTTGTTGAACAACCTTTTGGCTTTGAAGATATAAAACATCCTGATCATGTTTTTAGACTTACCAAAGCTTTGTATTGTCTTAAACAAGCCCCATGATCCTTGTATGATAGACTTACAGGATTTTTTCATCAAAATAACTATGTTAAGGGAAATTAAGATCCAACCTTCTTTATAAAGAAATATAATAAAAATGCTTTGATTGTTCAAATTTATGTTGATGACATTATATTTGGTTCAACTCAGCAATCATTAACTAATTTTTTTGCAAGTCTAATGAAATCTGAGTTTGAAATGAGTATGATGGGTGAGTTAACATTTTTCCTTGGTTTTCAAATTTCTCAAAAACCAAGAGGAACTTATATATCCCAATATAAGTATATAAAATATCTTCTTAAAAAGTATGGTTATGAAAATACAAAGAGTATAAGTACTCTTATAGGTACCTCAAACACACTTGTTCTTGAAGAAGCTGGGAAACTAGTAAATCAAACATCTTTTAGAGGTAAGATACGACGTCTACTTTACTTGACAACTAGTTAACCAGACTTAATGTTTTAAGTATGCTTATGTACAAGATATAAATCCAATCCTAAGGAATCTCACTTAAAGGCAGTGAAAATAATTTTTCTCTACTTAAAGGAAACCATGGATCTAGGATTATTTTATACTTCTAGAAATGATTTTATCTTAAAGAGTTTTTCAGATGCCGACTTTGATGGGTGTAGAATGGATAGAAAAATTACATCCGGAACTTGTTATTTTCTAGGAGATTCATTAGTTTCTTGGTCCTACAAGAAGCAACGTTCTGTAGCACTTTCCACTACTGAAGCTGAATATGTAGCAGCTGGAAGTTGTTGTGCTCAAGTGTTGTAGATGCAACACACACTCACAGACTATGGCTTGAGTTTTACTAAAACTCAAATTCTGTGTGATAACACAAGTGCCATTGCTCTTAGAAAAAACCCTGCACATCACTCTAATGCAAAACACATAGATATTAAGCATCACTTTATTAGAGATCACACACTAAAAGGAGATATCATTTTACAGTTTATCGGAACACAAGATCAACTTGATGACATTTTCACAAAATTTCTACCCTCTGATAGATTTGAATACATCAAACAGAAGTTAGGAATGATAATCGTGGGGTAATCATTCTTCTTTAACTTCTTGTTAAACAATTCTCCTAACAGTCATAAACTCCTTTTCATAGGAGAGTATATTTTCTTGTTAGCATAATCAAAATTTTCGTAGTCTGTTTTTCAAACCTTTCTAACTAATTTTTTTTAAATGAGTTTTTCAAGATTTTCGTACTCATGATTTTCATACTCATGTTTTTTTTCGTACTCATAAATTTTCAGAACTGTAACTTTCATAATGAGAATTTTCATTCTCGGCATTTTCATAATGATGTTTTCGGAACTGAAATTTTCGTAATGGAAATTTTCTTAACTATAACTTTTGTAATGAGAATTTTTGTACTCAGAATTTTCGTAATGGAAATTTCTCATACTCATATTTTTCATACTGACATTTTCGTACTCATATTTTTCGTACTGACATTTTTGTACTCATACTTTTCATACTGATATTTTCATACTCATACTTTTTCATACTAATTTTTTGGTACTCAAAGCCTTTTAAAACTCAAAGTCTTTTAAAACTCTACGTTTTTCGTAGTAAAAACTTTCTTCAAGAATAATATCACCTATTATGAATAAACTTCCTGGCCAATCCGAAAGGTATGATTTCCTTACTTAAGTTTTCGTAGTCATATTTTACTTGATGGTATTTTCCTATGAGTTTTTAAAATTTCTCAGATTCTAGTTTTTCTGAAATATGATTATTTTTCTTAAAAACCTCAAAAGATCGGATTCCAGATTTCTTTGCGGGTATATTTTCAACCGTCAAATCAGATCAAAGAGTTTTTCAATCGTCAGTTGAATTTTTGGAAGTTGAAAGGTCGACTCCATAACCTATATAAAGGGGACCCCGATGGTTGTCTCACGTCGGTTTTTCAAAGCTTTCGCATCTCGAAGCCCTTCCCCTCTTCTTAAGGCCGGTTCCGATCTTTATGAAGCCGTTCCGAATCTTCCAGAACTCTCCTTTCCGAATGTCTGTTGAAGCTACATCCCAAGATATGTCTACCTCAAAACCAATCTCAAAATGGTTAGTTTTCAGGGAAAGGTTAGTATATCTAGATTTCTACAAGTTGGATTCCTTTATATCTAAGAATATTATATTGAATGGATGGGAGGATGTTTTCTTGCCAAAGATAGATAAACAGGATCCAGTTTTTATAGATTTACTTATTGAGTTCTACGAGTCTGTTTCCTTCCAGGAGGAATATGGCAGAGAATGGTTTTTGTTCAAGTATTATGGGAAGACATACAAATTATCCTACACCAAGGCTGCAAGCTTGGTGGGTTAATCTTACGAAGGGGTAGCTGAGTTTTGCTCACATAAGATTCCAGATGAGAAAGGAAGCTTCAACAAGGTGAAGGCATTGAAATTCCTTGGACTTAAGGATGCTGAGACTGCTAAGATTTCTCATCTCTCTCCGAATAATCAGGTTCTAAAACTGTGGGTACAAGGTTTTCTCATACCAAGAAGGTGTGATAAGGATAATCTCAAGAAGAGTGATATTTATGTGCTAGATTTCTTGGTAAATCTAAGGAAAATAAATTTGATGAGGCATGTTTTGATTACAGTCAAGAATATCAAAGAATGGAATTCGAAAGCTCAGATCCTCATGTATCCGGCCCTGATTTCTAAGCTTATCACCAGGTGTCTTGATACTTTCAAAATTTCTTGCGCTTCTAAGACAAGAAATTTTAAGGTAATGCTGTTTAGTGATGATATGTTGAATAAGATGAAGAGGGGTTTTTCTAGTGAATCCGGAGAATTCTACCCTCTATCTGTGGAAGAGGCTGAGGCAACTCAGAAAGATACGCAAACTCCAGAACCATCTAAAAAGGAAAGGAAGAAGAGAAACCTTAAGGAAGTGGTTTCTAAAGACAAAACTCTCAAAGCTAAGGAAACTCAGTCATCTCCCCCCAAGCCGAAGAAGTAGAAAACATATCCTGATGAGGAAGCGGCGAAGTGGAGGGAAGACAAAGAGAAGAGGAAAGAAGGGGATCCATTGTTTGGATTGGACCCTACTGAGGATAAGGCCTTAAAATAGAGAGATGTGGATGAATTATAAAATCAATAAAAAGAAAAGAAGTTGAAAAAGAAGTTGTCTAAAGCTAAAGTGGTGCAATCTCTATTGAGAGATACTGAAATAGCTTCTGAGCAGATTCCGGTTCCGGAAACATTCCTTACATAATCTGGTGAAAATATAGAAGAAGAGGTTGTTGAAGAAGAATAAGAAGACGGAAGAAAGGAAGTGATGATCCGGATGCCTTAATCAAGCAAGTAGAATATTATCAAGAAAAGGCTGAATCCAAAAAATCAGTCACTCCAGGAAAGTTAGTTGAGAAAGAAGGTAGCAAGGATGATGATAAGCAAGATGAAGAGAAGGAAAATGTATTATCTAATGAGGAATAATCTTATGAGAATAATTTTCTTGAAGAAGGAGCAGAAAAGGATAAACCAGATGAAAGACCGAATTATTCAAGTATCTGAATCAGAGGAAGAATTTCCAAATGAGGAACCCATTCTGAAAGATGACAAGGGGAAGTAAGTTCTGATGGAAACAACAATAAAATATATCATCAGGAAGAAATAAGTTGGTGGTACTTCTAGAAGGAAGTTGGTGCAGAATGAAGAAGAACAATCTCCAAGTAGAGTGTCTAATTCGGAGTCATCAGCAAAAATTCATGACTTTATTGTCGATTCTTTGAAAAGGTTGGTGGATTTCATTCCAATATTTCCCACCAAAGACTCCAGGTGTCAAAATCTTTAGCTCAGTCAAAACCAAAAATCAGAGTCACTATCCATGATGATGGAAAAGTGTGTGAAAATTGAAGCTAATCAGAAAAATTTCCTAATCGATTATGATGTGCATAGAAATTCATGCAGTAAGGTGACTAAGTGGTCTCATAAAGTTGATGATGACTTAGTTGAGTATGAACGTTTTTAGAGTGAAGTTCAAAATTATTTTGATACTGAGGACAGCAAAATTAAGAATCTTCACAAAAAGATGACCCAAGAACAAAATTCTCGTAATCAACAGGTCAGGGACCTAAATGGGAAGCTTAACTCGGTTTCTCAAAATTAGAAAGGTGAAAGAGATTTCCGGATTGAGTTTAAAGAGAAGTTGGAAAAGAAAGATGAGTTATTGATGTTACAGGAAGAGTCCATGAAGGCTCAGGAAAAAGTCTTGAAAGCCCAAGAAGAAAGGATCTTAGATTTGGAGAAACATGCCGAGGAGGATCAAAAAGATTTGAAGAAGCTGAAAACCTTGCTGAAGAAGTTTATCCCAAAGGAAAATAAAGACAAATAGAACCAATCTGATCTTTTGTTGCATATTTTCTTTCCTTGTAAAAATTCTTTCAACTCTAATGAAATTTTAGGTTGGTTGTATTTTGTATTTTTATACTAATCTTTCAAGTACCATATTTTCTTTTCCATTCCCATAAATTCTTTTTGAAAATCACAAAGGGGGAGAAGGAAAAATAACCACTCATAAGGGGATAAAGAAAAATTAAAATGGAGAAGGAAAAATTTCTAAGTGATGATATCCTTAAAGTATGGGGGAGTTTCTCATTACGAAGTTTTTCATTCCCATGATAATGAAAACTCCACTCCAGAAATTCAGAATACAATCCTCAAAGTTTCAATGCCTAAGGGGGGGTTATTTGAATTCATCATCATTCATGAACAAAGGGATATAAGTTTTAATTTCAAAGTCTAATGAAATTTTTCAAAGTCCATATATTCTTTTTCATAAGGATGTTTGTGTTTTCCCAAAAGTGGGAGATTGTTGAGTCAATAAGGTTTTCCTTATGACTTTTTCATTCCTTCTTGTTTTAAAAATCACAAATGCCTTATACCTAAAAAAATCTACATTTTAATTCTATAAGAAAAATTCCCTTCCTTAAGAAAATTTACCCTAACCCATATTTCCTTATACATTTAAATATTTTTCTTGAATGAAAAAATCGAATTCCTAACAAAACCATGGAATCATATAATTATTAGATATGAAGCATTCTATTTTAGGATCCGAATTCCGGATATGAACTCTAATAATGTTCCACTCCGAATTCTGGATACGAACTCTGATAATGTTCCATTCCGAATTCTTGATATGAACTCTAACAAAGTTCAACTCCAAATTTTGAACTTCAGACTTTTATTAGTTCGACTCTAAACTTTTATTAGTTCGACTCCGAACTTTCATTAGTACGACTCGGAACTTTTATTAGTTTGACTCCAAAAAATTATTAGTTTGACTCTGAACTTTTATGAGTTTGACTCCGAACTTTTAACTAGTTCGACTCTGAACGTTTATGAGTTCGACTCTGAACTTTTATGAGTTCTACTATGAACTTCTACAAGTTCGACTCCGAACTATATAAGTTCACATTCTAAACTCTAGTGAAACTAGAATCCAAATTTCCTTAGAAATTCAGACTCCGGACTTCTACAGAATTCAGATTCTGAATTCCTATAAAACAAAATCTGAATATCCTTTTATTATAGACTCCGAATTCCATTTTTGTTAGACTCCGAACTTTATTTTCTTACATTATGAACATCAGAATTGCTTATTCTTATACATGTTTTATTATAAAACTATGTTGTCCATTATGTTTATAACTCACCATTGGTTGAGTGGAACATGTACAGGTCCCTCCAAATTTTAAGGAGAAATATGACCGTTGGAGGAGGGAGCCGGCCGTTGGAGCTTCGCATATAAATAGGATCTCATTTGAAAAGAAGCAACAACTTTGACACACAACTTTGACATCGGTGCTTACATGATGTGGAAGTGATTTCTAGAGAGAGAGGCTCTTATCAACTCTCAATCTTTGTGCAGAAAGTTTGAACAGCTTGTTCAAAGTTTTCCTTGTGTATATTGCTTCGTGTGACTCCTATTGTTGGTGATTACAATCAATGGATTTTGGGGATAAGAAGACAGAGGTTCCAACTACCTTGAAGTTGAGGGATTGCGGGGATAGCAAGACAGAGATTCTAATCTTCGTATTGAGGGCTTACCCTGGTGTGGGTAAGACAGACTTACTTGAAAGTATAAATCAAGGGACCTTTATCCATGGTTGTTGGATACCCTTCTCTTTGGGTTAAAAGACTTATATCTTGTTAATTGTAGTTTTATTACTTGTTTTTCTGTTGTATTTTTGTATTGTGAGGAAATTATAACCTTATTATATTTCCTTACACTTCTACTCTGATTCATTTAGATTCTATACACTTTAAGGTAGAATCGCATTTTGTAAACTTTGGCTAAGTTTCAATTTCTGGAACCAAATTTCAGGAACCAGTTTATTTTGGTTTTATAGGTGTTGTGAATTTTCTTATTTTAACTTTATTAAACATAGATCTTTCCTTGTTTAAGGAGATTTTTAAAGTATACAATTCACCCCCCTCTTGTATATTGAGCATCTACATCGTTATTTCGATCCTACAGTAACTTTGAGAAAATTACGAAACTTCCATTATGGGATTTTAATTTCTTATCGGGATTTTCATCCTGTCTTCACCCTTAATCCCTATTGATGCCCAAAAAGCTTCAAGAGATTCCATGGATCAATATACCTCATCATAGGGCCATTTGGAGTGTCTTCAGTTGTGGATCAAAGATCCGTGTAAGGCAAAACCCACTCTTGCTTCTCTTTTTTGGTTTAGGGTTTTCACCTCTTCCTTCTCTCCATATAAATCTCTAAAAACATTAATTTATGCTGAGATTAGGTTGAGTTTTAATGTGTCATAGAATCGGGATCTAAGGCTGCGATTGGGAGTGTGTTTGCCAAAATATTCATGGTAAGTGGTCTACAAGTGATATCCCATAGTTTATACTTGGATTTGTGTATGTAGGGTTATGTTATTGATTTTTTTATGTTCTTTGTTTCCTTCAAAAGGTTTAACATAGTGGGTGTCAAATAAACCAATTAAAACCTTCATGATCCCCATGGGTGGTATAGAGGATGAACTAAACAAATTAGGTCCACCCATGGGGTGTGCCGGCCCTATCGATTGGGATAATGAAAATATAAGGTGTGAAATTGACTCATAATGATATAGAGACATAGTGAGTAGGTAAATTCGTTTATGTAATGAGTTATAATGGATTTTGGATAGTTTTGAATAATGTAGTTAAAGAATAAGGGATTGTTTGGTTGAATTTAATGTAGGTTAAATGGGATTAATGGGAATATGATAAGGAATTATGTTTACACTTTAATATACTTAGTGAGATAGGCATTGTAAATGGGAAATGGTCATAAAGGGTTAAGTAATATAAATAATGAATGTGTTAATGAATTGAGGCATAATATTAATTTCCCATTTATTTATATTGTTTTGATGTTACAAATTAAATTAGATATGCTTTATTGTGATGTGGTTAATTATGGTGAAAGATAAAAAAGCATGTGCACATGGCTGGGTAGAGTGGGGTATTGACTTGAGGTTCTATTCCCACGGGTCGAGTGGTACTGAGGTTCTAGCACCACCCATAAAGGCATAGGTTAGGGAAGGGGTGGAGTTATATTCCCCTAACGATTTCATTCCACCCAGACTCAGGCTTCAAGGTGAGGATTGTGAAGTTTTTATGATGTGATTCCTAGTATGATGGGACTAAATTTTTATTCCCATATTCTTGAGAATATTGAACATAATGAATCCATTGAGAACATTAAAAAGATATATTAAACCATGGGATGCCGAAGTAGTGAACCTAGATTCAATGGTAGTATAATTTAAAAGGAACATAGTCTAGAATGGCATATTGAACTGTTTACCTTTACATTCCCTTATTTATAACTTGAATTCACTATCTACATTTACTAGATATTTTTTAGGAACTGTTGGTGGTGGCCCACTGAGTTATACTCGCACCCTTCTCAGGTCATAGTTGAATACCTGAGAAGATTTCATGCTTGAAGGTCAAGACAATGGAAATGTCCCCATGAATGGGAGTTGAGTTAGAGAATGGATCTGTATGGGTGAGGTTCTAAACTTGAAGTCCAGACTGTTTTGGGGGTTCTTCTGTCTGTATTTCTTTTGGGATTGTTTTCACTTGGCACTGTAGAATGGCATGACATAATTACTATTATATATGGTAGTACCCAATTTCGGAGTTGGTTATTTTTTCATGTTATTAATTCTTTATTATTTTTTTGTTATTCTAATTATGTTTTGTTGTGTATTGATCTAGTAATGTGGGTATAGTCTCTCTACATGACCTATTAGACCCTCACTACTAGTTGGCAATCTCTAGCATTCAGGGAGGAATGCTTGAGTCCATGTGGAGACCTTGATTGGGGAACCGGTTTAGTGGCTTCTGAGTCGGGCATATTACAAAAATCATGAGGATCATTTTATAATTATGATAGAGACCCTAGAGAAAAATAAAAATTATGAAATTTTTACCATTTTTGAATTTTGGATTCATTAATTTTCATTATTGGGTCATATAATATCATGTTTTAGTATATCATTAAAACCATCAACGAAATAATTTATTAAAAGTTGTCTCAGAGCAACTAGTATGACTAAGATCCATAGTTTTCTTTGGATGGATACTTAATATAAACTACTCATAGAGAATGTTTCATGGCTATCAATCCTTCTAAGGATTTTAACTTGAGATGGATCCAAGTTACATTGGATGGATAGATGTGAGGATCGTTTTAAGAAACAAAAAAGAGAAGATTTGACAACTAAAATATTCTTACACTACCATGTAGTGTTTAGAGGTTTTAAATCTATATTGATGCATCAAAGAAAGAGAATGATATGTTTCATCATGTAGAAATATATGGTTATATCTTATGCCTCACACTAATTGATGGTTCATGAAAAAAAATACCCAAATCATGGTTTAGAGTTAGCTATGTTAATTTTTTCATTAACTAAAAGGGAAAATAATCTCTATGGAGAAAAGTGTAAAATACATACTTATAGAAAACTTTTAAAGTATATTTTCACTAAAATATCCCAAATTCTACAAAGAAGATGGTTAAATTTGATTATAGATTATGCAATGTCAATACATTACCTCCTTGGAAATGAAAACAAGGGGCAAGAAGCTCTGGGTTGACATGATCTTTCAAGGTTATCTATTATGTCGATGAAAAAATGCCCAAAATTTATACAGTTCCAATGTATGTATCTTGAAATCATAAAGTTAGAGGATAAATATTATCTTTAGGTAATGAGAATTAAACCATATATTCAAGTGAAGATGAATGAGGAATGGAAGCAAGATGTAAAGATATAAAATAAAGAGTGAAATGTTACTGAGTTTAACCATGATTAATATTGAACTATAATTTTTAGGAATCATGTTTGTGTACCTTTCGTACTAGATTTGATAAATTATCTAGTGGATAGAGATTATATTTCTTCATTATATATTCTAAATAGTTGTAAAAAGACATATAATTACTTTAATGATTATTTCTTATGCAATGGAATGAAGATAGGTCTTAGAGAATATGTTTCATAGAGCTTGGTATCTAAGAATTTTGAGGCTGGGAGACTGACGTTGAAGGGGATGTTCCAACAATTACCCATACTAGAATGGAAATGTGAGAACGTCACTATGGATTTTTCCTCAGAATCCCCAAAACATCTGAAGGACATCGTACTCTTTGGGATATAGTTGATCACCATAAAAAGTTATAACACATAATTTCCATTAGATAATATTTATATCTTGATCAAATTAGCTGGTTATACATTAAATAAGTTGTAAGATTACATGGTGGAAGATTATAAATTGTATGTGATCATGATGTGAGGTTTACCTTCATTGTTTGGATAATTATTCAGTAGGATCAAGACACAGAGTTATATTTCAGCACTACCTATCATCCTATTATAAGATGTTGAATTTGAAACTTCTGATGGCTCGTTATAAATCCCAATAGGGTAGGAAGTGGACAAATTCAACATGCTAGAATGAAGTTAGATAATGAAAAAATTGGTAGCAAAAATAGTAGAGGAAATGGAAGATAATTTTGTAGACATTGAACAGTATAAAAAAGTATCTCCGATTTGGAAAAAAAATATTTAGAAAATTATAGGAAATATCAAGATACTAAATTTGGTTACAAGGCCTTCCAAAAAATATCTCTCTAGAGTGGTTGATAAGATTTTTAAATAAGGGTAGTCTAACCATGTGTATATCAGTCCTTTTGAAATTCTTGATCATACTTGGATGGTATCATATCGATTTGTGGTCCAACTATATCTCCCTCAAATTTTGGATGTCTAACATGTATCTCTCCTGAGGAAGTACATACTTGGTTCTTTAAATGTATTTAACTCATAAGACATGCCATTTATGAAATATTATTCTTATAAAGAAAAACTATTAGAGATTTTGGATAGTAGAAATAAAGTCTTATAACAGAAGACCACTCACCTTGTCAATGTTATGTGGGGAGACCGCAAACTTGAGGATGATATAGGTGAACCTAAGGATCTGATGAAGTACAATTATCCACATCTATTTGAATCAAAATGAAAAAATTTTATATAAAAATTCAATTTAAATGGATAAAATGTAACACAAAAACTTTTTTAGGAAATATTTCACATTAAATAATTTTATTTCTTTAATTTATTTAATTTCTTGTGTTACACATATCGCCGAATTTAAATGAACAACATGACATTATTAAAATATTATGTCTCTATTATCACCTAGCCATTTTATTAGAGGGTGTGAATAGCAATAAATAAATTATCAAAAATATACATTCTTTAAATTTATAAAATTAATTCATTAGTTATCAAATTATTAGAATTAAAATAACAATAATTTAAAATAAAATGATGATTTTTCTGAAAAATAATGATTGCAATGTATTTTTATATTAGTAAATTAAGTTAATGAATTTTTTGAAGGATTTTAATGAAATTTATATATAATTTACTAGATTAAACATTTAGAAATTTCAAATAATATTTTCTAAACATATGATATGAATAGATCCATTTTTTTCTTAAAACATATTTCTTTCATAAAAAGTTGTTCTCTCACTATTTTTTCACTTATTTTAAAATTAATTTTTATTATTTATAGGTAATTAATTATATAAAATGAATTATATATTTATAATTGGGATCATTAAAATTGGTAAACAGACACCTTTTACTTTTGGTTATTATTAATATTAACCTTGGTAAAATTTATCACCTCAATAAATGGTTAATCGGGTTATTTGAGATTAAAAATAAGTGATAAGTCCATAATCAATCAGAAAAATTCATAATATATAAATGTAATTTTACCCATATTAATGTATACTTGAAATCTATTTTTTTAATGGATAAGTTTCTAGGAAAATTATTTATATATTATTTAAATCAATGAAAGTTACAAAATGTCACTCTCTTAGATTCAAATATCATTTATGTTTTCAATTGGGAAAAAATAGTTATGAAACAATCATAATTCTAATTTTATTAATAATGATATTATATTCAGGTTTTTATTTTATTCTATATTTTTTTTGGTATTATATATGTACCTTATATTTAAACACTATATAAAAATATTATTGATTCAATCAATAGAAAAATAAAATAATTTAATTTGAAAATATTAAAAGTTATATAATTTTATTTTTTATAGTGTTCCATGAATTCTAAAGGTGAATATGACATATTAATGTTTTGTTAAAGTATTGTGTTATAATTATAACGTTTTCTCTCTGTCTTTTTATTAAAATTAAATGAATAGTATCAAAATTGACAATAATGATATTTTATGAAAATAATATGTTATGAATTTTTTTCAAAATAATAAAATATATGAAATAAGAAAATTTAGATATAATATGCATAAATATGTCCTTAAACATCCATTTATGGGACAATTATCACTTTATAAATGAAAATTACAACCTTAAATATTGAAAACGTTGTTAAAGTAGTTAAAATGAAAATTGATTAAACATGGGTTAATCAGAATTATATGGTTTACAATGACACTAAAATTTTATAAATTGTATTTTTTTATGGTATTGAAACTCGATCAATTCTTATCTTGTAATACCTATCCATTTTGAGGAAGTTTTCTAGTGAATGAATCAATTATAATTTAATCTTTGTAAAATTCCAAAAGTTCCCCTAACCTCAATTTTAAAAGTAATACTCCACCTTCACTTATTTAAACCACATTTATCATTATGTATTGTTTAAAATATAAATATTTATATTTTAAACATCCTAAGAAAAATTATATAGGTTACAGTCTCCCCAAAAAACCAACCATGGAGCCACTTAGAGGATATCTAAAGGAGTCCTTTCAAAGATGAGGTAATGGCCATAACTGAACACTTTATCTTCTACTCTTATTTTCTAATTATTTATATATGGTATTTATCATAAATGAAACTTAATTATCCTAAATATGATGAAATTTTATTATTATTTATTAAAAACCAATATTCACTCTATTTCTCACAAAATGATAAGTGAAATTATTGCTCTTGTGTACGCATGACTTACCATCTCCACGTAGTGATATCATTCATTTTTCATCCCCATATTTTATGGGTGTGTATTAAGATGGGTTAAATATTTAAATATTATTTTAATGACCCAATTATAATTTTTGTAATAATAATATCATGTTTATCTTATTATTATCCAATCTTTTTGGAAATGATAATGCCACTCGTGCGTTTGTGTGGACTACCACATCCATCAAGCGGTGTGATTAGTTTTTCATTTATATTTTACTAGGATGGTAATGTTGTATATTATTATGAATATATATGGAATATAATATATTATAATTACCAAATAATGGTGTATTAATATTTACTTTTCTTTTATTCCATCTGTCAAACAATGAAAACAATGTCCATGTATACATACGACTTACCATATCTCTAAACTATGTGATTTTTATCTCTATCTGTAACTCATATGGATGATTAAAAATATTTATATAATGAACATATTTTATATTTAAATCGTGATTAATATTTTTTGTATTATTTATAAAATAAAAATTTATAATTATGAGAAATACGGAACTAAAAGACTCAGGGTAAATGAAACTGTTAACATACCAAAATGATGGATTTGATAAGGAATTATTGGTAAAAGTGGGTGTTTAAATGTAAAAATGGATAATATATGATATTTTAATTATGAAAATGAAATTTTTATAGTATTATAATAAATTTAAATTTAATATAAAAAGGTTTATAGTGCATTTGAATCTAGGAAAACTCGAGGAATGGGTTTTATGTTACAGTCTCATTATTTATTAGAATTAGTTATGATTAAGAATCCAATGATAAAATATTAAGATATATGTCCATATAAACTCATGTATATCATTATATAATGGTAATATAATGAAAATATTTTTTTTCGTTTCGTTTTCTTAACATTATGTATTTAATATACTAAAAAGATACCTTTACCAAAAATAGGATTTGTTTACAACTTCAGTCAAAAAACATTTATCCATACTTATGTTATATAAAAGTGTTTCAAAGATGGTTTTCAATATTCTATTGGGATTTTTTTAATTCATTCTATCCATTTCCTAATTTTTATATAATAATATGAAATGATTCCTTTTATAATTTTTCAAATGAGGTACTTTGCGATGTTTTTGAAGCAAAATATGGAAGGGATGTTTTTCAGAATTATAGGAATGAACCAGTTTTCCTAGTATTATGAATCATTTTTCATTGATTCTTCCTTTATTTATTTACATGTTTGTTTTAAAATAAAATATTTTCCTTGGTATTTATGAAGTTTTTTCTGCTATGATCCTCATATGACGTAGATCCATGTAGTGTTCTGGTAACAAACAAATCCAAAATTCAAAAATCAATTGAGAACATTAATGCAGCATCAAATTGTAGACTCCCTTTCTTATCCACAACTTCTCTAATTGATGTCTAGAATACATTAAATCCTTCATAATTTTTAAGTTCCATTGTAATTTAGTTTTCCTTCTTCATAGATAAACTCTTTGGGTAATATCCATTGACTACATCCAAGTCAGGAGAAACAAGATCCATGATACAACCATTCGAAAATGCAGACCAACCGGAGTAGTATATGTTGATGCACAAAAATCTCTTTGACCATAATGAAATCATGAACAGAATAGGTTTAGGGAAAGCTTAATCAAAATAGAATAATCATGCCTCACACCAAAAGACTCACAGAAAAATGAATCAAAAACCTTAACTTGATTCAAGATCTCATGGGTTTAAAACCATCACCTTAACCAGCCACCCAAATGCCAACACACCAGAAAGATGGTCCCGCCGCATTCCAGACCTGCAATCATATCACTGCCTCCATAACTGCACTCAAAGCCCATAGTGAGTCTCCCAATGCACCCTCAGTAGACACCAAAATGAGGCTACAACCCACATAAACAGGTCTTGAAAACGAACCTTCACCATGTCGCCGATAAAAGACCTATCATATGTCTTTCAATTGTTTTAGTTATTAAGAAATAAGTTAGAGAAGATGTAGATATTATATTAACTAGTTTTGTATGACATAAATTTTCTGTATATAATAGACCTAAGAGATTACGGTCTTGATAAAAATTTTATATATTGGATATTTGTATATTATATGTAGTATCCATGTATGACAAGTTTGGGTCACATATCCTAAAAATTACAATGTGATAACCCCATTATGTTCTGTATTCTGAGATCTTATTATGTTTCTGTTATAATATTTATCCAACCCCTTCTCCAAAAAATGGTAAATATAACTATCACTCATGTTTATAGTGAACTACCACCTCACTCACTATTGTAATTTTTTTCTCTCACCACCTCACTTGTTTAGTAATAAATACTGATATAATTAAATATTTTTTTAATGAATGGACTATAATTTATTATAATAGTATTATATATGATATTATACAATTTAATATATTTTTTAAATTAATAACAAGTTTTAAACAATTATACATGAATTTAAAGAATGTTCAACAAATAGTAATTGTGAGGTAATGGATTTCATCTAAATTTACACTCCATTGAGACACATTGGGTACTATATACCTATTTAGTTTTATCTGATTTACATAATACCCCTTTTTAATTTAACATAAATATATATTAATTCATGGTGACTAAATTCTTAGTTAACTTTACACATTGAAGGGTTATAATTCCAAAGTTACCATAGTAGTAAGAATGTATTTTACAATCCCATTTTTATGGAATTGCTCTAATATTCAATACAGGAACCTTATAGAATATCCTGAATAAAATCAATAAATTTTCACATTCACTAAATATTTATTGAGTTCCTATATTTTCTTCCATGTTTTCCTTTATTGGGATTATGAATCAATAAATAAAGAATTTAATAGAAAAATTGATCTTATTTCTCTTTTGATAGGGTATATTTTTCTTCCATGTCCACGTTTTTAAAAATTATTTTGAAAAAGTAATTATTCAATAATAAAATGATTTATTAAGAAAAAATTACTTTATATTTTCTTTTGAGAACTGTTTTAAAGAAATTTTCCTATTTTTTTATGAATGGTTCATTTGCTATTGTTTTTTTAAAAAATCAATAGAAACATTTTTTAACGTATATGGGTCTAACATTTTTTTTTTCCCCACCAGAACTATTTGTGCTATTTATATTATTCTATAATATTTCATTGGATTTAAAATGATAAATATTTAACTAAATATTATATATATATATTTTTCTATCATGTTATTTTATTCTCCAAATGACATTATTTTATTTTAAATCCAATATTTCTAATAAATTAATTTTCATCTTGTATCACTTATTAGTTTTATGGTCATTAAATTTCTCCTGAAACATTTTATTTTTTGTGATTATTTTAAATCATACATTTAATTTCTATTAAAAATATATATTCTTTGTATCAAGAATAGTATTACTGTCCAAAATATATACCATTTTTTACATATGATGTTTTATTATGAAGGTTATCAATTTATTTGGGAAAATCATGATATTTATTATGCTATACTCAATAAAGATAGTTATTTATAAGGAATATTTTTTAATAAATTAAATTTATAATTAAATAAATGATGAATGCATTATACATGTAGTGATGGGTGGGGTCCAAATATTAGATATCCCCTTGATCCATTGACAAGTATCTTGAGACAAACTAGTTATATAGCCTTATTAAATGGTTTTTTTATGTGTACCAACCTATTGATTAGAGTATCTTAGTTAAAGGCCCTAATAGTAAAGATAATAATATATCTATGATCATGAAGTCAAATATTATTTATTTCCTCTATTTTAATTCATTTATTATTTTCTATAATATTATTTCATTGATATTATCCATGAATGAATTTCTTAGTCAAGTTATTGGTTAAGTGTAATTTTTTCCAGTTATTTTCTTTAAAATATTGATTCTTCGCTATTTAATTATAATATATTCCATTATACCTAACCCATATTAGTAATTTGTGGTCACCCATATTTTTTCCCTTTCCATATGACATGAATTTAGAATATTTGAATGAGTTTAAGCATACAAAATAACCACATTCACTATGTTTTATATTTTACTTCCACTGAAAAATGAGGATCATGTTTGTATATAGTTATTAAATACTAGAAAATTGAGCATTCCTTCAATATGGGATACATAATATCTTATGATAGTGTAATAATGTAAAACATGACTCTATGTTACTAGATTTGGTTTTGTTGCACTATTTATGAGTGATATTTACCTTAAATTGAGGATAAAATCAACATTGATGATATGGATATTGTTTGGTAATATACTTATTTATTTATAAAATACATTCCTAGTATTCCCATGAATCAGGAAGTTGAGTTTTCAATTAAATTCAAATTGTGTTCTATGCCTATTTAAAAGAATCCTTATTGAATAGCCCCAATTGAGTAGTATGAATTGAGGAAGAAACTCCTAGAGAATCTAGAAAAGAGATTCATATGCCCGATTGTGTCACCATGGGGTGACCATATTTTTTTAAGAAGAAGGATGTTTCAATTCAACTTTGTATTTATTATTAAGAACATAACAATATCACTATCAACAATAAGTTTCCTTTACCTAATATTTATGGCTTTTTTGAATAAATATGTAGAGCACAATACTTTTCAATGAGTACCCATCATTATGGAAAACTTTAAATGAGGTCAAGGATGATATAAAAAGACAACATTCTATATGAGATACAGTATTATGAATTTATAGTAACTTCATTTAGAAATTCAAATACCCATTTATCTTCATGGACAAAATGAATAGGGTCTTTATAGATTATTTTGATCAATTTATAGTATTCATTATTAGTAATATTCTTATACATTCAAAGTTAATGAAAAATAATCAAGATCATATATTATTATTTGGTTGAAGACCCTTTACAAGGAGAAGATTTATATAAAATAAAAAAGTATGAATTTTTTATATATAAGGTCTCATTATTGGGCCATAAAATCTCATGTGAGGGTATATCAGTGGATCATTCAATGAAAAAAGTTATTGGGAAATATACCAGACCAACCATGGTGACCATTCTCTATAGTGTTCTTATGATTAATGGATATAATCAAGCACATTTGACGGATTTCTCATAGATATGTAATCCATTAACAAATTAAACATGTAAGGGATCCAAGTTCATTTATATAGATGAAAGTGGTTAAAATTTAAAGGATCTAGCAGGAATGATTTTTTACAAAACTGTGTTTACATTACCATGATGTGTACAAGGTTTTTCCATCTATAATGATAAATCAAATAAGGGAATAAGATTTATTTTTATGAATAATGATATGTTGATATATTATTCTTCACTCTAATTGAAAATTAATTATAAAAGTCACCCAAACCATGATTTGCAGCCATAAGAAGTATGTTTTCATTAAAAATATGGAGGCACTATCTATATAGTGAATGGGGTTATAGATATATAGATAACAAAATAATAAATTATATATTATCATATAAATAAATGAATATATTAAATAGTAGATGGTTGGAGTTTATTAATTATTATAACATATCAATAGACTACCGCCCTTAGAAGTCGAAGATGGTGGTTGATGCTCTGAGTCCGAAAGATCATGCTTGTCTATCCATGATGAGGATTAAAATAGATTCATTACATATGAATTTATAAAATATGGATTTAGAAATCATGAGCAAAGGGGATATATCACATATTTCTCAAACTAATATCCAACCATCAATTCTTGTTAGGAATAAAGAGGAACGGATGGAGGATGCAGAATTATAGAAGAAGGTGGGAAATGATTCTGAGTTCAAAATTGATAATAATGGATTCATAGGAGATAGAAACTGAGTATGTTCCATGCCAATTATAAACTTTAATAATAATTGTTTTGATAAATATCAAATTTCATCATTATCAATTAATTCTTGAGGTGTTATGTTTTATAGATATCTCAAATAGAATTTCTACTTGGATAACAAGAAAAGGGATTTTACAGGGTATGTATCTTGATGGTTGTCTTTTAAGTAAGTGAAGGATATGTGATAAAATAATAATAGTTTTTACAAACATTACCTATAACATAACTGAAATTATAAAATATTAGAATGTATTTTATCATAATACTCCCCAAAAAATCTAAAGGGAACAATACTTTTTGAGTTATAGTTGATTACTTTATGAAATCGTCATATTTTATTTCCATCATAGATGATATTAAGCTTTATCATACATCGTAGATATATATCAATTCAGTGGAATGATTACATGTATTACCAAATTAAATTTTATCTTATTAAGATTTTAGGTTTACCTCATACAACTAGAGAATCCTTCAATGGGAATTGAATACAGAGATGAACATCAATATTTCATATCCTCTTTAGATATATGGTCAATCTAAAAGGACCATCAAAATCCTATAAAATATGAATAGATATTTTATGTGGATTTTAATGTCGGTTGGATTAAACTCATTCCTTTGGTAATTTTTTCCTACAAAAATAAATTTCACTCAATAATTCAAATCAATCCTTATGATTCCATAAATAGAAGAAACTATAGAGATCTAACATGATGGTATAATGTTGGAGACAAAAACCATTAGGAACCTGAACTAGCTGATGAAACGAAAAATAGGTTTAGATCCATTTAGCAGCACATTAAGAAAAATTGGAGTTGATAAAAATGATATGACACCAATTATCTATGATATTTGGAGTTCAAAGTTGGTGAAAATTATTCCAGTGAATATATCCATATATGAAAGTTATGATATTTCAAAATAAGGGAAATATGTGGCCAAGATTTATTATCCCTTTTAAATTTTTTGATCAGATCAAGATGGTTTCTCATCACAAGGTATATCTATTGAATGTCTCTAAAGTTCATGAATCATTCAATATATATATTTTTAGGAAGTACATAACTCATCTCTCACTTGTTCTAAACTCAACGGTTTTATTTTTGTAGCATGATCGTTCTTTTGAGGAACAAGTAGTAGAGATTTCGGAATATAAAGAGAAAGTGATGAGAGAAAAGACCCCTAACCTGATTAGAGCATTACAACAAAACTATAAATTTGAGTAATACACATAAGGACCATAGGGTGAAATGTAATATAAGTTTACAATTTTATTTTTATTATAGTGTTGGAATTTCGAGGGTGAAAGTTTTATAAGGGGGAATGTAACACCCTCATATTTTATAATATTTTTTCTCTTTCATAAATATGAAGTTGTCAATATAGTTCATTACACGAAAAAATGAACTTGTATGAAAAATTATTATATATTATATAATAAATCACATTATATATTATTTAAAGTAAATATAATTATCAAAAATAATTTCTAATTTGATTAGGAAATATTATTGGTCCTAAATTAATGTTTGGAAATATTTTATTTATAAGTGTGATTTCCAACCTATTTGTTTTAATAAAGGGTTAATTTATCTTACTTTAAACATAATTCAGAATAATGAACCTAATAAAATATTTTTTACACTCGTACAAAATGAATTAATTGATTATTAGTTGATAAGAAATTGAAATAGTAGAATTTGAATGTAAAAAAGAGATGTTTTCATAGATAAAAATATTGTGTAAAGTATTTTTTATTATAATAAATAAAATTAATAAAAATTTATGAATGATTTTAATTAAAAAATATATATACTATATTAAATATTATATTTTAAAAATCATTAATGAGTTATTACAAGTCATGAAATGGTAATAAATTTAGTTTTATTATTACAATTCATTATTTTTAAAATTGTTTTTGTTGGGCTTTTTACTATTGTTGTTAAAATAATAATTTATTTAAATTATAGGAATTTAATTTTATAAAATGGTCTCCAGATTTGTAATTATCATGTAAAAACTTCTAATGATGAAACTTTCATTTTTTTTCAATATAAATCGTAATCAAAGTATAAATTATTACTAGGGTAAATATGAAAAGGGTTAACAAGTGGTTAAACTAAATTGATAATGGTTAAAATATACTAAAAACTTGTCTATATAATATTGGATTCAGTCATCAAAATCCTATCTCAACCCAATTTTCTAACTAAGTCACCATGGATATAATTTCCCATTAGAGTGTCTTTATTATAAATTATTATTCTTAATTATTACTAGTGTGTCACTACACTCACTTATAAAAGAGATCCCCCTCTCCTCAATTATCCACACCACTAGATCCATTTAGATTGGACAAACCTGACACCAACATCTTTTAATATTATTTATCCACATCCAATATATTATTTTGTTCTAAAAACACCATCCAAAGGGTCCTTGATAAGAGATTAAAAGAGGGTTCCATAAAGAAGATGTATATGATCTTACTTAATATTTTCAAGTTTCATTATTCTTCTACAACCTCAAAATTTTATATAACCTTCTCAAAATGATTAAATAGGTATATTTACTATACTAACATGATTTTATGATCATGGTAAATAAATTTTCTATCTCTTTTATATATGATGGAATATAACAACATTGCTCTTGTACGTATGGACTACTGTCTCTACGAAGTGGTGTAACTCAGTTTTCATCACCACTTTTTATGAATGGATAATAATGTGTCAAAATGAGTAAATATGAAAAATATTCTATTATTGACATTATTAAGATTACGAAACCTTGAACAAGGTGCAAGAACTATAACCTTCAACCCAAATCATTAATGGAATACATACCTGATTTCACCTATATATTAATTTTGATAAACAATTGTTAATAAAAAGGGTAATTGTAAATTATAATGGAATTTTATATTAAAATATATATATTTATTTATATATGAATATATTTATTTAACCTATTTATAATACATCTATATTTATTATATTATTTATTTGAATTCGTATAAATAAGAACTAGACATTGGGTAAGAGTTTATATTACAATCTCATTTCTTTTAAGAATGGTTTATATTAAATTTACATTGATGGAAACTATATTATCCTTATACATCAAACCTATTATAATTTATTTTAACTGGGTTATTTCTCTACTTTTCATTTTTACCTTTATTCTCCTCATTTTGGTACAAAAAATGATTAAGAAAATGTTTTTATGAAAAGTAGACTTCATTTACTCTCTAGTTGATGAAACTTTTCTTCCATGTCAATATCCTTTTAAAAAAATTCAATAATTTTATTTTATATGATGAAATTATTATTTAAATCCATTTTCTTTGAATTTCATTCCATAATTTTTAATGGAATCTTATTTTCATTTTATGAACATGCTAGTTTTGAATTTTGTACCAAAATTCTGAAAGTAGATTTTTTTTAAGATTTACCATACAAAAAGAGTTTCCCACTATCATAACAATTATTTTCATTATCAATTCATTTAAAGGTTTTAATATATAATTTCAATAAAATGGTTTTCCAATATATTATAAATATTTTTTTAAAGGTAGTGATAAAAGATGATATTTTCCCTTTCCTTCAATGAAATGTTTATATACACTTTGAATAGTGCTTTTCATCTATATAAACTACCTTTTATATTTATTATGGTTCATTGGGGATGTGATCTAATGATATCATCCATGTTATTTCCTTTGATTTCTTATAATTATATTATGATAGCATTTTTATATAACTCATTTCTTTTCCACATGTTATTCTATAATGGACTTTGTACGTTATAATGGTTTTTGGAAATCAAAAAGAGGGGATTATAAATCCAAAAAAAATCAGTCATTAAAAAATAATTTTTCAATTTACTTTTAAAAAAATATTAATCAATTATTTATTATTAGATTAATAATAGTAAAATTTTGAGGATAATTTATGAAAAAAATTAATGATTTTAATAGAAGTATTATCTATTATATATTAGTTATAATTTATCATATTCCACTCTTCACATACTAGCTATTAGAGTGTGACACCCACTATGAAGATAGAGAGACAATTGCAATGGGAATAATATAAATCCATAATTTTACAATGGGATGAATTTCAACCCATGGATTTTTATTGAGAATCCCCAAAACTAAAAACACTCATCCGTTTATGGTATAATAATGAACTCAATAATTTTTAAAAGGCTAAACCCCAACATATGTGTTTTTTCATCATGTTAGGTGAGAATAATAACAGACTTCCCTTTATAGGTGGTATAACCTGTTCTATGAAAATATTATGTGAAGAAAAATATAAAGTACCAATATAAATAAATACTATAGTTTACTAACTACTAGATATTTCTTGATATACATACTAGTGTAGAAAAAAATTGGCCCTTTAAAGTGGTTTTAAATGATTAATTCTGAGCATTCTAGTAATTCTCTTTTGCAAGTGATGAATAATGATGAATCTTTTCCCTTGTGTAAGTTACTTTAAGAACATAAATGTGGTGTACAATTCATACAATGAATTTATTTATTCTCTTTTATCATATCAAAAAGTGATTTCACAATCATATATCTCTATAATAATTTTTTCAAGAATGCATCATCCTTTTGAATAGAATTAACTAAACTCATCCCAAAAAAACATTACGTTAATAAAATTCAAAATAGTAACTATAATATTTAATAATTATCAATTAGATATAGAAAGATAAAAATATATGATCAATGATACTATAATTTGAATTTAACACCATATTAACAATTCAAACTAAATTAAAATCTCTCATTATATACATAATAATAACTTCACAATAATTGGTCAATAATAACAATGAATTGTGGCACATATTCAAACTGAATTATTAAAATTTTGAATTTTTTATTTTATTCCAAGTTTGGAATGTGATAATATCAAAAAATAAATATATTACACTAAAAACTATGAAAATAAGTTTTAATAACTTTTTTATACATCAAAAATATTTTTGAAACTATAAAAACAAACAAATCAACTCAAAATAATAAAATTGAAATATTTGAGTTTTATACTGTAAATATATGAATGCATGATGAACATAAATAATATTTATTAAAATGTGGTTAAAAAATGTATAAAAACTTCAAATATGTTTTATATGAGTAATAATAATTTATAAAATTATTTAAACTTTTTAAGCACTTGTTAAAAAGTTGTATCAAATTAACAAATCAACAAAAATAAGAACATAGAGTAAACTAGAATACTATATTTACATAAGGGTCTTATTTATGGATGCACAGTGGAAACATGTACGTATAATAAGATATGTAAATCTAGAAATAATTTTTCATAAATTCTATAAGGGTAAATAATTACTACATAAGGGTATAACTTAAATTAAACATGTTGTTTAAAGGTATGTTTAATTTTCAATATACTATGTAAATGTAGTTAGGAGATGCGTAAAAATAAACAGAAACATATGTTGGGTCGAATATGTAGATCTATATGTATATTAGATGGAACAATACAAGAGTGGGGTGAATTTTAGGTTTAAAAACATTGTATTTAAACACTTATGAGATTAGTTTAAAAGGTCTTAAACTAATACAAATACAAACACCCATAATTGTATTGAATATAAAAGGTATGATGTAATGTAATACTAATGAAATATAAAACAATTGTATTTGAGATGAACACAATAATCATAGTAATATAAAGATGAATGATTCTACCTTAAACCTTATAGAATCAATCAGTACAATATGTAACAGAATGATTGTAATTGAAACAATTACAATTGAATATGTAATGAAGAAAGGAAACAGTACAAATTCCTTTCTAATACAAGCAGCAGCCGAAAAGTAAAAGTATTACAATTATTTTGACCCAAAGAGAAGGGTTATCCTTTTACCTAGGATAAAAGGTCTGTCTCACCAACACCTTGGTAAGCCCTCGATACGATGATCAGAACGTCTGTCTGCCTATCCCCGACAGCCCTTGATACGATGATCGGAATGTCTGTCTGCCTATCTCTGTCATCCCTCGATACGATGATCGGAACATCTGTCTGCCTATCCTCGGCAGCCCTCGATACGATGATCGGAACGTCTGTTTGCCTATCCCCGGTAGCCCTCGATTTTGTAGGTAATCGGCACCTCTATCTTTCAATTACTTGAAAGCCCTCGATACGATGATCGGACGCACAAAGCAGATGAGAGAAGTCACAGTGTCTCTCTCTAGAACTTGATAGAAGTAGAGTATCACAGTTGTTCCAAAAGTCTCTCTCTTTCAGCTTCAAATGACCTCCTATTTATAGGCCTCGGGTTCCAATGGTCATGTTCCTCCAACGGTCATATTTCTCCGAAAAACTCGGAGGGACTTGGACACCTGGTATTATAATGGTCATATTGAAACAGATAGCACGACATCGTTTTGATGAGTTTGTAACTAACACAACGACATCGTATTGGTTAAAACAAGATATATAAAGATGATAAAAATTAGTATGATTAATATGAAACAAGTGTTTTTGACTAAGTACCAAAACAAGTAATGAAAGTATGAATAGCAGAGTCAGTATGATATAATTAATAGAGTCAGTAGGATATGGTTGAAAGAGTCAGTACGATATGATTTTCAAGGTCAGTATGATACGATTGACAGAATCAGTATGATATGTTTGACAAAGTCAGTACGATACAATTGACAAGGTCTGTATGATACGATTGACAAGGTCTGTACAATACGACTGACAAGGTCAGTACGATATGATTGACAAGGTCAGTATGATACAATTGACAAGGTCAGTATGATTAAAAATACATTTGTGATTTCCAAAACAAAATATAGAAGTCAAAAGATAACTTTTGACTTAAAAATCTCCCCTTTTTTGGAAAGTACAACACAAAAAGTAAATATAACAAGAAATACTTATCTCCCCCTGAGTTATTGGAAACTCTTTTGAATATTAATTTGAATAAAACAAACTCCCCCTTAGGTGTAAACTTTCCTAAGGATTGTATTCATAGATTTTCATTGGTTTCTAAGTATTTGTTTAAACCAATCTCCCTTTGTAAAACATTCTCCCCCTTTATAAAACATTCTCCCCCTTTGTGCTTTACAAAAAGAATGGGTTCACCTTGAGTTGCCTAAAAGGGTTAGAGAAAAGAATTTGCAGGACAAAAGAAAAAAACATAAAAGTTATTAAAAAACAAAGACAGGTTCCAAAAGAAAAGAAAAACAAAAAACAACAGTAATTTGTTTTCTCTTTCTTTTTCCTTCTTTATGAGCTCATGAAGAACAACTTTCATCTTCTTGATTTGTTTATTGTCTTCAGAAATTGAATCACCCTAAGTTCTGAGAAGCTCTTGTTGGTCCATAAAAATCTGATCTTGATTCTTGATAGTCTCCTCCTGAACTCTGATTACTTCCTCAAGGGTATCAATTCTGTCTTGCAGATTCTTGTTATCTTTGGATAACACAGAATTATGTTTCTTTAACAAAACTATTTCATCCTTGAAAGATAAAACCTTCAAGAATTCAGACTAAAAAGCATTCATTCTCTCTTTCAATTCTTTCACTGAATAAATATCGGCTCCATGAGTTATCTGATTCAGCATTTCAACAGTTTCTTTGTCAAGCTTATTAAAGGAAATATCAACATCATTTGACAACCTCCATATATCTTCAATTTCTATCTCATGGTCATTCACCGAGATTTCTGTTTTATATGACCACTTGTTCATCCGGTTGCAAGATTTCTTATGAGCAGCCGAGGTTTCAGAAAGAAATTTCAAATCGACTTCAACTGACAAAACTTTCTTTCTCAACTCCCTTATAGAACCAAACTTCTTTTTCTGATTTTCAATAATGAAATAAATTTTCCCTTCCAGCATGGGAAAGTAAGGAATAGTCTTTTCAACCCTTCTCAAAACATGTACAATATAATCACTCTTCTTGAGAGATATTGTATGTTCTGAATCAGTATCCTCATCGTACGAAGGCGATTCATTTGATCGTCTTGATTCAACAACTGGACGTTTTCCTTTTGCTCTTTATTTCTCTTTTCATTCTTCTTATACTTTTTCACTAATGACAATAACTTTTTCAGTATGAGAAGATTGAGCACCTTGATTTACTTGAGTGGGTGTTTTATCCAGAGTTTCAGAAGTTTCAAAAGGTGCTTGATTGGCATGAGGGGTTTGTTGAACACCTTCACTATGCTTTTGAACCGATTCTTCCCTACTCTTCTTCGAACTCTGAAGGAATTCTAAAATAAAATATCCTTCCTCCTCTTCCACTTCTTTTATCTCTTCCATCATTTGTTTTCCTTTTTCTTTATCAGGAAGGCTATGTACGATAGGCTCTTGATGCACTTCTGTGGTAAGTTGAGCACTAGTTTCCTCAACTGCTTTCAAGAGATTTGAAGCATCAAATTCATGTGCTTTTCTTTTCAAAAGAACCTTCTTCTTCTTTTCATCCTGAAGGGTATCCTCAACCCTTAATCTCTCAGCAAAGGCTTCGGCTGGATCAAGTCCAAACTTTGGATCACCTTCCTTTCTCTGTTCCTTATCCTTTCTCCATTTGGCTACAACCTCCATACTATACTTAGGCTTCTTCTTTGGCTTTGAGCTGGTTTGCGGGTTAGACTTTTGAGGATCAATAAAAGAATGAATGTCTTTGGCTGGCATAGGTTCCGATTGATTTTAAGCCGATTCAGCTTCTACATCTCTTATAAAAAGTTTGGAATTTGGATCAAAACAAACATTCAGCTTTTTCATTGTACTCTTACTAATTCAAGATGGCTTCAGATCTATCAGGTTTCCTTTCAAAGGAATGTTGCAAAACTTCATGCTCTCAAGAATAAACTTTGTAAGGATGGTTGGATACATAATCATTTGAGACTTAATCCCTCCTGTCTTGACATTATTAATGGTTTCAAAAACATACCCCATGGGATTTAATTTTCTCATATTTACAAGATAGTCAAACATAAAAATATCAGAAACTTTTAGAGTTTCTCTATCCCCTTTTCTTGGGATAAGAAAACCTTGAATCCATAAATTCACAAACCGATTGTCCGGAGAAAGATGAGCCACTTTTCTATTCTCTTCATTTATAACAAACAAAGACTTCTCAGCACTTTCTCTATTAAACGTACCGACTTCCTCTGGTAGTTTATGAGATGGACAGAAAGAATCCCCTTCTATTGGGACATTAAAATAATGAGCTGCTTGTTTCACAGACATAGACAACTTTCTATCGTACACAGCAAAATTGATAGTCATGTCTTTATCGAAAGATATGGTTTTATAGAACTAACTGACTTCATCAAAGAGAACCGGATATTGAGAAATAGGTCTTTCAACACATAAATTCTCCCATCCTTGAAACAAAACGATTCTTGTGGAATCATACGAATCAAAAAAGTCCCGAGAAAGTAACCTTTCTCTGGAAAAAAGTATTTCTCTGAAAAAGACTTTGAAGACATTTCGGCAGGAGTATTAGCAGAGGACTGAGACATATAGGTGCTGCCAATGAAAGATTGTACGATGATATAAAACTAGTGGAGTAGAACTTCACCTCAAAACCTGAAAAACCAATGTGGGTTTGGGGAGGGGGGCTATTTATAGACGATATAGGGGTGACCGTTGATCTTCTACGGTCAATATTAGAGGACAAAAGATCAAAGGTTAGGGTAAAAGTGAAAAAAAAATTAAAAAAAATGAAATGTACATGGTGGAGAGTGTAAGGTAATTGTTGGTTTTGGTATAGTTTAAAATAAAACACAATCAAACGAAGTAAAATAAAATACTATCAATCGTCATACCGATGGAAAAAAAAGTTGTTACCATTAACCGACAAGCTGATGGAAAATAATCTTGTTACCATGACCTGACAAGCCGATGGAAAACATTCTCATTACCATGAACTGACAAGCCGATGGAAAACAATCTTGTTACCATGACCTGACAAGCAGATGGAAAACAATCTCATTACCATGAACTGACAAGCCGATGGAAAACAATCTTGTTACCATGAACTGACAAGCTGATGGAAAACAATATTGTTACCATGAACGGACAAGCTAATGGAAAACAATCTCGTTACCATGAACTGACAATACGAAGGAAAAGAAATTCATTACCATGATTGGTCGATATAATGGGAAAGAAATTCATTACCATGATCGGTCGATACGATGGAAAATAAATTCATTACCATGATCGGTCAATACAATGGAAAACAAATTCAATACCATGATCGGTCTATACAATGGAAAATAAATTCATTACCATGATCGGTCGATATGATGGAAAAGAAATTCATTACCATCAACTGTCAGTATGATGGAAAAGAAAATCATTACCATCATCGGACAGTACGATGGATCGGACAGTACGATGGAATAGAAAATCATTACCATCAACTGACAGTACGATGGACAGAAAAGTGTATAAAAATAAAACTATCAATACGATAAACAAATAGGTATATATTACTATAAAACTGTCAATACGATAAAATAAAATAAAAAACATAGGGAAAAGAAAAACACTGAGAGAAATGTTTTCCCCCTTTCTAAGAGGAGTTATTTAATGTTAGGAGAATTTTAAAACATGAAGTAGATATGAATGTTTATTTTAATGTAAACATTCCTAGCTTCTATTTTATAAACTCAAATCTATCGGAAGGTAAAGGTTTTATAAAATTGTCAGCAAGTTGTTCTTGCGTTCTGATGAATGGTAAAACCATATCTCCTTTTTGTGTGTGATCCCTAAGAAAGTGATGTCTAACATCTATGTTTTTTTTCACGAGAGTGATGTGCTGGGTTCTTACTAAGAGATATAGAACTAGTATTGTCACATAGAATTTGAGTTTTGGAGAAACTCAATCCATAGTCAGTGAGTGTGTGTTGCATCCACAATACTTGAGCACAACAACTTCCAGCTGCTACATATTCAGCTTCAGCAGTGGATAGTGCTACTGCGTGTTGTTTCTTGCAGGACCAAGAAACCAGAGAATCTCCTAATAAATGACATGTTCCAGATGTACTTTTTCTAACCATTTTACAACCGCCAAAGTCAGCATCTGAAAAAAATTTTAAAACAAAATCATTCCCAGAAGAGTAAAAAAGACCTAAATCCATAGTGCCTTTTAAATACCGAAATATTCTCTTTATGGATTTTAAATGAGACTCTTTTGGATTAGATTGATATCTCGCACATAAGAAAACAGAAAACATTAAGTCTGGTCGACTAGATGTCAAGTATAGAAAACTTCTTATCATACCTCTAAAGATTGTTTGATCTACTGGTTTCCCAGTTTCATCAAGATCAAGTGTATTTGAGGTACCAATTGGAGTGCTAATACTTTTAGTTTTGTCATATCCATACATTTTGAGTAAATCTTTTATATACATATGTTGAGATTTATATGTTCCTTCTGGATTTTGAGAAATTTGAAAACCTAAAAAGAAAGTTAACTTACTCATCATACTCATTTCAAACTCAAATTTCATTAAATTAGCAAAAGAATCAGCTAAAGATTTCTGAGTTGATCCGAATATGATGTCATCAACATAGATTTGAACAATCAAGATATTTTTGTTTTCCATTTTTATAAAAAGGGTTGGATCTGTTGTACCTTTTGTATAATTGTTTTGTAAAAGAAATCTTGTAAGTCTATCATACCATGCTCTAGGGGATTTTTAAAACCATATAGAGCCTTGGTAAGTTTAAAAACATGATCAGGATGTTTTATGTTTTGAAAACCAGGAGGTTGTTCGGAAAAAACTTCTTCTTGAACAAAACCATTTAGAAAGGCACATTTTACATCCATTTGAAAAAGTTTGATATTAAAGTATGCTGCAAAGGCTAATAGAATAAGAGATTCAATTCTAGCTACAGGAGCATATGTTTCTTCATAGTCTATTCCCTCTTGTTGATTATAGCCTTTAGCAACAAGTCTTGCTTTATTTCTTACAACGATTCCATTTTCATCACATTTGTTTCTGAAAACCCATTTTACACAAATTACAGTTGTTTCTTTAGGTCTATCAACTAAAGTCCAGACTTGATTCCTTTCAAATTCATTTAGTTCATCTTGCATTTCTTTGATCCAACATTCATCACCTAAGGCCTCACTTAGACTTTTAGGTTTAAATTGGGAAAGAAAAGAAAGATGTTCTATTTCATTTTTTAAGGAATTTCTGGTCCTTACAGGTTGATTTAAGTCACCAATGATGTTATCACTAGGATGATTCCTAAGAAACAATTGATTTGGGTTTTCTAAAACCTGTTCATCAACATATGGTAGAAAAGCTTCTATGGTAAAAGTTTTAGAAGTATCTTCTTGAATATTTTCCTTATCAGAATGATCTTCTAATAACGGTTGATAAACATTTTTAGAAAACACATCCGGGGATGTAGGTTTGGGTTGGTTGAAAACAAAAGGATCAGTTTCATCAAATTTTACATGTACTGTTTCCTCAACAGTACAAGTATTTTTATTGAAAACTCTATAAGCCTTAGAATTTGTGGAGTAACCTAAAAAGATTCCTTCATCAGATTTTGGTGTGAATTTTTGAGGATTACCTTTTGTATTCAGAATGAATACTTTTCACCCAAAAACTTTTATGTACAAAACTTTAGGTTTTCAGCCAGTCCATAACTCATAAGGGGTTTCATTAAGAAATGGTCTAGTTAAAACACGATTTATAGTATAACAGGCCGTACTAACAGTTTCATCCCAAAAGTTCTTAGCAATTGAGTCTTCACTCAACATGGTTCTAGTAATTTCCTGATGAATACGATTTCTTCTTTCAACAACACCATTTTCATAAGGAGTTCTTGGAGCTGAGAAATTGTGAGTAATACCTTTCTTACTACAAAATGTTTCAAATTCTGAATGTTGAAATTCACCACCATGATCACTATGAATAGTTATCAATGGTAGGTTTTTCTCATTTTTAACTTGGGCTCTAAAAGTTTTGAAATAGGAAAAGGCTTCATATTTCTTTGTAAGAAAATAGACCCATGTAAATCTAGTAAAGTCATCAACTAAAACAAATACATAGTATTTTCCTCCAATGCTTCCAATTTATGGGGGACCAAAAAGATCCATATGCACTAGCTGTAATGCATTATAAGTTGAAACATCATTAATTGATTTAAAGCTAGTTTTATGTTGCTTTCCAAATTGAAAAGGATCACAGAATTTTGAAGAATCATATCTAAGGTCTGATAGTCCCTTCACAAGTCTTTTCTTTGAGAGTTTACTATGGTTTCTCAGATTACAGTGTCCTAGTCTTCTATGCCATAGCCATGATTGGTCTTCTATTGCACTTAAGCAGGGTAAGTTTTGTCTTCTAAGATCTTCTAAGTGTATAGTGTAACCATTCTCTTGCCTATGAGCAGATAGAATGAACTCATCCTTGGAATTGTGAACTAGACACTTATCATTTCTAAAATTCACAAGGTAACCTTCATCACATAATTGAATTATGTTGATGAGGTTATGCCTAAGACCTTTAACAAACAAAACGTTTGAAATAAGAACTTTTCCAAGAAAAATGATATTACCTATACCAACAATCTTTTCTTGAGCATTATCTCTGAAGGTAACTTTTCCACCTTTTGTTTTGATAACCTTTTCAAAGAGATCTTTGTTTCCAGTCATGTCTTGAGAACAACCCCAATCCATGTACCAAATATTCTTATTGGTACACTTCTCATTTTCCTGAAAAAGAAACAATTAGTTTTTCAGAATCCAAACTTGTTTGGATCTAGAAGGGTTAGTTAAAAGAATTTTAGGAATCTACATTTGTTATGAAAAATGAGCTTTATGAAATCCTAAATATTGAGTTCTGTTAAGAGAACAATCTCTTCTCCAGTGTCCTCCACATTGACACTTAGAGAAAAATGGGTATTTTGAGGAACAAAATAGTTATTACTAAAAACCGGTTTGAAAAAGTATAACCAAGTCCAGAATGATTTCTCAAGGGTCGGATTTGGGAGTACATTTTGTCAAAATTTTCTTTTCCATGAGTAAAGTTTGACAAACATTTCTTCAAGGAAAAAATTTCTAACTTTAATTTTAAAACTAAATTTTTATTTTCCAAAACATTTGATTTTGAACTAGAGTTAGGCTCTAAAACATTTTTCTTTGAAAACACAATTTCTAGGTCCATATAAAGTTTATCCTTATCAGATTTGACTTTCTCAAGGGTTTTTAAAATACTTTCAAAATCAAAAGTTTTCACATCAAGATCTTTAGAAAGATCTTACACTTCTTTAGTCAAAATTTTAATTCTAGAATTTGCTTTCTCAAGCTTCTTATTGAGTTTGGAATTTTCATTTTCAAGTAATTTAGAAAATCTAGATAATTCTTCAAAAGAAGGTAATGTATCATCTTATGATGATGAAGATTCATCATTTGAATATTCATAAAATTCATTATCAGTATAATTTGCATTTAAGCAGACATTTGTAATAGCTTCAGCATTATGTACCTTAGCCATGATACAATGATCTTCAATTGGTAATCTAGCTATAAGTCCAATATTCTTTCATCCTGAGGACTCATATTATGAAGAATCATCTGAAGAATCACTACCTCTTACACTCCATGAAACATTTGCCTTCAATACTTTCTTTGTTTTATAAAACCTTTTCTTATTTCATTCAGAGTGTTTCTCCTTTCTGTCTTTCCTTTTCAATAAAGGACAATAAGGCCTTATATGTCCTACTTTCTTACATTCATAACAAGTTACCTTTGAATATTTCTTATCCTTCCTATCTTTCTTTTTGAATCTATATTGGAAGTCTTTATTTCCCAAAATCTTTTTCATCCTTCGAGCAATATTGGCTAGCTCAATATCTGAAAGATCACAATCACTTGAATCATATATAACTTTCTTGGATTTGGATCTTGTAAGACTTTCAGGTGTTTTAGATTTAGATATAAAGGCTACACTTCCATTCCCATACTTTTTCTTGTTGAAATCAGCATCTGTCTTTATTCTTGTCTCGTTCTGTAGAAGATTTCCAAAGAGTTCATCAAGAGTAATCTGGGAAGCTTTTCTATTTTCATCAATAGCTATCCTTTTTGACTCCCATTCATTTGGAATTATATCTATAATTTTATCTACTAGAGCTTCATCATCAAGTCCTTTTTCACCCATCGATTGTAAGCTGTTGAAAATTGTCATTAACCTTTGTTTCACATTACATATTGGCTCTCCATAAGGAAAAAGAAATCCATGATACTCTCCTAGAAGCATTTCTCTTCTTGTTTATATAACCTTGGATGTACCAAAATGAGTGACTTCTAATTTCTTCCAAATACAGTTGGCTGCTTCACATGAAGATATCTGACTGTATATATTACTGGTCATAGAGAATAATAAAGTATTGTGTACCTTGTAATTCAGTTGATATTCTTGCTTCTCTTGGTTAGTGAAAGTACTGACTTCTTTGTCAGGAATTTTGTACCCTCCAGTAAGAATAATAAAATTTTCTACGCCAGTATTGATCACAAAAGTCTTTATACGATCTCTCTAGTACTCATAATCATTCCCATAAAAGATAGGTGGTCTAGAAGGATTCAGATTGTCTATTGACCCAATATTCATTCCTTCCATCTAAGAAAACAAAAATCTTTTCCACCCCAAACGTTAGTATAGTAAGTAAAAATAGAACAAGTAATAAAAATCAGTGGAAACCTCCTCTGATACCAATTGTTGGATCGAATTTATAGATGTATATGTATATTAGATGGAACAATACAAGAGGGGGGTGAATTGTAGGTTTAAAAACATTGTATTTAAACACTTAAGAGATTAGTTTAAAAGGTCTTAAACTAATAAAAATAAAAACACCCACAATTGTATTGAATATAAAAGGTATGATGTGATGTAATACTAATGAAATGTAAAACAATTGTATTCGAGATGAACACAATAATCAGAGTAATATACAGATGAATGATTCTACCTTAAAGCGTATAGAATCAATCAATAAAATATGTAATAGAATGATTGTAATTGAAACAATTACAATTGAATATGTAAAGAAGAAAGGAAACAATACAAATTCCTTTCTAATACAAGCAACAGCGGAAAAGTAAAAGTATTACAATTCTTTTGACCCAAATAGAAGGGTTATCATTTTACCTAGGATAAAAGGTATGTCTCACCAACACCTTGGTAAGCCCTCGATACGATGATCGGAACGTCTATCTGCCTATCCCCGGTAGCCCTCGATAAGATGATCGGAACGTCTGTCTGTCTATCCCCGGCAGCCCTCGATACGATGATCGGAACGTCTGTCTGCCTATCCCCGGTAGCCCTCGATTTTGTAGGTAATCGGTACCTCTGTCTTTCAATTACTTGAAAGCCCTCGATACGATGATCGGACACACAAAGAAGATGAGAGAAGTCATAGTGTCTCTCTCTAGAACTTGATAAAAGTAGAGTATCACAGTTGTTCCAAAATTCTCTCTCTTTTAGCTTCAAATGACCTCCTATTTATAGGCCTCGGGTTCCAATGGTTATGTTGCCTCCAACGGTCATATTTCTCCATAAAACTCGAAGGGACTTGGACACCTGGCACTATAACGGTCATATTGAAACAGAAAGCATGACATCGTTTTGATTAGTTTGTAACTAACTCAACGACATCATATTGGTTAAAACAAGATATATAAAGATGATAAACAGTAGTATGATTAATATGAACAAGTGTTTTGGACTAAGTACCAAAACAAGTAATGAAAGTATGAATAGCAGAGTCAGTACGATATAATTAATAGAGTCAGTACGATACGGTTGACAGAGTCAGTACGATATTATTGTCAAGGTCAGTATGATACGATTGACAGAATCAGTATGATACATTTGACAGAGTCAGTATGATATGATTGACAAGGTCTGTACGATACGATTGACAAGGTCTGTACGATATGATTGAAATGGTTCGTACAATACGATTGACAAGGTCAGTACAATACGATTGACAAGGTCAGTACGATTAAAAATGCATTTGTGATTTCTAAAACAAAATATAGAAGTCAAAAGAGAACTTTTGACTTAACAACATGATTAAATGTAAAGAAATTGTTATGTGTGGGAATGTTTACATTTTATATATTACCAAAATATTAGTGCAAATCCATTTTTATTAAAAGGAAATGAAAATACATAAGGTGGATAGATGGTTTTATACAATCATATATGCCCTCATGGCAAATTGAAATGATAAAAGATATCAATGATCATAATCATAATAGGAAGTATCATAATCACCATCACAATCGGAATCATAAACAAAAGGAAAATGGGACCTGGTAACCATAGTTGGCTTGAGGTATGAGTATTCCTTCCTCTTTCTGGATTTTGTAGGAGGAACAGGTTGGAAACCATTATCATCCACAACAACTTCTTTACCTTTGGATAAAGTCTGGCTATAAGATAGTTTTTTTTTGGAGAATATTAAAGTAGTAAATACAGGAACCTGATATATTTATAGGGTTAGCAACTCAATAAGAGTATCTTTCCCTTGGCATGGTTGGAAATAATCATGACCACACAACCACTAGAAAAAATCCTTTGAATTTGGTTACAACCAGTTGGATATTCCCTTACAATTGTGGTGCACTTTGAAAACAATCAAGTACTACATGTTTTACAACTCTTGGATGGATCTTTATACTGCCTCCCACAATAGTCTTCCTCTTATTGAAAAGGGTTTGTGACATCAATAAAGTCTTCCACATATTAAGACCTATTAAATTTCAAAGTACATCTTTATTCTTCTACTCATCACTTTTTACTTACCTATATTCATGAAAATAACTCTTCTTACTTCTTCCCAGAAGTAAACCTTAAATATGCATTTTCTTATTCTTCTTATTCTCACTTTCTTGTTATGTTAAAAAACCTATTTTATTCTAATCATTTCTTCATATTCCTTCTATAATCACACACTTCCTTTTTCAGTATCAAATCAATGAGGAATAGCTTAGCCTAGTATCATCATGGTTAAATTGCCTTAAATAATAATCATTCTTCAATTGGGCACACTAAATTATTCTTCTTCTTCTCTTCTTGAATTATCAACATAATTAAATCATTTTCAATTCATGGATTAAATTTTTTATGAAAAACTAGTATATCCATTTCACATTAATCAATGTAGTGAAACTTTTAATTATGTTTTGGGTATCCCAAATACATAACCATTTATGTGTTCATGAATATTCACATATGTTTTCTAGCAAGAATGAATTGTTTTATTCTTCTTTGTATATTTCCAGAACTCTTGTTAGGGTGTCAAATGGTTCTATAAGTGTTCATGGAAGAATGCACTATATTCTTGGTGCGACCCTCTATCCACTTGGTGTCACTTAACTCACACACACTATCAGCCTTGTTTTCTTCTCTTTATCATCTTTTCATGCATAAACTTGGGGGGTCATTAAATAATGTACATGATTAAATGTGATTCATACATTAAACACCTGAACATTGTTAGTTCCTCCCCTTCCAATATGTGAAAATAAACTGTGTAATTTCTTTTCTTCTCTATCCAAAGTTTCTTCACGTAAGGGTTTATTTGTAGAACTTATTCTTTCACAAAAGATGACAAGTGTGTTTACACACCCGATGTGTTTCCACAGGACTTCTTCACATAGGGTTAGCGAATCTATTTCGCAACACAATAATGGTTCATATGATTCCCCTATTCACAAAGCCTCTTTGAGAGTTATTTCCACCTGTTGAAGGCCCGCGAGACTCCTCTATTCGTGAATCCTTGAATGCTCATGGATCCTTATTTCCCTTTATGAAAAAATGTTTGGGGAGGCTCAATTTTTAAATGAGAGATCTCGGGTATTTGGATGGAAACAACCTTTCTTGGTCTCAGGGATTCTCATTTTATAGGTGAAGATCATAATCTTTACACCATGTTCAAATAACTTTAAGATAAATCATTTTAAAGATTTCCTTTTAATATCCAAGACCCTCACCTTTTGAAATAATCCACGTCTATTGAAGATACTATAAGAAACATGATGTTTTCCTTTGAGAGTAGGATTATCCTTTTTAGTGAACTGATAACGTGCATCCGATGAGGATCACATGAAAATTTTCATCTCGAGTTCCTATGCTTCTTCCATGGAGATAACATGCTCAAAATTGCTCCTTTAATAGAATTTTCAGTTCATCTGAATCATATAGATCAAGAAAACAATGTTTCATGATTTATCTGATCATGTTCAAATCATTATGTTGACCCCATGGAAATTATAACATCCTCATGTTAGACTAATGATGATTCGGTCTTCTTATCTAGTTAGATATTGGTGATGTTGAGTGTTAGAGGAAGGAAGACTATGGCACTGAGTGATACAGAGGCTTCAGGAAAATTGGATGGCCCTGGTGAAATGAGCGGGGTGCGGGATGTGATGAACGACCTAGATCAATCCAAATCTCATCCCACATCAAAAAGTCAATGCTGATAGTATGTGGTATATTAATCATGTCTCTAAAACCTCAACTTAGAATTCTCATCTCCCCCACTCAGTACCACCTCATACCAGTTATGTGGGAACGCTCTAGTCCCACCACTTGTGGGACCTTACAAACCCATGAACAGGTTCACCCATGCACTCTGAAGGTCTTACACACGGACCTACATATTGTTGTCTGCACAGTTCCTGGATGACCTCCCTTGGGTTTGGTCGGCCTAGTTTCCAAAAATATTCCATTAGTTGAGGCTTCTGGTCGGCTGAGTGGGTTGACCATATTTTTTTCATGTAAAATCCCTAAAAATAATATTACATTTTAATGCAAGGTCATTTAGAGAATCCTAAGCCCTCAACATCTCTCCACATATTCTTTAAATAATCTCCTTCATGCTCTTCCATTATTATTTTTGGAATATAAATTCTAAAGAACTTATTCATCATTAAATGGATGATACCTCAACCATCTTCACTGTTGTAATCAATAAATCACATTTGATACATGTATTTTGAACTTAGAACCATTTCAACAATATTCTGATTTAAAAAAATTGGTAATTTCTCAAGAGTGACATCCAATGCACTAAATCCATAAATATTTTCCAGGAATCACCATGAAACTAAAATTCCTCAAACCATTAACATGTTTACTTAAATTATAAGACTTTATCCCTTGTTCCAATATCCATTAACTATGAAGATGCTTCGTCATATTGACGCCAATACTCATTTGACAAAAATTACAATCCATACACAATGCGGGGACTTCAATATCGCCCTTTTATTTTTTAGAAATACCTTCTAAATTATTTTCAAATAAATGTGTCAATATGTGGAACTATTATCTTCTCTCTCCACTTTAATTAAAACATTCATTTCAATTTTTACCCCTTATTTGTAAGAAATACTATGTTCGTGGGGAAAAGGGTATTTGTTCATACTCAAGAAATAGGACATCCATCATTTAACTCTAAGTCTACTTGGACATTTCTCCATATAGAAAACAAGAAGATTTGATATAAACAATAAAGTTTTCCATTACCAATTGATCTTGATACATTAAGAAATGAAAACTCATATACTTGTCTTCAAGGATTATTCACTTTCATTCCTAGCATAGATTACTAAATGAGGGATTGTTAATTTTAATAATGGTGAATCTCATCAAGAATCGATTTCATGAAATTATAGTATAGAGAATGCACCAGAATGATTCTTCAAATTGTGAAAGTCCATATTGGACAACTTTCACAACTTCATTAAGGATGATCATCTATATCATTTTTTCTTCAGAATACCATGAAATAAGATCAAACCAAGATGGAATATTCTTTATCATTGCTATCTATAATGGATAATCACATTCTTCTTCTTCATTAAGGATTATAATCTATTATATAAGTATTTAAATATCAATTGAGGGGTTATTCAATGATGGTAACTTCTTCATCTTTTCAATCAAGAATTGAATGAACTCGCTACTTCTCATGTTCTCCCCCTAAGAATACTATTCACCTTTAATTTTATGTAATTTAAGCACAACTGCAATACACCAAGATTTAAGGGAATAAGTTAGATCCTCCTTGCTTCATTAATATGAACAGAATGGTTGAGATGGTTTACTCATCCATGTTGCCCCACTTGATCTAGTATTCATGATTTCACTTTTAAACTTCTTTTCTGATTTATGTTGAAGCAGTAAGCATCTATTCACATCCTATTAGACTTTGTATGTAGAAATTTTATTCTTAATAGCCTTCATGGATGATACATCATTACTCCTCTTGGGAACTACTTCTTGTTCTAGTAGCAAGGTTAAACAACCTTTTTCCTTGTGAGAATATTTCTTGCATCTCTCACAAAGATCTTCTTTAACACAAGATCTTACTTTTTTCCGCCACTCATTCACTTTTTCTTCATCATGTGTAATATTTTTATTTCCTTTTTCACTATCCTTAGCTTGTTAATTTCAAAGTATCATCATTCTTTCCAATTTTTTAGGCTAGATAATTAACATATCATTATGAACTATGGTAGAAAGTTTGTATTTTCTACATGTCTTATTTTGAGTGGAATCCCTCTTAGTTACTATTTTGGATGAACTACCCTTCAACTTCTTGGATTTAGAATCCAATGTCTTCTCACATTTACTTCAAACTTTCATTTCACTTTCGCTCCAACTTATTAATAAGAAATACAATGTTCGTGGAAGAAAGGGTATTAGTTCATACTCAAGAAATGTCTCATCCATCATTTCACTTTAATTCTACTTGAGATTTTTTGAATGTAGAAAATAGGAGGATTTGATATAAACAAAAAAGGTGTCCCTTACCAATTGATCATGATACCTTAAGAAATGAGAACTTGTATACTTATCTTCAAGGATCATTCACTTTAATTCGAGGATAAAATTACTAAATGTGAAATGAATCATTCTAATAATGGTGATTATCATCAAGAATGGGTTTCTAGAAATTACAGTATAGATAATACACCAGAATGATTCTTCAACCTGTGATAGCTGAGATTTAACAACTTTCATATCTTCATTAAGGATAATCATCTAGAACACTTTTTTCCTTCATAATACCATGAAATAAGATCAAACCAAGATATAATATTCTTTATCCTGGATATCTAGAATATAAAATCGCATTATTCATCTTTATCATGTATTTTTATCCATTATATTAGTATTCAAATATACTTTTAGGAGTCATTCATGGATGAGAATTTCTTAATCTTCACTATCAATAGGTGACCTCACTAACTAATTCTCATGTTCTCTCCTTGATACCTTGTTTCACGTTAAATTCCCTATATTATAAGAACAAATGAAATACGCAATTATTTGAGGGAATAAGTAGGATCATACTTTCTTGATTAATATGAATAGTAAGGATGATATGGTTTTCTCAACCAAGTTTCTCCACTTGATCCATTTCTCAGGCTTACACGTCTGAACTTATTTTCTGATTTATATAGCAGCATCATAGATCCCTTCAAATCATCACCTAATTTGTGTGAAGAAATTTTCATCTTAAAAGACTTCTTGGATGATACATCATTACTCCTGTTGAGAATTACTTCGTGTTCTAATAGTAAAGTTAAAAAAACTTTTGCAATGTGACCAGATTTCTTGCATCTCTCACACTGAACTTATTTAATATAAGAGTTTCATTTTGTTTATAACATATCAATAACTTATTCTTCTTCATTTGGAATCATTTAATTTCATTTTACACTATCCTTAGCTTATAAATCTTCATGTATCCTCATTCTTTCCAAGTTTTTAGGAAAGAAAACTAAAATATAATTAGGAATTTTGGCAACATGATTGGATTTTCCACATGGATTCTTCTGAGTTTCATCCCTCTTAGTAACTATTTTTTATGCTCCCTCTTAGTAACTATTTTTGATGAACATCCCTTAAAATTATTTTATTTAGATTCCAAGGTCTTCTCACCTTTACTTATTAGAGTCTTCTTAGTAGAATTTGTTTTTATAATAATCTTCTGATGTCTTCCCAAAGGCTGCTTCTTCTTTCTTTTCTGGATTTTTTGATCTTCTTTTCTTATCAGATTTGGATACATGTTTAAATAAACATGTACCAACTTATTGAACACTACCATTGTGTACATCATGGATCTTATCAATCATTTAAAATCTTTTTACAATATTCAAATGCTGCAGGACCTGTGGATTTTTCTTCTTCTTATATGGCTTTCTCCCCCTTGAGATAGGATTTCTTTGGGATTTTATATTTTGAGTATTGGACCGACAATTTAATGCATAATGCCCAAATATATTGCACCACCAACATTGACAGAGAAATCCTTATTTCTTTAAATATTATGCATAAGGTTGTTGGGTCTTCTTTAAGATTTGTTGTGCTCTCCCTAGAGATCAGTTGTCCACATTCTTCATCCTATCTACCCCAATCATGGTGATAGGTATCTCATAACCTTTATTAATCCATATGTGTTTTGAATTTCTCTTCTAACATGCACTACTTGTACAAACATATTTAGAAACATGGGTACAAGATAGTATAGATGGTACCATTTTCTTTCCTATCTAATTTTTATAGATCATTGAATGAAGTCATGATCTTTTTATCACTTGTTGGGGGTATTTTGACAGTATAATCCTCTAGTGAACATTGAGTTCCAGTAGAAACTATTTATTTCTTTTGTAAAGTGTCGGTATGTGTCTTCTCAATTTTCCCATCTGAGATTATAATTATAGAAAATTCATATTGAGTATGGTTTTATAATCTTTAATCATAATAATATTCTCTTCACAAGAATCCTTCATTCTTTTAACTTTATCTTCATATTGTTTAACATTATTTTATAACAAAGAGTCAATTTTATTGATCTTCTTGAATGGTTCGTCTAAATCTAAACCCTTGACTTCAATGATTTTTTTATCTTTCCGTCAAGTGCATGGATATTCTCTTTCAGAGACTTATTGACTCATTCTTTCTATCTAACTTCTTTGATGAATTTTGATCAACTAACTTCAAATTCCCTAATTATTTCTTCAAATGTTCCAACCTGTCTTGGTATCTTTAGACATTTAAAAATATTTTCTTGAATTCCCTTCTACAAAACAACAGTTTCTTCTTTCAGTTAGGTGATATCTTCATGAAAACATTGAAATAATCCACAAACAAGGGATGCAGTTTCATCCAGAATATTATGAAGAATAATTATTAATCATTCCACTGATAATTCTAGTGAATCTGTAGATTGATCATAATTTATTGTGATAAATTTTTCATCATGAGAATAATTTTCAAAATTATTAACACGTACCTCCTAGTCACTATAGTTAGTATGTATATCCATATCCTTGGTGGAAGCTTGAGCCGCCGTCTCATTACTTTCCAAGTATGATATGTCTTCATTTTCTGTAAAGTATAGAGAAACATATAATTCATATTATTTAGATAAGAGAGGATTCTTCTTCAACATTATTTTCTCTTTCTTTTTACTTTTCATTATATTCTTGGTAGATATAGACTTCTTCTTACAGATAACTAAATCTTCATCAATATTTTACTTTTTTTGTTGTAGGAAAGTAACTCAGATCTTCATAAGAGAATAAATTCAGTGTGGAGAATCTATCAGAGGTGAACCTTGGCTCTGATACCAATTGTAAGGACCCATTTTGGATATTTATAACACAAAGAGTGGGTGTGAATCCGTGTTAGGGAATTTTTATTCACATTCAACTTTCTATCCCTTTACATCTTTGACCTGTTAGGAACACAATTCTCTTATTCTCTTCTCCCTATAGCATGCAATAATATTAAAGTAGTAAAAATATGCACCTGATACTTTTACATGGTTTACCACTCAATAAGAGTTGCTAGTCCTTTGCATGGTAGGGAATAATTCTGACCACAAAAACACTAAAAACCAATCCTTTTAATGTGGTTATAATGAGTAGGATATTCCCTTACACTTAGGGAGAACTTTGAATACAATCCAGTAGTGCATTTTTTATATCTCTTGGCTCAATCTTTATTATTCCCCAAAATACAATATTATCCTTATTAAAAATGTTTTCGAAAATAATAAATTCTTCAAACTATTGAGACCTATTTGATTTCATAGTACTGCTTTGTTATACATCTCTTCAATTGTTACTTTCTTATAAGCATGAATGTCACTCTTCTTACTTCTTCTTAGCAGCAAACCTAAAAGTTATTCTTTCTTATTATTATTATTCTCTTTTTATCACTTTCTTATTCAGTTCCAAAACCTAATTCACTATGATAACATCTTCTTCTTCTTTATAAAATCATATATTTCCTTTGTGATTATCAAATCAATGATGAATAACTCAAATTAGCCTCATTACAGTTAAAAAGCCCTGAATAATAATAATTGTTCAATTTGGCACACTCAATTCTTCCTCTTCTTATCTTATTGAATTATTAACCCAACTAAATCATATTAACTTCATGAATTCAATGTTTTATGAAAATGTAGTGAAATATTTAATAATGTTTTGTGTATCTCAATTGCATAACCATTTATGTGTGCATGAGTCTTCATGTATACATGGAATCATGAACACAATGTTTTCTTCTGGTTTTTCTCTTTGAAAAAATCTATTTAGGGATTCAAATGGTTCTATAAGTGTGCGTGGAATCATGAACTTGCCTCTTGGTGTGAACCAATATCCACATGGGGTCACTTAACACACAAACACTACTGGCCTTATTTTCTCCACTTTCACTTCTATCCATCCACGGACTTGGGTGTCATTAAATAATGCACATGAGTACAAGTGATTCATGTATGATACACCTGAACTATGTGAGTTCCTCCTCTTCTTATTTCCAAAAATAAACTGTTGATTTTTTTTCTAAGTCCACAGTGTCTTCCACAAGGGTTTCTACATGGAAATAATTATTTCTTGAAGGATGACAAGGGTGTTTACACACTTGTTGCATGTCTACATGAATTCTTCACACATGGTGTGAAGATATCCTTCATGAAACAAGAATGTTTTGCAGGACTCCCCTCTTCTTGAAGTCACTTAAATATTTCTTTACACTTGTCGAAGTCCTGCGAGACTCCTCTCTTTATAAAACCTTTGAGGCTCATGGATCCAGTTTTCCCTTCATGAAACAGATGTTCGAAGAGGCTCTATTTTGAAATGAGATCTCTCAGGTATGTGTATGGAATCAACCTCTTTTGGTATCAAGATTCTCCTTTTATAGGTGAAGATCATGATATTTGCATCACATTAAAAACCCCACAAGATACATTGTTTTATATCTTCCCTTTAAATTGACCAAATCCTCATATTTTGAAATCTTCCAAACTGGTTAAAGATACACTAAGAAATATGGAATTCTTCCTTTGTGAGTGGGATTCTCATTTTCGGGAACTGATTACATGAATTCAATGAGAATCGAATGAAAATATTCTTTCTAAATACCCAAGCTTCATCCATGGCGATAGCATGTTCAAAGAGTCTCCTGCAACTTCATTTTTAGTTCATCTGAATCATATAAATCATGAAAGAAAAGTTTCATGATTTATATGATCATGTTCATATCATTATTTCAACCCCATAGAAATCATAACATCCTCAGGTTAGACTGATGATGATTTTGTATTCTTCTCTAGAGAGATAGTGGTGACGTTGAGTGGTGGACGAAGGAAGATGGTAGCACTGAGTGATACAGTGGGTGTGGGATAATCAGATGGACCTGGGGAAACGATTGGGGTGTGGGATGTGATGAACAGATGAGATCGCACCAAATCTAATCCCACATCAAAACCTCAATGCCACTAGGACATTGTTTATTAATCATGTCACTCCAACCTCAGCTCATCATTCTCAGTTTCCCCTCCCAGTACCACCCAGTACCGGTTCTGCGGGCACACTCTACGCCCACATCTTGGGGGCCCTTGGAAAAACACATGCATGGCCTCGCCCATGTTCACTGATGGTCTTACCCATAGCCTTGTATACCACCACTTGCGGGATAGCCTGGCTGGCTTCCCTTATGTTCGGTCGACCTAGTGTCCTGCAATATACCCTCGATTGAGGCTCCCCAGTGGGCTTAGTGGACAGGCCATATTTTTTTTAAGTAAACCACATAAAAATAATATTGAATAGTAATGCATGGCCACTTAGAGAATTATAATCCCTTAACTTCTCTTCACAAATTCGTAGAATAATCTTCTTTATGTTCTTACATTATTATTTTAGGAATATAAATTCCAAATAAATTCTTCATCCTCCAATGGATGATACTAAAAACATATTCACTGATTTAAATAATGTATCACATTTGATACATGTATTTTGAACTTAGAACAAGTTCAACAATCATATGATTTACCAAAATGGGGAATTGCTCAGCCGTGACATCTAATGCAATGAATCCATAATGATTCTCCCAGAATCACCATGATACTCAAATTCCTCAAACCATTGACTTGTTTATTAAAATTATAATACTTGATCACTTCTACCAAGATCTATTAACTTTGGAGATGCTTCATCAAATTGACATCAATGATCTTTTGAAAACAAATACTATCCACACACAAATTGGACTCTTCACCAATTTCCACGAACAATTTATGGGTAATAAAAATAAATAAATAAGGTTAAAAATAAAGTTATAATACATTTTTATGGGTACAAGAAAACTAATGTAATTGTAATCAAATTGTCACAAATCATGTGTAAGGGAAAAAATAAACTTCTCCATGATACACAAGGGTAAATAGAACAATTATAAAATCAAAATTTCAAAAACAAATTAGAAAATAATTTATATAATAATAAAAATATTAATAAATGATGAAAAACTAAACAAAAATTAAACAAAAAAATCATTTAAATAAAATTCAATTTATAATAAAATTATCATTATCTAAATTTTGAAATTATGAAATATAGTATATTGTATTTATAAAAATTATTTTTAAAGTTCCAATGTGAACCCCAAAAAATATCCCCCCTTTTTGATAATTAAAAACAATCAATTTCAATATTTCTCTACCTTTTTGGAATTGATAAAAAAGGTATGAATATTTTTAAAATATTTTATCCAAATTTTTGAAACAAAATGAAGTAAAATTATCAATTTTCAATCACATTTTATAAAAAAATAAAATATTTGATAACAAAAATATAAAATCCCCCTAAATTAAATAATTATATATATAATTTAGATATCTTCCCCTAAATTATTTCATATTTGAAAAATAATTTTCAAAGGAGCCCTAAAAACAAATAATATTATATTTAAGTAATTTTAAAAGATATGTAAAAAAATTAAAAACATTTGTCACAAGCTAGTAAACAAAATATAAAACATAGAATTTAGGATCACTAACCAAGTTGAGATAAATTTTAAATGCCATAACAATAATCGAACAAATACTACAATGTGAATATGAATGTTTTCCCAACAATAAAAGAACTTCTTACTTGGGTATCCAGACTACTTTTGGTCCAATATAACTTAAAAATATTTCTTTTGGCACCCATGGTGGAAATGTGTTATTCCTTATAACATTAATTTTAGATTTATAAATGTATTCCATTATGTTATTAAGTGATTAAACAAACTGTAATGAATAATCAAATTAATAATGTATAAATAATCTATATTTAAACTGACCTATATATAAGATATCTGACTCCATGAATTTTAGCTTTAAAAAATCTGTTGTTATAGATTTGAGTTAATCTATTTTCAAAATTTGGATAACTTATATTAGATTTATATTTAGGAATTTTTTAATATTATAAATTCATCTAAAGTATGGATTGGTCGATGAAAATGAAAAATATGCAGTGTGAATTGTTATTTCATAAAAAATATTAAAGATATTATAAATAATTTCTGAATTTTGTGCCTTAAAAAGATTAATAAATCCTTTCATAAAATTTTATATCAGTTTTAAGTGGGAAGAGTGTATGAATGTAATTTAAATAGATGAACGTAAGGAATTATTATAGTGGTTTGATCCAAATTGGACCAAGACCACTCATTACACCCCATCAGTTGTAGTATGCAACACACTAAGAAAAGAGAGACACTTTTAAAATGGAATAAATATAAATCCATAATTTTATAATGGGATAAATCTCATCCTTGTACATTGTGATTATTATCCCAAAACCTAAGAAAACATATCCTTTTCTTTGATTAGAAATGACCCATAAGATTCTAAAATGAGTGTACCCAACCTAAGAGTTCTTTTATTTGGTTAAGTGAGAATAACCATGGACTACATTTTTTAGGTTGTATAAACTATTGTGTGAAAATATTTTCTATAGACTACCCTACAAAACCAAGAATAAATAAATAAAATAGTTTAAGAACCAGTGGACAGTTTTAGATGGGTATGATGATGTGGAAAAATTATTCTTTTCTATTTAAAATGTATTTGAATGATAAATAATGGTTTTTCCAGAAATGTACTTTAGAAAGTTATGAAGAACTATTAGGATATTCTCTATCATATTTTTCTTATAGAACTTCAATGTGATATAAATTTCATGTAGTGTAATTTATCCTTCACTTTTACTATATCAAAAACCTTTTTCATACTCATATATATCTAACATCATTTTTTCACACATACTTTATCCCTTTATGTAAAATTAATTCAAACTATCCAATGAAATAATTAAGAAATTCAAACTTAAAATAGTAATAATAATTTTCTATAATTATCTAGGAGAGAAAAAAATATAAAAATAATTTTTCAATAATACTATCATTTAAATTTTAAGCCATATGTACAATTCAAACTAATTTAATATTAATAATTATAAATTTAAAAAAAACTTCAAAATAATTGGTCAAAGATAACCTAGAAATATCACCTAGATTCAACGTGAAATATTCAAAAATTGAATTTCAATTTTCTTTCCATATTTAACATTTGATAATATGAAACCACACTATTATTATATTAAAAACTATAAAACAAGTTTGAATAACTTCATTAGACTTAAACATTAATTTAGAAACCATAATAAAAAACAATTCAACTCAATATAATAAAATATATTTTTTTATTTCATGTTGTAAATATATGTGTAAATGGAGAATATTATTAATCATACTAAAAATATATTTAAAATAATATATAAACACTTTTAAAAGGCCCGATATTAGTGTTAAAAATATATATAGTGATTTAAAAAATATAAACGCTTACTGCAAGAAAAAAAATCAATATATCTTTGAAATCAAGAAATCATGGTAAACTAGAAAAATGAATTTATGTAAGGGTAATCTTCATGCAGGTGTTATGATAAAATGAATGTATAATGATATACCTAATGGTAGAAATAATTTTGCATCCCTTACATAATGGAATGCATGCATTTCATAAGGGTAGAACTTAATTTAAGCATGTTTCATAAGGGTAAGATGCATTTTTAATATAATTTGTAAAGTTATCCAAATGATTCCTATTGGAAAAATAAAAACATGTGTTAAAATAAACACAATGTTATGAAAATTCAAGATCATGTTTTATATGTGATGTACAAGGGTAACTCCCAATTTCAAGGTTTTGATTAAGGTTAATAAAAAAATTATATAAATGTGTTGACACCCCATTTTTTCAAATGGATTTACAATATTTTTAATTGTTCCTTAATTGTGTTAAAGTACCCAAAATACCTGTGGAGAATTAAAGGAACTTTCCCAAATCAGTCTGTCCATGAACACATGTGCATCTGAAAGCCAGTGCACCCTCCTCCCCCTACATCACTGAAAGGCTGTTCAACCCTGTGTATGGGACATACATCGAGCACCTATGACCATGAATATCACAGGAAACCTCCTTCGACTAGGTACCCAAATATTCCAATAAGTAGGAACCTTGGGTTCTATATGTTCACAAATAGAAAAATAGAATAATCTTCCATGATATGGTTGCATAGCACTTTCACCCAGGTCTCCAAAATCTCTCTTGTGTCTCTCTAAAACCTAAGAGAATAGGGAATTAAAGTGGATAAGGGAGATCAAAGTCTCTTGAGGGTCTAAAACACAAGACAAATGCATGAGGAACCATCCTCCCCTATGTGAAGAACCACATTCACATGTCCCCCCTCCCTAATTAGAGAGATGTGTTACATGCATCCAGGGACACCTAAGGAGACTTATGGTTCCTATTATAAACCCTTTTCCAAGTGTTGTTTCCCAGGTGTTCCATTTCCAATGGAATTTCCTGCTTGCACATGCCTATACCTGCTAAACTAATCTCCTCTAGTTCCTCCTACTCCTAGTGTGAGGTACCTATTTCCTCTAATCCAGGACCTGCATGAGTTTTCCTTTGAGACCCTTTATAAGTTACCAATGGAAAGGCACATCTCCCTATGGATCCCTCATCTCATAGGGGCTAATTTGAAACCTCTTTTTAAGCCTCCGGACTTCAAATACTATCAAGAGGGTAACACTATTGAGTATCCCATTTGAATTTTCATTCATATAGTGAGAGGTTTCACACAACTTTCCAACATGTTTGTTGGGGTTTTCCAGGTGCATGTGAATTTTCACTCCAATGGTCACACAAATCTCGAACCTAGAGACAGTGGTAATAGGGTTAGGACCATGTCCTGACCTTGTCGTCTCTAAGACACAAAGCCTCCATTTCCATGTGGGGAGGGTGGGGATTATGGTTTCTTTTCCATCAAAATGGAATAATAACTTCCTACCTCACTAAAGAAATAATTTTAGGGCATCGCTCTGGGAGTAATCTCCTAAACATTCTTGGAAGAGTTTTTACTCATTCTCCTCTTCACCCTCTTGGCTATTGGGCGAGAGAGGGGATGGGTACCAGATTCCTCTCCTCTCTCTCATACCCTTGGCCTCTTCCATTAGTGGAGGAGGAGAAGTGTGTGTATTTCTGTGTCTTTTACTTCTCGTTGTACATCACATTCATTCCTGACACATCCTGGCTCATGTGGGCATGTTTTAGCAGAGAACCTGATTTTGAATCAAATTATCATCTTTATTTAGAGTGCCCCCATAGGTGTGTTTCCTCAATACCTTGTATCCAACCTCATGGAAAAGTGTATTATTTGGTTTCTAGGATCTTCTACTTCCTCTTATTTCTCACATTGATCATGACTCACATGGGCTTAGAGGTTTATGGTGGTCATGACACCCACCCGATTCTGAGCCTTTTTTATATCATTCTAAGTATAATCCCCAACCAAATTTGGACCTCATACATGGTATAAGACCCAACCTCTGACCAACATGGGAACCATTCTCAGATGTAGTCCAAAATAATAACCCCATTCATCTGGGAATCCTTCTCAAGAGTAAGCCTTAAACCAAACCTCTAAATCTCAATGGTTGAAGACACTTCTCTTGGACCCAAACTCATTCATAATGGAATCCTATTTCGGAGTAAGCCCTAGCTTAATCCTCTCAGAGGGTCACACTCCCTTGAGAGAACAATCCTTCATAGGTTATCCATAGATGTGATCCCTCATAACCAAACTATGTGGGCTTTGATTCCCAACCAAATAGGATACGTAGTAAGCCTCCATCAGGTTCAAAACCAATGCTACAAATCAACCATTTTCTCTCCAATCCATATTCCCAATAGTGACTAATTCAACCAGGAATTCTTATTCCTTCTAGGTTCCATGATCCAATTTGTTGTAATACCTACACCAAACTATTCATAGAAATATTTCTCCAAGATGTCCTTACAATAACATTCTAAAATGCACGGTTTTATCCTTATCACATGACCTTAAAATGTGTGACGTGTCTTGTTAAGTGTCATTGAACTACATGGGTTCTGATTCCTTCCACAATGATACATAGAAAGTTCAAACTATGGTTCCTATCCTAAAATCAAAACACCTCCCATCTACCTTGATGGCAACACACTCTAGAGCGCACCATTATGGGACTAAAAAATCCAAATCATCCTAATAATGACCAAAGAATCTCAAATTAGTACATAAGGAGATACCATCGAAGGATAACATCATATACATATAGATTATTCTAATTTAAATTCATGTTAATAATTTATTACTAATTCAAGGGTGAACTATATCATAATTGGGAATTAATAATGGAATTGAAAATGTAACTTAAATCTATGAAAGAGTCCCAAAGTATGAAATAATTCCCCCCAAAATGATGTGATGAGCTAGAGCTCCCATCCCTTCAACTAATGTGAGTTCTTATGCATCATTGGATAAAATTATTATTGAGAACTTGTCTTTGGAAAGAATGTACATCATCAATATAGAACTGTTGGGTGTTTTCGGTTCCACAAAAAAACCATTGGAAACCATTCGAAATAGTAATCCCAATGTGAAGATTGAACACGACTCAAATACCTGTAATCGACCATTGATTGATCCTAACATTTTTCCATTGAAAATAAAAAAAATGGTCAACCTGATGTAAAATCCTTAAAAAATAGAATAGTATCTCCCATATTTCAGGACCCTTTCTCTCTTATAAATGAAATAGGTCCAAACATGATAATAATTTATTCATGTGTTCATTCAAATGAGATGATTCTTTGATGGGTTTTTCTTTTCTATTTTTGTAATATATTTATGAAATCTATCTCAGAACTCACTTTGATCCAATTTCATCCTTCCAAAATTCAAAAAATTAAGCTAAAGCTAATTTTTAGGTCGGGTCTTCATCCAAGTATAGGATGTCATCACCTACCCAGCATCTTCAATGTCGGGTATCTAATGAAATATTTTAGAAGTATCATCAACATGTAACCATCTTATCCCTAGAGGCTGCCTAACAGGCTCTCCAGCTTACCAAGCCCCACTAATCATCTGGTCATAGATGATTGGTGGTTCAAAAGTAGATGGTGTCGACCACCATTTTCAATCATTTCTAGGGATTATCCCAAGAACATGACAATCCTGCCCTCTTGTATCTTAGGGAGGTGGATAAAGAGGCAACATATGATGTCATATAGAAGACACATGGGTCCTTACAAAGGAAAAAAGTATGAAATCGGTACCTAAAACATCACATGGTAGTGAGTCCTCGGTATAATGAGGGTGCCATCCTCATCCAACAAGCCCAGGTCATCTATACCCATACATGAAAGACTGTCGTCTAGGAATAGGTATCGGAAAATATGGAATAGGTCTACACCCCTCTCCCCTCTGAATAATCCCACCATTCCATTTTTTTAGACAACTATCAATGGGAACATACACATGTCTGCCTTAATTTAACCTACCAACAGCCTCATCTAGAAGAATCCAAGGAATCCAACTATTCAGATCTAACATCACACTATGATAAGAAATATAAACCTTCCTATATTTACCAATAATAATATAATACACTCTTTGAAGCACATGAAGAAGCCTATCAACTATGTGTAGAAGCCAACCGTAAGCAGGAACACACACCTGCTTTCATTCATCAAGTCTTCCAACAGTTTTGTCTAACAACATTCAAATAATTCATTCAAAAAGTCTAGACAATGAATAGGGGTAGACCCAACTCTCTACCCCCACACACGAGTACCATAATTAACCACATAAAGGAAAGGGAATATGAGAGTAATCAAACATAGATTCTCCAGATACATAATGGGAATATATCTGCCCTCTAATCGCTAAAGTCGCCAAGAATATCCTAACAATGGTGAAAGGGAATATGAAAATCCCGACCCACATTCAAAGACATGTTAGGACATAATTAAGAAAACAAAAGTAGTCCCACAGTAATGGACCCATTTCTCTATCCCCAAAAATGTGGAGGCTCCTCAACATATCATCCCGGAGTGGACACACACCTCTACCCTTGTCTAGTAGGGTTGTGGGGGAAACTCCTCTGTGATATAAAGTCAACTGGATCGAAAAAACACACCCATTACAATCATATGTAACTGGACTATCCCAATGGAAACTAAAAGGTATGAACCAACCCTTACCAATGAAAACCACTTCCCTCAGAAAGTGGCCCCATTTGCTCGAAAGGAGGAATCAAAAAAGAAGACTCTCTAGAGAAAACTAGAAAATAAAGATCCGGTCTACGATATTGATCTACTCAATGCAAGAGTTGTTGAAGCCCTAAAATTCTTATATATGGAATATCAAGGTCATATTCTCTCATTACCAATATACAGGAGAAGTATTAGTAATTCAGAATGTTCACTCTGGACACTTCATCTTTATGGCTTGCTTCATAAACACAATTTGATTGATCTCAAGAGTACATCTCCTGATGAGATCCACAAAAAGGCTCCTCTTGGAAAAAAGATCAAGGGAAAATAGAGTGTTCCCCTTATGGTAATTCCACCTTAGTGTCCCTCCCCACGACGGAACTCTCTATGAATGTTCTCTATGCATTAGTATTTCATGTTTATAAAATAATCCTCCACATGAAAATGTAGTGATGATAAATCCCTCCTACCATGAGGCACTTGTGAAGAAAAGTCTATTCATGTATAATGACTTATCATTAATAGGTGAAAACATTTATTAATCAGAAGATAGACCAAGTCGAAGGTCATTCTCAGAACCCCGCTTGGTCCACTTACCTTCCAGTGTAACATAGAAAGTTCGTACCAATCTTGTTCCTTATGAAAAAGTGGCAGGAGAGTGTCTACTCTGGTCAAACCTGGTAGAGGATCCTCCAGATAAATACAAATATGAAATTATAAAGATGAGAAAACAACTGTCTAAATACAACAGACCAGTCATATTCTAGCCTTTATCCACCCCTCAAAATTGCTTTCCAATGGCATTTTTGGAAGACTGTGTGAACAAAATCCACCTAAATATATATAAAACTCTTCATCACTTGAGATCCAATGTATTACCCTATGACTAGTATCAAAATATATTCATTTTAATATAAGTGATTCAATTCCAAATTGATTTTTAATCCCCCTAGTTGTATGATATCTAGAAATATGGAAAGGATCCCTTCAATGTGCATGCTCTAGAACATTAAAAATATTGAGACAACTAGTTGTAGATTCCCCATCTCGTGTTCATATCCAATGATTGGGTGCACACAGAGTGGTAAATTTAACTTCTTTACCTAAACATAAAATCCTTCCAAAATTGGCATTATGTAATATCATTTCTTCAACACATATAAAAAATGGATCTTGTCCACGACCAAAGATGTGCTAAAAAACGGGCCCCAAACAACTCTCACTAACATCAGGCCAGAAGAAATAATAATATTGAGATATTATTGAATCAATCACCTGAAAATATATGGAAAGCCTCTTATTTAGAAGAATCTAGCCGTCAAATAGTGAAAATGTCAGAAATAGCACCACCGTCTTTGGAAATGGATGAGGTTGCTCCTGAAATTCCATGTCTGCTACTACTGTGGATAGGCCCGAAGATTTTGTGAAAGTGGAATGGGAACTTCCGCATTCCTTGGGGAAAGGGACTTTTTCACCTCAACAACCTCCTCTTCATAGGATATTAGTATTCTCCTAATTAGGGGAAATTTAGTAGTTTTAATCCTCCCAATTCCTCTCATCCTATGATATGGTTTCCTCATTAGGGACACATCATAAAACTATCTAGATATTCCCTTCAGATCACTATCCACAAAATAAATCCTAGAGAATCAACACAAAATAGGACATGGCCTTTTAGAGGGTGTATAAGGATAAATAACCATAGAGACACTTATAGAATGTCTATGATGTGTTACACGTTAGTTAATGTCATCAATGCAACCCTTCAAGATTCTGCAGAGTGTGTGGCCAATTTAGAGGAGGTGTTGGTGTTGAAATTTCATGTTCATAATGTGCTCCACATTGAAACAATTGAAGATGCATCCATACCAGAGTCAAATGCATGCCATGAATTTGGGAATTCCCTCAAATAATTCGGCCTCACATACTTGAAATGAATCCAATAAGGAAAATGGTAAAGATCATATTGTGCCTCACCTACCTTCCGGAGATGTTAATCCTCATTCATTGGAGGAATAATTTTCTCAATTGGAGGAAGAGATGAAGTAATTGAGGAGACTCAATAAGTAAATAATCTAATCCATTCTTCCTACTAGATATACTCTGAATGAAGATCCTCATCTCGCACCCCCAAACAGATTACCTCAACAAAAAGGGTTTTTTGTAGCAACTAAAGTGGATTTGAAACACCTGAACAACATTGGATAACAACCATAATTATATTTGTATCTCGTAGTAGTGGATTGGGAAATCCCTCCATTGGGTACATAACTATAATAGGTCTAGAAACAACCATATAGGACTACACTGATGGGATTCCCATGGCAGTATTTCCACCTAGGGACCTAATAGCTGCTACACCTTCTCAAGAATTGGCACAACGAAACATTCCTCGAGGGATCATAAATTCTCTTGAGTCACTCATGGATTGATTACAATCCAAGGAGGAATGGTGAGAACCAATAAAACTTGAAAATAATCCTTATCACAAATGGATAGATCCCACTCCTCCCCTACCAATCTTTGGTAATACAAAATTTCCAATTTTTAATGGATTAGGAGACCAAGGGCATCTCTGGATGAATTTATCCTCTCTCTTTCATCCCATGATGGGTACCCCTAACCAATAGAAGGTGGTAAAACTCATTTCTACATGTAATCACTTGAGGTTAAATCTTTTTTATGGTACATATGATTTTATTCCCTATCAATTAAAGTGTCGGAAGACCTCCATAAGAATTGTTTCTTCTAGTTTAGATCGATGTTGTAGAAGAAAACAGTATTTTTTCGCACAAACTAAAAATTGGGGGAGAATGAAAGGGTATAAGATATCATTACTTGGTGGAAAGGATGGAAATACTCTTTAATCCTTCCACTCCCTCAAGAAAATTTTTTCCCATTTGTATAGTGAATCTTTGTGAGGATTTGCGCACACCATTGATTTCGGTGAAATATAAAGAAGGTTTTTAGGACCTTTCCACAACTTTCCAAAAATTAGAAGACTCCATTGTAGAAACTAATGCAAATTCCCATGTAATTACATTAACTTATGGAAGGAGAAAGGGAAAAGTTGAGGTATCCATTGTTACACTTAAGCAGACCTATGTACCTACTCCTACTCCAAATCCCACACCATATCATGAAGATCCACCTACTGAGTGAAAGAAAACACACCCACCTCATCAGAATGATGAATTTCATGACACATCCCTACAAAGTTTACCCCTACTAGGCCAGAAATGTGAGAAGAGAGATAGTGAAAACTGATTTTTTCCTCCAGTTGGCCCCGCGTTGGTGGCAAGCACCGAGGGTATATTAGACACACAAATGTGATCCATTACCATGTAAGAGAACACATTAGAAAGAGAGAGATAAGATAGACCCCAACAAAATCCAACTCAAAATACATTTTAAAAAGAAACCCAAGTACACATATGTAATTTCATTCAAATTCTACTACAACGGAAAAGGGAAAACTACAAGTACCAAATGGAAGTAAAACAGCAATGACCATAAACCCCAAATGGCTCCTGAAAACCCAAGATAGGAGTAACCATCCTGATCTCAGACCTGCTCTAACTGACCTAAAAATAGTATTATATACATAGGGTGAGTATAATAGTATAATTGGTAGGATCCCCCTTGAATCCTCTCATGAAAAAGTAATAAAAGTATGTGAAACCATAGTGAACAAGTGAAACTAACTCATGACCTAAACAAGTAGACTATTTTCCTAGACTTAATATTTATAATCTCACCATGAGTTGCATACAAGAGTATATAATATAATAAATAATATCAAGAGAACCTTTCTACCACTTCCCCAATAGTTTGATACTTTGCCCCAACGTCGCACGTCCTAACCAACTCTCTCGAAAAAGGCTTGGCCATAAACACCTGGTCATAACACCACACCACGTACCTCGTGAAACACCAGAACTATGTCCACATAAAAAAAATTAACCAGGTAGTTTCCAAAATCTACCATAGCTCCCATATTATGTATCTTGTGTTGGACATTATACCTCATGCCATTATAGCCCATAGGTTATGTAAGGATCCTCAAGCCATCACTGCCTATACATGTTACACATATAGTAGTCCATAGGAAAGTATATCAAGGATATATGTGTTTGAGTGACCACAAGCCATTACATCCCTCTACACACATATATGGGGAAAAATAACCATCGTGCCGACCATCACAAGTAACTACCAATAGAAAAGAGCAGGGCCAAATGGGGTAGTTAGTCATCCATCCTCTCACTAGAATGTTAGGGAAAACACCCCCTTGGGGATCAGAATCCCCCGGGTGTTAGTTTCCCTTACCGATAGGGTGAGTATCTTATAGAAACACAAAAAGTAAAGAATATAATACATCTCACAACCACAATATGGTAAACACCTTATCTTAGACTCAACATCAACTAACGTCACTCGAACTCTCGACTATCGCTTCTAAGATTATATAACCTATAAGTATATATCCATTTAAAGAGAGAAATTAAGTTACTTATCCCTTTTTATCAGTTTCAATGTATGTAAATAATTATTTAACCATTAATTACCAGTTATTAATTCCACATTTCATTTCATTACCATCACACCAAGTTCCAGGCCCTCTAGGTATAACCAAACCAAGTCCACAGCTTCTCAGAAATATTAACTCAGCATTTCATCCTAGAAAGCTCCAACCCTATGGGTTAACATAATGTATACAATAAAATATTAATAGTATTATTACTTACCCATAAATACAAGAATTCTTGAAAATCATAACTAAGCTAACAAACACAAGGGGATCAACACAGTGAGTAAATGGACTACCCATAGAGCCTTTTCCACCTATAGCAAGAGTACAGACCCATCCATCCATGAGAAGCTAAACACGGAAATCATGTGGCATACCCCATGAATTTTATCCTCATTTAGAAGGAGGGTAAGAAAGAACAGATTCCTTATCTAATGGGGAAAGCAAAGAAGTTAAACAACCAAAAAATATTCAAGAGGCATCCAACATTCATAACTGGCATATTTCATCATCTCTGTTGTCCTACTCAATTGCCACATGAATAAAGCAATTCATCTTCCAACTCTAGGTGTCAACTGGTGCCCCAACCCCTGGGTCTCCCTACCGCACATACCACAAAATTCTCCCAGGCTCAGCCATCCTAGGCTCACACCACAACATAAGCAGCATGAAAAAAATAAACAAGCAATGGGGCTCTTGGCCAAAATCATGGAATCTTTCCTACACACACAACGAGCACTCACGGATCCAAGCATAAAGATCTTGTCCTCTACTAGGATTAGGGGAACTTAAAACCCTACCTAGAATTATCTTTTATAAAACAACTAGTTATTTAGTCCATCTTGAATTAGCGGGTTCATTTAAACATGCATAATTGCATCCATTCGATTATCAACAGTTTACCTCAGTAACAATTAGATTCAAAAACTTTCCTCTTTATCTTTATCAAATTAATTTAAAATTAATCCTAGCTTTACGTTATTTACTAATTTTCATCAAGAATGAAATACTAAAAAAAGAAATCATAGATATCACACTACCTAGAAAAACAAGAGGCAACAACATACGATCGATACCAATTTATTTATCTGATTCAAATATTTATTATGTAAATTACATTGTGATCCAGTAGGAAAAAAATGATAACTCTATAGTTGCACATAAAATAATTGAGAATCCATGAGTCCCCTACCTCAAAAGGTTTTAGTTGTTATTTTCAAGAGAACTGGCAACAAAATTGATCGAGATCACCTCTCCAGGAAGACTGCATCCACCCGAGGATGCAGAGACACCACCACAGCAACAAACACCAAAGAAAACTCCATTATAAACATGGATATCACATTCCAAAACATGGAATGTTGGAACTCAAGGAGAGAAACCCAGAATAATGGAGGTAGAACAAACATTATATTGTAGATGTATCTATATTTCCTTGTTGCACCAAAATTGGGGGTGCGCATGCGGCAAGAAGAAACTCTAGAGAAGACACTATCCAAGGCTTCAGCACTATGCATGACTCCTACATGAATGAAGGAAATGTTCGAGCAGCTCTCACCATGTATAGGCTTCCCGACTATTAGGAAAAATTAAGATAGGAGTTACGGGATTTGAATTGGCCTTAAATACCTTATAACAAAAATTTTAATTCATTTTATGTCGAAGGGGACATCAAATGGGTGAAACCCTAGGAAATATGAAAAAATTTGAAAATTTGAAAAAGGAAATGACACAGTTCTAGAAACATTGTTCATGACACCATTTTGGTTCAATCATTTCTTTGATGCCATTTTGGTGCCATTGTTTTTGTGCCACCGTTTTAATGCCACCGTTTTTGTGCCACTGATTTGGTGCCGCCGTTTCGGGGCCACCATTTTTGTGCCATTATTTCGGTGCCATAATTGTTTTACCACCGTTTGTGTTCCACCATTTTGGATCCACCAATTTGGTTCCAACATTTTGGTGCCACTATTTTTGTGTAGAGATTTTTGTACCACTATTTCGGTGCCACCATTTATATTCCACCATTTTGGAAATTTGGAAATGGAAAAGGCATGGTTCTTGAAACACTGTTCACAAAAATGAAAATTTGGAAAAGTGTGGGGGATAAGTCTTCTTGACTTCCCTGAACACCTCCAATACCAGATTTTAGCAAAGGAATTGATCGGAGAGGTAGGGGAAGTTACATCAGATACCTCTCAAAACATTCACATCCCTAAGAATCCAAAATCCTACCCAGGTAGAAAATAGAAAAACTGGTTTGAGAAACCACTCTTAGAAATACCTCCTAAGGATCTCACCACCAAAGTTTCTCAACCACTTCAAAAAAGAACACACAAAACCACTCGACAACCAAAATCAGCTCCTAAATACTCTCTCGGGGGAGATACCTTTCAAAAAATAGAAATACAAAACATGATAGAAAAGAAATCCATCTCAAAAATGGGAATGGTATACAATAATATATAGACATATATACAAAGAAAGAGTTAAACATCAAATAGCTTGGGGTACTACGCATGTATCTGTGACTCATGTTCCCAATTACTCTCATCTGCGCTACTGTGATGCCACAATATACAAACCAATGGAATAATAGCCATGTGAAACACTTTCTCCTTGTGGTCATAAGTCTCTACAGGTCACTCTTGGAAGTTCTCACCATTATCCACATCAATTTCACCCCAATAGATGACATGAGAGTCATCATGAAGATAATGATGGAGATGTGAAACATGAAATATGTCGGGTATCCATCTCATATGTAGGGGATGTGCTACTTTTACACCATGAATCAGACACAATCCAATACCTTTAAAGGCCCAAAAAACTAAGGAGAAAGCTTACTCCCATGACCAAACCTTCATTACCCACGACGGGGAGACACCTTCAGAAACATATGATCCCCAACGTCAAACTCCAGAGGTCTCATCCTATGATCTATATAGGACTTCTGATGATATTTTATTGCCTTCATCCTCTCGGGAATTACCTAAACCATCTCTGTCATATTCAGTACTAGCTCCATCCCGATAATTGCTAACACTCTGACCCCGATCCAACACAATAGAAAATTGAAAGGTCAGTCATAAAAGGTGTTAAACATATCCATACCAATGTTGGAGTGGAAACTATTATTGTAAGCAAACTCTACTAAGGTTATTTTCTTTATCCACAAACCTCAAAAATCGAGGACATAAGAGTGCAACATGTCTTCAAGAGTCTGGATGGTTCGCTTAGTCTGACTATCCATCTGCAGATGAAAATTAGTGTTAAGGCATATCTAATAACCAAAAGTATGCGGGATACCTCTCAACATCCTAGATGTAAAATAGGGGTCTTGATCAGAAATTATCATCCTCTAGACTTTTTGATTCTCACCACGTCCTCCAAATAATTCCACGATAAAATATACATTGTGCTCGACTCCTTGATCGATATAAAGTGGGTTGATTTCATCAAGTGATCAACTACCACCCATAAAGTGTCATACCCTCCATGACCTTGAGGTAAAACAGTAACAAAGTAAATCGAGGCGTCCTTCCACTTCCATTGAGGAACATCCAACAGCTGGAGAAACCCACCAAGAACACAGTGCTTGGTATTCAACTTTTTGTAGACCAAACATCGAGACAGAAACTCTACAACCGCATGCTTCAACCCAGGCCACCAAAACTGAATCCTCAAGGCACAGTACATTTTTGTCACACTAGGATGTACCACTAAGCGAGAACCATGGAACTCCCTAATAACTATCTCACATGTATCCAAAGGAACAAAAATCCTTCCTTGAAACAACACTTAGTGTTATTCATCCTTAGACCAACCATCAGGTCCTTCACCACAAACAACTCATCCTCTCCAGAACTCTACCTCAAGATCCCCCAACTAGGACCCATCAACCTAGTGCACTAGAGATGACTACACCATCATCTGGAAAAGACAACCTATACCCTAACTTCTCCCATATTTTTATGAAACACTGAAAACTCTTCCATCACTCTCCAGGAATCACCAAATTCATGCACTATGTCACTACATGACTTCCTACTAAATGCATCAGCTATAACATTCCCTTTACTAGGTGTATGTGAAATTCAGAAGTTGTAATCCTGTAATAACTCCATCCACCGACGTTGTCATAAGTTCAAGTAATGCTGGGAGAAAACATAACTCAATCTCATATGATCAGTGAAAACCACAAAGCGCTCACGGATGAGGTAGTCTCTCCATAACTTCAGAGAAAACACCACTGCCACCAACTCGAGATCATGGGTGGAATATTTAATTTCATGGGGGTGAAACTATCGAGGCCCATAAGAAACAACTGATCTCTACTGCATTAGAATAAAACCTAACCCAAGACACAGAGCATCACAGAAAATGTCAAACCAAACTCCCTCTGCTGTAAGACAAAGAACCAGAGCACTGACCAAATTCTTCTTTAGATACTCAAAATCTTCCAGACACAGATCAGTCCACACAAATTCCCAATCCTTCCTAGTCAACGTTGTCATAGTATTCACAACCCGAGTGAAATTAGCCACAAAACTCATTTAATGCCCTGCGAAACTAGGGAAACTTCGCACCTCTTCTACTATCTTGGGGGATTCCCAAGGAAAAGATGATTTTTTTATTTAATGGATCCATAGCTGCTCCCTACTGGGACACAACATTCCCAAAGAAATAGACTTATTTAGCCCACAAATCACACTTCGACAACATTCCAAACAACTAATGTCAAAGAAGAACTCCCAAAATGGCATGTAGATTCTCTACATGCTTCTCCTTAGACCTGAAGTAAATGAGGATGTCATTGATGAAAACCACCAAGAACATATCTGGGAACTCATGGAACACAGTGTTAATCAACCCCATGAACACAAATAGATCATTCGTCACACCGAACGGCATCACCAAGAACTCATAATGCCCATGGTAACAATGGAAAGTAGTCTTCGGAATATCCTCATCCTTTACTCTCAACTGATGATATCCTGATCACAAGTTGATCTTTGAGAACCAACTTGCACCATTCAGTTGGTCAAACAAATCATCAATTTATGGAATAGGATAGAGGTTATTCACTGTCACTTTTTTCAGGTGATAATAATCAAAACACAACCACATACTTCAATCGACCTTCTTTATGGACAAAACAGGTGCACCCCATGGTTACACAATTGTCCAAAAAAACCACAATACAACATACCATCAAGATATATACATATCTCTAGAAACTCTAAAGGTTTCATCCTATATGGAGACATCTATATAGAAGAAACTCCTGGCTGAAGCTCAATCCCAAACTTGATCTCCTATCGAGGGGCTAATGATACAACCTCTTCTGGAAAGATAGCAGGGTATTCTTCCATAAACCTTGAAAATTCCAACTGTTAAACCTCCAATGAACTCAACATCAGCTCATCCATCAAGGTTGACAAAGAAGGAACATGCCCCTGATCCATCTGAGGGTCTCTCACTCCAGCAAACAATGTTGGCTAACCATCAGCATCGAAGAACACCACCTTCCTCTGGAAGAAATCCACAAGAGCCTTCACCGAATACAACCAATACATGTTAAGTATTACATCATATGGTTATATCCATGAACATAGGTAATCTCCCCAAGAGTGGTGTTTCCCTAGCACTACCTTGCAGTCACTACATACATCAAACAAGTCAGTTCGACCTCCAACTAGCGTAGTCAATACCATGGGAACTTGAAGCCTCTTTTCCTCAAGTTAAAAAACATGGAAAAGGTTAGGTGATATGAAGGAGTGTGTGGATATTGAGTCAAACAATGAATACACCAAAGTATAAAACAAGAAAAGGGTATCTAAAATGATGTCTAGATTGCTTGTTGGTGGCAATGCTAAAGCATGAAGCTGACCACGAACTGCTCAACAGCCTCTCTGACCCTGATGAAAACCACCACTATGGTCACGCTCTAATATCAGAGGATTGGGAGAATCATAGGGTTGTCCTATTCCTTCCTCATCTTCTCTCTACAGTAGTCCATAGAAAACAATATACATAATATGTGTGTGTGAATAACCATAGGCCATTATATCCCTCTACACACATATATGAGGGAACCTAATCATCATGACTACCTGCACAAGAAACAAACAAGATAAGAGAGTAGTTCCAAAGGGGGTCGTCAGCCATCCATCCTCCCACATGAGTGTTGGAAAAAACACCCCACGGGGCTCAGAATGCCTGAGGGTTTAGTTTCCCAAACTGATAGTGTTGAGTAACATAAAGAAACATAAAAATTACATAATATAAGACAAATCAAAACCACACTATTGGAAAAACTGAGTCTTAGACTCAACTGTAGCTAACATCTCTCAGACCCCCGACTATCACTGCTAAGAATATATATCCTATAAGCATATAACAATTTATAGAGTGATATTAAGTTACTTGTCTTTTTTTATCTGATTAACTTTATGTAATTAATTATTTAGTCTTTAATTAATTTTTATTAATTAGAAATTACATTTCATTAGCATCACACCAAGTTTCATGCCCTCTAAGCATAATCAAACCAAGTCCACAGCTTCGTAGAAATATTACCTCAGCATTGCATCCGAGAAAGCTCTAACCCAATGGGTTAACATCAGTTATTCAATAATTTATTAATATAATTATTACATTCCCATAATTCTAGGAATTCTAGAAATGAAAAACTAAGCTACCAAACATAGGGGGATCAGCACGATGAGTAGATGGACTACCTGTCAAGACTTTTCCACCTATACCAGGAGCATAGACTCATCCATACTCGAGAAGCTAAACACAGAATGCACGTGGCATAACCCGCATGTCTTTTCCTCTTTCAGAAGGAGGGTATACAACACTATATCCCTTACAAAATGGGGTAATTAAATAAGATAAACAATCAAAAAAAATCAACAAGAATCTAACATTCATAACCGACCCATTTCATCGTCTCTCGTGTCCTCCCCAACACCCACATGCATAAACCAATGCATCTCACCACTTTAGGTTCCAACTGCTACCCCAACCCTTGGACCTCCCTTCCCCACATACCACAATAGCCTCCCAGGATCAACCATCCTAGGATCACACAACAACACAAGTATGTGGAAAACAATCAACAAGAAACTAGGGTCTCGACCAAAATAATGGCATCTAGACTTCACACACAATGAGAACTTGTAGCTCCAAGCATAAGGTTCTTGGACTTTAAAAGAAATAGGGTAACTCAGAACCCTACCAAGGATTATATTTTATAAAAAACTAGTTATTTATTCTATATTTAAATAGCCTATTCATTTAAACATGCATAAGTGCATCCATTCGATTATTAACAGTTTACCACAACAACAACCAGATTCAAAAACTTGCCCATTTATCTTTATCCAATTAATTTACAATTAATATCAGCTTTACGTTATTTTCCAATTTCCATCAATAATGGCATGGTAACCAAATCAATCAAAGATATCACACTATCTATAAAAATTGGAGGCAACAACATACGATTGATACCAATTAATTTATCTGGTTCAAATATTTATTATGTTAGTTCCATTGTGATACAGCGGGTTAAAACACGATAACTCTATTTTTGAATGTAAAATAAATGAGAATCCATGAATCCCCTACCTATAAAGGTTTCAGACGTTATTTTCATGAGAATGACCAACAAAATAGATAATGGTCGCCTTTTCTAGAAGACTGCATCCACCTGAGGATGCAGAGACACCACCACACCAACCAACACCCAGGAAAACTCCATTAGAAACATTTAGATCACATTATATAACATGAAAAGTAGTAATATAAGGAGAAAACCCTATAATAATAGCGGTAGAACATACATAATATCAAATATGGATCAAAACATCCTGGTTTCACCAAAAAAGGGGGTGTGCATGCAGTAGGAGGAAACTCAAGGGAAGACATGATCCAAGGCTTTAGCACTATGCATGACACCTACAGAAAGGAAGGAAATGTATGAGTGTCTCATACTAGGGAACAATAAGGAAGAACAAGGGAGTAAGATTCTCGGCCCTAGAGAAGATTTAACAGAGTCGCAGTTTAAGATATGCTGGATGTTCCATTATGTTCAGATCTGTCATAGATCACACGCTCGGATCGAGTATAGGCTTCCTGACTATTTGAAAAAATTAAGATTGGAGTTATGGGCTTTGAATTGGACTTAAATCCCTTAAAAAGGATTTTAATTCATTTTACGTCACAGGGAACGTCCAACGGGTGAAACTATAAGAAATCTGAAAAACAACCTGGAAATTTGACAAAGGAAATGACACTGTTCACAAAACACTATTCATGAAACCTTTTTAGTGCCACTGTTTTGGTGCCATCGTTATTGTGTTAACATTTCGGCACCGCCATTTCGGTGCCACAATTTCTGTGTGACTATTTCGGTTCCAAAACTTTTGTGCACCCATTTCGGTGCCCCCGTTTTTGTTCCACCATTTTCATGCCACCGTTTTGGGGCCACCTTTTCTATTCCACCATTTTAGTGCCACCATTTCAGAAATTTGGGAAAGGAAAAGATGAAGTTCTGGAAAATATATTCACAAAACTCAAAATATATGAAAATTGTTCGGGATAAGTCATCTTGACATCCCCAAACACCACAAACACCAGATTTTAGAAAAGGAATAGATTAGAGAGGTCTGAGCCATTACAATAAAATAGATAATATGAAAAATAGTTTTAGGAGATGAAAAACAATGTCTATTCTTTTTTGAATAACCAATTCCCCATCTACATAATATCATAATTGTAAAAGAATGTAATAAAGTTACCAAAGATCGTGAATCCTAGAAAATAGGGTGACAAAGATCTCTCTAATTATTCCCCACTAAATAAAGTATTGGGGAAAAAACTATGAGTTTTTGATTTCAAAGACCTCCTTCAAAATATGGTGGACATCGGGAAAGTGAATCTGAAGAATTCACTTGCTCAAATAGTGTGTGTCTCTACTACCGATCTGGAGTAAGAGAATGAATTTAAGGGATTAAATTGAAAGGTTTTGTGAAATTTAGGTGACTACATTTTCAAAAAATGATAAACCAGACCCATGTTATCCTCTAATCATAGTTGCAATAGCCAACTATGCCTTCGGCTACTTCCATTACACCATATCTAGCTTCATCAACTGTTCAGTGCTTTGAAAGTGGGTCATCCAAAAAGCGACTTGTATGGAAGTATAAGAAGAAAACAAAAGAATTTGATATCATTTAAAGGCCAAAATTATCCTCTAACATTGAAGACTTCATGCCAATGGTCTCAAATACATGGTGACCACCCCACCAAATGGTACAACAAGGGCCCACCCATCAAACAGAGTCTCCATTAGAAGAGGAGTTAGTATTCAGTTCCATTAAAATAATTAACTTAATGGGTCCCTTTTAAAATTATTAACATGATTATTAACCCTAATTCCTTAAACTTGATTTGGGAACTATAGGAATATGCCATTAGAGTTGAGGATGCAGGGGAAGATGTGGTCGTGCCAGAAGTCACTACTTTAACCATGCCCCTATTTGAACTTTCTATGTGGCCAAAACTCATGGGAGATCTCTCCAAAGATTTAATAATGAGCATGGAAAATATCACACACATCAAAGGTTCTTCCCTAAAAAGATCATCCTAGAAGATCAGTTAGATAATTTGTTATCTTCTAATCAACCTCTATGTGTAGACAGACATAGTTGGCCCAATCCATCAAGAGTGGAAGCACCTTAAACTCCTATCCAAGGGATAATCCATCTACCTCATGAACATAATATCCAAAATGACCTGAAAAATAAAACCCACAGTCTAGAAAGTTCATGCCTTTAGAACAAAAATATAATGTCTTGAATAAATTTTCCTTGGTTCTAGGAAAGTTGTCCATCTTTGATGCCCTGAGTCTATCAAAAGATCTCTGGGTTTCACTCATCGTGGCCTTTTTATGCCCTTAGGAATTTGAAATAGAGTTTATTACTACTAAACTTAATAATGTAGGGAATAATCCTATCAAATTCCACATGGCCATCTCTTTTACAAATTGGGATGAGGAAGCCATCATACCAGGATACATCAGGCGCATGTATATATCTAGAAGGATAAATAACATTGATATTTGATGATCCTTCATTGGTAATAGCTAAAGATCCAACCTCATCCAAATATGAACACTTTTTCAACTTAGTTTTAATGAATTTCACTTATCCCACTCTACCCTAATTTTACAGGGTTGTGAAAAGAATGAGAAAAAGTCCTCTTGGTGAAATAAAAAACAAGAATCAATTCATGGATCTCATGTATGACTTCGAATTTCTAGTTTTCTGAAAGGATATAACATTCAATGTTCTGTTGGTAAGAGACTATCTAATTGGGGATAGATCATATTGAGACTGATCCTGTAAAACCCAATTTTTCTATTGTGTCATTTTAGGCATACAAAGTATGATTCTGAATTTATAATCAGAATTGAATTTTTTAAAGAAATTATTTGTTTCTTTTTTAAGAAAAAAGGATGTTCCGTGATATTGGAAGATATATCTAAACATATCCAAGTTTATCATTTAAATTCAGCATACAGATATTCCCTTTTTGTACCACTAATGCCTCAAATATTGCTTCAATATTTAAATTGTGATATTTCTTGGTGAAAACTCCCCATTCATATCTTGTGAGTCACAGTGCATAGATGCAGGATTCTACCATAAGGAAGGGAAATAACCCATGGATGATAATGTGGCTCGTATCAATTCCCCAAATGGTTTGGAGATAATTTTGTCCAATACATTCAAACTGATTATTATGAAGTATGTTCTCCTAATAAACCAAATTGTAGAGGTAGGTTCAAATGTGAGAACTTGTTCAATAATGTTAGTGATGACAATTGTGAAAAATGAGCCTCATATCATTGAAGAAAATGTCAACCCTCTTAGAAATAATGAATACCTGGATGAAAATGTCTTCATTTCATCCTCTATACTCCAAAAAAGTATGTTTTCTTTAGCTGGGTAGGAATAACTTGTCATGCCCATGGGATAAAATAAAGAGGATCATTCCGAGTCCCTCGTTTCCCCTTCAAAGATCCAAAATGGCCTCATACCAGAATACCAGCCCAAAATGGTTGCTTCAACTTATGGATGTCTAAATAGAGATTCTTCTCCTCCTTCTAAGGAAATTTTTTCATCACCTACTTCCCTAGAAAAAGAGAAATAGGTAAATCTTAATGAAGATAAAGAAGATGAAGACCTTGAGGATTCCCCTCCATCATTTCAATAATTTGTCTCCACCACTATTGATGAGCTCAAGGGTATATATCTAGGTATAAAATAAGATCCCCAACCAACTTTGATTAGTGCGACCATAACTCTCAAATAGGAACTGCATACTTCCTTCTTGAAGCTACACTAGTATTTCTTCACCTAGAATTACATATAAATTTTATGCCTTGACCCCGAAGTGTCCACCCATAAATTGAGTTTTTCTTAACACCACTGGGGGTAAAAGAAGGCATCCTAAAGGACACACCACACTCATGCCTTGAAAATCGAGGTAGAAATGAATAAAATCATCAAGACTAATTTCTTATGAGAGATACAGTATCCAAAATGGCTATCCAACATTGTCCCTATGAAGAAGAAAAATTGTAAAATTAGAGTATGCATCGACTTCAGAGATCTCAACCATCTTTGTACAAAGGATGACTTCCCGGTTCCCATTATAGAACCCCTGATTGATGCAACAGCTAGTTATCAAGCCCTATTCTTCAAGGATGGCTATTTAGTGTACAAAAAAATTAAATGTACCTAGATGATGAAAGAATACACCTCCCAGACCCCCCCCCCTCACGGAGTATTCGTTTATTGGATAATGCCATTTGGATTGAATAACATCGGTGCCACATACCAATGTGTCGTGTATCGCATCTTCAAACACTTCCTGGGAATGTTTTTTGAATGTTATGTTCATGATATGGTGGTCAAATCCTGGAAATGTTATGACTAATTAGCCAACCTGAAGACCATCTTCAATAAGATTTAACAGAATATCCTGAAGATAACTCCTTAAAATGTGATTTTTGGGTAACCTCAGGGAATTTTCTCAACTTATTTGTAAACCATCATGACATTGATGTTGACCCTGAGAATATAAAAGATATCCTTAACATGTCACTACCTCCAAACCATAAATATTTTAGAGGAATCCATGGACACTTGTCTTATATCATGTGTTTCATATCCAAACATGTAGGAATGTGTATTCCCTTCACCAGACTAATGAATAAAGGGATCACATATCAATAGACTAGAGACTCCCTAGAAGCAATCGACACCCCCAAGAAATACCTCTCGAGATCACTATTATTAATGAAACTTGTTGAGGGAAATCCACTCATCCTCTATGTGATATCCCTAAATCGATCTCTAGGTGTATTTCTCGCACAAAAGAATTATGTTGGGAATGAAAATAGCCTTTATTATCCCATTCAAAAAATGATCAATATTGAGACTCATTATTCAAATATTGAGAAGAGATGCCTGAGATAAATCATTGTGGTCTAAAAACTAAGGCACTACCTACAGAACCACAAAGTATAATTAATATCTCACAATAACCCAGTCATGTATATCCGCTTCCACCCTATGTTGATATGACATTTGGGACGGTGGGAGTTTATCCGGTAGTTGTTCAATATACAGTTTGTTCCTTAGAAACTAGTGAATGGATAGGACCTAGAAGATTTCTTTATAGAACACCCATCTATAAGAAGTAGAATTATAAATTACTAGACTGCTAGCTGAAGAAATATTATCCATTAAAAGAGGCACCCTAACATGGGAAATAAATTTTGATTGTGCATCCATAATCCCAAAAGTGAAAAGAGTGGAAGACCATATGCTCAATAGTGTCAGGTAAGGGATTGTGGACATTTATCCAACAAAGGTAGTTCTACCTTACTTCTATCTAATGTCCGAAGGTTGTACAAATAATGAGGTGGAATATCATGCCCTCATTACAGGCCTAGAACTGGCACTCCTAATACAGGTGGACCACCTAGAGATGAAAGGAAACTTAGAGATGGTAATCAAATAGATCAAATAGGTCGATGCGCTGTCAATTTTAGTTGAAACTACGAATGATCCAAATAAATATGAAATAGTCATTAGCATTTCCTATCACGGAATGGTATTACCTTTTTCTCAAGTCATAATGGATGTGATCTACAAATTAGGCCCTCTCCCTAAGCTTTATGGTCCTAATATAAGATGGATAAAATGGGATACTTCTATTAAACAGATTTGGGATGGAGAAAATCTGGATAAAATGAGTCTATATTACACTTAAGTTGAATCAAATCACCAGAAAGTCCACTACAAATAAGGATTTAATAGAGTAATTCTCTAATGTATTGAGAGAGAAGAGACTAATGATATTATAAAATAATTAAAATTGGGAATATATGGTGCTCACTAGTTGGGGTATTGACTTTTTAATCAAATCTAAAGACTTAGATACTTATGGCCTTCTATGACATAGGACTTCATGGAATTCTCCAAGAAATGTCATTCCTATCAAGTACAAGACAACTTCATCCATCAACCCCTATAGTTTATACATACATCCAAATACTTCTAGCCATATTCCTTTTGGGGAATGGATGATTTTGGTCCATACCCTCCATCTACTGCAAAGTAGTTCAAATACATATTAATTGCTACCAATTTCTTCACCAAATGGGTGAGGAAATACCCCTCAAAGAAGTTGGGACAAAAAGTATTTTCGGATTCATGAAATAGAACATCATTACAAAATTTGGGGTTCATAATAAAATACTGAGAAAAAATGGAACTAATTTATGTTATGCATATTTATAAAAGCTTTACATTGAGTATAATATCAATTTCAGCCATTCATCCCACTATCACGTGATGGCTAATGGAAAAATAGAGTCCTTAAACAAACCTTTTAAAACATACTCCATAATGTGGTGGATAAAGATAATAAGTCTTGGCCTAACAAGATCTTTCGTTCCTTATAAGGTTACTGGACTATGATCTGCACTTCCACACAAGCAACGTCATACTCATTGTTATATGGAACAAAAGTAGTTGTGTCCATTGAGGTCTAGTTCACATCACTTTGTGTCACTATCTATTATCAGTTATATTCATATGAGATATCATATAAATGACTAGATGAATTGGATTGATTGTATGAGAAAATATTACATTCCTTGTATCACTTGGAGGTATATCAAAACTTGATAGCATGAGATTTTAACAAGAAGGTCTCCCTCCGCTCAGTCCCCTAAGGAGAACTGGTATTTGTTCTCATAAATCAAATGATACTGAGAAGGAATCCACCAAAACATAAACCAAAGTGGGAAATACCTTAGTCCATATACAATTTCCTTTCTAACAGATCTTATTCCTTGATCTCAATGGATGGAGGGATCATTGTGATGACAACCAATGAATGTTTCTGGAAAAAAATACTTCATCTAACCACACTGAGCACATCCTAGCCTCAAGAGGTTAAACTGTGTAGTGGGTATTTATCACATCATATTAAAAGGAATGACATAACGTCTGTGTTTCATGATGATAAACTATATTTAATAATCATCCTTATCACATGATGATAAACTAAATGACATAAGATCTGAGTCGCATCACTTAAAATTGCAAGGCACCATTATTTCTCACCGTATGACTTTAAACTTCATGGTTAAAATCCCTCTAATTTGACTTTAAGAAGCCCCCAAATAATCCCAAGTTGAGACACTCATTGTGGTCCCCTTAAAATGGGCCTCCATATCTTGTGTAAATCCTAACGACATCCCTCTAACCCCTCAGTTGGTCAAAATGGCTTCTTAACTAGAAATGAAGAGAAAAGGATATACAACTCCCATGCATAAGCCCCACTTACATCATCGCCACTCCATAGTTGCACTTGGGCCCCCATTATGGGTATAAGTCCCAACAATATCATGTCTATATCACAAGAAAATAATCTACAAAATCCTATCAATAACTAAGTGTGGATTTATTCTCATTCCAAGGAGATACATAGTGATACATGGACCTTCCATCCTAGGTTTAGCCACATTTAAAGGAGAGAAAAAACCCCTTCATTTTTCCTGTGTAAAAATAATATCTACATAAGGAACTTTTCCAGGACACATAGCTTGATTCCCATTAAAATGAGATGCATAGTGATTCTTGGAGATCATGTTTTGGACCTAACTAACATTATGAAAAATTTAAATCCCCTTTACCCACATCAAATCTTGATTGATATGGTGGAAATAATTTCAAGAACTATGTGTGGCTTGATTCTGGCTATAGTAAGACATTAGAACCAAGGTAGTTCTTTGCTGTAAATGGAGTATATTTTGTATTTTTTGTTAATACTCACATGGAAGATCAGAGAGATTTCTAGAAAAGTGATCTTACATTTTAAGAAGACAATAGTTTTGAAGGTGGTGTCGTTTCCAAGTGTTTTCCAAATTTTTGGGTCCAAAAATTGGAAAATGGAGAAAGGTGTTTTTGGAGAACGAATTTAGGAAAAAGTGTTAAGTAGATTTAGAAAGTGGCACACCAGAATTTTTCCCGGACCAGTACATCGAAATGTGGAAAATTAAATAAGGGAATGTAAGTTATGGACTTTCCATACAAAGTGAGTTTTCTCAAAAGAGACTTTCATGAATGGACTAGTTCACTCGGGGGAAATCTTGTGTTCTGAACATAGGGTTGTAAAAATGCCTATAAATAGGTGGATACCCACCTTATTTGAAAAGGTTCACCACATGGAGAAAATCTAACCTATGAATCACACAAGTGGTGAGTTTCTCGCATGTAGGTAGTCGTGTGCAAGCAGAGAATTTCACGTAATCTAGGGTTTCACGCTAATGGTGATTTTCTTGTAAAAAGGGAGTTCTATGAAAAGTGTACTTTGAGTATATCAAGACCATGTGATTTTTACAGTGTAACTACATTAAATACAAGGGTTTCATAGAAGATAAGGGTTTCATAAAAGACAACTTTCATGACAACCCTAAAACTTTCAGGCTTGAACATGTATTGTGTACAAGTACTAAGTTGAGACACTTTCAAGTTTTGAATATACAATTTGTTAGTTCAGTGATTTCAATTGAATTAATTCAGGACTTTGATGCAATAAAAGTCGCATGATGTTAATAGATAAAGAATTCAATTAAAATCTATTGAAGAGACCTTCAAGTCGATAAACTGATATAGACTTTTCTCAAAGAAGTCAGTTTGGGGGAGTCGATAAAAGTGATTCGAGGGACGCAGTGTTCTATCCCTAAAATCATATAAAGGCAATGTTCTTGGAACATTGTTATTATGTCTGAACTTATTTATTCAACATCTAGTGAAGATTAGTGGATTTATATATGGATAACACACTTTCAGTGTATGTTCCTTGGGCTTGCCCTTAGTGGTGAACTAAGTAAAATAGTTGTGTTGTATTCCTAAGTGTGAATGTTTGATTATTGATTGAATCCATAATATAGGTTTAACAATTTCCTAAGAATGTGAGAACAAGATTCTTCAAATTAAAAGAAAAATTTAACACACTGATTCACCCATCCCCTCTCAGGGTTCTCTGGGGTCCTACACAAGATACGTAGTAATGCCCGGATCTTATATCCTTGTCCATCTACAACCTTTATTTTACATCAAGTGAACATCATCCTTATAGTAGGGAGTTAAACTACATGGTCAATGTCCTCATCACATGATGATAAATGAACAAATATATTTAGAATTATGTGTGGATTTATTCTCAATCCAATGATATACATAGTGAAACCTAGATCTCCAATCCTGGGCCCAACCATAGAAAAATAAAAAACCTTCTCCCTATGCATGGGTTAAACATACACAAGGAATTGTTTTTTTAAGAACTGAGTGTGACTTGATTCTCATTATAATGAGGTATGTAGTGACACTCATATCTCCGATATTTAGCCCATATGAAATCTATAAAAAATAACCCACTCCTAATATGCAGATCATACCTATATAAGGAACCCCCTAAGAACTACATGTGGATTGATTGTTTCTTCCACAAGATATGTAGTGACACCCAGGACCTATCCACTAGTCCCACAAAAATTCCCCTTTCCGCATCAGGAATATCATACCCTTATTTCAGGAAATTAAACTACACCTTTAATTTTCTCAATGTATGACTTAAAAATGCATGGTACCTCAAGAACTATGTATGGATTTATTATTATCCTAATGAGAAATGTAGTTTTTACTGGATCATATATCCTAGCCCATCCACCAAAAAAATTAAATTCCCTTATCCTTAACTTTTGTTACCTTTGTGTTTTAGAAATAACCTTTTTCATTCCTTGTTTCTAACAATGAGAATAACTCATGTGGGCTTAGGAGTTTCAGTAAAAGGATTCCCCATATAAGTGAGGCATATCAATCCACCTTTGGGTTACCATAGTCCTAGATTAAAGACCATAAAAGTGACAAAATGTGTCCATATCGCATGAAAAGTAACTCCATTATTTCCTCTAAAACTATGTGAGGATTGATTCACATTTCAATAATATATGTAGTGACATTCAGATCATCAACCCCAGGCACAGTCCTAGCACAATACTGGAAATTCCACTACTCTCCCATGTATGTCCCATGTCTATGTGAGAGGGCCCAATCTAAGTTCTCACCCAATACATGAACCCATATTCAAAAAAAACTCAATTTCTCCTCATGCATGAATTTAATCAGTGTGGGGGATTTTATTTTTGAACTGTGTGAGGATTTATTCTTAATCTGACAAGATACATAATGACGCTAGGGTCTTATTCCCTAGTCCAACTACATTATTCCCTTTTTCTTCATGTTTAGACACCTTCATGCTTACTAGATGATGTTGAACTACACAGGGAAAGTAAGAGTACCCCCTATCCTAAGTAAAAACAAAGATATATATAGGAGTTATTAATTTTTTCCCCATCATTAAGAGGACCACTGAGGAAATAGAGATATACCCCCTTCTACAAATGAGTTAGATCTTTGAAAATGACTCTACACTTCTTGTCCAATATCAATCCAAATATTTAATTTATGCTCGAACATCTCCCTTCCACTTTTTTTAATCCTAATCTTGGAAACATTCAGATCTTATTAATCTTTATCCATCCCTCAGTGAAAGAATGGTTGATACCTCCTTCACCAAACTATGTTGTAACATTCCCCAATTGTATTTTCATAAATAATCAAACAAAATGGGTTTTTTAGCCAAAGGAATCCACAATTGATTATGTGGTAACACATCATAACTAGATTTTCATAAAAATCCCATAAAATGGGTTTTTCAATTGGAGGTAACCTCATCCTTAGAAGAAGCCTCTTTTTTCATTTTCATCTTTGATGACATTATATTCGAACCCATGATCCAAAATTGGTCTTTAGTTATCTCCTTCATACGTGTTCCATTTCTTGTCTCCCATTCTAAGAACCCTTTGGACCATGGTTTACAATCTCATCCTTCACATCTAAAGTATACAGGAATTTTCTAGGTCTTATAGTCCACATGTCACCTATTTTATCCACAATTCTATGGTCCTAGGTATATGACCTAAAACTATAGGCACCATATTTCCCATGGTAGGGTCAGACTTGAATAGGGAATTTTTTCCCCAATTCTTGGGTAATTTTGTCTTGAAATTATCCTCCCTTATTTAGGTACCACCTTACAAAAAAACCCTATGTGCCTATGTAAATCCAAATCTTCATAACCTTCCTTTGGCCATCAGCAATAGAATTTCATAATTCATGATAACTTCTTTACCCAAATATATTGTAATATTCCCCAGTGTTATTTGTATAATGTACCCCACAAAATGGTTTTTTCGGATAAAGGATTACACTAATGACTATGAAGTAACATTCCCCTTATGTATTTTCATAAAGAAACCCAAAAAATGGTTTTTTCAACCAGTGGTAACTTCATCCTTATGAGACACCGCCTCTATCATCATAGGACCTTTCCCAATGCCACTTTTCGGATCCCAAAAAATCCCCAAATTATAGCTTACTACATTACGAACCTCATACCTGAATATGATGGTACATTCCCAAAAAAAATCACCCTTGATGGAAGATTCATTAACATTTCGATCAACTCTAAATACATTAAATTATATCCCCCATAATGTCATTGTTGTATGAATTTAAACTACATCACATAATTTCCTTAGTGGATGAATTTAAACTAAATAGCATAATTTCTTTGTTGCATGAATTTAAATTGCATACCATATTATCCTTTCAATATGACCTTGAACAATATAGAATAATGTCCTCACATTAAGATGTTAGGCTACATAGTCAATTTCCTAATCACATGACATTAAACTTCAGGATACTCTAACCCATTCCATTATAGGACCTTCCCCTCTAAAAATATTAATTTAAAAAAATTTACCCTTCTCCACACAAACTAAATTCATGTAGAATCATATTCCCATTCCAACATGGTTCTAATAAAGATGATATCTTCATTTTCAAACATTTCTCCTTGGAAAAACTACCCATCATGGTCTTAAGAAATCCAAGTCTTCATAAACTCCCTTCAACCATTAGTAATAGAATATTGTAATTCTTAAAAATTCCTTCGCCTGACTATTCTATAATACACCCAGATGTATTTGAATAAAGTATCACACAAAATGTGTTTATTAGCCAAAGGATGCGTCTTTTGGATATGTGGTAACATGCCCCTATTGTAAATTTATAAAGCATCCCACAAAATTGTTTTTTCAAACATTGGAATCTTCATCCTCTTTGGAGACCTCCTAGAATCCCTAATATCATGGTTTCGATTCGAAAACAAAAATATATTAGCTCAAGATTCCCCATTAGTTATTTGAAGAGTGTTCTAACATTCTCAACCCCCAAGCCCAATTTGGGTAATCATTTAAAATTTCATTTAGAAAAATCCATTTTACCTAAAACACCAGTCAAATTATTCCAGTTGGAATGAATTTAAACATCCAATAAAAAATGATAAATTACTTTCCAGATTGAAAACCCACTATGTGAACTTTCAACAAAAGCTGATCCTTAACTCACTACACCTATATTTCATGTTATTTAGGAAACAAATCAAGTAATTAAAATAAATAAGAACAAAACTTGTTTGGTTGATAACCCACAAAGTGTGGCCTAATAAAAATCCAAGTCTCAAGCTACAAACTCATCTTTATATTGGACATATGAAAAATGATTAGGGAGATGACATAAAAGACACAAATTTTGTAGGGTTGTTCATATATCCCTTGAAACCATAAAAATATACTCGCTTATCCCCATGTATTATGAAAAATTATATTTATCCTTCATTCTTTTCATTTTAATCATGAAATAGTGGAATTCAATTGATTGAGTCATTTTTTAGTGTTGTATTACAAGAATAGTGAGGATTAAAATGCAAGAGTATGTGATTGAGAAAAAAAATAATTTTCATTTATGTTTCATTGTGTAGGGGGATTTCCACATATTAGAAACTCGCTTAAAAAATTTATAGTTTATCATCAACAAAAATCTTTGTTACGGTGATCTATAACCCATGAAATTTCTACAGTTTTCCAAAGATTGAATGTTTGTGAAACAATGGCCTCCTAAACTTTATGGAGATTCTCCTTCTCTACACCAATGGTGTCTCTTTTTTATGACAAATCCCCTTCCAAGGATCAATGTAGTTAGAATAATAATTCCTTTGTGGAATTTAATTCCTCTTTGAGAACATTATAGGGAGAGACTTCTCATCAACGTGATCTTGGTACTCCCCCACCTTCTTAGAGTGGATGAAATCCACTTGGATTACGGTAGCTCTGAGTTCTTAAAATTGGACCACCAGCTGCACCTCATCTTGTTTTGATCTTCACTTATCCTCCCTTTGTGAATGATCACCTTCACTGCATCATATATCTCATGGTAATTAAATCCTCCATATCCCAATTTTTAAATATTGAATGGGATTTGGGGAAGTTATGATGGAATTTAATTAAGAGGTATCTCCAAGATTATCTTCAAGATATCCCACCAAACCAAGAGCCATTTCATTTAGAAAGCCTCTTATGTATTCATATCAGAATCAAATCTACTCTTGTAGTGAGAGAAATAATCTGGAATCTGTACACTCAATAAGTCACCTTGTTCTTCTCTCCCCCCCCCCAATAGCCTCATCTTCGCCTACCAATGTTGGTGGAGTTGGAATGGAAGCCCCCATTTCAAGCCCAGACATCGAAGATGATGGAAATGGATAACATGTGACATTCCTCATCAACATGATAAAGTCACCAAGTATAAAAGGTAAGGAAATGACCAAAATAGTTGATGAAACTAACCCATATTTAGGTCGATCATTGGAATTGATACCTCTCCTGCAACCCCAACCTCAACTCTCAGAGTAGAAACCACCTAATGTGGACAATCCTATTGCATTTTATCCAGAGCTGGGATTAGATGCTCTTGATAATATCAAACTTTAGGATTCTCATCCATCACTCTCTCAGAAACCGAATTAGGGTGTACTTGGATGCCTTGTTCGTGAGGTTACTTGATGATATTCTCTACAGAAAAAGATGTAGAAGTTGAAATTTTATGTAAAGAATCAGGTGAAAAAAATAAACTCTTCTTAGAAAATGATAGAATGGCATAACTCACATGCATCCAATTCCTTTCTTCAATCCGTAAAATCCTTGAGGGAACCTAGAATATAAATGTATAGATTAATTAGATCCATCAATTCATGATATATTTCATCAGTCCTCATAGATTCTTCACCTTTAGGGGCATATGAGGCGCAATTATTGGAACCCAAATTGGCTCCACCATCGACCCCCTGTTTTGGCTTCTTAGAAAGCATAGCATCATCAGCCACCGTAGATCCAGGGTTAGCATAAAAACCTTCATCAAACCATTTGAGATCCCTGTCAGACCCTTCCAGGGTGACAATATGATCAATATTGACAACTACAGGATCCTCTGGTGTGAGAAATGAATCTAAAATATCAAGGGGAGAGATAAGTCAAAAATAGTACACAACACCTGAGAGAGTGTGTCTGATATTACCATGGCCCTCTCCCCTATCCACGAGAATGGGGGAAGATATGGTTGAATCTCTGATTGACTCATCCATTAGAATGCTGGATACATCATCTTGGACTTCTGCCTCCCCCAAGGCATCCTCTTTGATCTTTGAAGGATCAGTTCAAGACCCCTTAAGAGAAAATATCGATGTAGATTATTCAAAATACATGATTGGTCAGAAAGAGTATATTAAGAAAGGAATAATGTAAAATGAATATATGAAGACATATTAAGGATCATTAAATAGGAAAATTTTAATGTTATCTTTTTCTTCCTCTATCAAGATGGAGAAGAGTTCACCCTAGACCTCTTAACCCTAGAGACTAGATGTGATGGTCGAGGGGTTTCCACATTTATCCCCTCCATCATGGTCATCTGGATCAGGGGTAATTCTAGGGACCCAAGGGCCCCATTAAATGTCTCAAAAGTAGTACCCATGGGACCATAAATCGGTGAATCAAGTGCCACTATTTCTACTCTTTTTTCGATCGGCCCTTCTTCTTATTCTCACAAAAAATGAAAAATAAATTCCCCTCATGATTAATAATGGTGGATAAAAGGGGAAAATAGAAATGGGAAAAATAAATAAATTAGTAGGGTTGAGATAGATTTCCCATTAATCCTTTATATGAATAGCTACCCCCAAAAATACTCCCCCATCCAGCATGTTAGACACTAGCTTTGGGGGTGGGGTCTGGTCATTGTTTGTGTATATCAAACCCTCCAACTCCTGAAGAGACATTGTCAACTCAGATAAATGTTTTTGAAGAAGAAAATAAGAGGTTGATCTAATATCACCCAACATGTGGATTCTTAGAAAAGACTAGATAAACTCCCATGCATCTCTGACATCATGAGTTATGCTCTCACAAACTCAGATCTTAATGGGTTGGACACCATTCGACTCTGGTCTGGATAGCGGTGAGTAATACCCAACACCCTTCGAATAGGGTTCCCTTTCATACCTCTTTTCAATCACAGGAGAATGAGGGGGTGCAACATGAGTCTCCTCTCGATGATTATGACTGGATTACCTTGGTGTGTAAGGTGTGTTATTGACTGTAGCCTACCTGGTGGCCTTTTCCCAATATTCCTTCGAAGGCTCTGGAGCTTCAACATCTTCATCTTCATCTCAATCCTTCTTACTATGTATACCAGAACAAGAATTTTTCAGGGCCTTGACCTGATGAATTCCCTTAATCAAGATACCCTAAGGGAATGGATAGATACATGCCTTAGAATACCCATTCTCTAGGCTGATTGATGCATCTGACGGAGGTAGCAAGATTGAAATTTTGGATACCTTTATTACTATCTGGATCCAAAGATGTTAGGCTACCATAAAATTATTCTCCAGACCAACATGAGTGTGGGGAAATATTCTTGACTCTTTAGTACATTTAAATTGGTGGGAAAATTGATATAGAACATAAGCCTCACAGATGATCTCACTGAAAATATTAGAAACAGGCACACCATATCTAAATTCTATCATGTATGACCCCATATCATAGTTCTTCTCTTTTCAATCAAAGGTAACCATCCCTATAGGTGGGTTTCAGTGCAGAAAGAAGTTAAATTCCTCTGACAAATTCATTATCCTCATCACCTCATCATACATTAGGTTTGGAAGCTGGATTCCAGAGACAAGTTGAACGAATTATAGGAATCATGTTTTAGGGATTTTAACTGGGCTCAGCACTGCATAAGAACTAAATTGTACTATGATCCACGCCCACATCACTTGATGGGGACCTTCAATTCTAAATGGTGATTTCCCATTGTTTGTATACACAAAACAATGTTGAATTCTTATGATGAAACTAGAAACCCACCCTATGTACTTCCTCTCTGCTAGTATAGCTATTATAACAAAAGTCCCTAAACTCACACTGCCATTGGAATCATAGATTGGAAGCAGATAAATGATTAGCCACATATCATGGAATCTGTCTAGGTGAGTCTTTGTATCAACCTTGGTATTGACCTTATAACCCAAATGGGAGTATTTTCCCTTCTCCAATGTATGCCAAAATGATACAGGAGAACCCCAATTCTCTATGGTAGTACACAGATTAGGGAACCTGCAAGTTAGACCTTCTCCTACTAGTTCTAGAAAAATTTTAATCCATGTTATAGTGTGGATTTCACCCTTGGGATGAGGATCTTTGCTCAAGAATTTCATCACTATCTCGAAATTTTGTAGGCCAACGGCGGTGTTCTTTAAGCATCATCCCATGTTTTCTTCAGTGGGTTGAACTCAACATACATTTCCATAAAAATGATTACTATAGAGATTTTATATGATTTCCATAGGTTGATGCCAACTTCACCATGGGTCAAGTAAAAGGAAATTTTCTACTTACTCCATCATCTCAGCAATTCATGGATGATATTTGGGTTCATGTAAACATAGGTTTTCTCCACCCAAACAGCTTCATAGATATGTACATCTTGCATCTCTGTTTTGAACTTTTTGCAACGAGGGAACACATGGCATTCCCACATCCACTTTGGACTTATGCCCCCACTAGAAAGGAAATCTATGTCCTCCTTCCAACCTTCTGTCGGATCTGTCTGTGAAGTGCGAAAGGTGGATTCACTATAGGAAAAATGACTATTTGGGATGGGTTATTTGCGACGGGAAGAAATATCGTTGCAAATAACCCATCCAGGAAGTTATTTGCGACGTGGAAAAGTGCCTGTCACAAATAGTTTGGCGTGGCTTGCGTGTCAAACCACGCGGCTTGCGCGCCAACCCGTACCAGGGTATTTGTGACGGGACCCGTCGCAAATACCCGGCGGCGGTCAATACCTTTTTGCGACGGGATGTCCTCTCGTCGCAGAAAGACTGTCGGTAGGTACTATTTGAGACGGGTCCCGTCGCAAATAACCTTTTAACCGCTGAAAGTAATTAATGCGGGCGAGGTTAATTGCGATGGGCCTCGTCGCAATTACCACCATTTGTGACGGGTTGCCCGTTGCTAATAACCTCGTCAAAACTAATCTTACCTATATATACCCCCATCTGTTTCTTTCCAAATCATTCAGATCTTGCTCTCTCTCTCTCTCTCTCTCTCTTCATTCTTCAGTTTAAAAGAAAAAAAATTCCGTCGAAGTTTTTTATACAAGAGAAATTTGAGAGCGTCAATATCTTCATAATATCAAAGTATAAGGTATTTATATTTTATTTTTTTATATTTATTTTTTTTATGTTAATTTTAATTGTTGTTTATTAGTTCTAATTTAATTACATTTCAATTGATTTTTATTTATATTTAGTTTTACTACGAAATTGATATTGTTAGTTATAATTATAAATAATTAGTTATACTTAATATTAATTAGATATAATTAGGAATAAATAGATATAATTAGCAATAAATAGATATAATTAACAACAAATAGTTATAATTAGCAAGAAATAGTTATAATTAACAAGAAATAGATATAATTAGCAATAAGTATATATAATTAGCTATAAGTACATATAATTAGCAATAACATATAATTAGCAATAAGTTCAAATAATTAGCAATAAGTGCATATAATTAGAAATAAGTTCATATAATTAGCAATAAGTCCGTATAATTAGCAATAAGTCCATATAATTAGCAATAAGTCCATATAATTAGCAATAAGTACATATAATTAGCAATAAGTCCATATAATTAGCAATAAGTACATATAATTAGCAATAAGTACATATAATTTGGAATAATTAGTAATAATTAGTAATAATTAGGAATAATTAGGAATAATTAAGAATAATTAGGAATAATTAGGAATAATTAGTAATAATTAGTAATAATTAGATATATTAGTAATAATTAGATATACTTAGATATAATTAGTAATAATTAGTAATAGTTAGTAATAATTAGTAATAATTAGGAATAATTAGGAATAATTAGTAATAATTAGGAATAATTAGGAATACATAGTAATAATTAGTAATAATTAGTAATAATTAGTAATAATTAGTAATAATTAGTAATAATTAGTAATAATTAGGAATAATTAGGGATAATTAGGAATAATTAGTAATAATTAGGAATAATTAGGCATAATTAGGAATAATTAGAAATAATTAGGAATAATTAGGAATAATTACGAATAATTACAAATAATTACGAATAATTACGAATAATTACGAATAATTACGAATAATTAGGAATAATTAGGAATAATTATGAATAATTTGGAATAATTAGGAATAATTAGGAATAATTATGAATAATTACGAATAATTAGGAATAATTAGGAATAATTAGGAATAATTAGGAATAATTACGTATAATTAAGAATAATTAGGAATAATTAGGAATAAATAGAAATAATTAGGAATAATTAGCAATAATTAGCAATAATTAGCAATAATTAGCAACAATTAGCAATAATTAGAAATAATTACAATAATTAGGAATAATTGGGAATAATTAGGAATAATTAGGAATAATTAGGAATAATTAGGAATAATTAGGAATAATTAAGAATTATTATGAATAATTAGCAATAATTAGCAATAATTAGCAATAATTAGGAATAATTGGCAATAATTAGCAATAATTAGCAATAATTAGCAATAATTAGCAATAATTAGGAATAATTAGGAATAATTAGGAATAATTAGGAATAATTGGCAATAATTAGCAATAATTAGCAATAATAAGTAATAATTAGCAATAATTAGCAATAATTCACAATAATTAGGAATAATTAGGAATAATAAGGAATAATTAGGAATAATTAGGAATAATTAAGAATAATTAGGAATTATTAGGAATAATTATGAATAATTAAAAATAATTAGGAATAATAAGGAATAATTAGGAATAATTATGAGTAATTAGCAATAATTTGCAATAATTTGGAATAATTAGCAATAATTAGGAATAATTAGCAATAATTAGGAATAATTAGCAATAATTAGAAATAATTAGCAATAATTAACAATAATTTGCAACAATTAGCAATAATTAGAAATAATTAGTAATAATTAGCAATAATTTGCAACAATTGGCAATAATTAGCAATAATTAGCAATAATTAGCAATAATTAGCTATAATTAGCAATAATTAGTAGTAATTAGCAATAATTAGGAATAATTAGGAATAATTAGAAATAATTAAGAATAAATAGGAATAATTAGCAATAATTAGAAATAATTAGAAATAATTAGAAATAAAAATAATTATATTATCAATATTTACAAAAAAACATTATTAATATTAATAAATATTAAAAAAAATTATAAAATATTAAAATTATCAATATTCACAATAGGATTTGCTCTATTCCTAACATGTTTAAATCTCAAAGGGTCGCCAATTGTCAGGTCATCTACAATAAAAAGTTTGTGTCAGCCATGTCCAATGTAAACTCTATAATTTTCCTTGCATGGTTGATTGTCCTATTGCAACACTATTTGCGAGGTGATCAACCATACAAGTACAATTATAGATTTTACATTGGACATGACAGACATAAAATCTTTATTGTGCATGAATTGACAACTAACAACCCTTTTAAACATGTTAAGGATAGAACAAAGTTTGTTGTGAATATTGATAATTTTAATATTTTATAAATTTTTTATTATTTTAATAATATTAATATTGTTTTTTGGTAAATAATGATAATATAAGTTTTTTTATTACTAATAATTAGTAAACAAAATCTGCTTGGATAATGAATGGGAAATTTGTAATCATATCCACAACGATGATTACAAAATTTCCTTTCATTATTCAAGCAGTTTTCCTTTTGCTATGTATTTCTAAGTATTGCTAAATTAGTAATAAATAGTAATAATTAGTAATAATTAGTAATAATTTGTAATTATTAGTAATAAACTGTAATAATTTGTAACAATTAGTAATAATTTTTAATAATTTGTAATAATTAGCAATAATTAGCAATAATTAAGAATAATTAGGAATAATTAGGAATAATTAGAAATAATTAACAATAATAAGTGTGAGAAAGATGAAATTAAATGAGCTGTCGGACAGAAGAGTAGTCGTCAATCCACTGGAAATTGTTTCACCCTTAATTAATGATAATTATTAAGTAGTTGTAATTATTTATCTTCTTTTTTAGATAGTGTTTTTATAATCTCAAACTATTCAAAAACAGTGATGATTTTATAATTTATGTAGAAAAATATGGAACAAGGAATTCGACATCAGTCATTATTAGATGATCGAGCTTAGATAAATCAGCGCAGAAATCCAAATGGTTCTAGTTTAAATCCTGTATATATTGAGGGTGTTGAATCTTTCTTAGAATTTACATCATCAAAACCAGAATATGTTTCCGAAGGCACAATTTATTGCCCTTGTAAAAAATGTGCTCTTAGAATGTTTGACACATTTGATAAAGTTGGGGGACATATCTTGCGGTTTGGTTTTCAACCAGATTATGTTTTTTGGTATCAACACGGTGAACACAGTTCCAGAGAAGATTCTAATAACTTGATTCTAGATCCATCATGGTTTCAAAATTTAGTACATGATGTTGTAGGTCCATCTGTGCAACAAACTGAAACTCTCGATGATATTAATTTAACTCCTGAGTTGGTACCATCCGAATTTTATGAGTTGTTGAGGTCTGTTGAGGATGCATTATATCCTAGTTTCAAGATAAGAAAAATAGTTATCAGAAGATTCATGCATGTCCAAATGATTGCATCTTATATTCACGTGAAAATGAGTCATTGGATATTTGTCGCACATATGGACAATCATGGTATAAAAAAGCTCAACCAGATAAGTCTAAATCGATTCCAGTAAAACAGTTGAGATATTTCCCCTTTCACCCAAGTTGTAGTGTTTATTTATGTCTCAGAACATAGTGTCAATGATGTCATGGCACAAAACCAAGATTTCAACTGATAGAAGATTGAATCATCCATCTGATGGTGATTCATAGAAACATTTTGACCGTCTGCATCCTTCTTTTTCTATAGAATCCTGAAACGTTCGATTGGGTCTTTCTACTGACGGTTTTTGTCCGTTTTGTTCTTATGGTAGTCAGTATTCATGTTGGCCTGTCTTTATAACTCCGTACAATTTTCCTCCATGGATGTTAATGAAGGATCCGTATATCTTTTTGAATCTATTAATCCTAGGACATCTGAAAATGAATATTGATATTTATTTGAAACCATTGATTGATGATTTAAATGCATTGTGGAGTGATGGTGTTAATACATATGATGTAGCTATGAAAAAAATTTTCAAATTAAAAGCTACATTGATGTGGACAATTAGTGACTGTTCAGAATATGACATGTTATCTGGTTAGAGTACACGTAGTCCGAAATCATGTCCTTACTGTATGAAAGAAAACAAATCCTTTATGCTGGTCAGTGGAAAAAAACCTTCCTATTTTGATTGTCACCGTAGATTTCTTCCAACCGACCATCCTTCTTGGAGGAACAAATATCATTTCAGAAATGGTGCAATTGAAAGAGATGAACCTCCAAAGATGATCTTAGGTACAGAGTTAAAATCAGTTGTATTTTCATTACCCCTATCACATTTGGACCAACAGTAAACCAACAAAAAATTCATGGCTTTGGGAAAGAACATAACTGGATAAAACGGATAATTTTTTGGGATCTTTCGTATTGGCCTGATTTGTTGGTCCACCACATGTTGGATGTTATGCATATTGAGAAAACTGTTTTGATAATTTATTTCATACAGTTTTGGATACACCAGGTAAAACCAAAGATATTGTAAAGACAAGATTAAATATTTCCCAAATTTGTAGGCGACCAGAACTTAAATTATTTGAAAATGTCATATCACAGAGGTTAATGAAGCCAAAAGCAGCTTATACACTGTCCAGATAGAGTCTCTTATTATTTTGTCAGTGGATTGCAGATTTGAGACTTTCAGATGGATATTCTTCCAATTTGGATAGATACGTTAAAAATGGTTATATTACTGGATTAAAAAGTCATGATTGTCATGTTATAATGGAAATACTTATGCTGATTGGATTCAGAGGTTTGTTGAATTCTATGATTTTGGATTCGATAATAGACATATCATATTTTTTCGAGATATTTTTGCAGCGACAATAGACTATGATACACTAAGAAAACTGGAAGAAGATGTTGTTGTAATTATATGTAATCTGGAAACAATATGTCTGCCGGTTTTCTTTGACTTAATGGAACATCTGATATTACATTTGCCACATAAAGGTAAATGTGTAGGTCTAGTAGAGTTTTGATGGATGTACCCATTAGATAGATGTATGCAGAAATTGAAGAAAAAAATACATAACAAAGCATCAGTTAAAGGCTCCATTGTTGAAGCTTATTTGCAAGAGGAAATTCCTTTATTTTGCTCTCATTATTTTTAATCTCAATATCCCTCAAAACAGAATCGCAAGGGATGAAACAAGGGGAATGTTAATGATGAAATTGAAAATCAATTAATAGTTTTTAGTCAACCAAATCTTGGTTTCGGTGGAGTTCACGAATGATGGCTTTCAAATGATGAACATCACAGAGCTCATACATACGTTCTGCTTAACTGTGAAGAAATGAAATCATTTGTCCTGTGAGTGCTTCTATCACTTATTCTATAATTTTGTTACAATATTTAAAATTATTTTATTTGTAGGTTATATGATAATCATATCAAGAAACAACTTCCACAAATTGCAGTAGCTGCTCTTGAAGAACGTAGACAAAAAAATTCTCAATGGTTTCAAAAACTGGTAACATAAATTATTGATGGTTTAATATCAATTTCGTTTATTATTTATTATATTGATAATTGTTTTACAAATTTTCGGGTGTCTTAATATGCTGATAAAATTGACAAGCGACTGTGTATATTGAGTAACCCACAATCCAAAATGGTTAAATCTTATAATGCATATGTGGTGAATGGTTTTCGATTTCATACACTTACATACGGGGAATCAAAAAAACAATGAACAGTGAAGTTTTCTTAAGAGGATCACATCACAGAGAAACTGAAGTTGAATTTTATGGAATTTTGGATGAAATTATTGAGTTGTGTTATATAAGACAGAATTACATAACAATGTTTAAATGTCGGTGGTTGGATACTGAGAGAGGTTTTCATGTTCATCCGACTCATGGAATCGTTGATATTAAATATAAAAGTATTCTTGCAGTAAATGAACCATTTTTACTGTCTCAACAGACACATAAAATTAATCATGCAAAGTAATGTGCTACTTCAAGATACTTGAGAGATTTTTAGAGTATAATAAAAATGAAATCTCGGGAAAATCAATTTACTCAAACTGAATGTGGTTCCGCTGAAGTGGAAGGAATTGAATTTTTTAAGAGACTACTCAAAATCCATCTGATTCACAAAGAGCCGTGAATTTCGACGACGACACCCCACAATTAAGGATCGATGATGATGAAGATGTTAATGATGTTACAAATGAATTTGAAATGACAAGATATGATGAAACTAAAACTCATATGGATATTGATGATGTTGAGGAGGAAGATGAAGACATTGATATTGACAGCTATGGAGAAGAGGATGAAGATGCACATTGAAATAGTTAAATTATGGTTATAATCATAACTAATATATATCTATATATAATATTTATTTTCAACTATCTGCTAAAAACAATCATTTTGTGTTTCAGATGGACTCTGATATGTTGCAAGAGTTAGATGAGACTGAGCTACCTTTGGATGATGAGGATGTGGGATCAGCTGGCTCTCAGCCTACTGGTAGTTCAGGAGGTATTTGGAGGGGGCACAGTCTTTCATGACTGATGATTCTTGACCCTATCCTCGAGCAACGTCCACATCTTGGTTTCGATCCATGCACACGGAGGTCTGGTAACCTGTAAATTTTAGTTTGATTTCATTAATTTATTTATATATATACTAATTGTTTGATTATTTATTCTTTTTTTTACAGTATTCAGCATGTAGCTATTGGAAAGGGGAGCGCTATATTGCGCAATTGTTTTTCATAGCCATGGATCACATGGGAATAGATTCTCATTTATGTTTGATGCGACACGTTCCATCATTGGCTGGTACGTAAATAAATAATATTTATTTTGAAATTTATTTTATTAACAACTTGATATTATAAATTATTTTTAGGTTTTATGGCATCCAATTGATGATAGCATGCACGACGCTATCCACACGGCATGGAAGGTTTCTATGTGTGACCGTTTCTGCCAGTTTTTGCACAATTTGAGAAGGACAGCCATTAAGAAAGCAGGGGTGACATAATATTATGAGTCGTGTAGAGCCCACTAACAAGAGTTAATTTCATCTCACATTTGGGATGGATTATGTTTACACTGGTTGGGTGGTGGATTTCAGAGGAGATCTTCAGTGGGACGATGGAATCAGGGGAGACAGGAGGTGATGCATCGAGCTGGTACCCGTACATTCAGTTCGCATAAAGAGCATCTGGTAAGTATATTTTTTAAATATTTTATATAACTATAATTATAAACAGTTTATTTTATATTTTGTAGGCAGTCGAGTATCCTGATATTATGGAGTTTGACGTTTATCGGAGGGTGTATAGTGATCCAGTCACTGGAGAGATTAGAGGTGAACGCCAGCGTCAGATTGTGGTTAGTATTATTTTTTCAGTTTAACAATTAACTGCATATAATATTTTTGCAATTTAAATTTTAAATCAGAATTGAAGGAGTTATATGAGGTTGTGACCTCTCAGACACAAGCTGAGGGTTAGGACAAGACGGCTGAGCAGACTAGTGCTCACCATTTCGATGAGGCGGCATGGATGCAGGTGACTCGGTATGGCTTTGAGAAGGGAAGAGTAGTTGGAATCAACTCTCATTTGACTCCTAGTGCTTATTATGGTACTTCTGTGATGTCAGCGTCCAGCTCAAGAGGAGCTCTTAGAGAGTCATCAGCTTCTAGCTCACAATATCAGGAGCAGTTGCAAGCTCATACTGAGTATATAGAGACTTTGCAAAGGCAGCAAGAAGAGATGTGTTGGTGGCAGCAGCAGCAGGAGCAACATTACGAGGAGAAGATCCATCAATGGCAGCAACAGGAGAAGCATTATGATGAGCATAGATGTCAATGGCAGCAACAGCATCATGAGCATATGGAGTACATGCGCCGTCTGACTCATAGTTTAGGGATGGAGTTTCCTCCACCAACTCCTTCAGCTCCTCCACCTCCTCCAGAAGACGACCCCCCCCCAGTGATTTTTTTATGTTACAAACATTTTAATTTAACATTTTAATATGAATTATTTACATTTTCTACCTTTTATATCAGTGAAAATATTACATAATTTAATTTGTAATATTTTATTATTTTTTTATATTTTTTTGTGAATATTGAGAATTTTAATATTTTTTGTTTTTTTATTGTTTTAATAATAATATTATTATTTTTTCATTAATGGTAATATTATTACATTTTATTTTTTTAAAATTAATTTATTATTTTTGATAGGACCTTTTGCAACGTGACACCGTTGCAAATAGTCTAACTAAATATTTTTGAAAACATATTTATGACGGGAAAGTTTTTCCGTCGTAGATAATTTTTTGCGACGGGCATGTCACGAAAATGTTTATGTATATAAAATACATATAATCGGAGGATTTTTTCAACGGATATGTTTCCCGTTGCAAATAAGATTTTTTATGAAGGGCCCATCGCAAATAATTGTATTTGCGATGGTGTTTTCTGCAATGGGCCATTTGCGACGGGGCCCCGTCGCTAAATCCTATTTGCGACGAGATCCCATTATAAATAGGCCGTCACAAATACCAAGAATTCTAGTAGTTATTTATAACAAGAAGGCCTTGATTCGTGAATGTGTGGGCTCTGGTCTAACTGTAGCTATTGTGATGCATGATAGAACCAATTGGAATTGTTACTTTTATAATATAATCACCATTGGATGAGATGTTGTAAGAAGAGAATTTTACATGCTTCATAAACCAGGACATCAGGAAGAAATTACAAACCATGGGGATGATGGTGTCCCTCAAAATTTATTGATTATACAATGATAGGTAATCACTTTGTGGGTACTTGTATTGATATTGTGCCAAAATATTTAGTAGATCCATATGATAATACTCAACCGCATTATAGTATTTTATCCCAACAACTTTGGTCATCTCAGAGGAATGTGCAGTAGCTTATTCAGCAGGAGTCATCTGGACCACCATTGAAAACATACAAGAAGGAACCAAGTTTCCTCATTAAGTAGAAATATAAAATTATAAAGGTTTATATGAAGAATTCTAAATTTTGTAAAATAAAAGATCTTCTGTAGTCCCTTCAGCCAGGTTCCACGCACAACCCCTTCAGCCAGGTTCCACGTGTAGACCCTTCGGTCAAGCTCCACCTGCAGAACCTTCACTTAAGTGGTTGTACCTTTGGAAGTTAGTGGGGATACGTTCACAAAAATGGAATCCCAATAGAGGTAAGTGGACTAGCTATATAGAAAGGTGTAATTCAGGAATCTAAAATGATAGAAAAATGAAAAAGGTTCTAATAGTTTTTATAGACATCACTGGCCTATTCCAGAGACCAATACACCTGACCGACCTTCGCACTGGACCTATGTAACGGCCTTACACTAAAGGCCTATGTTATTTTCATAAATTCCCTTCGTAATGTTTTTCAAATTTTTCCTTAGGACTAGACCCTCCTTTTTCCATTGGATCCAAATCCTGGGGGATTTTATTGACACTCTATTTTTTCAAATGGTGTGAAAATATTATGAAGTGTAACTTAAGTATGTTTATGTACCCTAGATCCCTGAGGAGAATCAAAGGAACTTTCCCAAATCTGCCTGCACATGAAGGATGGTGCATCTCCCCTTGCGTAGCACTGAAAGGCAGGTCACACCTGTGTGTGGGACCTATGCCAAGCACCTATGCTCATAACCTACATGGCAAATCTCCTTCAACCAAAGTCCCCTAATTTACTATAAATAGCACCATTGGGATCCTCATTTTCACAAATGTAAAACCGGAAGAAGCCTCTAAGATATGGTAATGTTTCCCATTCACCTTGGTCTCCAAAATTACTTTGGTATCTCAAAAACCTGTGAGATAAGAGAGATATAAAAAGGATAAGGAAGATGAAAGTACATTCCGGGTCTAAAACACAAGCTACCTACATGATGATCCTTCCTCCCCTAAGTGAAGAACCACTTTCATGAGGCCCCTCTTCCTAATCATAGTCCTGCATGAGAACCATAAAAGGAAACCGGAGGAGGGTTTTGGTTCCTGGGATAAATCTTATCCCATGTTTTTTTTTCAATGTGGTCCATTTAACAAGGAATTTCTATCTCGAACAAGCCTATAACAAATATGTGAAGATCTTATGGTTCCTTTAAGGCCCTTTGTGAGGCACCTCTTCCCTCTAGTCTAGGACCTGTGTGAGTCTACCTTTGTGCATACTTCCAAGTCACCAATGGCAGGGCTCTTATACCGTTAGATCCCTCACACAAGGGGGACTGCATTGAAACCTCCACAAAATCCTCAGTAATTTCAATACTATGAAGTGGGGAACACCAATGTGTCTCCAATTTATATTTTCATTTATATGGTTAGAGGTTTCCCGGACTTTTTCCACTGAACAGTTAGGTTCCTCGAGGTGCATGTGGATTTTCATTCCCATGGTCATGAGGACCTCGAACCCTAAGGGAGGTGTCAGGGATCTCCTAGTCTCAGATAAAAGGGTTATGAACATGTCCTACCCTTATTGTATCTAATAACAAAAGCCTCTATTTTTAGGTGGGGATAGTGGGGATTATGCTTTATTTTCCATTCAACATGGAATGAGATCCTCCTCCCTCCCTGTGAAATAGATTTTAGGTCATACCTCTTGGATTAATCTAAGGTGGTTTCACTCTTACTCCTCCTTTCCCTCATGGCTACCAGGTCAGAGTGGAGATAGGCACTAGAGTCATCTTCTCCTACCGTACCCTCATCCTCCTCCAAGAGCGGAGGAGAAGAAGTTTTTGGTTTATTGGTTCTACGACTTTCCCTTGTCCATCGCATTCATGAATGACTAATCCTACCTCATTTGGACATAGAGGCTGGCCACAATCATAGCATCCACATAGTCAAATGCATGTTTCAACAAAGAACCTTATTCTGAATCTTCCTCTCACCTTCCTTTAGGGTTCCCCCATAGGCATGGGTCCTCAAGGACATGTATCCAACCTCATAGAAAAGCGTATTATGTGGTTTCTCATATCTTCCAATTATTCTTATTTCCCACACTGAGCATGACTCAGGTGGGATCTGAGGTTGAAGGTGGTCATAAAACCCACATTATAATTATCCTTTTTTGGCATCATTCCAAGTTTTGGACCCAACCAAATATAGGCCTCCTACATTGTATAAGTCGTAACCTTTCACCAACCTAGGAATCCTTCCACTACTGGAAAATTGGTCTATACCCATGGTTTTTTGAAAAACCGTGGGTATAGGTCCCCCCTATACCCACGGTTTCCCAAAACCGTGTGTATAGGGATAGTTTGGGGACCTACACCCACGGTTTTTCCAAAACCCTAGGTAAAGGTGTTGTTCTACAGACCTATACCCACGGATTTTGAAAACTGTGGGTATAGGCGGTATTGTTTTTCAAAGACCTATACCCACGGTATTGAAAAACCTTGGGTATATCTTTCCTGCGTTATGGTGGGAACAAAATATTCCATGGGACAAAAAAATTGTGGGAAGGCGATCTTGAATAATATAATTATACGGATAGAAATATTAAATCGTATAAATTTGTTAGGTTGGTTAGTTTAGATCTTCGGTTTTCATGAGGAAGTGAAGTGATTGAATCTCGCTGCTTCATTATTTTCCAAGATATAATTAATATTAATATAATTAAAGATATGTATATATATAAACCAATAATAATCTTATGTTAGTTGGTCAGTCTGTATGCTCCTTCCGCACAGGTCACGGGTCCAAAACACTGTGAATCCTTTTTTTTAGATTATAGGATTTATATTAATATATTAAAATAAAAGTATCTATATATACCAATTGTGTTATTAGCTTGGTTTTTCGTCTGTGTATGCTCCTTCCGCACAGGTCGCGGGTTCAAAACCCCGCGAATCCACTTTTTTAGATTATAGGAGTTATATTAATATATTAAAATAAAAGAATCTATATATACAAACAGATGTATTAGCTCGATTGGTCGAACATGTGTTCATCATGCGGGAGGTGCGAGTTCCAATCCACCCAGAGTCGATTTTTCATCATTTTTTACTTATGGTTTGAAAACCGTAAAAATAGCCTTATGCCATGCTATTCAGTTACTGTGCCCACGGTTTAGTAAACTATGGGTACAAGTTAGGACCTCTATTGCAATGCCTTTCCATCCCACGGTTCCCAAAACCGTGGGTATAGGCTAGACCCACGGTTTTTAACCATGGGTGTAGGCATTTTTTCCAGTATTGTTCTCAAGAGTAAGGCCCAATTATAACCTCATTCACCTGAGCATCCTCCTCAAGAGTATTCCATGAACCAAACCTACAAATATCTATGAGTTGATCCACTTTTAATATCCCCAAACTCATTTACAGCGATATCCTCTTCAAGAGTAAGCCTTACCTTAATCCTCTCAAAGTGTCACACTCCCCTACAAGACCAAACCTTTAGTGGGCCTCCATAGACATGATCTCTAATAGAAAAACTATATGAGATTTGATTTCCTTCCAATTGAGATACATAAGAAGCCTCCCTATGGTTCAAAACTAACACCCTAAATCAAACCTATTATCTATGGTCCACATTCCCAATAGGGTATAATTAAACCTAGAATTTAGATTCCTTCTTGGTTCCCTAGGCCTCTTCCTCAAGATTCCCACACTAAACTTTGACATGGCATATTTTTCTTACATGTCCTTACCACAAGATGCTAAAATAAATAGTTTGGTCCTTAACACATGACCATGAAAGGTATGATGGGTCCCATTAAGTGGAACTAAACTATGTGGGTTCTGATTCCTTTCACAAGGATACATAGGAAGCTTATCCTATGAGTATCATCCTGATATCAAAACAAATGTCATATCCCAGGATAAAAACAGATTCTAGAGCACCCCCCCCCCCTATGTGGATAGAAAACTAGCATCATCGTAATAACATACAATGAATCTATAATTATTAATTAATGGGATACCATTGATGGAGAACCTTGGATACATATTAAAGATTCTAATTTCCATACATGTTAATAATTGATTGCTAATTCGAGGGTAACCCACCATACTTGGTCTTTAATAAAGGATTCACAAACATATAATAAATATATAAGAGATTCCTAGAGTAGGAAATAATTCCCCATAAAAGGATGTGATGATCCCGAACTCCCATCATCATGACCAATGTGAGTTCTTAAGCATTGTTGGTTAAACATAGCAATGAATGACTCTATTAGGAAAAAGTTCCCTACTTGTTATCGAACCATTGGAAGTTTTTGGTTCCAAGAACAACCCTATTGGAAAACATTATGAAATAGTAAGATTGACATGAATGATTGTACACAACTCATATCCCTTCAATCGACCATCATATGAGCCAAATATTTCTCCATAGGAAACAAAATCTAACAAAAAATTTCAGTGACATGTGTAAGGGTATAAGAGAACTCATGTAAGGGTAATCAAAAGATTACAATGCATGCATTATGGTAAAAATAAAACTATTCATGATAATCAAGCATAAATAAAAGACATAGAATATTAATTTTTCAAAATATTTAAAAAATAATAATAACAATAGTAATAAATTATTAAAAATTATAAAAAAAATCATTTCAAAAAATAATAATAATAAAATTATTATTATACAAAAATTAAATTATGAAATATAGTATATTGTAATTATAAAAAAAATATTAAAGTGGAAAGGGAACACTCCAACAAACAACCCATTTTTATAACCTAAAAAATATCAATTTCAAAATTTATCCCCCTTACTTGAAATGATCGCAAAGATAAAAAAATTGAAAAAAAATATTACCTTTTTTGAATTAAATAAGGAAAAATTATGAAATTTTAAACAAATTTTCTTGGCCAAAATAAAATATTTATATCATAAAGAATTAATTTCCATAGAAATTAAATAAATTTCTAACAAAAATAGATAAAACCCTTGAATTAATGAATCTATAAAAAAAATTATTAAAAGTATCCATGAAAACAAATAATATGATATTAAAGGATCTTTAAATGTTATAGAAAGATTTTAATAAACTGTTAGCACATTATTTTATACCAAAAATATAAAACATAGAATATTTACTCACTAACCAAACTGAAGTTAAATTTAAATCAAAATACAATATATGAAATGATAATAAAAATTGAATATGCATACTGGACAAAAAAATAATTAAAATACTTACTTGGGATTTTGAATAAGTTTTTCTCCAATTGGTTTTAATAATATTTCTTTAGGCACCAATGATACAAAATGGATAGTCCTATTATCATTAAAATCAAATTTACAAATATACACATTTATCTACCCAATTAATTGATGAAATCTTAATGTTAAATTTATTGAATAATGTTCAAATAATCCTAATATAAAGTTTGTGAAACATGATATATCATCAGATTTACTTTTGAAAAGTCTCTTTTTATATATTCAAGTTAATATATTATTATAACCAATATAATTTAAAATTGATTTAGATTTATACATTTCTTGAAACCGATAAAATCATAAAATGGTTGGAATGGTTGATAGAAATATACTAGGGGTGGATGTGAATTTTATTTTCTTAAAAAATAACAAACTTATTAACAATAATTGTGGAATATGGTGGTTCAAAAATATTAAACAATTCCTTCTTAAAAGAATTATTATTGAGGAATTTTTATGATTGTATTCTAAATATTAAATAGATCGACACGAGAAATGTTTATAGTTTTCGGATCCAAAATGGACATATTCAAACCTAAACTGTTGTAGTTTTCCACCCACTAAAAATAGAAATATACTTTTGAAATGGGAGAAATACAACCCCATAAATTTATTGTGGTATTAATCCAAACCTATGAATTTTTAAGGAGGATGTGAAAGTCTAAAAGCATATATATATATATTTTTGGGGAGTTGACATTTTTTAAGGTTTTCTACAAGGATCGCCCCTGACATAAGTGTTCATCGATTTGTTCAAGCACCAATGACTACAATTTATAGGAGGTGTAACATTTTTTCAGAAAATATTATGTGAAAAAACAAAACCCTTCATCGAATAAATAAATAAAACATTTAAATAGTCTCTGGTGAGTTGTAGAGATATATTCTTGTATATAACAATTATTCATGGCCCTTCAAAATGGATTTGAATAATGAAGTCCATGTTTAACGTGTGATAATATCAAATGATAAATGAATTTCCTTAAAATATATTAAAATTTTGAATGAATTAATTAAATATATATAGAAATTTATAAATAAATAAATAAGTAATTCATCTCAAAATAATAAAATCAAAATAATTGAATATCATGCTATAAATATATGTGTGAATTGATAACAGAATAAATCATCATAAAAATTCTTTTAAGAAAATGTAGAAACACCTTGTATGAGTTCTATATCAGAAATAAAATTTTATAAGAAGATTAAAAATATTTAAAAACTTGGTAGAAACATGCATCAAATAAATATATTAATAGAATTATGAAAACATTGAAAATTGGAAAACCAAACTGTCATAAGTGTAAGCTTCATGTATGTGTAATTGTAATATGTAATAAGAGTGAGTTACATAATGGTCTAAATAATTTTTCACACCTTTCGTAAGGGTAAAAATGTGATATGTAAGGGTTGAAATAATTTAAACATGTTTCCTAAGGGTATTTATCACTGTCCATATATTGTTTAATGGTAGCTAGGAGGTACATAAAGTCAAATAAAAATAATTGTAAAGGTAATGAAAATATTTTATAAGGGTAAGTGCATATTTATATTTTCTATATATGGGTAACACCAAATTTTTGTAAGCTCCACAAGAATAATTCAAAAATGTATGTAATGGTAGTAATTAATTTCTATAAACTGTTTATGGGTGATTTAGAATACACATAAGGTTAACAAAAAGATTTCAAGGCTTGTGTAGCGATAAAAATAAACGTCTTCGTGCTGCATAAGTATAAATATAATACTTTCAGAAAAATATTCACATGATGTAAAAAAATAAATATAAAAAATAATAATAAAAATAAGATAAATGATGAAAAATTAAATAAAAATTAAATAAAAATTAAAAAATATATTTTCAATAAAATTAAATAAAAAATTATAAGTATCTAAAAATTACAATTAAGGAATATAGTTTCTTGTAATTATCCATATATAAAATAATTAAAGTGGAAATGAGCCACTCCTAAAATCTTCTGCATTTTAATAATTATAACACAAAATACCAATTTCAAAATTCTTCCCCATTTTTGAATTCATCAGAATGATTAGAAAAATTTTAAATAGTTTATCCGTCTTTTTGAAAGAGAAAAGGAAAATTTATGAAATTGAAATCACATTTTTACCACAAAAATAAAATTTCTATTACATGAAAAATGAATTCTATAAAAACTAAATAAATATATAAAAAATATAGATAGATCATCCTAAATTAATATTTATCAGAAAAAAATATCCATAAAAAGAAATAGTATGATATTCATGGAATTATAAAAGATATAAAAAAAATTTGAAAACGTTTTCACAAAATAGTCAACAAAACATAGAAACATAGAACAGATGATCACTGATAAGAATGAAATAAATTTTAATGAACATTCCAATATATTATATGATAAAATAATATGAAACTGAATGTTATCCTAGAAATAAAAAAAATACTTACCTTGGAATCTAGAATTGTTTTGGGCTAATAGGATTTAATAAGAATTATTTTGGTACCCATTCTATAGAAGGATTAGTCCTATTAAATTTGAAATAACATTTAGAAATAAAATACTTGTTATGACCATGATATTGAACAAATTATAATGACAAATCATAATAATAATTTCCAAATATTCAAAATCTACAACAAGATATAGAAGAAATAACTGCATTTTTACCTATAGAAAATATTTTTTTATAATTGAAGTCATCTATTATCATAACCAAGACAAATTATATTGTATTTATATTTAGAAACATTTTACAATCTCATTAATTCATCTAAAAATTATATTGGATGAAGGAAATAGATAAGAGTGTGTGGGGAATTTTATTTTTTAGAAAAAATACTGAAGTTATTAAAAATAATTACGCAATTTCTTGGTATAAATAGATCAAAAAATTCATATTTAAAATAATATTAATAGAGAAAGTTTAATGTGTTTATAAATAATAATAAAGAGATGAACAAAATTAATGTTTATAGTGGTTGGTTATAAATTGGACATATTTCACTCTTCACACCCCAATTGCTGGAGTATGGAACCCACTAATAAGAGAGCAAGAATTGTACAATGGGAGAAATCTAAACCTATATTTTTATAATGGGATGAATCACATCCCATGAATTTTTTAAGAGTAGCCAAAAACCTAACAATAACCAACCTTTAGTGGGAGAATATTGAACTCATGATTTCCTATAAGGATAATCCCCAACTTGTGTGTTCAACATTTTGGTTATGTGAGAATAATTAAGGTCTAATTTATAGATGTGGTATAACCTATTGTGTGAATAGATTAAGTGTATAAAACTACACCCATGCCATAATAAAGTTATAAAATAGTTAAAAAACCACTAGAGAGTTATAGATAGATATTCTAATGTAGAAAAATTAATTCTGGTCATTCCAAATGTATTTTATTGATGAATTCTATGTGTATAAGAAACATAGTTCAACAAAAAATGGTTAACGATAATGATTTACCCCTTTATATGTTCCTTGCATCACTTCAATAGGATGTATAGTTCATATAATGGAATTTATCCTTATCTTTTTTTCATATCATAATAGGAGTTCAAAATCATATATCTCTACCATCATTTGTTCAAGCCTATTCAATCGCATTAAGTAGAATTAACTCAACACATACAAGGAAATCATTAAGAAATTCCAATGGAAAATGGACATAATAGTATTCTAGAATTTATTAGATAGAGATATGGAGATTAAAGGATTATTGATAATATTATCATTTACATTTAAAACTATATAAAAAATCATACTAATTTATTGTAACTCATTATAATGTTCAAAATAACTCTAAAATAATTGGTCAATGATAATAACAAATCTCGCATAGATTAAAAATGAAATCATCAAAATTTGAATATCAGGTTTCTTTCCTTATTTAATGTGTGATAATATAAAACTATAAATATATTTCATTAAAAACTATAAAAAATATTTGACAAACATCATTATACATAAACATAAATTTAGAAACAATAATAAAAAAATCAACTAAAAATAAGAAAATCAAAATATTTTAGTTCCATGTTGTAATTATATTCATGAATGAATAATATAATTAATAATCATAAAAATATAACTAAAATAATGTAGAATCACTTCATATTTTTTCTATATTAGTAATAAGAATTTATAGAATGATTATATTAATTAAAACACTCAGTGAAAACATATAGCAAATCAGTATACCAGCAAAATCATGAAAACAAAGTAAATTGGAAAACCAGATTTACATAAGGATAAGATTTATGCATCAATAAAGTCAACATACAAGTATAATGAGATACATAATAATAGAAATAATTTTTCAAATGTTTTTTATCGATAAAAATGTGTTGTGTAAGGGTATAACTTTATTGAAACATGTTGTGTAAGGGAAAGTTATATTTTACTTATACTGCATAATGGTATCTAAGAGATGTTCCAAGGTAAAAAAACATGAGTAAAGGTAAATACAGTAGTATACAAGGATATGTGTAAATTTTATATATGTTGAGTAAGTTTAATGCCTAAGTTTTATTTACTGAATAAGGGTAGCACAAAAACTAATGTAAATGTAAAATAAATTTCCAAGACATGTGTACCTATACAACATAACTCACATAATGGTCATACAAAATTTACAAATCATATGCAAAGTTAAATTTAAACATCTTCATTATATTTAATGGTATATAAAATACTTAGAAAACTTTTTTTCACAAGATTCAAACATATATAATTATAAAAAATAATAAGACTAATAAGACTAAATGATGAACAATTAAACAAAAAATATTTTCAATAATATTTGGTAAATAATAAAATTATAATTATTTATAATATTAAATAATTAAATATAGTGTATTGTAATTATCAAAATAGAGAATAATTAAAGTGGAAAGGGGACACTCCAATAGAAATGATGAATTTTTTATGATATTCTAAAAAACATGTGTACGGTTTGTCATTATTTGATGAGTTGGTCTATTAAATCCCTATAATGCAATGGGTAAAGTAATATATATCTCTGATTAGATGATAATGATATTATTGGACAATATTGTGTATAGATATTTTCGCATTTTTATGCGTTATTATGATTTCATCTTATTATTCTCACATTATTATGCATGACATGATTACGAATAACAATGTTCACAAGATTATGATTTTCTATGATTGTGATTCCAAAAGACTATTATAGTTTCTAAATGGTGATTTATTATTTCGAGAAATTATTAATATTTCATATGGATATGACATGATTTCAGATTTTATAATATAATATTCTCATGGTATGAATATTTTATATAGATAACTTTCACTTTATTAAGTTATCATAACCTTAGGATCCTCTTATGTTCTCTAATGATCGATAGTTTCCATGGTTACCCTTAATGAGCATATAAGGTCATCCATTTTTTTCTTCCCCATGTTTTGATGTATGGTCCTAAGTATGATATGAATATAAGGGTACTAATATAAAGAATATTTATTAGAGATGTGGAGATTATTTATTAATATGTTGAATATATTTATAGTCTCTAAGAGGCTAAACCTTTAGGGTTTTAAGGTGTGTACAACTATGATATATATAGAATATTCATAAAAATGACATAATATTTATGTATGATATGCCTAGTATTCCTTAAGGGTATCGATTAAGAATAATGATAGACTCTTGGTTTAAATGGTTTTTGAAAAGAAATATATTGGATTAGCCAATTTTGTGGAAAAATATATGTTATATAATTTTGTTTTGTTGGTATCTCTATATAAATTAATTATTCAGTTGTTTTTATCATTTAGATACTCTTGAATACTATCCTTAATAGTTAATAGTTAAAATTCAAATGATGTAATTTAAGGGAGGGAGGATAAAAAACCCTGAGATATTCAAATAGATGTGTTTTAAATTAATACTATGCTCAATATATTTCTCTACATGAAATACTGAACCAAATCAAGATTTAACATGTTAGGAGAAAATTATTAAGAAAATATAAAATTAATAAAATATTTAGTAAATAAAAATATATTAACACACAAATTTTCTTACATTAATAAGATAAATTATTAATATGATTTAAATATTTATTGAAAAAAAAACTATCTAAAGCATTAATAAAAAAATCAACTTCTTTTAAATTATTTTCATGAAATTATATTATATTTAAATATATTTTATAATATATTAACTTTATTTTTATTATAACATTACTTGAAATAAATTTATAAAAAATTAACGTTTCAAAAAGTCAATTTTTAATAAAAGAAGTTTTCTATATATTTTGATTTTTCATATAAAAGATAATTTTATAACTTTTAGAATTTTAATTTTTTAATATTTTATTTATTTTGGAATTTTAGATATCAATATTATCCTAATGAAATTTTTTTTAGTTTTCCATAAATAGATGAATTTTATGTGAACATTGAAAAATAATGTTTTTGCTAAAAGCATCGTATTTAATATCAAGAAGTAAGTGTAACATAAAAACATATAAAACATTTTCCCATATAAAATAATTAAAATAGAGTAAAATGATAAATTTAAAAATATTATTATGAATTTAGAAAACCTATGTTCAATATCTTAATTAATATTTTCCAATCAAAGAAACAAATTTTTTTCTTTTTTTAATAAAAAAGTTATAATTTAGTTTTGAATTTCATTGAAATATAAATGAATTTTATTTTTTTATAATAAAAAATTATAGTAAAAATATAATTAATTTTCGGTTGTACCCTGCATATTAATTTTATACTTTAAAATAATTTTTTTTTCAAAAATGGTGCTTTATGAGTCACATGTTCTAATGTTGAGATTAATTTTTTTTTAAACCTAGAAATTTTTTATGAAAAATTCTATTTAATATTTGGAATCATTAGGTCCAAATTATTTAAATGGGGACATTTTACTTTTTGGAATTAAATATAAATTATATAGGTAAAAATTAACTACCATTGTAAAACCAAAAATGGTGAAACTAAAACTTTTAAAACTAAAGGAAAAAATAAATGTTAAAAAAAAGTTTAAAAATGAGATTTTGAGGTATTCATGACCTAATATATTATCCTAATACATAATTTTCAATTTTTAGTGCCAATTGTCATGTTTAATGTGTCCTCCCTTTATATCAAGTGAATATATTTGTAAAAGTTTCATTCGCGCTGCTTATAAGAGGGTATCCCACAACCCCCTAATTCTCACTCAAAGAATCATATTTCCTATTAAATATATTCCATTACTAATTCAACTAAAATACACTTTATTTTTTATGATCCACTAGTTACAAGAAAGTTTTTTAGTGTAACCATTTCTATAGAGTCCTCCAAGAAAAACCCAAAGGCCGCAATGTGAGTACTTTTTTCCATAATATATTTTCTTTTCATTCTGGTATTCGTAGAAAAAAAATTCAAATTTCTATATAATTACAGAAATTGTTTCTATTTACTGAATTTTATTACTCTAAGGGAATAACTATTAACTTATATTTCCCATCTCTATTAAAAACAAATGAAACCATTATTTTTGTGTTATGCAGACTGTTGTCTCCATGATGTGATGAATTTTATTTCTCCACCACTACATCTATTCACTAATTATAAAATTAAAATTTAGGAATAAATATGATGATTATTATTATTATTATTATTATTAAGATAAAAATTAGCATCCTCATTCTTTCTCTCTTATTCCTTGAAAATTAAAAATGTTAATTTTTTTATATGGACTACCATATCCAAAAAGTATCTTATGTCTTTTTTCATCAAGTTTTATTATTATTTATTCAACTAACTTAAAAATTTTGGTTCTGGGCACAATGTAAGTGTTGCGATATAGGGTGATATATTAAAATTTCTTTTAAAAATCCAGAAACAAATAGTGAGGATCCTGCATGTCACACTTATAATTAATTTATTTAATATCTCAAGAAATAAATACTTGGGCTAAGGAACTTTCTTCATTAATGATTTTTTATCATCTAAAATGTCCATTATGGATTTCCTTCTTTGTGTTTGTGATGATATAAGGGTTGAATCCCTCTAGTATTGATCCACAAGTGATCCAGTGGTCTTTGAGAAATGCCACTCATTCTCCAAGTGTGAGCATGGAGAATCGAATGTCTTGCATTTTTCATTATTGATTGATAGTTATTTGGTCTTAAAAAAATTCTCTCTTGGGTTTCTTGTTCTTGAGAGTGAGATAGGAGGAGTCGAGAGAGAATTCATTATTCAATAATTCTATATTCCCAAACGTAGAATTGGTTTCAAATTCTTATCACAATAGAAATAGTCATATATTTATAGATCTAGGATTTCTGTAACAAAATATAATTTCATAATAACCATTAAATATAATTATAACCATTAATAAAATACCATGCCACATAATATTTTTTTGGTATGCCAACTTGAACAAAATGGATAAATATTGTTTAGGAGCGCGTAAATAATTATTTTATCAATGGTCATGGTCTTGGTTCATTAAAACTCCTCTTGCATTTATTAAACACTCGAATACATATTTTATTCTCTTAAATAAATATTTTATTCAGATAATAGTAAATAAATATTTTTTAAATATTCAATAAAATAAATAAATATATTTTATTCATAATCTAGTGAATATATATTTATTTAATTTATATGATCAGTATAAATTGAATAAAATTATTCCTTAGTATTAATAATAATATTTATTTCATTAATTAAATTCAAATAGAATTCAATCAAGGCCAATAGATACACTTATTTTGTGACCCTATTGGATTATTTCTCATTGGAATTAGGCAATCTTGCCTAAAGTCCAAGATTATTATCTAGCAACAGGTCAAGAAACCTAAGAGAAAGATCATAAAATTGCAACGATAAAAACCACATATGAATGTTCACTTGTTAATATAATACCTTTTTTACAATATCTCATCAATCGGGTTTCATGATGGTGTCATTAACCTATATTCTCGATACTTCATTCTTTGATTACCTGAAATAAACACGTCGTTATGCCATGACCATGGAATTTAGGGTGAGGGTTCTATTTCAATCAAAGGATAGAGATATCAACTTCAAAAAATATAGAAGGGAAAAATCCTTCCTTGACTTATCCATTAATAACATGTCATTCGTGACAGACCCAATGGGCCCTACTTCCCACCAATATATGGATTGACAGTTTTCATCAACAAATCTAAGTGCGTGATTTTTTATACGAATTAATGATAGTCCTAAAGTCTATGTACCATTACACATGCTCATATATAGTAATATCTGATGACCCAAAAACATTTTAAATTAATATGGGCATGTATGTTCTCATAATCTCCCATCTTGGAGATTACCAAGTGTGTACTTCATGATAAAAAATCTCATCTTCTTTTGAGTACTCACACGTGATGATCTATATATCATCTTTCATATCATAGTATATAATCTAACCGCAAAACTATATTAAGAATATTTTCAAACAACATTAAGGTTCTCATCATATTGGGGAATTACTATGACTTTATTAATGAGACAAATACTCTAGGACATTATTAAATTAAATTCACGTAGAAAAATGAACAATATGTAATAACATGTTTAATATAATATTTAATACATCAAATATTTATGTAATCAAAGTAAAAACATTTGGTTCTAGGACACAGACTCTAAAGAAATGATTCACCAACCAAAACATATCTAAATAATATCATTATGTTTCTTTAATAAGGATTTTTTCCCAAAATAAATAACACTTTCATAGTCATAATTATCCATTAATTATGGTACGTTCATCTTTGGGTCTATCAAACTAATAACTTGAACAATGCTAAAAACTAATATCATTGATGGCTATGAGAACATAATTAATTGTGTAATTTCATATAAATAAGTAAATAAATATTTTATTTAATATTTAAAAAGTTGAAATTAATATTAAACTCATTAATTAAGATTCCAACATTAGTTTGTTAAAAACACTGAAACATGCTCATCAATGATTTCATTGTAAAAGATCATAAACCAAAATCCCATGGAATTTTATGATAACATTATACATAATTAAAAAATCAAATATAATATATTATAAAATTTTGGAATGAAGATTTGTGAGAGAATAAAGAATAAAACATCACTATTATAAAACAAGTTCAAAATGATCAAGATTACATTTTCTTGATATTGAAAATAGATAATAAAAAATAATATAAATACATGGAGAATTTTTAATTTATATTAACAAAATAATTTAGATATTAATAATGATATTAAATAAGTGGTTGAGATAGTTCCTTTTATTATACATTATATTCAATATCCTTAGGAGAAGTCAATAATTTAGTTAAAGGGGTTCTGTGTCTAAAATTAAATTCCACTTGATATATTCATTATTACACATCATGACATGTTTAATATGGTTTATTAATTCCTAACGAATATATTTTACCATATTATTATATTTCATCGGGTTTAATGATCCATAATTTATTATTTCATTAAATGGATTTCGATTAAATGGATACCAAGATTGTTAGGTTCTTTCTTTACTCAACTCCCTTTGTTAGGTAAGAATTTTTCTTCTTTAACTTCTTTTTTACATGATATATAGCTTTCTACCTATGGTTTTATTACATGATATTTTCTCTTTCAATTTGGAAAAAATGGATCTTTTGAATAAAATCTTCCTCTTCAATGAATATTTACCCCATAAAAATTTACATCATTCTAAAGAATAATTCTCATCCACTTTATTGATTGTTTTTAGTAATTTTCAATGTTTTCATTTCACTCTAAGTATTTCATTTATATTAAAAACCCATATTATATGTTATATATTATGAGCTTTATATTTCCTTCATTTTTTTTCAAATTTATGTTTTATTAATCTCTTTAATATGTTGGTTTTAAATAAATGTATTTCAAAATATTTTTCCAATCTTTAAAAGTGAAATTTTTTATCTTCCACTCAAAATTTATTTTAATAACCTTTATTTAATTTCATGGATCTATTATTGGAGTTTCATTTTTAATAGTAACTGTTTTCAATATCATTCAATTCAATTTATTCTACCTTTAGAGCTTTTTTGGGTTTTTTATTAAAGATTCATTTTCAAAAGTAAGAATTTTTTAAATGTTTCCACTTCACCATTTTGAAACCTTTATTATTTTCAATGTTTAAATTTTAAAATTTCAATCAAAATATTAATTTTTAAAGTGTATTCATTTTAATTTTCCATATGTGCCATTTCCATAAATTTCATTTTATAGTGATTATAACTTCTTATTTTATGCCAATTATAAATTATTTTTGAAAAACATTTTTATGATATCACTAAAATTTTCTTTTAATCCTTATAGGATTTATTTCCATGGATGTTATTTTAAATGAATCATGATCTAAATATTATAATAAACTACTCTTTTGGGTTATTGAGTTATGGGTATCAACCATTTACATTCACAAGGTCGATTTTTGTGATACAATCCCTAATTGTTCTGAAATCCATTTTTATTTCCTTGGTTTATTTATAATGTGATGAATGAAACCCATTTTTTCTATCAGTTTTCAGGATATCTTAAATGATTCTTATCTTCTAGAACATATATGTATGGTTCTATATTATGTGATTTCAGGGCCCTATATATCCAACGAATGCATTGGATAATGATTTATATCTTATGATATAGTGGGAAATGAGATGTGATTCTGGATTCTCTATTGGAAATATGAGAGTGAAACATGATCCACCAAAGGAAATTGGTGATTGAAGCCTGGTCCACTAAGGGAAACAGGTGAGTTAAGCTAGATCTAATAAGGGAAATATGTTTTTGTGCCTAATCAATGATATTATGATTCCTATAAAAAATCAATATTCTTATACTTTTAAATGTACTTATGTTATGATTGGTCATTAATTACACCCAATGTTTAATCAGGGTTATTTTCCTAATGTTATGCAAATGGATCTTTATTATGTACTCAAAAACATATACTTTTATTTTTCACTTATGATCATCATTAGTTATATCTCATTATTCCCTTACTGGGGATCTAAAATCAAACCATTATTATTTTTTTGCCCTATGATATGAAGATGGGTATTACATGTGAGATATTTTAAATGGGGTTTAGAGATGAATGGTTTCAATGAAATGTTGTTGATTGTTTTGAAGAAAGTTATTTTTGAGGCTAATCTTAAAAGAGACCAAACCTTCATTTCTCCAGTTTTTTTGAGTATTTTAGATATGGGATTACTAATCCGATAAAATAATGAAATAATTATATTTAGTTAGAATTGTTCACTTTAGTTATTACCTAAAAAGAAATTATTCTTTTAAAAAAATGGTATTTCCATTATTCACTCAAAAACTAGTATTTCAAAAAAATCTAAAAAATTATCATCAAGCTAATTTTGTTATTTTGAATACTAAAATGACGTTCCTTGTATCAATTTAAAACACTATAATTTTATTTTTATATTTTTAAATAAAAACATATATCTGATAAAAAGAACTTCAAATAGAATAAAACAACTTCTTTTCCAAATGAAAATCATATAAAATTATAATATTTCTTATGAATAAATTTATAAATACTAATGGGACATGAAATTGATTTATTATTAAACTTACCTGGGATTTCACATTCTTCCCTCTTTTAGAAATTATTCCATCACCATTTTATTCATTACATAAGCAAGTTGGGTAATTTTTCCCTCATATATTTTTCTTATTCTCATATTTTCTTCTTTAATCATATGGTTTTTACATAAAACGTTTTCTATGAATAATTTTATATTTGAAAAAAAAACAATTTTTGATAAATAATATGAATTGGTATACCCATATAATAGAGAATATACACTAACTATACCACTTCAAGGAAAAAACATGATATGTATCAAGCTTATACATATTGTAAAATTGAATAAGAAAAAATTCATTTACCTGAGTAAAAATATGAGGTAAGGATACATGGTAAGAAACTAATCCCAAATTATGTAAAATTTCATGGTGTCCATGGAACCATAGGCTCCACATCCCCCCTAATTGTATTTATAAAAACTCAATAAAACATTTCATGGAGATATTTTAAGAAATATATTGTCGCAAACCTCAATAAAAATGTATTTCTTCTAGTTACATGTCGAACTATATTTCCTACCAAGTTCTTCCCTTATATAGTTCTAAATTATTTTTACATTTTTAAACCATATCATTAACAAATGTGGGTCCCAATAATTTCCTATTACTGATTTCATCCCAACACATTGGAGTCTAACACTGTTTTCTATCTAATTCCACAAAAGGATTCAACTTAATACTAAAATGAAAGCTTTTATTATAAAATAATTCACCTAGAGGAATTTAATAACCCCAAATCCATTGTTAGTTGTATGAGAAAGATTCAAGGATAACCTATATATTCAAAACTTAACATAATTACTATCTATCATATTGAGGATGAAAATGTTTATTGGCATTAAGTTTAGTACCCATCGAATTTTGAAGTCCCTTCTTGAAATTTTATATAAATATAGGATCATGGTTAGATACAATTGATAGTGTAACTATGTGTTACCTAAATATATCCGTAAGATAAATTCTTGAAATATGATCCAAATTCATAGTATCTCTAATAGGATGAAAATGTGATAATTAAATAAAATGATAAAAAATAGAAAAAAAATAACATTATTACCTCAAGATTTCTTTGTCAATCCCGCCAAAAACTCCACTATAGGGTTATACAATTTCCATTCTATAATTGATAATAGATGAAACATACTCTTTGGTAGTTAATGTTTATCTTTTACATTCATTCAAGTAAACATTTTCATGATAAAGTCATCTATATCTTTCTTTATACCTTACCATTAAAACTTTTCTTGAAGGTTATTATACAACATAGTGGTGCATGGATGAAAAAAACAATGAGTTGTGAGAATAAAATCACACTTCCTTCTTTATGTGGGAATTAATTAACCACTTTAGATATAAGATAACACCTTTTTATCATAATTAATCCTGGGATACATATCTCTTTGGACCAATTCTGTTATTTCATGGAAACCTTGATTTTCCTTTTGTGCCTTCAAAATTATTTCTGAAAAATATGACTTCTCTGATACCTAATACAAAAAAGAAAGGTGTTGTTACATTTATAATTTCTAGTAAAACATTTATTTATAGATTAACTAAAGGATTAGCTACCTTTTTTTCATTATGCATATTTTAGTGAATTGTGAAATCACAATCCTTAATCCTATATAGACATCCCCTCCACATCATTCTCATATATTTTTGGGTCAATATATTGTTTAAACATTTATGAATTTTATATATTTCACATTTATCACTATATAGAAGATTCCTCGATATTTTTAAAGAAAAAACTATAGAATCTAGATCAAGGTTATGGCTAAGATAATTCTACTCATGTGAATTCAATTAATGAGATTCATGTTCAATAACCTGATCATTCTGCATCAGGACACAATAAAGGTCCTTCAAAGAATAATTTTTGTTAATAAAAAATAATCCATTTCTAGATGGAATGACTAATACAGGAGAAATAACCAATACTCTTTTAAATTCCATAAAATATAAATCATATTCCTTTATCCATTTAAGCTTAAATCATTTTCAACTTAACTTGGTCTGTGGTCTAAAAAACCTATCAATTTTTTTAATTAATCATTTGTATTAACACACTAAACCAAGAAAGCATTGATTATCTATGAAATTTAAAGGTCTCATACACTATTTCACTGTAATATTCTAATTATGATCGACTATTATTCCATATTTATAAAAAATATTTCCAAGGACAGACATATTTTATAACCAACATTAACATTTATTAAATTTTCATTACAATATTTTTTTGCTAATTATTCAAAAAATATATACTTATATTGTTATCATTATCTTCCTATAATTTAGAATAAACCAGAATATTGTTGATAAATACAACTATAATTTAAACCAAAATAACATTGTAAAACTCTATTCATTGGATCCAAAAATACAACTGGTTTTTAAGTAAACGTAAAAGAAAAAACCACAAAATAATATTTCTTATTCCTAAATGGAAATGATTTATTTAGAATGTCATATTTATTTACATTTAATTAATGAAACCCAACCCTGATATCAATATTTGAAAAATTATATGCAACTATAAATGATTAAACAACTCATTTATATGATAAAAATCATATATTTTCTTAATAGTAATGTTATCGAGTACTCTATAATAAATATAAATTCTCATAGAACAGTCATTTTTTTAAAAAGAAAATAGAATCACCCTAAGGTGAAGTGCTTGGGCATATGAATCCTTTATAAGGAAAGTCATGTAACTAAATTTTATATTTTAATAACTCAACTAATTTCATTCAATAATAAGGTTATTAAATTCTCTTATCATGAAGAACTATTTCAATAGATAATTCAACCTCCCCATCAAAAATTACACTATTATAATCATGAAAAAATACATCCATAAATTCATTTAGCAATGGAATACAACTAATATTAATGGTTTCCATATTTTTAATAATATGTGAATGAATAATTATTCAATACCATCTTTAATCCTTTTCATAACTTCTTGCTGTGTTTTCAAAGGTATGAATGCATTCTTAAATGAAAATTGAAATTCACTCTAAGGATTGAATATGAATTATTTAGCTCTAAAATATACCTTTGAAAGAGAAATTGAGTTCCAATCCATACCCAGAAGAACATCAAATTCCAATAAGGGTAAGAAAACTATATTTTCAAGAGAAAACATTCTATATAAAATGACTGTATAGTTCCCATAAATCTCTATATCTTAATACATCCAACTATATTATTTAAAAATAATATTTTCTTCATTTTTTTACATGATATTTCCATTTTATATAGATTTTATTAAATAAAAAATAATATTTAAATCATGAATAAATCAAGACATTGGTATACATTGATTAAACATGTGATATACCTATCATCGCATCATTTGTTTTCCCAGAAATTGAAAATCACTTTTCCACATATTTATTTTTCTAGACATGTTAATCACTATCCATAATACCTTTTTTAGACATGGATTCACATTATGGATTCTCTCATTATAGTTAATACATTTTAATAACTATATTTCATTAATCATTTGACTATTACAATTTTTATTTTTTTTATTTATGAAAAAAACTCCCAGATTTCCATATTATAAACACTTTTTATTTATTATAAGACTTTAACCATAATTCTCTAACAATAATTCTCACAACAGGGTAAGTAAATTCTCTTAACATCACTTTTATTCTATTAATTGTTCCTAATTTCCTTCAACCTAGATTTCTTCAAATCCTTATTGTCTTAAAAATAAAAAAAACTTTAATTTATCATCACATGACATAATTATTTCATAACTAACAATCTCATGAGTAACCAAAGACTACCATAAATATATATTCAATCATGGGGAAAATCATTCAAATTTAGTCCAATATTCCAAAATACAATTTGGTGTATACATTATTAATCAAGTAAAATTAGATTCATATGTGGAAACAGATTCCAAATCCATTCACTTGAACTCTAGGAATTTCCTTTAAATTTTAAGACAAATATCATTATAAAAATAAATTTTAAGGAGGGGATAATTAAATATCATACATTTAATGGAATTAAATCCTTCTATTTCCCTTAGTGTTCTTAATAAAGTACAAAAAATGATCATCTTTTTCTTCAAAATGATAAATATAAATGGTTACCTATTGATATTCTAAACATACCATAACATAAAATATCATTTCCAAATAGTGAAACTGTCCTTTATCTTTCATTGGGTTTGAAGATACACCAATAGTTAAGGAGTTCTATTTAATAAAATTCCCACATATAAACATATTATTTTATGAATAATCTACTCACTCAGTTGAATTAATGTAGAGTCACAGACCCTCATATCCAAGAGTTAGAGGTTACTTTATAACACTAGAAATAAATAAAAATAATATTATCCCATATTGATGAATAGTTTAACAGACTAGAAAAATAGGATACATAATTGAAACTCATAATACAATTAGAAACATAAAATAAATCATATAAAATCCATTCAGAACATCATTTTTTTCCTAACTTATCCCTGCATATAAATCATAATATACAACTTGGCATATTGGGGAGAAGTAAACATAAGTAAAATGGTGATACAAAATGATTACTAAATTTATGCATACATAAAAAACTATATTAGGAATGAAAAATATGTACGTAAATAAATTGAAATCTAATAATGTCTTATAAATAATATCATGAGAAAAACATTATCAATGGATGTTAAACTAATCAAAAAATCACATTTAAATCAATAAATAATATCATAATATGGGAAATTCATAATGTTGAACATAATATACTTACTTTTGATGCCTCTTACTAATATAAATTACATAAATGGATAAGGCATCATCTAATATCATATCTATTTTGTCTTAAAAAACCTACCAATGAATCAAGGGGTAATATTGGACAATGTCCATTACATACTATGTCCAATTAATTCCTTGTATGAAAGTGTTAAAACATAAGAAACATAATAATTCATATGGGAATTAACAAATTAAATGTTAATAATTTCCCCAATCAGTATACTTACTCATAACTCATTGAAATTAATATTGAAACTTGTCTTAAAATAGAAAATATCTGATAAAAGTAATAATTAGCCATCCAATAAAATATTTTATAGGTACCATAATATAATAAATTCATTAAATCATAAAATTTAACAATTCATGTTGAAATATATGAAAAAAATTAAAATATCATTGGGAAGCTTCTTATGAAAATACCTTTCTCACTTTGAAATCACCTGTTTTTTATACAAATTGCTCACATATAAAAATAAATCCTTTGAAAATAACCTTATAAAATTTTAATGTAATATTAAAATAATATATTATTAATGATGGTGGGAAATTTTTTTCATTACATATATGTTAAAAAACATTCAATTCTAATTTTTTTAGGAATGTTGAAAAGTGGCATGTTTGGAAAATGAAAATAAGAATCCCTTCAAACTGTTTTGTAAAAATTCAAACATAGGTATAAAATAAATATAAAAATAATTGTATAATAATAAAAATATTTTTGAAAATATTTTTAGAAAACATGCAATTGGAAGATAAATATACCCTAGTAAATAATTAAAATTAAATAATCTAAAATAATGATTCCATTGTGAAATAAAGCTTTACCACTTAGGTTTCTTTTGAATCAAAAGACCCATTAAAGAAATAAAATCAAATGAAACATTAAGTTACATTAATAAAAATATATATATGATATAATAAATCAAATGGGTATTATATTCACCACAAAAAAATAAATATGTGGTGAATAATATATACGTCACAAAAAAAAATTAAAAGTGGGGCGAGAAACTCTTACTCGGGTTTGACTTATTTAAAATGTGATCAAACATATAATATAATAAGTATATATCTATTATAAATTTATTAATTAACCATAATCATATTTATCATACCATATATAATATTTGAACATAAATTTATTAATAACTCTTTCATAAAATCACTCTTTCAAGTGATAATCACTTTGTTTGTCATATATATTTTGAATCTGCAGTTCCAGTCCTTATAGATATATTATGGTTACATATTATCTATAATATTATTCATGGTATAAATATCATATAAATTCAATATATTTATAATTATAGTCATCCATTGAATATAGATATAGAAAAATTAATTTCACCCTTCATAGATAGTATAGGTCGTAGGTATGCATGAATGCTACTATCATTTTTCAATGGAAGAAATAAAATATAAATAGAATAATAATAAATAATATTTTCATAAAAAATTTTATTTAATAAATATCATATATACTCATTAATTCCATCTTTATAAACATTCAATTAATGTGGTTATGAAAAAGGAATCACATCACTACGTGGAGACGGTAAGTCGTACATACAACCGAGTAATGTTTTTACATCACTTAGTATAGACAATATATGGGATATAGTTGTAAAATATTAATTATAACATCTCATTATATTTATTATACTTTATTTATTATTTTATGATGGTGATAACACATATATAGGAAGTATAAGAAGAAATAAACTTAAAACAGATAGTAAATATGATTACTTTTTCTTCTGTAGACTCCATTTAGATATCCACTTAAGATAACTAGGGTTGTTTTTTAGAAGGTAAATAACATCCAGATAATGGAATAGGATGTTTAAAAGATTAATGGTAAGGACTTAGTCTAGGTATATGGATAAATTTGGTGTAAATATGTAAGGGAGGAGGTTCCCTTTAAAAAGAGCAGGGAGGGCACTCTTGGGAATTAAAAAAAATATTAAATGAATACAAATTATTGTTTAATTATAACTTCCTAAAAACTGATTTATTTATGAGATAATATATTTATGGAATTATATAATATAATCCAATATTTTTTGGATAATTTTATGTCAAATTGTTACCCTTATCATTTGGATTTAACCCCTCGTTAACCATTTTGATAATTACCGAACTATTATAATTTTTCACCCTCTAAGGGTCAATAATTTTACAATAAAATGACCAAAGACCCATAAATGGAACTTGGTATATTTCATTAAACTTTCCCCATTAATTTATTATATTCAAATATTTTTATGAATTTTAATATTTTAATAAAATATTATTTGTTATAAAATACCAATAAAGTCAATTTATAGAATTATTCATTACTTTCACTATAGTAATATCAAGATAACACATACATTTTAAACCAAATATTTTAATACATCTATAAAATTTGGAGGTCATATATAAAATTCTTGGATCGCATTATTTATCTAAAATTATAATATTTTTATTATTTTTATTATAATTAATTTTATTTTCCATTAATTTAATAATTATTACATATGTGTTGTGAAAGCATTGAAGGTAATTATTTGTTCAGTAAAATGTAAAAATAAATCACATGATTTATATAAATATTCTTTATTTAAAATTACTATTTATATTCAAACATAACCTCTAGATCACTCCATATAAAAAATATTATATATATTAAAAACAGGATTGTGATATGTTTAACTTTTTGGGAAATAAAATACTATAAAGGTTATACTCTCCTAAAAATAGACATAAAACATCATATAAAAAAATATTGTATAATTATGGATAAACTAGATTCGTTAAATAATATTAATTTAAGTTTTAGGTTCATTTGGTTGTTCATATCATTTTAATTTTAACTTAAATTAGCAGATTTTACCTTTACTATGCTAAAATAAATTACTAAGGCTACTATTCCTATTGAAAAAAATCAAAATGGATATATTTAATGTTTATGAACCCATGTATACAAATATTTAATACACCGTTTTAAAAATAATAGTGCAGTTGTATCAGAATTTAGTTTGAATTTAAACCATCCAAACACAATGTAAAATAGTTTTTCTAAAAAATGCCTTTTAATTACAAAAATGTTGTTATACAACATTAAACCATGAGTTTTATTACAATGAACATAATTGTATTATTCATAATATTATTAGAATAATTTTAATTATTAACTATTTTAAAATAAAATGGAACATTACAAATGTTTGAAACAAAAGTACAGTTTTCAACAAAAATCGGCATTCTTCACTATTTAGAGGAAAATAAATCATTCCATAAAAATCAAAAATTATTACCTTATGATAATTTGGAAATGATTATTCAAAAAAATGATATAATTTTTAAAATATAAACATTATAAACATTCCATAATTTAATTATAATAATTTCCCGATGAAAAGCATTTGTGAAGAAAGTGTATTTCCTAATCTTGAAATAACATTACTGAAATTTGTGTACTTGTTTCATAATAATTAATCAATAAATTTTGACTGATTTGGTCCATTATATATATATATATATATATATATATATTTCATAATTTGGATAATTCTATTCATACTCACCAACTTAATTTATAGGTTTTCAAGATCATATTAAAATAATAATATATTGGGGTTTGTTTAAGCCTAGTGTTGTGTGTCATATGTGATATAAACATACTGTTCTTTTAAAATACCATGGTATTAAATTCTCCCCCTCCTTCGTTAAATTTCATCCTCAAAATTTCAACTTTTTATCAGTAATCATGGTTTTGGATTTTGATAATACATTTTTAGAAAACCCACGTTATAAAAAAAGTGTCAATAAAACTTCATCTTAAAAGAGAAAATAAGAAGTATGAGGTCACAAAAAATATAGTTTTATGAATGGAATAAAATTTTGGGAATTGAGAATGTGGAAATAGAACATAAAAATGACTATGGATTAATAAATAGTGATAGAGAACATCTTCCCAATAATGTTAACAAAAAAACCATAAATCTATAATGAGGGAAAAGACCATTGATTTATCATTAATAAAAGTAAAAGAATAATGTTTTTATTTCAATGATCATTTTCCAAATGTTGAAAAATTATTTTAATATCTAGATAAATCGCTCAATAAAATAAACTTTTTTGATTATTTCTGTTTCAAAATAATAATATCATCCATTGGTTGTTCTTTTATCAATTTCAGAAAAACATCTACTACGCTATGAAATAGATATTCAAGATAAATTTTCCATACCTACAGAACTTTTAATGAATAAAAAATCCATAAGTATTTACCTTAACTACTAAATATTTACCATACCCAAAATGTTTAGCATGGGTTATCTGATGTGATAAATCATTCTTTAAACACAAACAATAATAACTAAAGTTAAACTAAAACCATTGCATAAGTAGTTAAGATTAAGTATCCTTTAAATTATGTCTAACTAAATTAAAAAACCAAAATTTACATTACTAAACATCAACTTAAATTTACTTCCCCAACAATCATAAAGAATCTCTTATTGTCCCAAAAAAAATATTTAAAAACCATAATCATATATTCTACTAAAAATTGGTAGTCACCATAAAACCATATCAAAAACATGCATGATTCCAAAATTTAACACTTTCCTTATAACATCGCATATTATAAAACATATTCTATAAATACAGATGTCTAGAAAAATCCAACATAAATCAAATCACTTTCCATATTCAATGTCAAAAATAATATCAAATATACTTCATAAATTTTAATCTTCTCTTTATCCTGAATAATCCTAGATAAATTGACATCATGAAGATATTTATTGTTATATTTTCATTATTCTAAAAATAAATCCTTACAACTAATCATGCCTCTTCGTTCTTATACCATTAAATATATTTTTTTCAAATCCTTATTGGAAAACTACTACAGTATAATCCTTATACAATTCATAATTATTATAATCATAATATAATTGAAAAAATATTTCTATATAATAATTCATGAATATAAATACACAAGTACTTTAATCATTCCAATTTGACTATAGAAAAATAATAAGCATGGCCTTGATCACTTTTTTTATTTCGAGATATGTACCCATGTCTCTTGGGTAATTTGTCTTCATAGTTCATTTTCTACATATAGATGAAGCATGGTACATTGGAAATTTATTTCATTCCTAGTAAATCATGCTCCTTAGGGAATTATTCTCCACACTTTTAGAACACTCGCATTACTTTCAAGAAAGCATCAGGATGTTTTATTCCACAATTAACATGTGTCTGAAAATCATACTTTCCCTTCTTCTATTTACCAATTTGTTTGTTCTTCTATCATTTTCATCTCTTTATTTCCATCAAGAGAATAAGGGTTAGAGAATAGTTTTTCCTTCTTGATATCACATGATACAACATCCTCTTATAATGATAATTTTTGGAGGGATATTTCCCTTTAAATGATTTTTTAAACCCATTAAAGGAATGGTCAATCTTACTCTTTAGATTGAATATGTAGTCTAAAATGTGCATTACTATCCTTGTAAATTCATCTTCATACATAAGAAAATTTTATTCTTTATTTTTCTAAAATACTTGAATTTTGAATCCATATCAACTCATTGTTCCTAAGGAAAATATTTTTCCCATGAAAGGTTTCTTATAATCCTTAAATTCTATTCTTGATATTTCTCCCCTTAACCATAGTGTTTCAAATAAATGACCAATATCGATAAGCACCCTTTGAGAGATGATAACTTTCTATGAAAACATTATCTCTTTTTTTACTTATATAAGTAAGAAAAATATTATATAATTAAATTATCTATTTCACAACTATAAATTGATTTATAGTCCCATTAATGATGGAGGTTGCTAACACATAAAGAGGTATTGAATTCTTACACCATGTTTTGGATCAGTAGTATGCACCATAAGGGAAAGGTTATTGTTTATAAAATGTGTCATATGTCCCAATATAGTTATCATTTGTTCACCCCCAATTGCAACTTTAACTCCATCTTTATTATTTTTCTTTGGAGGGGTATCCCTACATGGATTACATGCATTGATAAAGTTTCAATTCCTTCCACTATACACCATATCAAATTAATATAATAAACTCAATTAGATAATTACATTACGAATAATAATGTATAATATCAAAACTTGTGAAACTATAAATGTAAATTTAGAATTTATGTATAACAAATATATAAATAATATTCTTGGTTTATTTGGGAATATTTTGATATTCTAAAATAGTATTTTTTTCACCAAAATAAATTTTTATAAATCTAGTTCTAAATGTTTCAACTAAAAATCCACCCATAAAAACTTTCAATACCATGACCTTAGTCACCCAGAGTTGGGTGTTACATTATTACATTGTAATTAGATACAAATAATGGAATCCCAATGGATATAACAGTTTAGTATTCTTGGAAATATATATTCATACATGAATATTACATTACAATTGAAATCATAAAATATAACATAGTAATTCATTTAAGAGAACTATTAAAATCCTATATTATCCCTTCATATCAATAATAATATACTTCTTGGTATCTTGGGGAAAAATAAAAATAAGAAAAGGGGAGATATCATACACTTAGTAAGGGTATGCATACCACGAAAACTAAATAAGGCCTGAATAATATAGGATAAGATAATTGTGCATCTAATAAATCCATATAAATAATAAATAAGCTCAAAACAGTCCTTAGATATAAAACTAATAAAATAATCTCATAGAAATGAATAAATGATCTCATAATGTTGTAAATTTATAATTCCAAAAATCACAAATATACAATTGAGGTCTCATGCCAAGTCATCATATGTAAATATATAAGGCCTCAGTAAATACCCAAGATAGACTCTCTCATCAGACCTGATGATACATCTTGGGGTTATTATAGGCCCTGAACCATAACATATTATTTCCAATACATTACTCATATAAAATCGGTGAAAAATAATCAACGTAAACATTCATATTGAAACTAACATATGAAATTTTAATAATAACCCCAATCAATAAAAAATCATAACTCATACAATATAATATTGAGAATGGTAATAAAATAACACATATCCAATCAAATAAATCATAAAACATCCAATAAAATATGTTTGATGGTACTATATTAAAATAACATTGGAAAATCATAAAATTTAATAATGGATGTTTATATATGATGAAAATAATTTGAAATATGATTTGAAAACTTATGATGATAATACCCTTTTCACATTAAATTCACTTATTTTTTTTATTTGTGTAAATATAAAAGAAAAAAAAATATTTTAAAATATAATTTTAAAATTATAAAGGAATCATCAGTAAATATATTATTCATGATGATGGGAAATTTGTTTCATACCGTATAAGTTAAAAAAAGAATGCTTGAAAAGTACCTCATTAGGAAAACAACAAGAAGAATCATTTCAAACCATTTTTTAAGTAAAAATGTGTAAAAATGAATATAAAAAATCATAGGATAGTAGAAAAACATTTTTGGAAATATTTTTAGAAAACATCTAAATGGAAGAGAAATATTCCTCAGTTCAGACATAAAAAATCCCAAATAATTGTGATATAATGTAATAAACTCTTAACACTTGAGTTTATTTTGAATAGTAAGACCCATGAACGAAATAAAATCAAATAAAACATTAAATACCTTGAATAAAAAAATATTAATGATATAATATATCAAAGGGGTAGTATATACACCATAAAAAATAAATAATTGGTGAATATAACATATGTCTCGCAAAAGTAAAAGTAAGGCGAGAAACTCTTACATCTTGTTTGAATTCCTTTAAATCTGTTCAAAAAACATGTATAGTAAATAAATATTTATTATAAATTTATAACATAACCATAAACATATCTATTATACCATATATAATATTTTATCATTTATTTATTAAAAAAATTCTTAAGACAAGTGTTATATGTGATAATCAGTTCATTTTTCATATATGTTTTGATTCGGTAGTTTCCATAATTATACTATTATTATGATAAAATCACCCCTATAATTTTATTCATGGTAAAAATATCATATATATTCAATATAGTAAAAACTAAAGTCATCAATATAATATAGCGATTGAAAAATAAATTACGCCATTCTGGGGGACAATAGGTCGTACATACGGATGAACGTAATTTTCATATTTTGATGCATAGAACAAGAGAATTAATGTTGAATAATAAATAATTTTAAGAATAATTTATATGTGATAATTATCATATATTATCATTATTTTAATCTTTATAACTGTTTATTTAAAGTTGTGATGAAAAATAAATTACACTGTAATGTTTGGATGGTAAGTTGTACATATGCATGAGCGCTGTTTTTTCGTTTAATGGGTTAGAAAAGTGATGAAATATAGTTTTACCATAATAATGATAACATATAGGTATAGTTATGGTACTTTATTTATTTTGTTATTATGTGTTCAATACATAAATTGGAATTCTAAGAAGAAATAAACTTGAAAAAGACGGAAAATATGATTACCCCTTCCTCGATGGACTCCCTTAAGATATCTTCTCAGGGGACCTAGGTTTTATATCTTAGAAAGGTTATAACCTCAAGAACTTGGATAATAATTTTTAAATAGTAAATGGTAAAGTGAGGTCGAGATATATTTCTTAAAGTGGTATAAATTAGTAAGGTAGGGTGTTCCCTTTAATTAGAGTGGGGTGGGGAACTCTTACAAAATCTCAAAATATTAAATTAATTTAAATTACATGCAACTAAAAATGGCTCTTAAATAATATTTTAATGATATTTGTTGATGATGGTTTGATATAATCTCATAAACTAATTTTTTTAAAGTTTTATTTTACAATTTTACCCTTATCATTTGGCTTTAACTCCTCATTAACTCTTTTGACAATTATTATACTATTATAAT